>OY735208.1:59184476-59279476 GCA_963457665.1 Thysanoteuthis rhombus | reverse complement strand
TACTGAATGAAACCACATTGAAACATACTCTTAGGAAAGTAGCCAACTGGAAAGCACCGGGTCCCGACGGGATCCATGGGTATTGGTTCAAAAAATTTACCACGTTACACGGCAGACTCACTCACCTACTCCAAAATTGTCTGAATGAAGGCAAAGCACCAGAATGGATGACTAAAGGCAGAACCACCCTCATCCAAAAAGACCCGGGAAAGGGGAACATAGCAAGCAACTATAGACCAATCACTTGCCTACCACTTATGTGGAAAATCCTGACCGGGCAAATAGCAGAGAGAATATACATGTCAATGGATAGAAGGGGGCTACTACCAGAAGAACAGAAAGGGTGTAGGATAGGAACCAAAGGGGCAAACGATTTACTCTACATAGACCAGATGATCTTAAAAGAAGTAAGGAAAAGGAGAAAGAATATCGCAATGGGATGGATAGATTACAAAAAGGCATACGATATGATTCCACATAGCTGGATACTCGAATGCCTTAGAATGTTCAAAATTAGCGAACCGGTGGTTAAATTCATTGGTAATTCGATGGAAGACTGGAAAGTAGATTTGACAGCCGCAGGGGACAAACTAGCCGAGGTAGGGATAAAAAGGGGGATCTTCCAAGGGGACTCGTTGTCCCCACTATTATTTGTTCTAACAATGATACCGCTTAACAGAATCCTGAAAAACAGCAAAGGATACCACTTCTCTAAAACAAAAGGAAAGGTCAATCACTTAATGTACATGGACGATATTAAATTGTTTGCGAAAAACAGGGGAGAGCTTGAGACTCTGTTCAACGAAGTAAGGGAATATAGTGAGGACATAGGAATGGAGTTTGGGATAGAAAAATGCGCAATCATGGTAATGCACAAAGGAAGGCTTTCAATGACTGAGGGAATTGAACTTCCGGACAACAACAAGATTAGGGCATTGACTGCACAAGACCGATACAAGTACCTAGGTGTCCTTGAATGTGACACGATAAAACGGGAAGAGATGAAGGAGAAAATTAAGAGGGAATACCTTAGAAGGATAAGGAAAATATTAGAAACCAAATTAAATAGCAGAAATCTAATAAAAGGAATGAACACCTGGGCTGTGTCAGTAGTTAGGTATACAGGACCATTCCTAGGATGGACAAAGGAAGAGCTCCAATCAATGGATAGGCGAACAAGGAAACTTATGACGATGCATAAAGCATTACACCCTAGGGATGATACAGATAGACTATACGTTAAGAGAAAAGAAGGTGGTAGGGGGCTCATCAGCATAGAAGATTGTGTCCAGAGAGCTAAAGTAGTCCTAGATAAATATGTGCAAACAAATAGTGAAGAAATCATAAAGAGCGCGAGGGATAGTGCAACAAACAAAGTAGAAAGCAATGGAACGGTACAGCAAACTAGAAAAGAAAAGTGGGAAGGGAAAAAATTGTACGGCGAGTTTAAAAGACAGATAAAAGATATAGCAGACGAGAAATCATGGACGTGGTTACGAAAGGGAAACCTTAAGAGAGAAACAGAATCGCTCATCATGGCAGCCCAAAACAAAAGCATAAGGACAAACTACATAAAAGCTAAAATCGACAGAACACAGGCAAACAGCAAATGCCGCATGTGCGGTGAAAGAGATGAGACAGTAAACCACATAACTAGTGAATGTAGTCAACTCGCCCAGAAGGAGTATAAGCATAGACACGATAGAGTAGCAACGATGATACACTGGGAACTAAGTAAACAAATGGGATTCAACCATGGGGAAAAGTGGTATCAGCACAAGCCAGAGGCAGTTTTGGAGAATGACAACCACAAACTACTGTGGGACTTTGACATCCAAACTGACCACCTCATCCAGGCAAGAAGGCCGGACTTAGTAATAGTAGACAAAAAAAGGAAGGCCTGCCAAATAGTAGACGTGGCTGTGCCTGCAGACCATAGAGTAAAAAAGAAGGAGGCTGAAAAAAGGGAAAAATACCAGGACCTAGCAAGGGAGTTAAAGAAAATGTGGAACATGAAAACCAGGGTAGTACCGGTCATAGTGGGAGCACTAGGAACTGTCCCCAAAACGCTGAGGGAGAGACTGGAGGAGATCGGGATTAGGGGGAGGATAGAGACCGTACAGACCACAGCACTACTGGGAACTGCACGGGTACTGAGGAAGGTGCTAGAGATATAAGTACTGCAACGAATTGTAGCTCTGTCATGATATGCGAAAGAGGGAGGAGACGTTAGCTGAAGACCTGAGGAGACTTATTGTCACTCAGCCCTCAGCGATAACCACTGGGCAACCGGTGTGAAACTGTAAATCGCAGAATTACTGCGACCTGCTAGTACTAGGAGAGGAGGGCTGGAGACTTGAGGAGACTTGCTGTCACTCAGACTCCAGCGGTTACCACCAGGCAACTGGTGTGAGATTCCAAATAATAATAATAATAATAATAATAATAATAATGATAATGCTCCCTAATAGGGTTGAGCACTCTTTAAGTAAGATAACTTGTTCATTATGAGCTATATAGCAATGATCTACCAGAGAGCTCTTTTGAAAGGCGAATTGTGCATAAGTAAATTTATCAACATTGAATTCAGTCTTACTGACTGTTCAGTTCTGCATACGGGCAGGGGGAAAATACTGGCCTCTGGATCAGAAGCAGATGTTTCGATCCTACCATGTGGCACTGGATGGATAATTGGTAGTCTATAGATACACTGAAGAGTCGTAGTAAAACAAAACAAGTGTCTGTGGATCATTTAATTAGAATGATAATTCTGATGATGGACTATGACATACAAGTATTTAAATATTTTATCCTTGTATTATATCCTACGTAAATATGTCATTGTAAACCTTCACGCATAAACACATATACACAATATTAAACATCGTTTAAAATTTTGAAAGTACTTTTAATGGATTTAATGTTTAAAGCTGTAAAGCTTTTTTGCACACACATACGCACACATACACACACGCACACACACACACACACATATATATATATATTCTAAGTTATAACAAAATATCTGAATAAAGCTCATCAAGTTTAGAATCATGTAATATTAACTGAATGATGAAAAATTGATATAGTAAATAAACAGTAAATAGATACGCTCCACTCGAATCCTGAGGCAAAAGTTTCACTTCATTCTGATGGACCATTGTTCAAATATGATTTAATAAATATAAAACTGCAGTATACATTGAAGTTGAAAATCAGTAACCATCCATCTGCAGAAGATAACATTTACAGTTATTCACAGATATATACGAACACGCATCTGAAAATGAATGTATAGAAAGATATAAATAGTCCAGTTTTATTGATCTAGTCTTTCTGAGGACGGTTGTCTTGTGTCTGCATAGACTTCACCTATTACAGTTACGGTGGTAGGAGTTTTAATTTGTAAGTCTTTTCACTGGAAAGTAGTGAAAGGATGGCTTTTATTGCACCCAGGATGGGGGCAGTGTTTTCATTCCTACAATCAATTGTGATATGGAAGATTTTATGTAATTCCTTCACTTTCTTCCCCATTCACACTATTTATATCTGTATACCAGGTATATTGTGGATTTGCCAGGTTTCTTTTCAAGACCTTGATTTTGTATTTGATACAAGTACTGATTTGCAAAATTTGATCCATGCACAAGTCGTTAACATGAAGGACGGAAGGAAAACTCTGGAATCAGAAAAGTTAAAATAGTAAACACTAAGTATGGACAAAAATCGAATCCCTACTTTTTTTCCTTCCCAATCTTGTAATGACCACTAGTATGGCTGATAGAGATCAATCATAAATGCCTGGACAATATTTACTCACCATGGGTCAACGAACACATCCCCTCAGTGGGCGTGTGTGTTTCTGGATGTGAATGTGTGTATAATCAGTTTGTTGATACGACCTATCCAACAGTATGATTCTTGTTGAAGGTAAGAAAATACCTCAAGCCATAAAAGCATTGCGATCTTTTTAGAAATTTTCAAACGTATAATGTTTGCCACTCATGCATTGTGAGAATAACAGGCATTATCAATCTAAATAATGAGATATTCCAAATAGATAATGTCTAAGAGGAATCATCCAAATTTGTGGCATAACAGGATGACGTGATAAGGACATATGGAAATATGATACGCATTCATTTCCTTTCTTGTTTAATTAGATAAGTTTAATTCGGGTATTGCAGCCTGCGTGGAAACTTATTTCCCCACGAAAGGTCTGAAAAGGTCAGATGCTGAGCCCAACCTAGAAATCTAGTGTCGTTATCATAGTTTTGAATATTGATGTACTTGTAAACTGATTCATGGAATGTTTTTCACGCAAGACACGGCGGTTAGTGAACCTGAAGAGATCACATAATGACGCAGAACTAATGAGAGAACAGTTTATTTTTTCCATTTAGATCACTTTGAAAATATTCCTTACGAAACTTTTGTTGCTCTGCCTTAGATCAAGTTAGATCTCGCTGGTGACCCATGCCACCGAGATTCACTTAAATATATGTTCAAGTGAATTTTATTGATAAGTAATTAGTTCCTGTAAATAGTTCATATTTTAAAAGGTTAAAAATATCCTGATTTTGAAAAATAACGTGCCACTAACATTTCTAATGAAAATTTTCACACTTCCTCAAACAAAATTACCATTCCTTTCCCTCGTTTGTACTCGAGTTGAACAACGGAGACATGCAAAATCAATAGATTTGCAACTATTTCAGTCATCAAGCAAGGCAATTTAAAAAATGAATCATATGCATATTTACACCTATTATATTTATGATGGTATTCATTTTGCTTTAGAGGAGAGAATGACTTTTTAAAAAATTGATTGATACCATATAAATATTCCAATTGAGTCTAACAACATTTCGAACAATTGTTTCAATATTTTTCATGGGGAATGAGACATGAATGATGAACAAAATAACCTCAACTACGTATGGCTTTTTAAGTGGCTCACTGATGTATCATCAATTGTACGATAACTAATTTTCATCATGACATTTATTGTTTGACTACATATGGAGGAGGAAAATTATCGTATTAAAAGAGAAGCCTAATATAACAGATGATAAGGAAACAAAAAAGTTGTTTTTTTTTCATATTAATGAGTATCCTTCCAACTGAGCATGATTTGATAAATCAAATAAAAGCATTTGATAATGTTTATTCTATTTCTACAAAAAAGACCTTTTATCATATTCAGAAAATTGAAAACTTCTTCACGTTTTGAGATCCACAACTAAATTTCATTGATTCAGTATGAATATGTAATGCATGTATATATATGTATATATGTATGTGTGTGTGTTTAAGAAATATGCAAATACACACGAATATATAATTTTTTCACACACACACGCATATATATATATGTATATATATATATATACATACATATGTACATATATATATAAATATATATATATATATATATATATATATATATATATATATATATATATATATATATATATATATATGCGATGTATATTCTCACTATCATCTAATTTTTGCGAAAATGAAAAATATTGATGGTCCTTAGCAAGTCTTTAATTTCAGTTTTCTGTACTTTTTTGTTGGGAGAAAAATATAACGTCAACTGATTTAGCACCATATTCAAATTACATACTGCACTGTGAAGGTTCTCAAAGTAATCTTTTTTGATCAGTGGGTGGAGTGATCTCAAGTCTGTCAGTTTTCCTGTAGTATTAAAGTTTTGTGCCAGGGATACATTTCAAAAGTGTTCGCCCCACCATCGAAATAATGCCTAGCATAATAGTTTTTTGTCATTTGTATATGTGATGCTTATACATATATGTATTTATATACATATGTATATACGTATATATATATATATATATATATATATATATATATATATATACATAAATATATATAAACATATATGTATATATATGTATCGATGTATATATATATATATATATATATATATATATATATATATATATATATATATATATATATATATGTTAATATAAAAAAATAGTTATCAACAGCTACATTATTATATATAACTATATTCAATCAAATATTTATTTCCAGCTCTACTCAAAAGAACTCAACTTCATGGATAAAAAGTTGTATGTATCAAGCAATCTATTAAATAAATCCATTACATTTCAGAAGTGGCTTTATTTTATTTTCATATTATCATTTCGTATAACACTGCTAGCCTGATTTGTACATATACTCTGTGTGTGTGTATATATATATGTATATATATATATATATATATATATATATATATATATATATATATATATATATATATATATATATATATATACATATATATATATATATACATATATATATATATATATATATATATATGTATATATATATGTGTGTGTGTGTGTGTATGTGTGTGGATAAGTATGTGTGTCTAAGTGTGTGTGTGTCTAAGTGTGTGTATGTACATAAATAGATAGATAAATAAATAAACTGTTAATCGACAATATTTATGTATCATAGCATTTTAGAGAAAAAATCACTTCTTTCATCAGAGCAGAACATTTTCTATCATTTGTTCTGATTCATTTAAGGGCTATAAAATTCAGTAGCTTGATTTTAGAATTGGACGTTATGCAGTGAACACTGCTTGCAATAACAACAATGTATCAGCTTGGGAACTGTCAGCGAATGTAAAGCTAAACATTAGTTCCAAACAGTTATAAATCGAGACAAATTTCTTGAAGTTGGGGGGATCAAAACCAATTGATTACCTTTATATTACAGGAATAACCCTTGAATTTGAATGAACTAGACTACAAAACACTTCCTCAGCTAGGTTACATTCCAGACGTTTCCTTAACCGACCATTATTTCTCGAGCATTTCGATCACTTCCTGCCAAACAAGGTCTTCAACAATGCCTTCGAAGATTTATCTTGTTCTGTGACAATTTTTTTCAGAAATGAATGAATTTGTCTATTGTTGAATAGATGTGTAGATTGTAAGTGTTCTCTTCTATTAACTTTGTTCCACTTCGAAGCAGAGATTATGACCTTTTTTTTTATTTCAATTTTATTCTTTTTCCTTGCTTCATTGTTTATTACTGCTTGTTTTGTTAAAATATTCGAGATTATCACTGTCTGGTAGTTATGAATCAACAGGGGATGCTGTACTTTCTGAGTGCCTTTCATTGGGGGGGGTATAAAGTTGTTGCCAGTTAGTTTCCAGTAATATGTTGACAGTGAGGTACCATTTGCATTTTCAGTTTGTAAAGGATGAGGTATGATTGGTTAATTTTACTTTAAGAATTGTTTCAGATATTCATATTTGATATTTCGCTTCTAAGGCTATCCCCCAGATTGATATTCTAGCTTGATATACGATATTGAGGGACATTTATTTTGCAACGGCACCTGTTTGTACAGCAGCAATCTGTTTCACTTGAATTTTATTCAATAATATTTGTTTCTTATTACTCTGTCGTTATGTTTTGTCATGAACTTATGAACATTTTTTGGACAACTATGAACATATTATTAAAAAAATAATTTGCAACACGAAAAAGATTATGTTTCCTTCCAGTTTTGTCAGCTAGACATATTTCATCTATGAATTTATACTCAAGCACAAACCTCCTTCCATAAGACACTTTTCAAATCAATTTCATTTTTCCTCTGTTTTTGAGTGAATCATACTTACCTGCTGAATTGCTTTTCTTTGAAAAACGATATTCCAAGTTTCAGCATAGAATACAATCAACCGAAAATATGATTCTGACTCAGAAATCAATTTTTTTTCGAAAAATTGTGCGAATAGGTGATAATAATGGGTATCTATCTAATATCCGTATAAAGGCAATTCATTGAGGTTTACTCCATTGGGATTTTGGTTCCATTTCACAATGTAACTGTATTACCGATTCGCACCCAGCAGACTCGACTCGAGAGTTTAGCAGACATCCTTTTAGATCTTAGATTGAGACTATGCTGATATGAAATAAAAAATGATATATGTTCTAGTTATGTCAAATATTTATCATAGTTTGGTACACAGCCTTTAACGATCAAACATAGATTCGAAGATAGTGACAATTAACGTGCATGAATGGGAAGAAAACGGTAATTTTTGAATTAGCGTATTCCGCCACAAATAGACCATACTAGCGTAAAGTTGAGTATGTATGATAATTTTTTTCTGAAAAAAAGCCTGACAAACGAGAAAAAAAGTTTCCCCCCTTCGAAACATCTTTATCAATTTACCTGAAGAAAATCTTTGCTTTATTTCCTCATACACGACAAATTCAATAATCTCTGACCAGTTATCTCCTATCATATTTTTCTTCATAGTATTTTTTTTTAAATAAGAACTCACTACATTGTTTTATGATAATTGTGAACTTCACTTAAGATAGCATGAAATGGAAAGATTATTCATTTACTGAATCTCTTCTTGCATACTTTTCTCAATATGACTGAATATACGAGATATAACAAAATCGCCATAAACACTGGTTTAATCTCCATATTCTCCCCACATTTCTATACTCAGTAGCATTTGATCCCTGATGATAAATATACAATTTTGTATGCACACGAAGCAATTCCACGGAGAAAAGACGAAGGATTATGTCTTTTACAGATACGATCTACTTAGATAGTGGACAGTGAGTTTTCAGTTTTGTTTCTTTTTCCGTACGATTGGCCTTTTCCTCTCAAAGGTAACAATGTTATTGATTAAAGTATCTCTTCTGGACAAGTTGAAAACTGGATTCCCACTGAAACATGTCCAATATTTTCTATTGTACAATAGATCCATCTGATAGAAATTCAAATATATATTGGTAAATTCTTGTCATCAGGATTAACTGGTAAACAGACAATCATTTGCATATTTATGTATAATATTTCAAGCAGAATTTACACCAAACACAAACCCCTTTACTCACTCTTCCTCTCTATAGCTGTCACCAATTCTCTCTATCCCCTTTTCTTTCTCCATCTTTCTTTCTTTCTCTTCCCCCCCTTTCTCTTCCTCTCTCTCTCTGCATGTATGGGTCTATGTGTGTGTGATTTTACGTGAGTGAAAGTTCTGTGTGGGTTCGTGAGGAAATATACGCAAATAGATTCATGCAGACACTTCTGTTGGACTATGCGAATGAATATTGGCTCCGAAAAATGTTAGGAGAGGAATGATGTGTTTCCCTGCCATGACAGACAGATATGAAGAAAGCAGCCAACAGCAGAAGAGAGAAAGAATCACTCATTGCCGCAGCTGTGGAGAACGCGATGAAACGTAAACTTCTGCCTACTGGATAAAAAATGGCACAAACAGTGAGATGCGAACTTTGGCGCCTGTTTACCCGTTTTTCTTTTCAGCTTGTTTTTATTCCTGCGAGTTTTTCGTGGAGACTCTCCTGAATTATTCCACCCTCTCATCGCTTCTTTTGTTCGCTTCATCATCTTGGCCTGACACGAGTCGCAGCTTTTCTGGCGAACGCGTAAACTAAATGGTGGCAGAGGTGTCCATAGTCCAGTTGCTGCCAAATCAAGGATCATAACCCAGGGAAGAAAATAAATAAAAATGAAATGGTTAAAGAGTGTGTAAAAGATGGCAAAGAAAAACGAAACAAACCGAGAGTAGTTACTTATAGACAAATAAATAGATATGAACATAGATAGATAGATAGATAGATAGATAGATAGATAGAAATGCATCATGATTATTTTATGTATGATAATTACACCAAGTGTGATAAAAATGGAATTGGAGCCTGTGGCCCTTTTGTTATGCATTGCTTCGGCGAAAAATTGACATAAAAATCTTAAATATTGTCACACATACAGGCTTTGTGGTGAAATATGTAAATATCTTACCAATGTTACTAATCGTCAAAGGACAGAGAATGTAATTTTCCTAAAAGTAAAGTTGTTGGAAGGAATGATAAATACTAAAGAAAGAAAAAAAACCGACAAATAAACAAAAAAGGAAGATGAGAGAAAGATGGACAAAAAAAAATGAAAGAAACAAAATAGATAAAAGAATAGAGGATGGAGAGTACAAAATTGTCCCCTATGGACGGATTTTTCAGTATTGGTAGGAACACATGATAAAGCGATAATGCAAAGTTGAATAAAAAAAAGGTTCGAAAGGAGTTACAAAAGAAATTTGGGGCAATACCCAGAATCCGAGGGAAGGTTAGCTAGAAAAATCCTAGGAACGCTACGATCACAGGAAAAGAGCAACAGCCTTACCAAAAAAATACTTAATAGGCAACTGAGAAGGAAAGGAAGAAACATAAGATAAGTGTATATGAAAAAAGGGAGACAAAGAAGGACAACGTAATGAGAAATGGAAATGACACCATCTCAAACAACTAGAAAGAGTGATAATTTCTTCCTTTTTCCATTGACAGTACACTGGTTCTGTATATAAAATGTACCTGATCATCTGTCCGTCGATATTCATGTCACATCTAAGGTCCTTACATAAAATGGCTTGTTTGGTTTTGTACTTTACCCACTCCTTGCACACATTCATAACATATCTATCAGTTTATCAGTTTGAAAACGCTCTTTTCTTTCATTTAAAGTGGGCTTAGGTTGAACACGTTAGACGTTTGCTCTTATATTCTTAAACAGAGATAATTCGGGAATGTAACAAAGTAAACATTTCAAGACAATCGTAACCAGTATCAACCACATTACTGTGCATCAAAAACACGTTGGAGAGGTTTATTCGACCATCAGATCAGTATTCTAATATAATTCCAGGTTGAGAGAATAATTCATCAGATTTTAACTTCTGCTGGAAGAGAGATGATTAAAAAAAGTGTACGTTTAAAGTAACATGCAACTGTAACAAACAATATTGAAGTGACCTCCTCATAACTCACACACACTTAAACACAAACGTACAAAAATTAATCTTTATAAAAAAAACACTTAGAATCCATGGAAGAAACATCAAAATGAAATATATGTGAGTATGTTTAGAGCCAAATGAAGTGTACTTTCACCACGAAAACAAGATCAAACTAATATATGTAGACAACAAGCCGATCAAACAGATAGAAATAATTAAAGCATGTACTTTACAACCATTTAATATTTACTTTGAACGTATATATGTTCAACGTACACGGTTGGTAAGCTGATCTCTCAAGCCATTGATACCGTAGTTACTTTGATCCATATTGGTTTCTGTAGACATGTCACTTGACAGATCAATGTACCAGTAGCATGGACAGTTCCAAGGACTACACGTGTACGGATCACCTGTAAGTGTTGACCTTGTAGGACTTCCAAAATAAAATTTGAAAACCCGAGAAGCAAACACAGTAAAAACAGTCAAAATATATACGATTCCCTGATGTGAAAATCTTTCAGGAACATTTGTCAGGTAAATATCCACTGTTCAACTGGAAGTGAAAGAAACTATTAGATTAGGCAACTATCATAACCAACAATAAGCTCTGTTAAGTTTGGTTTGTTGGTGACGTATCCTTCTCAAAATAGCTCAAGTCAAAGAGGGAGGGTAAGTGGGAAAGGTGAAATCACACATAAACAAAAAATATAATACTTTATTTTGTATGCTGCCGAAGTTCAGCTTTTCAGGTGTCTTGGGGCCAGTTTTTGCCCAACTAATCTATGCTTGCAAAATACAGATACGAAATAGGGGAACATTACTTGATGTGGATAAAACACGCATGGAGAATTTACTGAGAAATGCAGGGAAATTTGAACTAAAAAAAAAGTAAATATGTGAAGAATCGTATATATGAAAGCCGGTTACAGAAGCAAAGAAAAGTGGAAGATGAAGACAAATTAAGAAAAAGTACAAAAAAAAAAAAGAAACTGAAATATGCAATGCATTGAACAAGCCATTATTGTCCGCTGGAATGAATCTATCTCCATTGTAAGATTTACATTCACGGGAAAAACTTCAACGTCACCTAATGCCTAACAGAAGACTGGTCATAGCATTAGAATCATATCAATTTTCTTGTAACCTGAATAAGTAGTGTGCTTGTTTGAACAGCATGTTACATATCCTCCAGAGATATATTTCTTTCTGCATCAGAAGGTTGATATCGAACAAGACATGACTTAGGAAGGCAAGTTTCTTTATTACCTACTGACCTTCCACACAAATAAATACTTTTGTCATGCCCAACAAAAGACGAATATATTTTTTGGTTTCTTTTCAGGGTAATATTTATACTTATGGTATCGTGAGTCGGCAATTTCTGCTTGCCTTGAAAATAAGCACTGGGTATCTGACTTTTCAAACTCTCGTAATGATATAGCTTTCAGAGAAGAGGGGAATCAAATGCCAGCCACATCATCCACCTTCCATGCTCTTACGCTCACAGTCATTCCTGTTGTTTTCGCGATCGTAGTTAATGAATGTGTGTTCTTCGGCTTTTCCTTTCTACTTTGGGTTCCATTTCCATGATGCGTCAACCAAAACTGTCCTCCATACACACAACACGATATTTTTTTTTTGTTTTCAAATGAGTCTAGTCAGCAGTCCGTTTGGTTACCTACATTTGTCATAAAAGTAGAAGCTTGAAAATGTACCTATTTACCCCTTATCATATCTAGAAAAAACGGATTTTATGTTTTGGGGGAAAATTATCTCTATAATGAGTTTTCAATGGAGGGTTACATCTGAAATGTAAATGTATGCAAAATTGGTCTATCAGTTTCTGACCAGCTGCCATCACACATGAAACGGACTAATTTAATGATCACTGCCCTAGAATCACTGGTTCATTGAAATTCCTTCTTAATTTTTTTTTAATTGATCCCCCGAATACGGCATGTAGTCCATGGAAATTAGTCACGTGATGGTCTGTATTGAGTGACTGAACAAACGTATTATCTTAGTTTTATTCTGAGGACTACATATATGCCAGATTTTCCTGTTTATGAATTCTACCCAGCTGTGTACAGAAACAACTACAATAATCAACAGTCATTTTTGCCAAATTTGATTATGAAAACATCTCTGATTCCCCGGTATAGATTGATTAAAATTCTTGTAGGATATTATAGTTTTCATTATGGAGGAGATATCCTGTTCCATGCGTACACCATTTGTTTGCCTTTGCGCAGTCAACCAACTCCATATCAAGTGCGGTCAACTATCTCAGTATTCTGGCAGAAACCAGAGTGATAGTGATTTTGGCGGCCTCATATCTTTCTTGGAATTTTGATTCAACTAATTTCGACCATCTTCCCTTCAACTCAGTTCTATATTCTTGTAATAAGAACAATTCTAAATTTCACGTTCCACATTTTTCTCAGCATCCGGGTAAGGACTTGGCAATGTTCAATAATATTCGCAGGTTTTTTTTTTATTTCAATCCATGGTCCATTGGCACAGCTACATCTCCGATCCAGCTGGTTTCCTCGTAATTAGTTTTGTTGCTCTGACTTTTCAATGTCAATGCTGTTACAGTTTTTGTTTATACATATATACATATACATATATATATATATATATATATAAATAATCTTTTTAAGCATGAAATTCAATATAAAATTCTTGGATGTTGCTTAGAATGCTACAAAGAATATATATATATATATAGATATATATATATATATATATATATATATATATATATATATATATATATATATATATATATATATAACTACAAGGAACATAACTGAGCAATATGATTAATATTTCTTTACATTGAATCCCTTTGAACAAAATGAAATATTCGTGGCCAACGCTGGGATTTCAAATCTTTTCATTCCAACCACGTTACAGGCTTTATTGATTGTTCCATTATAATCGTTATCAACAGAATGTTCGGATTGACATATGATATTCCTCGGAAATAAGCTACCCTTTTCTTTGTTAATATTACTTTAAATCGATAATCATCCACCAAAAAGCATAGCAACCTAAACAATAGCTAGGAAAGGTCAATTTCTGCAAGTGGATTGTCTTTAAAGAAAACTTGAAGCATGCCGTCAAAAACGTGCAATAATCTGATATATATATATATATATATATATATATATATATATATATATATATATATACACACACACACATACGCACATATATATATATAAATATATATATATGTATATACATACATATATATACATACATATACATATATATATATGTGTGTGTGTGCATGTGTGTGTGTGTGTGTGTGTGTGTGTATCTGTTGTTATATGTCTGTTTGCATCGAGAATACTAATCTGTTTCTTTCCTGTACTGAGAGATTTGTTTATCGCTTTAAATCCACGATGTTTTTCAAGGTTGGTCTCGATGATGGCTGCCGTATACCTTCTTTTGTCTTCTCTTAGTTTCTTCTTTATTGTTTTGTTCAGTTCGATTTCTTCAATTTTCTCACTTGTGGTCGTTGGTGGTTTGAGGATTCTGTGTGTTTCAATCAATTTCCTAGTTTTATCTGAGATTTTACTAATGGTCAGTGTGTTTCCTGGTTTGAACATATTGGCTGCTTCTAATAGAGAGGTCGTTATTTTGTTGTGGAGTTCGTTGACGTTGGTGTCGTTTTCGACGGCAAGAATATCAAATCTGTTTTTCATTTCCAGCTTCAAGGCTGGTATGAGTACATTTGGTGCATTCAGTGGCTGCCCTCTAGTGTGGACCATTCTCCTGCGTTCTTTGCTTGTGCTTATTTGCATCTTACATCTTACCATTCTATGGTCGCTCTCTACATTCACTTGGTTTAGGATTTGGATGTCTTTGATGGTGTTGCTTTTGTTCGTTAAAATGTAATCTATTTCATTTTGGTTTCATGGTTGGGGCTTTTCCAAGTCCATTTTTGATTGCGTCCTTTTTGAATAATGTTTTCATAATTTTGAAGCAGGCCTTTAAGCCTGCTCAACTGCATTTACAAACTTTTCACAAAAATCATCACCAACCAGATTACTAAAACACTGGACGAGAATCAACCATGCTGGATTTAGAAGAAATTACTCGACCATGGACCATCTTCATTCAATAAATCAGCTAAAAGAGAAGACAGCAGAATTTAAAATGCCACTCACAGTAGCATTTATAGACTTCAACAAGGCATTCGACTCTGTCGAAATTCCCATGGTCATGAAAGTCATCACCCTACAAAGTGTAGACCCTGTATACGTTAAAGTACTGCAAAATGTATACAACCACAGCAACTCATTCATTACGCTACGTAAGGACTCTGAAACATTTCAGCTCCAAAAAGGAGTAAGACAAGGTTATACCAGCTCATCCTAACTATTTACAGCCTGCCTTGAGATGATCTTCAAGAACATGGACTTGGTATATAGAAAAATCAAAATAGACGTCGAATACTTGAGTAACCTTACGTTGGCAAACAACATCGTCCCTTTCGCGGAAACCTACACGACCTCCAACTAATGCCAGTCAAATCTAATCAAAGAAAGCAAAAAAAATCGGCCTACACATGAACTTCAGTAAAACTAAAAATCATGTGTAATAATCATGTTGAGAAAAAGAACATAACTATCAAGATAGAAAAAGCAAAACTCAGCAAAGTAGACCAGTACATCTATCTAAGACAACGAATCTCCATGAGACCCTCAAAAGAGGAAGAAATCAGGCGAAGAATCACTTTGGGATGGCGAGCCTTCGGCAGAGCAAGCTCAACTTTCAAGAAGCAGATGCCCCCAATATTCCTAAAAAGAAGAGTATACAACTAATGCATTCTCCCGTTAGTCTCTTATGGAGCTGAAACATGGAACTTAACCTAGAGACAGGCCTGCAAACCGGGAAGTATGCAACGTGTGCATGAGAGAATCATCCTCAACCTTACATTGAGAGATCACGGTATATAAGGAAAAAAACAGGTGTTCGTGACACCATAGAAACTATTAAGAACTCAAATTGCAATGGGCAGGCCATGTTGCACGAATGAAAGATAACCGGCTGACCTCACGTGTGACAACATGGATCCCCAGAGATCACATGAAAATCGAGGCCGAAAGAACACAGGATGGAGAGATGAATTGTGGCGAATTCTTGGGAAGGTCCATGTCCAACCACCGACATTAAAAGACTGATGATGATGATCTTGTTGCAAGAATGGCATACAACTGGTGACTATCAAGACTCACAACATTGATCCCAAGAGCTCTTTAACGCCCACGATAAAGAGATGTCATGAATCTTTGGAAGGTATCGGTCAAACGACTGAAGATAAGAGACTGGATCTGATGATAATGATTATAAGGGTTTGTGTTTCGTGCATGTATTAGTCAGTTCAGGATTCCGTGTTATACCATGTTTAGAACAATAGCCAAGCATATTTTTTTTACACTTTGATAAACTTTTTTTTTGTACAAGCAAAGCAACGCATGGATTTGATGCATGAAGGTAATGTCAAAATGTTTGATATATAACCAACTATTTGGGCCAGAATTATTGCCAAAAGCCAGCATACAACATCCCCAACTGCTCAGTCAAGAGTAACCAAATGCCAATCTTGAATAGTAATTGACACTATTTTGTTTGCCTGTTGTTGAGAGATATCCATATGGCCAAGCACTGAGGTCGATTAAGCTGTTGACCCTATTGTACAAATCAGTCATTATAGGATATTTGACTGATTATTACAATCCCTTAAATGATGAAGGACTGATATGTATTTAATTACGATGGGTTCTTTATACGCTTTATATCTGCCTAGAGAAGAAAGGAAAATTTACAAGAGGGAAATGAAATATGAATGTCTTCTTTGATATCAAACCTGACTATTATTTGAGGTGATATCCAGTAACTGTAATGAATCAATTATGAATGCTATGTTTTTCCTTTTAAGTAGCTACAGGTGGCTGCAATTAACAAATGCGAGGAATATGATTACAGAAGTGATTAAAACGTACTTGATTTTTTGGCGCTGAACAGCGATATTGTTTTGAAAGGCGTCTAATGGAGTTTTACTTCTCATATTAGCTTTGATCATGGATATATTCCAATATCGCACTGAACAATTTTTAGATGTTGTATGAAAAACACATGGCCATTATTAAAACTATCAACAAAGCAGTCATAAAATCTGGCAACACTGGTCTCTTCATTTTTTAAATTATTCTGGCTGGCTACGCGCGTGCAAACCGTACAAGTTGCAAGAACAGAGCCAGAAAGTTGAAAATTCTAACCTGCACATCTCATCAGATCTGGAATTTTTAAATTTTTTCTTCATGTCCTTAATATTTTTTTCTTTCCGTAGGGGACTGATTAGTAATGTAAGTTTGAGCTAAATTAGTCCCATGGCTTGTTTGTGCTTTTTTTTTAAATGAGACTTTCTTTACTGATCATTGCCCATGAAAAGGCGTAAACCGTAAAGCATTACCAGTCACACCGTTTCGGACTTTTTAATTGTTCATGCTGCCAAAAATGCGGGTCGTGTTGAAAAATGTAGACATGCACTGTGTGGATTTAGGGTCAACGAGAAGCGAACCAGGAGTCGTTATTTTCACCTGGAGAGGAAAGATCACCCACAAGCTGTTGCACCCAAGTCAACGTTCCAATCGTCCGTCCATTTTCCTCTCTTTGTAACTTGGATTTATCGTGTTGCATAATTGGATATCATTCATAAGCTGTGGAATCCCAGTTAAGAAAAAAAGATATAAACAAGACACTAAATTGTAATGATGGCATGTTATTTTCTATCTCAGTTTGTTTTCACCTATAATGTGGACACACATATCCAGGGTCCAACCTTTTACCTGGTGCAAATCCCTCAAGTCAGTTCATCCCACAACAGTCGCATAAAGGTTTCTATTGTTTGACCAACAAGACATGTCATTCTTTTTCCCATTTAATCTGGTTCAAACAGATAAATATACCGATTGATTAACCATGTCCGTTGTGGGACGTTTATAAGCGTCTGAGCCAGGCAAAACATTGCATTCTCATGAATCAACATCTTGACTGTCTATTCCACAATCATGACTCTGTGTCAGACGGTCAACATTTATAAAAATCTATGATGGTTGATGGAGGGTGCAAAATATAATTGAATTTCCGACTTCCCACGCAGACAGAATACAATACAATAACTTATTCTCTACGCAGAAGAAAACACATGCATGGGCATGTGATATCCATCCGTTAGATGCAAGAAAAACATGGTGCTTGTTATATATCAATGGTTGGAGGTGCATAGAAGTTTAGCATTCAATTCTGCTGGCAAATCCATACCTTATTATGCTGCACGTATTACACACTTCCCTTCCGGGATGTAACCCCTTGAAATCTCATCATCTCCTGCAATATTAGGGAGAGCTTATGGATTAATTTCCTCATAGTTTAACGATGGAGCTAATTTTTTAGTTCATGCTACAATTTTTCCAGAATATTTTATTTTAAATTTAGGGTACGTTTCATACCAAGCGAAAAACGGTAGCAAATTTTCAAAATTCTCTAAAAATATATATACATATTTTTTTGCTCTTTAGTCGTCAAAAATTTCTATGTCCTTTTCCACGAATCAATGGAAAAAGAATTCTGGCAACCTGGTGATTTCCTTAAATTTCTCAAATCATGACGCAGGTGTTTTCTTTAATCCTCTGTCTATCCTCAAATACTCTTCTCTGCTCATATAGTGTAGACATTTTGAAAGGAAATCGACGAATGTGAAAGTCACTTGAGAAATTCTAAATAGATTTTGACAAAACGTGACTGATTAGATTATTGAGCGAATATTTTGTGTGATTAGATGTAGGTGTTTCTTTTTATTTATGGAATTATTTATCACCAGTTCATTTAACATAACTGCTAGACAATTCAGGGGCATGAGAGTGCAAACCAGAAAATAGATACAAATTGGTAATTCAGTTGAGACGCGAGAAGAATGAAACTTGAAAGATTTATCTAATTGTTACTGACTTTCAGTCATAAAAAATATATGCTCCAAGCATGACGTCTATAGATTATTCATATTAAACGAAACACGATCCAAGTGTTAGTGCTGAAGAGCCCCATTGCTGTGCTAAACCAGATTTATGTCTTATTTATCACATATTTTTATTCAATATATAGACAAAACCTGCTATATGGTATTATTTGAAACAATTTCCAACCATTCACCGTGTTTCAAATATCTGTAAAACTCGAATCCCGTTAGAGCAAGATCTTATGCAATCATTGAAATTGGAGAGATAACTACTTTATTATCATTCATGTTAATAGAAGAAGTATGTTACTCGCTCTTTCAATTTATTTCCTCACTACTGAAGAGTACACATCCTGAGTTGAGTTAAAATAAAAAGAAGCAACAATTAAGATGATTAATAGTAGCTTGTGACTAAGTTCCTGTCGTTAAGTGGTAAGAACAGTCATGCAAAACTGAAGGTCCAGAGTTCTCACTCGGAACTTATTCTTTATTCCAACCCAGGTTATTAATTTATTTACTCAATGAGCAGTCAGCAGCCTGATTTTACTAGCTACAGCAAATAAGACAAAGGTAAACAGTTACAAACTCATATAATAATGATATAATAGCTATTTTTAGTGGCATAAGTTTTAACGTGAATAGAGAACAAATTATCGAATCGCATATAGACAAATAAGCGGGAACGCTTTACATCAATTAGCAATTGCATTTGAAAAAAGCTTATAACGAAGAGCGTGAAATAGATAAAACTTGAGCATACTCAAAGGGTGCTATCGTCTCTGGGGAATAATTGTGCATCGATCAACCTAAAATTTTTATTGGTTCTCCCGTAGTCTTTAAACAAAGATCATTGAAATTCAATCGAAACCTATTGAGATATTGTGTCAACACACAAGAACACGTTGCGATATAATGTGATTGGACATATGATTACAAAATAAGTACTGTTGTAGCCTATCGTCCATCTTTCCACTGAATTTTCATCACAATTTATTGTTTGCTCCAAAGTGTATCGTGTAGACAGTCACGAGCGTGTACATAAAAGTAATAGAAAAACAGTAAAACATATCTCAGTCAGGAATATTGAATTCGGCCCCAGAATCCAACTACATTAACTTTGCTTCACTGCCAATCCTTTCATTTTTTTAAATTTTTATTTATTTATTTTTTTTTTAAGACACGCAGTACTTTCGGAGATATCATGTGAAGAGACGAACGAAAAGATGAGCAGGTGCAGCTGACTACATTTACATCTTTTCAACTTTGCTGACAGAGGTAAAAATAATAAATACACTCTCAAAGGAGTTCCAGAACAATTCAGTGAGGACAAACTATATTAAGGCCAAGATAAACAAGACTCGTCATATTGCCTATTTGGAGACCTGGATGAAGACACCAAATTTTGAATTCGAATAGATTAGTTCGAAAATGAACACAGTGATAGATATTCCTGAATAGAGGTGATTATCTACTGGGAATTATGCAAACCAGCGCATTTTGATCATGTTCACAAATTCTAAGCTACCTTATGGAACAGGAATAGTGAAATTTAACCGAGGTTCGTTATTAAGACACATCATCCAATCTAGGATTGCTGATCAAATCTAGTTGTCTTGAAACAATCTGGCAAAAAAAAAGATGTCTTTCTAGCAGATCAGATTAAAATTCAGAGAATGACTGACTGGCTAAATGTGTATCATGCCATGGAACTGATAATTTTTGGAACTTTAGTATTTCATCGGACGATTGTTATGGGTGCTCTTACGTTGCTTTGGGAAAAAGTTTCATGAAATTGAAAAAAATGATACCATCCAAAGAACAGCTAAAATTTAGCACATATATTGAAAACAGTGATTAAGTATTGAGTAGAAAGTGTTCAACATAATGAATCAAAACTGAATGATTAAGGACACAACATTTGGAGCGTTGATTGGGCAAAGAGAAGGATGAAATGAATCATATAGTAAGCAGATCAAGCAAATATATCAAACTGTATCCAAAAATATGAGTGTCAACAGCTCCTATATTTACCTACAGCGTGCAACTGAAGTCATATTTTGCAGAAATAGTATTCTAATTTGATTGTCGTCTGTGTACACGGTCAATTAAAGTTGTTTTTCGGGGTTTTTTAATATACAAATTATATTTATTTTCTATCTGATCTTCGACGAACAGAAGTAATTCTGCTTTGAATTGGTGACAGTTGTGGACTAAATTTCTTTTGAAAACGTATATCTCCGGAAGTGAAAAAAAATCTCCGTGTTATTAAGCAATTTAGTATATATGGTCGCTTATCTCTTTCTGTGTAAATCATGTGATCGAGTGTATGAGATCTGATTTTTGTGATTATATATATATATATATATATATATATATATATATATATATATATATATATCAATCCTGGAAAATTCAAGAGTGAACAACTTTTTTTTCCAATTCAAAGACAACAGGAATCGTTCCCGACATTCAAGGGATGAAAAGTTAGAAAAAGATATATCCCTCTCATCAAAAGACGAGGGAAGCGTTTGCCGTGTCAAAAGCATCGAATATGAATGGAAACAAACTTTCCAAGATGGCAAGAATAAAAGTAACTGTTTTCCCGCTTTTAGAGGTTGAACAAGAAATGTAACCAGAGCAAAATATAATACAAGGTCGAGGTTTTACGCAGGGTAAATAGGAAACACCCATCCAAATATGGCTTTAACCGATACAGTTTTGAAGCAATCGCTGCCACGAAAGCGTCAGGCACGAGCATGACCTATTCAGTTGAGGGCAATAGAACAGGCTAAAAAAAGGCCATGGTGTTTGGCTATGTATAATAAAAGTGCAATATACGTGTAATACATTGAGAAAGACAAAGAGAGAGGATATTTACACACACACACACACACACATATAAAAACATCAATGTATATATATATATATATATATATATATATATATATATATATATATATATATGTCAACCAGCACACAAACAGAGTAATACTTGACTAGCACGATATATTCACAGTTCAGGTCCAGTTAAATTGTTCATTTGCAAATGTTGTACTCTGACTGATGCTTATCATTGACAGAATGATTGGCCAGTTTCCTGCCGAAGCATCAGCTTTAATATCCAAATAGATAAAATGAAATGAAAAAAATAGTAGTTGACTGGTTATATTGATTCTTCGGGCATTTTTTGACATAAAAAAGCTAATGTTAGCTTCATTTTTTTATTTTTCTTGATGAAAAAAATATTTTTCATTCTAGAGATATCATGATCTTCAAAAAGTCATGAAATTATCCACAATTTTATATCATGCAAGTCAGTTACTTTCCGCTCACTGTTGATGTTTTCTCTTCATACACGAGGCGTTCATTAATGATGTCTGTTCAGAAAGTTTTCAGCCATTTTGAATCACGAAAACACTTGGTTTTTTTTCTCTACTTTGATCGAACTCAGCAATCAATCAGAGGTTATCTCATTGCATATTCGGTGAGATACACACTCAAATGGGATTAGTCAATTGGAAGTGTGACGCCATCGACTAAACTTGTGTCCTATGTGCTTTTCAATCAGTGTCTGCTTCTAGACGAATTCGTATCTGCACGGGAATTTCGTTGTACATGCCCAGCGACCTTGTACAGATAGCTCAATTGTCTATCAAACCTCATTCGAGCCCTTTGGCTTTATGCGGTGTCAGTAGTAGTATATGTCTGTTGATATCCTAATATTATTTCCTCTTCGTATCAAACAGTAGGTTGTTGATGTAATCTTTTTCTTCTTTGTTCTGGGTTCTAGTTAACGTACAATGATACTATTTATTGTTTCCATCGTGCCTTTGGAATCCCGCATAAGCATCTATGGCCTCTCATTTCTCTAAGTTGGACAACGATCAGTCTTTTAAGCACTCACTTAAGTCTACTATAGCTCACACACCAACATTCATTCGTATAGTCAATGTGACTGGCTATTCATTTTCCTTCTTCACATCCAAGTCCATGCATCTGATTTTTTTTCTTTCATGTATATAAATCTTACAGTCTTCACCCGTGACTATCACTGCATTTCATGCCGAAATGAACATGATTGGTCCTGATCTCATACCGTCCACAACATATCTTTCCCTGTCAAATACATGTCTTTTAAACATTTCAGTGACACAAGAGAAGTCAAAAACTAACGTTCTTATTCACACTTCGTGTTTTAGTTCAAACATATTATACATCTTGTGGCTTTCACGTTGTATTGTAGGACAGTTAGTCACTACTAAAGGTCGTAAGACTTATAATTGTTTACAGAAAAGGGACCAAAGCCGAGAAAAACAAGACGATTGAAGACACTCTCTCAATAAACAAAAAGGAAACAAAAAGCAAGATTAAGGAATAAGTCACTCAATGAACGACTCCATTCAAAAGTTCTAAACTCAACGAGGATTTCAAACTGGGACCATAAACCAGGTTTTAAACTTCACATCAGCGGGAAATGGAGGTATCACACACACACACAAACACACACACACACACACACACACACGTGCATACACGTACCCACTAACGCATACTCTCTCTCTCTCTCACATATGCACTCACACACACACACACACACACACACACACACACATACACACACCCATATATATATATATATATACTGATTTTACATCGTCCATTATCAGATGTATATTTTTCAATTACGTTTGATGTACTAATTTGACAATGGCATTTGGACACAGCCGTTTAGGTGCTAAACATACTATGACACACAACTATTTGCCAATGGTCATTCTACGGCTGAAAGTACTTTTTGATTGTAAATCTGTCAGCAGGGTATTTAATTGAGCAAAATTACAATATATATGTTATAAACTAAGTTAGGAAAATGATATACACACATCCTCCACGTGATAGTTCCGTTTTAAACCGTCTGCTCAATTTGCAAAGAACTGATTGGCTACATCTTATTCCTGTAAGGCCACAGAGCTTACTCGATACAAGAGTTACATATAGATGGCACACAGATAATTAATTAAGTGGATGATCCTGAACCAAACTAAACCTATCCCGATTCCGAAACATCGAACCCCCTTAAAACGTTCTTCCATGAAAATGATAATGGTTCGATAAACATTTTTTACAGCACTAAAATTTGTCACTCAATCAGTTTGCGAACGAACGGGAAGGCCAAAGCGCCAGTGCCAAATTGGCTACAACGAAACATCCCATTCCGATATCTAATCCGTAAAGTTGAAACCCAGCAAAATAGATGAGTGCTATAAACGTATATATTTACAAATATGTATGTATATATGTATATACAAAAATGTATATGTGCATGATTATGTGGATGTATTGATGTAAACAGATATACAATTATCTAGCTATATATATATATATATATATATATATATATATATATATATATATATATATATATATATATATATATATATATATATATATATATATATATATATATATATATATATATATATATATATATATATATATATATATATATATATATATATATATATATATAGTTATTGGCCTCCATATCGATGAAGAACTACACTATTATGCCTTTTGAGAAGCAAAGCAACAAAATGTTTCATTGGTGCAGATATCAATAGATTTTTTATTTGATATTAAAGTGTTTACATCGATTTTAATGACTACAACGGCAATATATACCGGACATTGGGAAACTCTCAATGCAATATTATTCATGAGCAGACAGCATTGCTTAATTTCATTTATCCGATTGATGTACATTTTCATGTCTCAATTGCAAAAGCTGTTCTTTCAGGGCAAAATTTCTCCGAGAAGTTTAATCGCTTGAATGATTCGAATTGATAAGTGTTGAAAATCGATCGAGTTTAACTAGAAAATAATAAAGGATTAGCATTTAAGGAAAAATTCTCTTTAGTTCTAAAAAGAAAGTTTTACTAGTAGTGCATCCTCTTGATAGTCACCTATGGAGCTGAAACATGGGATCTGAACGAAGATTGACCCCCAAACGGAGCATCATTCGAAGAGCACAGGGAAATTTAATGCACCACTTCATATCAAGAGATCACAAGACAGCTTCACATTAAGGGAAACCAAGACTTTGATCTATTATATGCAGCATTCGGAAACTGGAAAAGCATTTGTCATATTACAATAATATCAGACAACCACTGGACATATTGGCTCACGTTATATATCCCAAGGGATCGTTTACGACAATGCAGTCGACAGAAAGTGAGATAGTGTGATGAGCTGAACACTTTCAGAAACAACTGGCTCCATGCCACCTATGATAGAGAGGTCTTCTTGGAGTAGGCTTATGTCTGAAGACTGAGGCTAAACTGATGATGAGGATGATAATGATCTCTTCTCCATGATCAGAGAAGTATTTTACCGAAGTCAGTTTAAAAAAACAGACATAAAACTTGCAATACATGTGTCTATGCTATGTTAAAAAAATTCCCTTGAATACATTTTATCGATGCACTTCTATAATGGATCCCCTTGGGATGTTTCAAGCCATTAGATATCCTCACCATGATAACATTCCCTGGGAAAAAGTACCTTGGTTCGTTGGAAGTCCCCAAACTTGAATAATTCACCTATTCAAGGTTTTGTAAACTTTTCTAAACAGAAGTAACATGAAGACACCTCCAGATTGTGAGGCTGCTTATGAATCCAGGCAATGCAATATTTTGTCAAAATAAACCATCATGCTCGAGCCTTGCTGTATACAAACAATGGTTAATGAGAACAAATGTTCAATTTCAATTTTTCATTCAATTATTCATTTAAACTTTGATCATCATCTGATGTTGACTTTCTATACCATTTTGATCTAAGTCTATGCTGTAACATATCAAGACAACTAGGGTCTTCAAAGCAGAAACGTAAATCCTTTCACAACAACTAAATTACTTCATCCATTCTTTTCTTATCACGATACAGGATAGCCATTCATTTTTATAGATGAGGTAACAACAAGACCACCAACCCACCTCTTCTCAGTCAACCTTTTCACCTTGATTTTCAGTCAATTTATTTTATATTTCATCGCAAACAGATAATTCTTACGGATTCAAGAATACAATTGCATTAGATAAATTGATCAATATGCCGAAAACAGAGTGCACAGCTACCTAAATTTGGATATATCGATAGATAGACAAATAGATAGATAGAATGTAGAAAAAGAGTTAAATATGTAAAGAAAATAGGAATGTAATTCTCATTTAGCTCAGATCTTGAGAAAAATCCCCACATTGCACAGCAGATTATCCAAATTTTTAGAATTAGAATAAAGAGTATTGCAACATCCTCAATGCTCATTTGGATTCAAGATTATCATATTGGTAATAAAAAGTTCAATATTTGAGGTGTCATGATCTCTGCTTTTACTGATGTTATGATTACAAAACCTAAAAATATCCATTGAGATGAAATATTTGTAAGTTTGTGTTATTGAAAAGAGACTACTTCTCCAAATTGGTCATATTCCGATAAAAAAATTACTGTATATCCTTTGTACTACTCCTACCTAATTATTTAAAATACTGCATTCAACCTGTAACCATCTGATGGATGGATACATCAATTTGTAGAAAGATATATATTTGAGTTTACATGCTTATGCTTCATTGCGAAATTACACAAAAAATTTCGAATATTCGTCAGGCATACTTTTGTTTTCACGCGAAATAAGTGATTGCATAACTTATCTTAATAGATTTTGTTACATTTTGAACTAATTCTGAGAAGTTGGTTGTGTACTGGATCTGAGACTGTCTCCTAATAGAGTTTATGTAAGTTTGAAAGGGTCAGAGTCTAATATGCCTTTGTACCGGCATTTACACAGCTTGGTTTAGTCAGACACAAGCCAACTGCTCGAACAACACAGCGAGGATAGACTTCATATTAGTGATAAACACATTGCTCCTTGATATATATATATATGTATATGTATATGTGTGTGTGAGTGTGTGTGTGTGTTTATATATATGTGTGTGTGTGTGTATGTATTTATATATATATATATATAGGTGTGTGGTTGTGTGTGTGTGTGTGTGTGTGTGTGTGTGTATTTATAACCATCTAATAATGAGTGTCAGTATCTTTGTCAGCTGTTACTATCGGCTGGTCGAAGAGAAAACCCTCATCCAACATTTTAGAAAGCATAAACTGCTCAAAACATATGAAGTGAAGGAGAAAGGAACATACCCAATTCGATTTGACAACTAATTGCATAAATCGGTTCACATGAACGATTTTGTCGCTGGTAGTTGATGTCATTCATACATATTTCTAGTATAGACTGTATCTAATATATAAAGTTTTCAAACAAATACTCATACCCTCCGTTTAGTTTGAAAATATATCAGTGCAACAGGAGAGTAATTCTTACCAATGGTCGTGCCACACCCATGCTGGTGACTCTCTCAGTAATAGAAAAATATACATAGCAAACTAAGCAAAAGAGTCAATATCTAGTGAAACACAAAGTGAGACAAATAGTTCAGATGAGAGTAATGGATTTCTTTCGTGTCACTTTTAGAAAATAATTACAGTCAGAGAAAGACGGAGCCTTCTCTGAAGATTAATATGTATTATTTTTCATTGCGTTCCATCCTGCAAACATTCGAATAACTGTGTCAGTTTCCGGGGATTTATCAATCATTCGTAAAAGTGCTGCAGTTTTTGTTTTTTCTTTGTATTTCATGTAGAATAAGGTAACGAGTCAACGAGCTGATTTGTCTTTTGCAGGTTGATATGAAAGAAAAAAATTTCGGTACTATCAGTTTCGTTTCAGTTTTCAGATCTGTCAATGAAGATGCCTCAAGCAGAATGCGTGAAATGTATTTGAGTCAATTTCAGAATATGGCATGTGAGACAGAAAACATATGGGAAAATTATAATACAACAGATGATGCCATCAATCATATGATGAGCAGATGCAACACCCCCCCCCAATACAAAAAAGGAAAATGATGATCACTGGATAAAGTGTGTATCAGTCTGGACAAAATTTCCCCAATCAATTTCCATGTATACTGCTAACATGCTCTGTTGAATTTCATTTCATACAGAAACTATATATATATACACACGCACACACACACACACATATATATATATATATATACATATATATGTATATATATATATATATATATATATATATATATATATATATATATATATATTTATATATATAAATGTATACATATACATATAGATATATATATATATATATATATATATATATATATATATATGTATGTATGTATATAGTGAACATTAAACATAGAAGAAAAATTCAATTTCATAAATATATAATCATAAATATTTATCTATATATATATATATATCTATGTATATATCTATGTATGTATGTATATATATATATATATATATATATATATATATATATATATATATATATATATATATATATATATATATATATATATTCAATTTTCCTCTCCGTTGAAAATGAAGTTTTGCACTCCACACGATACCATCCCATTGCCACCTCCCTATGCACTTCAGGGTTATGTCTTTCCCAGCTCTCTCAAGTTATTTCATGGCCTTTAAAAAATATTTGTTCGAATAAAAGTCATTTATTTTCCGTATTTAGATTAAAAAAAAACATCAGTTGTAAGTCCTTTAAGTAGAAGATATTGCAGAAATTGATAAAAAGTGACAGTAACTTAGAAGAAAAAACTAACACCTTAACAAATTTAATTCAGGAAGAACCAGTGTTTGCAGATACAATTGCAAACGGCAACGCATGGTATATTCAAAAACAAATATCAGGAGTGAATGGAATCGAAAGGAAAGGTATATACTACAGAGGACATAACCAAAAGAGCATAACTTAACAAAATATTAAACAAAAGACCCACAGAACTGAACAACAAAAAAAGAGAGCTCAGTATAGTGTACAATATCAACAAGTCCCGAACTGCATATCACACGGGTTAACAACAGCTGTCTGCTCTAAAGTAAAAGCTTCTCAAAAATATTGAATATCTGGACAAAATCTTGATAATGAATGGAGGGTTCTGCTTCATACGTTTAAAAAAAAAAAGAGCCACGAATTGATACATCAATAAATATAAAATATTAAAATTAGAAACGTTAAAAGCGAATATTTGCATAACAACAGACATTTTATCAGATGTGGGAAAGGTATTTTACATAGAACTACCTAATAAATCCTGCATTCGCACAAAAAAGGAGAGTATCTGTCCAGGTAAGGGAAATAAGCACTGCCAATCTTGCGTGAAATCTTAAAGAATTATCATGTATAAAAAAACAAAAGATGTTCTACTTGTAGTTTATTTCGATCTTAAACAGGCATAATTTTCCGTCTCACACTGACTACTGTATTACACTGATGACTCCAAATATTGATAAATTGCTAAGTTCGTAAACACTGAGTCTAATATATATATATATATATATATATATATATATATATATATATATATATATATATATATATATATATATATATATATATATTGCAAGCTCCAGTCAGACTTGAATTTAATTCATTGAAAATTAAAACAGGCATGAAACATCATCTAATGGACGAAACCAAATAAGTTAAAAGTGTATGAACTTGCTGTGGGTTTTTCGTGAAAGTAAAAATTCATCGTCACATCGCTTCTCATTTGTGATTTGCGTTCTTGTCATGAGACTCACAGAGAAAATAGAGGTCAGCATTATTAAAATCTACCACTAGTACTGAATTGTTGATATTGAATGTATGGACACAGAAATGAAAAATAATCTATTGGAGATTCGATACATAGTTGTGAAGCATGTCAGAAGCCGTAATTAGACTTAGAGTCAGTCAGTCAGTAAATGATTTCATGACCTGTTGATCACACACACACACACACTCACGCACAATCACATACATTCACATGCACCCACATGCATGCACGCACACACAAACACTCATACACACACAAACACTCACACACACTCACACACACACATACATATATATATATATATATATATATATATATATATATATATTGAATACATGTGTGCTCTGGGTAAGATATTCAAGTGGTGAAAAAGAAACAAATGCTTTTCAAACATAGTTTCCTCGACTCGTCGCTGATTGTAGAATATTTTGGGATCTACACTTTGTCGTGCAATGGTTTTCATTACTTTAGGTACTTCCTCTGAGTCAAAGGTTTTGAAGATCTGTTTGTTAAGGGGGCCCTCCAAGATTTAGTGAGTGGATCGTATAATTTAATAGGGATGTTGTGAATGAAATACTAATTATGAAGCATATTGAGAGCCCGTACATGGAGACTTCTCTAACCCCTCCCCCCTTAACACATTCACACATCTTCCCTGAGTCACGCTACCACATTCACTTAAGACCGTTCATTGCAGAATATTTCGTCCGTTAGGATGTGAGTTTCACTTTTAACCCTTCGAAAGGAGGGAGAAAGTGCCCTTTCATCTGTTTACCCCTTAAGCCCAGGGACATTTCAACGACTAGATTCCCTTTAAAGAAGGGATTCTCCTTTCACTTTTGATCCTTCGAGGAATGAAAAGTTTTTACCATTTTTACCACTTCAAGCCTGGAACGATTCCTCTTCAGTTTCAACCTCTTTGATGATCCACCAAATGGAAGAAAAGATTCTGTTCACTTTTGACATCGAAGGTGCTTCCCTTATTATAGATCTCATGAAAATTTAAGCATAAAAATGAATTGAGAAAGTAATAATAAGGCCAAATAAATGCATCCAACCCGAATTCTCATCTCGTTTATTCTCAGTCTTCTCGTCTCTTTCAACGCGACAGTATGTATTTAAGATATGGATATTTTGGTCCGACAGAATGAATTATAAATTGCGTTATATTCTAAATTGAGTGATATATTAACCGTATAACGACGGGAAATCATTTCAGATAAGTTTCTATGTAATGAAACGCAATTTATAATTCATTCTGTCGGACCAAAATGTTGATATCTTGTATATATATATATATATATATATATATATATATATATATATATATGTGTGTGTGTGTGTGTGTGTGTGTATGTGTGTGTGTGTGTATTAACATGAATAGTTATGTCCGTCATTGGATATAAACTTTCCCCAGGATTTGCCAATTTTCTCTATCGTGGGCGTAGCGGAGCCAGTACTTTCTGAAATTGTCTAGCTCATCTCTCCAGCTAGCACTTTGCCAGCTGCAGTTGCGAATGCAATCCATGGGTATTCATGACATAGGTCCACATGCCTACATCTGCCATTCTTGCAACGTGGCCAGCCAATTGCCATTTGAGTTATTCAATAGATTCTACGATGTCTTTAATGGATTCTTGTTTTCTCCTGGATATATTGCCCCTTTGTGTGGTCTCTCCATGTGAAATTGAGCATGATTTGTACTTGTGCACGTTGCATGATTCCCAGTTTGCGGGTTGTCTTTTGGTTATGTTCCATGTTTCAGCTTCATAAATGACCATCGGTAGGATGCATTTGTTGTAAATAATTATTTTTATGATTGAAAGGATATTCGTGTTTTAGATGATTGAGCTTGCTGTGCGAAAGGCTTGCCATTCTTGGATGATTTCCCACATAATTTCTTCTTTTAATGTTTCACGGAAATTTGTTGTCCTACGTTGATGTACTAGTGTACTTTTCTAGTTCTGCATCTTCGATTCTGATCTTTGTGTTCTTATTTCCATCATGATTGTTGCACATGAATTTCGTCTTGCTGAAGTTATTGTGAACGCCAACTTTCTTGATCTCTTTATTAAGTTCATTTAGCACTAGTTGAAGGTCGTGTAGGCTCTTTGCAAAGAAATTCGACGTCTTTTCGATTATTTTATTTTTCCTGCGCAGGTTTCTGGACATCATTTGGAAGAGAGCTGTGAAGTGCTTAAATGGGCTGGTATCATCTTTTCTTATCCCTTTTTTTTTGCTGAAAGGGCCTGATAAAAGAGCTGATATGGCAGTATATACGTTGCAGCACTCTGACAAGTATGGGATCAACACTTTGTCGTGCAATGGTTTTCAATACTTTAGGTACTTCCTCCGAGTCAAAGGTTTTTTGTCGTCGTTTAATGCTACTATGAGGCAGAGCTTATAGTCTTCTTCTTCTTTTAGCTGATTCATCGAATGCAGGTTGCCCATGGTCGTGTAGCTTCTTCTAAAGCCCGCTCGCTCCTGTTCATGCTTTTGATTTAGTACTTTCGTTATTCGGTTTTTGATGATTCTTGAGAAAAGTCTGCACATACAATTGAGTAAGCTTATGGATATGTACAGAGTTGTTGAGGTATTTTGGGTTTCCCTTACTACATAGAAGAATTCGTTTGAAGGTTTATTCTGCCTCCCATTAAGTTATTCTAGGCAATCCTTAACTTGTTGCTTGCGTCTTGCGTATTCTGTTGGTTGTTTTGAAGTCTTTGTTTGAATGAATGGAGATTTTGGTAAGATTTTTTGGCACGCTTGACAATCTTGTCTCTATCTCTTGTTATGTCTTTATTTTCCTAGAATGTGTTGGTTATTTACTTCCGTTCTTGATTGAAGCATTGGTTTATAGTTTTGGAGTTCAAACCATTCTTGGGAATTGATTTGATGACTACTGTCGTTTATCTTTTTTCCATCCTCTCTATTTTTCCTAATTATTTCACTTAGTTTTGTGTCCTCAAATTTTTCTCTTGCTGTTGTCAGTGCCTTGAGCTTTCTACGTTTTTTTTTCATTCTGTTTCACCTCGGATCTTATTGATTGTTTGTGTGCTCATTGGTTTAAATACAGTTTTGACTTGTATCATAGTGGCTGTTATTTAATTAATCCGTTGAATTTGGCATTGTTTTGTTGCTCAATAGGAATTTAAAATCTATTTTTCTGTTGAAGCTTGAAGGAGCAAGTAAAATCCTCTGGTATGTTCAGTTTTTTCCTTGTTTTTTTTTTTGCATTATTTATTCAATTTTTTACGGATTTTGCATCTTACCATCGTGGGTTTGATGGAGTACGTAGAAGTCTTTGTCGGTGTCACTTTTGTCCGTTGGGATGTAGTCTATCCTGTTTTTCGTTTCATGGTTGGGGGTTTTCAGAATCCATTTCCTATTTGGTCTCTTCTTGGAAAATTGTTCATGATATCTAACATGTATTATAATTGCATTGTAAATTGAGACGGTCAAAAATTTGTTTTCCGAAAGAAAACGTATTCTAAGCCTTCCTGACATCTGTTGAACCAGCATTCACTATCTAGCTAGGATACATCAATGTTCAGGTAATTTTCATAGTGTGACAGATAGAAAAATATGTTGTGTTTTCCATTAAGTTCGTCTAGCATTATTTAGAGGCCATGAAGATTTTCAGCAAAAAAGACAATGTTGTCTTTAAATCTCCTGTCTATTTATGGGTCTGGACACTTTCTGAGGAGAACAAAAAAGTCCAGGTACATGTAGTAAGACTGATCAGTGGTTTACCTAGTCATGGAACTAGCAGTAATATGCTTAAAAAAGCTGCACGAAACTTGAAGAATATCTCCCAACGTCATTTTTGGTGCGACACTTTCACATCATACAAGATCACTCAATAGTGTCTCACTGCTAACTCCCTTAACTAACAGGATCTTATTTCTTTGTGAATGCACAGTAATGACTTTTCAAATCCATCACGATGATTCACCAAAGACACACAACCTGTTCTCGAGGTATTCAAAATTAGTTGATACTTCCTGGACAACTGCTGCACTGAGGGAAAGTACGGATATAATGAACCAAGTATGAATATTCCCTGCTCCAATCGTTATCCAGAGAGATTTATGTAACTTTGAATTCATGGACTAAAATCATTATTGTAGGATAACTAAAGAGTTGTCAGAAATCTCAGCTCTGCGATGTCTGCAATGATAGAAAATTATTGATTTCAGCTGCTGAATTGGCCACTTCAGTACGAGTCATGCCACGTAACCGCCTCTGTGAGCAAAGTACATTAAGAAAGATGAACCATTCCAATATTTCATTTATGATAACGTAAATTATGTGTAACAGGATGAGAAAAGCCAGCGACACAGCAAGGAAATTACCCTCGAGGAATGCACCCGAAGGGTTTTGTGTCCCTACTGCAAGCAATTTATTTGTATTAGAGTCATGGAAAATTACTCAAAATATGTGTATTTTGAAACAAATTATTAGACCTAGATTGAACACGAAGTAAGGACATCGCTTGAATATTAGCCAACTTAATAGAGGCGCAGTCCTAATTTGCTTACCACTGTAATTTTGTTTCATAGAAAGTTTCCTGTTTTGGCCCAGGGCTACAAACTCTCTGGTCAGAGCCACACGCATCTATCTAAGAACCGAATTCCTGCAGGGGAAATTTTACACATAACTTTGAATGTATACCATTCCTATTTCAGTCGATGTTTTCACCACACTGGTATCGCAGATTTTTTCAAGTCAAAATATCAGCCTCAATCGATCACAATGATTCGGTCAGTGTTAGTCTCTGACCTATTCAACAAAATAGATAAAAGGTTTCTTCAAAACATTGTTGAACTGTAAGAGCAAAAATTGCCAGATCTCTGCGGAGAACGCGTTAGCTTAAAGTGAAGCTTGACATATGAATACTGTTAACAGAAGAACACAATATCAGACAAGATGTTCACACTGACTGTTCTTGTACTATAGTTATCTTTATTTCATTTTTATCATGTGAAGCATTGTCAAAAGTTGTTACATTTGGACGTGATTTCATCATTTTCTCAGGTCGCTATTGTTATAAACTGATGGCTCGAGTGTGTGTGTGTGTGTGTGTGTGTGTGTGTGCGTGCGTGTGTAAGTACATATATATACATGAGTCATTTTGGTAAATTATTTCCAATATCATATTAGGTGATTTAATTCTTATGTCTTCAATTTTTTTTTGTTTACGTTTCAGACGGAAGTTGATATTATGGTACTACATGGGGATCTTTCTTTTTATCATGTGAGGGTTTTGGGGAATAAAAAGCAACACATTTCATCAAACACCGCTAACACTCAAGTTATAATTTCAATGCGTGCCTAATGTCATACTACATGTTGCCTGTGATTTTATGCGCTAATATCATATTGTAATATGAATGGATGCAATTTTATATTACGCAACATTAAATATTCCTTAGAACACGGAGCTTACTTTTGTACGTTAACAAAGAATTATTCTGACGATGAGGAATTGATGTCACTTTTATCAAGTGATCACTGAAGTGAATATAAAATCCACTGTGTCCGTTCAAATTATATACTGCATGATATGTTTAAAAATGCTGATTCAGCAGAGGACTTTTTGAATGAATTCAAATCTAACCGAAGAATATATGCATATATATATATATATATATATATATATATATATATATATATATATATATATATATATATATATATACATATATATATATATACACACACACACACACACACACACACATATAAATGAGGGAAAAAAGCTTAATAATAATGATATGTCATTCAATCAATTACACTCCATGAATATGCAAATACATTTACTACAGTTATAATAAAATAAGCTCTTATTTGAATAATTCTCATTCAATGGAAGAACGACTAATATGATTCTATAATTGAGAGGAAGACAGAACTGAAGAAGATTCGTTTCAGTTATTCTCTAACAGAGAGCACACGAAAGCGATTACCACGTCACCTACATTTTCATACAACTTTGATCAAATTCTTCGCCCCTGGGCTATCTTTAAAATCAAAGGGAGATGTACTTCCTTCTTCGTGATCTGAAATCTTTGCTTGTAAACAGATGTGGTCTATCTTGTATTCACCCGTCTCGAACATCAGCAGAACCTGGTATCTGTAATATAGACAGGTAAGAAGTATTCTATTTTTTTTTCGTTTCTATTTAAGTCATATGAAGACGATCATGACAAAAAGATCTTACAGAATAGGAAAATGAACAAATTTTATATTGTGACACTATCTTTTCCATTGGTTCCATAATAAGTACGACATAAACGATGGGTTGTAGAATCAAGTCGTATCATATTGTTTTGACCAGTTTGAATGATGAAGGGGGAAAAACTATTCGGAAATTGATAATGACCATGGTCATATTACGGATTCAACTGAATTGACTCATTTATGACGAATACTTTTCGTGGAATATTTACAGATAGTCCATTCTCTTGTTTGTGCTGTGAGACATTTTTAGTTCTCTGATACATTGCTGTTTTTTGAGCTCATAACGAACTGATTAAGTACAAACTCAGGAAAGAATACATTGCTAACCGCAACCTGGCAATTTCGCTTTAGTAATATGCCGGATATAAAATACAAGTAATGACTTTTTTCTGTTACATCGGTCACTTATTTCCCAATATCTGTTAATGTATTAATTACCTTTTTCTCTTTTGGGGGTCATCTGTTGTTCACCATGTAACAATTCCATGAATCTTAAAATCAAAATAGTTATATCAACATGAAACCTCCATTTCAGCTATGATTCTAATGTATAACTTATTTCATACACGTAGTTTGTTATTTAGTATAGGGTTTTATCATCATGCATTTCACATGGATCTTATTTTATGCTATACAACAGTAATTTATTTTTGAAACAGGACTAAATTACGTATGTTACTTTGAGAACATGTTTAACAACGAGGGACCGTGTCACTTCCATGGAGTGTTTATATTTCGAAATTAAAAGAATCCTTCACCAAGGAAACACCTGTTCCCACTGAATCACCGATCCAACAGCGACTATTTAAACACAGCCCTAAGACTGTCAACAAAAGGACAAATTTATACACTGGTACCTACGAATTCCGAACACTGTCAACTGACATGTACCTAACCGATCTAGAAAGTGAAATGAAAAATGTCCAATGGGACATCATAGGCATTAGCGAGGTAAGAACTACCGGAGAAGAACTAATCGAACTGAGGAGCAGACATCTTCTTTATTGCTACGGAGAAGAGAAAGTAAAACTTAGTGTTGACTTTCTCATCAATGAGGACATCAAACACAATGTCAGTGGCTTAAAAGCGGTCTCTGACCGAGTAGCTAGCGTCACAATACAACTTTCAAAACGATACAAACTCAAAATAATCCAAGTCTACGCTCCCACTTCGCTATCAATCCAACAAGAAATGGACAACTTCTATGGTGACTTGAACTGCAGCCTCTAAACATAGCTAAAGAGCATGATCAAACTTTCAAATTCGAACTGAATACTAGAATCAGAATTCTTACTGAACAAGACAACACCAATATCAACGAACTAAGCAACAAAATGACAGCGTCAATAATTAACCTCTACATTCAAACCAATGAGCACACGACCCATTAGCAAAATCTCAAATGAAATTAGAAATCTCATGGAAAAATGCAGAAACCTCAAGCCACCGACAACAACGAGAGAGAAAATTGAAGAGGCTGAATTGAATAAATTGATAAAAAAAACGAAGGGAAGACAGAAAGAGATACACGACAGCAGTCATCGAATCGACTCTCGAAAAAAGTCGGGGCTTCAAAGCTATAAACAAACTCCTCAACTCAGGATGAGGGCAAATAACTAGCATACTCGAGGAAAATGGAAACCTAACAACAGACAGAGACAGGATTGTCGAACGTGCCAAAGAATTCTACCAAAAACTTTATTCATCCAAACAAGGACTACAAAACAATGAACAGGTGACGCAAGACGTGAGCAATCAACTCAAGGACTTCTCAAAAGTAACCCCGTGGGAGGTGAAAGAAGCCATTAAACAGACGAAGAAAGTAACTGCCCCTGGACCAGACAACATCACCATTGACCTACTCCCAAAAGCGGGAAACTGGCCGTCCTCTTCAACTTGTGTCTAAAACACAGTAAAGTCCCAGACGATTGGAACACTGTTATTATAATGTTTTTATATAAAAAAAAGAAACCCGAAAGACCTCAACAACTATAGGCCTATAAGCCTAAACTGTGAACAATCTTGCTTTAGAAGAAGCTACTCGACCATGGACCACCTGCATTCGATAAATCAGCTGAGAGAAAAAGCAGCTGACTATAAACTACCACGCCGTAGCATTTATCGACTTAAAAAAAAAAGCGTTCGACTCAGTAGAAATCCCTAAGGTCATAGAGGCCATCAGTCAACAAGGTGTAGATCCAGTATATGTTGAAGTGTTGAAACATATATATTACCATAGCAGCTCCTTTATCAGGTTACATAAAGACTTGTACCCCTTTCATCAGAAAGGAGTAAGACATGATACCAGCTCACCTAAACTCTTCACAGCCAGCCTTGAGATGATCTTCAGAAGACTAGACTGGAAGAGTAAAAGAATTAAAATAGACGGCGAGTATCTGAGCAACCTCAGATTTGCAGACAACGTTGCCTACATGACTTTCAACTAATGATAGATGAACTAAATGAAGAAAGCAAGAAAGTCAGCCTACACATAAAATTCAGGAAGACGAAGATCATGTGCAACAACGACATCGGGGAAAAAAAAACACTAAGATCAAAATCGAGGACACACAACTGGCGGAAGTAAATCATTACATTTACCTAGGACAACAAATTTCCATGAGACCCTCAAAAGAAGAAGAAATCAAGCGAAGAATCACACACGGATGGCAAGCCTTTGGCAGAGCTTGCTCAAATTTCAAAAATAAGAAGATTCCATAAATCCTAAAGAGAGAGGTGTATAACCAATAGTCACTTATGGAGCGGAAACATGGAACCTAACCAATAAAGAGACCCGTAAATTGATAACCATGCAACGTGCACCTGGAGAGACCACAAGACAGCACAGTACATCCGAAAAAAGACAAGAATCAGGGACATCATAGAATTCCATCAAAAATCTCAAATGGCGGTGGGCATGTTGAAATCATGGCAGACAACCGATGGACATCACAACTCATGACATGGATCCCCCGAGATTACATGCGCAGCGGACACTGGCCAGAATATTAGATGGCAAGAAGAGCTAGACAAGTTCAGGAAGTATTGGCTCTTAGACGCCCATCGTAGAGAAGTGTGGCAAATCCTGGGGAATGTCTATGTCTAACAACGGACGTTAAAAGACTGATGGTGATGATGATGATGATGATGGCGACGACGACGACGACGACGATGTTGATGATGATGATGAAGAAAAAAAAAAGAGGCGTGACAGTTTACTGAGATTCTGTTTATCGATTATTTAATCCATGCTATATATGTTACAGGAGGTGTTCCAATCTTTAATAGCGCACATGTGTTTGTGTGTGTGTGTGTGTGTGTATGCATTTGTGTGTGTTTGTACTTTCCAGTCGTTGGAAGCCCTTTGCTGAAGAAAAAATTGTGATCTGCTTGTTTGCTTTGGAAGCAAAAATTGGTGAAGAGGATTCCTTTAGGGTCATCATGATGTGAAGAACTTTTTTGTCTGTTGAGATGTCCATGAGTGTCATTGGAATGATACGATAGTAGCAATGGATGTAGGTATTTGAGAGGCCATAAGATTTTAAGATTGTAGCGTGATGGTTTTGTGTTAGATTCTGTAGGTAGGTTGGGGGGTAGTACAAATGGTGGGGTAATGAGGACAGCAAACTTCATACGTGGTAACCTTACTGGTCATAGAAAGTCTGATGGCTCTGGGTTGTACTAATGAAATACCATACAGAGGTGTTTATAGGTAAGGGATTTGTGAGACTGTGAGGTTCCAAATATTTGACATGCACGAAGGCAGGTAGAGAATTTAAGTGATAATCGATCAGTATCGTAATAGATATCTGTGTGGTTAAGGTAATTCACAATTGAGTGTTGAGTCCATCAGGGGAGAGGGTTTTAAGTTTGTTATTCCGCACGTATTCATGGCTTTCTAGAATTTTTGCTGTGTTCTTCGATGTATTTTCCCAATAATTGTGAATCTGGCAGCTGTGGTAAAAGTATGTCGATAGGTACAGAAATATCGTACTACAGAGGGTGATTATATATATATATATATATATATATATATATATATATATATATATATATATATATATATATATATATATATATACACATCAAACCATATCAGTCCAATGCTTGCTAGAGTCTTTCTCCCATCCCTGTAGTACCTTTATTTTCATCATGTTTCGGTAGTTTGCATTTAGCACCGTTAAAGCAGCTAAGAGAACATCGAAAAATACGTATGACTATGCATGACTACTTTAATTTCGTTAAAACATTAACTTTTAACTTTTAAAATATATATAAGAAAATATCTTTCTAGTACGACAGTATGAATTATAGACTGCGTCATAATATATAGAAACTTATCTTGAATGATTCTCCGGCGTTACACAGTTGATATATTATTCAACTTAGACAACGTAAATAGAATGAACAATTAAAGAAATTGGATTGCTGCTAAAATCGAACCTGCAACTGAGAGTTGCCTCTTGAACGTTGAAACGCAAGTACCATTTGTGCTGAGCAGCCAGCCGATAATGCAAATGCTGAAAAACTTTCTTTAATTCTTTTATCAATTTACATTGTCTAAATTCAAGGATGTAACAACCGTTTAACGACGGAAAATCATTTCAAATAAGTCTCTATATAATATAACGCAATTCATAATTCATTTTGTCGGACTAAAATGTCAATTTCTTTGATACAAACTGTTGCGTCGGAAGAAACTAAAAAGACTGAGAATGAATTAGATGAATATTTTGTTTGAATGCCCTTGTTTATCAGCCCCTGTCTCATTTGCAGGCTGTTTAACACAATGGAAGTTGCTACCTATAGGTGGCAAGTTCGATTCCTACAGCACTCTCATTATCTATTGTTGTTTGTTCTATTTTATAACTCATACATATCTAAATCCTATATTGCCACATTTGTGGTCACAGTCAATAATCATCGGCAAACATCCGACCAATATCGTGGAGAGTTCTGATTTGGCAACTTCGGTCTAATTCTTTACTATAAAGACCTGATTTATTTTTTGATTGGTTCACAATTACAGGCTCTCTTATCCGACTGATGTTGTCGATAGTATATTTGAAATTGGCTGAATTATTTGATGTTCATTTGTTACATTATTCTTTTTTTCTGGTGTAATAAGTAAGGCCTCGTTCGATTCAATAAGGGATTTGGTGACAGCTATAATATTTCCATCCTATGCTGGGCTTCAGAGATTTTTCAATGGTGAGTAATCTAGTCAAATCTAGATTTATCTAGTCTGCATACCACTAATACTCATGTGCTTCGGGTATGGCTTGAATCTATTGTAATTACTATTGTCTTTTTTTTCTTTTAAAGTAGGGATAAGACAGCATTTTGGATGATTTTTTTTTTCATGAGAAAAAAAGCCTCAAGTATCAGCAAATATCTGGACATGAACAAAATTTGTTACATAACTAGTGCAAGGGAAGGGTATAAATTACTTCACAACATTGGCATCTTATCTAAATAGTGATGTGAATTTGCATTTTCAGTTGCCTAGTTCAATTATGAATAATATTTCATGAGAATGGAGAAAAACCTATTTCTGTTTCCTCAAGTTCTATTTAAATGCTCAACATTCAAGATGAAAATACATTGTTTCTTTATTCTTACACCCTAGTATAGTAATTATCATTTTTTTCTGCTATTCACTCAGATAATACAAGTAATATGCCTTTTATTTCAGTGATAGAATTCCACTATTTCTCATACGATTTTTTATGCAGTTGCTATTATTCCAATTGTGGAGACCTTTCTATTCATTGCCATAAGCGTATCACATAACAGCAACCCTTGTAATCCTGGTGTTGAAATATTAGCCGAATTTAAGATGGTGATTGGTTAAAATCGATAACTTTATACACACAAACGTTCATATGAGTTGAAGGCAACAAGGAACTAATCAAATGAAGAAAATGCAAAATCATCAAGTCGGAATGGATAGCTTGCAAAAGTATGTTTATGGAGCTTCTGGAACGGCAAGAAATCTGCAACTGGTCAGTGATGAATATGAAATATACATTTCCACGATGACTAATTATCAACACATCCTCAAAAATGAATTGAATTACACTATTGAAAGTATTGATAGAAACAACGGTATCTCTTACTGGAATTAGTTTGATCGTGATGATAACAAATTCTGATTGACCATCAGAAAGTTTCATAATCGTATAAATATTTTTGATTCGTCTTTGTATTTCGTGTTTCTGGAGTATTTCAAACGCTCTTAGCGATTCTTTTTATTCGCCCTTTTTTTCAATTTTCTTATTTAAAGCATGTAGAACTTGAAAAAAGACTGATTATTAATTCTCATGTTCGTAATATCACCAAGAGAATGAATCGCTCGAACTGTCGTGCTTGAAAAACATAAATGAAGACAATAATCCGAAAAATATATAGAATAATGAATATCTTTCATCTTGGAACTTCACAGAACAAAATGTTCCTTTGAAGTTTCTTACATGATTAACAATTTGTTAATAAAAAGTTTTTTTATATTTCTAGAATATTTTCTATTATGATGTGGTAAATATATGAAACTGCTTTAAAATTTGAACATAAAATCATTTTCCATCACTATTTACCCATGGACATATTTTGTTTGAGCATATAAACCAAAGGTATTAACATATGTTTCAATCAGATACTATTCCCTGCGCAGCATTACGAAGACTTCAATGACGAACCGGTGAGATATTAGTTTATTTCAGCAAATTTCTGTCCGTAAGTTTGTAATTACGAAACTCAAAGTAAGTTCTCTCTAGTCACTAATGGGATCCCCGAAAAGGTTTTTCCGAATTTATAATTTTTTTTGAGTTCGATATGAATTGGAGTTTCATGCCTTATTAACCTGTAAACTTTTATCAAATAACGTTCATGCATATCGAATAATCTAATATCTCAATATAATTTACCAAGTGCTATAATAAGTGCCGGTGGTCGGCTTGTTAGGAGCACAGAAAATAGACTTGGCGACTTCGACTGAAACTGGCAAAAATATCTTTTGGTGAAGCATGAATCTGTCTATGAGGGACATCATTCCGAGTGTTTGTCACTTCTAAATCTATGCCACACATTGTTAACATCAAAGAACTTTCTCAGATGGAGATATTTCAGACATTATGAAACTGGACTCAGGTGGCTGGTCAAGTAGACAGATTAACTGAATAAAATGCTTCACATCAACTTTTGAGGTTTTTTTCTACTTTGATATCCTCCTTACATTCAGTCAATCCTCTAATTTCAGTCCAGCATTGGGCTTGCTTACTTAACAATTTTACAATTTTACCAAGGTTCACTAAATATCAGTCCGTCCACGATTGGAAGACGCAAGAACAGTATTGCACCATATCATTCCCTTTCAAAATAAGTGTGAAAAGATTAACGATAAACCAAATCTTAAATTGTTATGTAAAACTGTGTCCAGTTGCAATCACTCTTGCTTTGAGATCTACCTCCTAATGGAATAGTGGTAAAGTGAATATGTATGTATCTGTAATCTCACTAGTTGAGAACTACGTATAACGGTAGAAATATAAAGACAATCACGAGTTCAGCAAGTGTTCCTACGGTACCTATTGGTAGATCAAAATTTAAAAGAGAAAAACCTTCATTTTGTATGGGATCTGCCTCCTATTCTCTACCTTGTTATTTTTATTGGATTTTTTTTTTTCACAAAAAGTACAATTGTTAATCCTCTGTAACCATATCAAAATAGTGATTGTACTCTTTATTAGAAGATGCACATGTGAGGGGGTGAAAGATGTTTCTTTGTTTTCAGTAGTTTTCCTTATTTTGACAAATAACGGGAACTCTGTTCTAACTCGTAAATAGCTGACTTGTCAATTTTTAAAGCATAGAAAAGGTGCAGCATTTGAAATTCAAAACAAATTACTGATTAAAGACTGATCAAGTATTCACCAAGTGCTTTTTTTCGATCAGTATTCCACATGTTTATTGTTTTTCAAGTAGTTAGAAATGGACTTTCCCCTCCAAAGGATTAAATCCATTACTTTCTCGGGATGGAGGTTAAGACAAACCAGTCATCTCTCTTCCAGTAAGTAAAACTGAAAGAGAACCCCCACCTTCAGGGGTTCTACGGTGGGTTATACTTTTTTTCAGCATTTAAATAAAAAATAATAGAACTCTTTTCCTTCAAAAGTGACAGAATTACAGGGAATTTCTCCTCATTTAGCGCTCTGCGTTTGATCCTCTCTCTAAAGTGGTTAATTACTCTCAACTTTAGGAGGTCAATTAAAAATGATTTATTTACTAGTCTAGAAACTGTAGTCTTTATATTCACTTGTTGATTATATAACTCAGTCCAGACAGGTAATTCAGCTTAAATGAATAAAGTGTACTAATATTTGAAAATTATTCCGTATAAAAATTATTTCATGACATAGTAGATTGTCAGGGTATCATGCTTGGTAGTTTTTGGTAATGTTCAGGACATTTGGGTTACTTCTGAGGGTCCAACTCTTCTCCAAGTAGCGTATTGCATGTATTCAGGTGCAGATATCAACAGCAGAATATGATCCCCGACCTGATCTCCTGGAAGAGATAGGTTAATGCCTTCGACTGGGCTCCATTGCAAATAAACCCTGAGTACTACATCAGAAGTATGAAATCCCTGCTGCATTTTCCCTGTTGTTAACCGTCAAACCAACCCATCACTGTTCCAATAATCAATGTGAGGGCAATATTTTGTAATCTTTGAGAAGCATGTCATGATGTAATGGATAGTGCGATTTCCCTGCAAAACATACACACTGATCATCATCATCATCAGTCTCTTAATGTCCATCGTTAGACATAGACCTTCCCAGGATTCACCACACTTCTCTGTCGTAGGCATCACGGCGCAAGTATTTTCTGAATTTCTCTAGCTCTCCTCTTGATGCAATGCTCTGCCGGCCTCAGTTGCGATCTTTGGGATCTTTGTCGCGATGTTAATTGGTAGTTAATCATGCTTTCAACATGGACAGCCCATTGCCATTTGAGTTTTCTGATGGATTCTATGATATCCATTATTCCTGCCTTCTCCTGCATGTGTTCTGCTATCATGTGGCCTGTCCATGTGTTTGAAGCCTAAAAGCACCAACCTTGTTCGTGAATCAATTTGATGACTGTTGTCGTCTATCTCCTGTCTCCTCTCCGTTTCCTCCTGATTATTCTATTTATTTCGGCCATTTCAAATTTTCCTCTTGTTGTTTTTGGCAGATTGAGGTTGCTGCATTTTTCCATTACAGTCCTAGTTTCATCAAAGATTTTACTAAAGGTTTATGTGCTTATTGGTTTAAATATAGTGGCAATTTCTAACATAAATGCTTTCATTTTTTTCTTTAGTTCGTTGATGTTTGCAGCGTCTCGTTCAGTGAGAATTTCAAATCTGTTTTCCAGTTCACGTTAAAGGATCAATTGTGTTGTTTTGGCATGTTTAATGGTTGCAGTTGAGAGTGGAACATTTTTCTTCGTCCTTTGTGGTATTCAATACTATCTTACATCTGTGGTTGCATTCTACGTTGACTTGATTTAGGATTAAATGTCCTTGACGATGTAACCTTTTCTCATCAGGATGTAGTCTATTTCGTTCTTTGTTTGATGGTCAGGGCTCTTCCAAGTCTATTTGCTATTGAGTCCCTTATTGAAAAAAGTGTTCATTATTTAAACCCGTTAGCCATTGGGAAGTTTATGAGATCACCTTTCTCGTTCCATACTTTATATCTGAATTTGCCGACGCAATCTTCATTCCCTGCTCCTACCTGTAAATTGACGTTTCCGATGATGAAATCTGGTGCCTTGGAGTTCAAGTCATCATAAAAGTTGTGTATTTCTTCGTGGGTTGATCGTGAGATGGGAGCATAGACTTGGATTATATTATTTGAAAGTTAGTGACGCTGGCTATTTGGTCAGAGAGAGCTTTGAAGCCTGCAGCATTGTCTTTGAGATCCTTATTGATAAGACATATCATTCCACTTTGTTTTACTTTTTCTTTACTGTATATGTAAAAAAGATGTTTGCTATTCTTTTCAATTAATTCTTTTCCGGGTTTTCTCATCTTGCTAATGCTTATAATTATCCATTTGATGTTTTGGAATTCACTTGTATATCGGTTGTGCATATAAGTTGACAGCGTTCTGACCTTGCTGGTGCCAATATATAACATAATCCTCTCGATGATGTTCTCTGAGGCTACGTTTGAATGGCTGCTGTTGGACCAATGACCCAGCACATATGGATGTTTTCTTGGTGAAAACATTGTGTAGTCAATTTTGGAACACATCATCCCAGCTTTAAATGATGTGGCTCGGCCTTCTGGGACTGAAGGCCCTGTAGGAGCAGCAGTTCTCCTGGTGGAATATTTGGATAATCGCCTTTGGAGTGCAACACCCAACAGTGAAGCAAGTGGTCCCTGGGGACCGAGGACCCAGCTGGTATAATTTTCATTGGGCAAACCGTTGAGAATATTGAGCAATGTCCTGCCATGCAAGCCCACGAGGAGTTGGCAGGAGGTCTGATGGATCGGTCACTGCTGATGTTGTTCAATAGCCTTAGAGCTCAACTGGCTCTTCATACCCTCCTCATCTCTTCTTGGAAGGTAATTATTGGGGTTCGGAACACTGAGGAAAAAAGATACTTTTTTTTCTTTTTCTTTCCCTGTTATTTCCTTATTATTATTATTATTATTATTATTATTATTATTATTATTATTATTATTATTATTATTATTATTGTTATTGTTATTATTATTATTATTAGTCTTATAGGTGTAAAATTACGTGCAAAAAAACTTTGTTCTATCATACGTCTCACCTATTTTTCCAAATTCATAACTTAGTCAAAGTTCCAGTGTTGTAATTTGGAATAAAATCAATTTTAGCCTTGCCGATCACAGAGAAAAGGACTGACAGACTGACAGAGAGAGAGGTAGAGAGAGACAGAATAATATAGATCTTTACCCACTGAATCTAGCGTTAAATTTCAGAAAATAAGAATTCGAAAATAAAATCAAGGTCAAGTGATATTTACCTACCTCACACTTGAAGTTTCAGCTTGAAAAGGGTGGGAGATTTCCTGCAACACTCACATTTCGAAATTTTTCAGAATTCAACCATTTGTCAGTCTGTTGATGAGCCTCACCATGCCTTCAAACCTCACCGGATGCCATTTGTCAATGGCAAAACTAAACTGAATGTTGAATGTTAGTAGACAGGGCGTACTAACAAGTATGTTTGATATAATTGGACTTTGTTCGTTGTCTATATGTTTGCTTTTATGCAATATTCCGGCCGTGTATCTTGTAGTAACTGTTGGGGTTGTAGGATATTGGATCACTTCTTAGACGTACCTCTATAATACAACCTGAATTTACAAAAAAGGTTGAGACATCTTATCCAGTCCAGCAATCAGCAAGCTGTAAAAAAACGAACGCAATGCAAAAGTGGAAATCATACATAAAGCTCTGATATGTTTATCATCTTGGTTCAACATATGATCAAATGATCGATTAAAGGAAGATTTTAAAATCTGCATTGCATGTACAAGCCATTGGTACGAGTGATGATTGAGGGACTATCTCAGCAGTGGAACAGGCTGATGTGAATGTACTTACCTCATCTTAACTTGGCATAAGGAAATCATGGAGATGCATCCCTTAATCAATAAACTCACTGTGATCCCGAATGATTACAACGATTTGCTAGATGGCCATTGGTGAAGAAGAGAGCAAGAGACTACATGTTTTTCGTAGAAAAAGACTTCCCAATCACCATGAGAATCCATGAATATCCAAGGACGAATTCGGATTGTAGTAAGTGTGCATATGAATGGATTTATGGATTTTTATGAGGAGGGCATTAAATCCGTCGACCACTTCCATGAGATATGAGATATTGGAAATGTTCACTTCTTTCTTTAATGTAGTCAAAAAACAAGGTTCTCTGTTGACAAGTTCCCGATATTGAAACTTAAAAGACAGTTAGATGCTCCAACCAAAAAATGACTGGGGGGATTTTGAGTATATGTTCAAATGCAAGGAAAGATTTTGATTTCATACTATCTATCTATCTATCCATATATATAAATATACAAACACACACACACACACACACACACACACACATATATATATATATATATATATATATATTTATATATATATATATATATATATATATATATATATATATATATATATATATATAGTATATGTGGTACGAATCAGGCTAGCAGTATAACATAATGTGAAAATATATCAAAATATAAAGCCACTTCTGAAATATATTGGATTTATTTCATACAGTGATCGAAACACACAACATTTTATTCACGGAGTTGGGTTGTTTTAGAGAAGAGCTGGATATAGATAGTAGGTTGTGGATTTGCTACACGAAATTTCATATTTCAGCTCCTCTTTGGGCCTCAACTAGTGAATGGTTTTCTATTCTTTTATCGGGTATATTTATTGGCAATTTAGTGAGAATGTTGTGAGTCTGGTAGTGGGTGGTGTGAGGATATTCATTTTGTCAAAGGGGTTTGAACTCAATATTGGGGTCTTAGTAGTGGTTTGAGAGTAATCATTCACCTAATGAGGCCCAAACAGGGCTGAAACATGAGCTAGTTTGTGTAACGAATCCACAACCTACTATATATATATATATATATATATATATATATATATATATATATATATATAGATAGATAGATAGATAGATAGAGATAGATAGATATAGATAGATATAGATATCGATATAGATATATAAACACACATATACACACGCACACTTTTCCTTGCAGTAAATTTTACCTCAATCTGTTAGCAGTGAAAATTTCTTTTATATGACTTCCAATTCACAACACATCGATCAAAGACATTTTAGCTGAAAAAAAATTTACTGAAGTCGATAATTACGCCAAACACTTGTCTATGTTATGCAGCCGATGCAAATACCGGTATGTAATTATTGTTTTACTTTTCCTCTTACAACAGAATTTGCAAATCTACTTAAATGCCAGCTCTAGAGTGTAATTTTCCTTGCAGCTCTATTGCCAAACTCGTCCAAATTTTGGAGTATCTTCAAAACTACTTCTCAGTGTTGTTAATGTTGTTAGCCCAACATTCTATAAGATGCATTACTGAGTGATTTCCCCGTGTATAACAGAGTCTCTCGTCTTTATATTTGAAGAACAAGTAATGGTAGTTGGTATAACCGAGGGATCAGTCCTTTCCTGATTACGTAAGATACTCAGACGATGGAGGTCACCGCCGCAAAGGTAGTACAGATATTTTTATTTCGGAGGTGTTTCCAAATTTATTTTTTTTCTTTTTTGTCTGGGGTAAAATCAATATTGTCCCACCTTACGCAAATAATTGACAAACCGAGGAATGCAATTTATGTTTCCCTCTCAAGCTGTATTCCCGGTTGACTATTGGTTCTATCTTTTTCCTAAGCGATTATTCAACTGAAAGAGTCAGAAGAATCAATACGCCAAAACAGGATAATGATAACATAAAACATAAAGGAGTTCAAATATCCGAAAGAAATTGAATAGAATCAATATATTTCCTGAATATAGTCAATACATTTGCTGCCAGCTAGTCTTTATATCTCTGTTCATACACACACATGAGCACTCAAAGACTTGCCTACATATCACTACATACATACATACATACATACATACATATATATATATATATATATATATATATATATATATATATATATATATACATATATGTATGCATAACTTACAATATATACACAAATATATTTGTGTATATATATATATATATATACACACATATATATATATACATGTGTTTGTGTGTATATATATATATATATATATATATATATATATATATATATATGTGTGTGTGTGTGTGTGTGTGTGTGTGTGTGTGTGTGTGTGTGTGTATCCATATACGCAGGCATACATATTTATATACATAATTACAAATGCACGCACACAGTCAATGAATTGGTAGATATTTGGACGGATACATTGATAGATACATTGTCTCGGAAGGTTTTCAGGTTTGATCACTAAAGATTAAAACATTTTTTCCAAAAATGTTCTGGTGTTGATTCAGTTGCTTAATTCTTTGTATCAGTCAATGCAGTTCATGTAATCGTCTTTAGCATCTTTTTTTTCTGTTGTTGTTTCTTCCCCCGTGATTAACATATATTTTGTCATTATGGTATGCACGAATTTCATCTTGTTGGGATCAACAGTTGTTTATTATGTGACCAGTTCAAGGATTCCAAACCCAAAACAGTTATATAAAATGGTAGCCAAAAAGTGCCAATCATACACAAGCTATTTTATATATACAAATCAATGTCATGCACATAGTATATATATATATATATATATATATATATATATATATATATATATATATATATATATATATATATATATATATATGGTATTATATATGGTATTATATATATTGTATATGGATATCATAAGTACACATACTCAAGGAAGCAAGAATGAAAAAAGTAGAGACAAAAACACTGAGAATATCAAACAGAGGTTACAGACCGGATCACACGTATTTATATCTCCGAATACAGTCAATGTGTTCGCCGAAAGCTGGTATTTCTATTTCTGTTTACACACACTCGTACACACGCACATACACGTAGACACATACACATAGACACACACACACACTCACATATATATATATTTTTTTTCATATATATATATATATATATGTATGTATATATATATTTTTTCATATATATATATATATATATGTATATATATATATATATATATATATATATATATATATATATATATATATATATATAAGGCAGGAAAGGACAGAAAGAGAGACAAGCAGGGACAGAAAAAGAAACAGACAGAGAGGGTAGACTGACTGACACATACGTGTATTTTCTATCATGTACGTACCTGTGTTTTTTCTTCTTTTTTGGCAAATCGAAGATGAAAAAAAAATCCCTTTGGGAGAATGATTTTGTTTCTTGTCTTTTGAAGGTTGATTTGGCATAAAAATGAAAATAAAAAAAGAATCATCTGTTTATAAAAGAGCCGTCACCTCCCTTTGTCCCTGCTCCAGCTTTTGACGAGTAGATATAACAGATGGGACAACATTCTCTTTTCTTTCGACTCTCACCTTTTTTTTTTCTACAAATATAGGGGGAAGGGCGATTTATGTTTTATCTATTTTTGTGTTTTTTGAGAAAAAAAATTTGAATCTTTGATATTTTTTCTTTCTTTTTTCCCATTTTGTTCAGGACGGAATGGAAAATAGATGGGAGGATTTGAGATTATTCGTTGTCTACATTTTGCGTATTTACTAGAACCAAGTCGAAACACTGACAAACTCAGAGCCTGTCCTCTCACAAACTGTAAATTCTCTAACCGATAAAAAACATTTTTCAAATAAATCATATCTAATGTTTTTTTACGGGATGGTGAATACTTTATACTAGAAAATTACATAATATTTGGAAATATATCCTCAATGGTTATTTGACTTAAACCCCTCAACATATTTCAATGAAGCTTATTCAATTATATTAGCTTAAGCTGTCGTTGAGAGGAAAAAAGAAAGAACTTCACTAAAAAATACATATTTTAAAACAGTCAATTCCTGGACTAATATCAATGATGAAGAAAGGAAACTGCGCAATAGATTACATATAGATTCAGTTAATGTGGCAAGGTAGAGGAAACAAAATACATCCTATTGCTGAGGAAAATAGAGTATTTGGATCATATGAGGAATGCTGAACCTCGCTCACTGGTGTGTGTGTGTATATATATATATATATATATATATATATATATATATATATATATATATATATATATATATATATATATATATATACTATTTCCATACGTTACTTGGTATTTTCAATGAGAAACTCGATATCATTTGTCCAATAAAACAGAACTAGTAAAATTATTATACATACATCTTTATAAATTCTGGGGGAGCAAGGGCTAGTCGGTACTTCGATGTTATCTTTGATGAAATTAAAACATGATATGTGTGATCAACTAACATTTGATGACTAAAATTTCTATAGGAAAGAGACTTCTTGTGGATGGATTCTTTGAACTAGAACATTTGGAAATTTTACAATGTAATCATTTAAACATTCGGGAAAGGTGTGCCAACCCTGTCCGCCAGTGGGGGTATTTGGTAAGATCCGATTAGGTTAATCATTTATTTTGCTACTTTTAGTACAGGTGTGATCGATATTGTGTCATAATCGGGAGATATCAATTTTCGAACCAGGGTAAATAATGCATTTGAGTAATGTAATGACCACGTAATAGGGTAAAAGGAAGGTTGGCCTCAATGATGCATTTTATTCAGACGGAAGATTAGAAAATAACATTACAAATGAAAACACCAATGGATCGTTTGCAGAGTTTTTGATCTCATCCTGTTCCAATTGAATACATTTGGAAAGGACCAACCAGCCACACTCACAATGTACTGCCCAGCCCTGAACACATGTCTTTCTTTACATTATATTAAAAGAAAGAAGGTTTGTACGGAAGCGGCTTGAAATGTTCTATTTATACTGTTTATTTTCAAATCTCATAAACATAAGCTATGCTGTCATCAACCGCACAATACAGCATGGACAAGGCATTTGTTTGCCAAATTGAAAATTTACTTGCCAAGATGAGCAGAAGTTTTCCAATTGTAAAAGTTGTCCTCACAAGAGGCATGGCTCAAATTTAGTAGCGAATAAGTAGGATTTATTATCTTCAAAATGCAGCTAACAGAGGCGCCATCAGTAAATTAAAACAAGTGATTCAATATAGCCCTTTGCCAAACTCACCCCAGACTAACATATGCATATTTTGGATGTATATGGCTTGAAATAAGTTCTCCCAGAGGAATAATGGTTCTTATAATTCATGTTAAAGACACTTACTCATCGTCTCACAACTAAAGACCAGGTCCCTAACAAGAGTCATCTACGATTTTTTTAGGATAAGTTTAATGAACCCTGTCACACTGCGCATGTTGTGGAGTTTTAACGATCACAAAGATGGTTGCCATGTTACCTTATCCCCAGATCGCAAATTTAGATTCAAATCGTTGGACAATGTAGATGTCTTGTATTGTCCATGCCTAATAGGGAACACAGATGTTCGTGAGCATGTAAATGACTGATGCCTCATTTAGCGAGTGGTCATGATATTTTGGCTCATCAAAATTAATAGGTACGATTCTGTATTAGTGCACGCGTGTGTGTATTCTTTATTTGTTGAATAACATGATTTAGCGGAATAAGAATATTTGAATCGATATACTGGAAACTGTATGATTGGTTTACTATATTTTTATTCCCAATTTCACAGTTTGTTGACAAACAACTTAATTAAATTATAATTATCAGATATTTTTTAAATTCGTGTTGTTTCAATCGCTGTCATGGGGGTCATGCTACGTCATCATGACATGGGGGTATTATATGACATCATTTAAGCATGTATAAACGTCATATAACACCACCAGGACATGAAAATTTTTCATTGTCCCCCGTGACAACGATGAAAAAAAAAGTAATTAGGTAATATAAGCTGATTCCAATCTAATGAAGGTACAGATAAAGGAATACCGTATTTGGAAATTTGAAAAAAAAAACATGTAAGTTATTATGATCTTTTCAATTGTTTCCTTCCATTTTCCCAAAGAAATATTGAGCAAGCTGTAAGACATCGTTCTTTTTCCTTCAAATATATTTATGATTTTTAATAGTTTTCTCCCCCGTGGTGTTTACTTTTAGTGGCAACCAAGTGAAACTTTACAAGAATTGCTGTCAAATACGGAACCAAGGACCCCATCTTCTTCTCGTTCAAGACTGAGAATGGTAAATCTGCTTTGTTTTTACGACTTTCCAGCAGAACCTCTGCCCTGGCGGTCTCTGTTTAGCATGAATGCTGTCTTATATATAATCGGGACAGCTAGTTATTTAGTACCCAGCAGATGGGACGGTGGGTTGTACAGATTGTAAAACATGCTCAGTTCTTAGCCTTCACCTATCCAACTGCCCTCTTCGCCGTCAACTGACCAATCACATTCCATACTTGGCCAATGATTTGTTGATCGTTATGCAATATGCATGGTTAGAGGTCCTGGCCTGGCATCGTTGAATGGGCGTAAACGTCAGGTCAACATCTGGAATGATGATTTGCGAAGTGGTGGGCCAAATGTTATTTAGACTAACAGAGGAAGAACATGAAGGCATGTACGTTCTGAATGAAATAAGAACAGGCCTGGTTAGTCACTCGATAGAAACCGTCTAATGACCAAGCTATTTCGGCAGCATGTATTGTTTGGGGTGATCATTTAAAACAAGCAAAAGGAGCTTTCAATTAATGAGTTGCTTGTTCACCTTTTTGCTGGGTCATGGTCACTAAAAGTGTTCAAAGAACAAGCGGGCACAAACTGAGGGATTATGTTGCATTATGTTAGATTGAATATAGAAATCTATCCAGAGAAACACTTGAAAAAGAAAAAAATCATTGTTATACACATAATACGGATCAAATATTGAAGTTTTCTGTTCTCCATTTCTGTTAGTGCACTTTGTGCGCATCATACATACATACATAGCCTGAAAAAACAACTTGAAATAACTGAAGGAATATTTGTTGACAGTTTTGTCGATACTCCATTCGACTGATTGTTGGTAGATCATCAGGGCTTGAGACAATCCATCGTATCGAAAACTGGTTCGTTTCTCTTCAGCATAAAACTAGCTAGATGTTACATCGATGAAGCTTACAGCCGACCAGTTTGTACTCAGTCATAAAGGGTTGCTTTTTACTTGTGAGATCCTGATTTCATGAAATCAATAATCTGAAAATAGAAGCATTCAGATATATGTATGCTCTAGATTCATTCAGTTGCTCTGGGGAAAAAAATTGCATAGACAAAAATAATCATTAGTAAATTTGTTGAAACTGATTTATAACTTTTAACTTTGTTTGCCAAACCTTTTTGGTGCCTATTTATTGAAATGAAAGATTGTCTCTGTGTCAGAGAAAAGATAAAGATAGTTGGCTTTTTTTTCATTCATTCAAGCATTATAGCTCTTACCACACTAAATCATCATCACAGAAATATACAATCCACTAGTAACATAGGTTTATACACCATCGTGTATATCCTAGCGGACAAGATTTTGCTCCAGTACATTGTACATAAGAGCCTGCTTTCTTGAGATTTGTTCCGAAGTGATGATCATCATTTCACCTCTCGATGACTGATGAAGACAGTGACGTATGGGCTTGTGTTCATAGTAAAGAAAGTGAAGCATTAAAAAACTAAAAAAAACAAAAACAAACCAGGACTGGCTTGGTAGTCAATTCCAAAAACTTTTTCTATGCAGATGTCTCAGAATATATAGCCGTGAATATCTCAGCTGTGTTGCTTGACACGAAAATTGGACTTTTTTTTCTTTCTTTTTGGTCGTTGTTTCTTGCTTTTTTTTTTTTTTGGCTGCTTCAATTTGTTACTCAGTTTGTAGACATTTTCTTCTTCATATACTCAATTTTAGAATTTTCTTATCCCAGTAAAATGGATGTACAGGTTTTCCTCAAATGTAGTTTTCCGAAATAATCGTCAATTCTGGGCCAGGCGTTGTACATATTATCATATTGGCAACAGTCACGGAGAAGAATACATTAGCTGTATTGCAATATATCAATGTTTAGCTCTGATCAAGAAATGTATTTAATCAGTATTGAAGAATTGTAGAACAATGTGAAAAGTGGACGATTCCCCACCTGTGTCAAAGTTTGAGCTGAGATCAAAGCCGGGGTTTTGAATGGTGTTTTCCGTAATTCAAATCCATTTGATAAAGGATGTTTGGTGCAACACAATCTGTAGTATAACTGCATACAAGAATATTTGCATCAACATGCTTGCAGCTCCAAAAATAAGCTATTGTGATTTGAACAACTTTGTTGGAGTAACAATATCATCCCCCCAACGAAAAGAAAACAAAACAACATCAGCAACAGATTTGAAAACCGGGAAAACATCTGAGGAGAGAAATGGTAGGTTCAAATCTGACGAAAGTAGAAGACGTTGGAGGTAAGTGTGTCTTCAACAGTGGCAGCCCATCTTCAGGAACTGTTGTGCTGCAACACTCCTCATTTATTTCCAACCCATGTATATATATGATATATATTTTTTCTTCCTATACTTGTGAAAATATTATAATCGTTGCATCTCTAGTAATGAAAACAACAAACATCACCATAGAACTGACTACTCCGCGATCCCTATGTCAGAAAATGCTGAGTCTATATCATCAGCAAACTATGAAATGATTGACTCCAACCCCCAAAAAAGAATTATCAAAAAATATTACCGTAAGAATTGAAAAAATATTCAGATTCGTCTCACGAGTATATTTTCACCTTCCTTGTTTTTCTCTCCGCAGTATAAAGCAGTGCCAACCCGGATCTCTGTCTCTCATCACTGTGTTATTATAACAATGTTTTATAATCGATCATCATTACTAAACTTTCAATACTGTTATTCTACTTCATACTCCATCCTCATTATTCCGCTTTATAAATCGAAAATTTTATCTTTTGATATATCTGGGGAAATGATTAACAGGGGAATCAAGATGAAGTTAGATTGTTCTATTTTGAAAAATTGAAAGAAAATTTATAATGACGATTCGATTAAAAAAAAAAGAATTGCTTTTATGAACAATTTCGGCAATTTCAGCCTGTTTTCGGGTCTGAAATGTCACCAAACAATTTATTTTTCTGAATAGCAGAACAAGCAATTTGTTGATGCATTAACAAAAAAATTTCCGATTAAATCCATGCCTAAAAGCAACATTTAATTCACTATTGAATGATTAAAGTATTTTATCTATCATCACTAAATGTTCAGTAGGTCAAGGGTAGACAAAATTTAGCCCCAGGTTCACTAATTCCAGTTTGTTGGGTGTTCTTAGTGCGTATGCAATGACTACCGTACGGTCATGACTGCATAATTATGGAATACAGGAGGTCACTGATTTCCTTTACGGTGGTACCTGTAAATCACAAGTTTTTAATTAGTTTCGGTCCCTTTCCCTCAGGATCTGCTCATTTCATCTATTAAAGCTCTAAGATTAACTCTGCAGACACCTTGTGTATTTGGTACTAATTGTCTTTGTGAACAATTCATTTTCTTTTCTTTAAATACGTCTTTTTGGCATCTGTTTTATTACATTATCTCATTTATTCCTGGCTGTGATTTAACTTAATGCTACATTTTAAAGTAAGTGTTTGTTTAACTTATTTCTCTTTTTATTATACCTCAAGTTTTTGTTGGTATGTTTTTTTCATTTTGAATGACAATATATCTTCATTCAATATTTAGTTATTGAGAACTTTTCAAAAACTTTATCGTGTAAGAGACTTTGAATTAATAATCATGGCCTCCTTGCTTCCTTGAGAGGCAAGTTCTGTGACAGTGAGTGAACTTCTACAACTTTAATTTCCACAGTTGTCTCTTCACAAAAAAAAAAAAAAAAATACTATCAAGACAGGTGGCCGTCCATCACTAGTCTCTGCTACAAATATGTAACAATACGGTATATTCACAGCATAAATCCTGAATGGAACTAAACAAAAGATAGACTTTGCGGTTGTGGAGTAAAAGAAGCGTTATTTAGTTTCCCCGTTTATTGATTGGAGATGATGTGATAGGGACAAAAGACGGTTTTAAAACATAAATAAAATGAAAGAAAAATAAACTGAGAAGAATGGAATGTGAAAGCTTTAATATTCAATTATATATACGTATATGTGTGTGTGTGTGTGTGTGTGTGTGTGTGTGTGTGCTCGCGCGTGCGCGTTGTTGCGTACGTGCGTGCGTTGGTGCATGTGCGTGTTACATAATTTTAAAACACCTTTTTGAAATCCTCTGAAGCAGCATTCACTGGTCTCCCACAAAATCCCTATACTCATTCAAGATTGGACAATTGCTCAATTGCTGGTTCTTTCCCACTTCAACCCCCTTCATCACCAGCTGGAAGCTTGATAAAACGTGTATCCCTACTAACCTCTGTCAAAGACTCATTGTTGAAATACAAGTCTTTCTGTTCAATGGATTCTTTGTCCTTCAGTTTGAACTAATCAAAGAGATAGTTACACTCTGGCTGTTGTTAGTTTGCTAGACTGACCAACCAGTCCTACGAGTAATTAATATTGAAATCAATGACTGATATTGAAACTACATCAGTTTGAATCTGGAATCTTTGTTTAGATCAGCGGTTTTTTTTATTTGAAAGTTCCAGGACACACTTGTGCATTTCACTGCTATTCAGATTAAATGCACCTGATAGTATTAAACTGTAGAGGGTGCGTTTTGCTTCATATAAAGTGTCCAAACATGAAAAGAATAATCTTTTTTCTCTCTCCCTTTTTTTTTTCTTTTTGTTTCCCGGTAAATAATGGTCCCACTCGTCTAAAGGCTGGACGGTGGGGGTTGGCTCCTCTAGCTAGCTACATCTCCATTATGTACATGAAATACACAATATATTGCAAGAAAAATTGTCGCTAATTTATTGAAATTTGAGTCTACGCAATCGATTTCTGACCTCCACTGATGTTGATAACAGAACCTGAAATTCTTTTGATCCCTTACGGGCAAAATCTATCCCTGTTCTTATATGTCAATATGTCCCTATCTATCTGTGTGTTGCCATTAACCCTTCTTTCTCTCTGTCTCTCTCTTTCTCTCGTTCTTCGTCTCTTTATTCCCTCTCTCTCCCCTCTCTCTCTCTTCCTCTCTCTCTCAGTTTCTCTGTCTCTCTTACCGTCTATCTCTCTTTCTCTCACTCTCTGAATGCGCAGGTTGATCCCGAACACCATTTCACATATATCAGAGTTATTTACAAAACACACACACACACACACACACACACACACACACACACACACACACACACACACACACACACACACACACACATTCCAGTTTGCAAAGGTTCAGACTATAAGGGACTGTTTGTGAATAAACTAAAATACTTCATACCAAGCATCGAAGATTTTATCAGCATTAAATATAAGTGACCCTAGAAAGCAAATCTCTCACGAGTCTTTGTATCATAATTTTTATCAACATGAATTTATTGGTTTCTTGCCTGGAGTCATATGATTTTTCTATTCCTTGAGTGACGAAAGTAAGTCCTCCCTTCTTTTTATCTAGAAGAAAAAAAAATAACCTGGTCATATATTTAAAAAAAGTCGAGACGCACTCGTCCTGGTGATCTCTATTTCACACATAATACACAGCCAAATAAAAAAGCTGATTCGAAATAAAAAAATCAATGAAATAACTGAATTTGATAATAATAATAATAATGATAATAATAATAATAATAATAATAATAAAGATGATAATGATAATAATGATGATGATGATGATAATAATAACAACAGTGATAAAATGATAATAGAGATGATAATGATAATGATAATAATGATGATAATAATGTTGATGATAATAATGATACGAGTAATGATAATAATAACATTATAATAACAATAATGATGATAATGATGATAATAATGATATTTATGATAATGTTAATGATGATGATAACAATAACAATAATAACAATAATAACAATACAATATCAACTCCTGCGTGAATATTCTGCTTGTGCCAGATCAAATGCAAAATATTGATCATGTTTAGGCTGGTTTTCAAATGTAAACTTGAAAGCGACACAAGCGAAGACACGATATAGACTTTGCATATGGCATTCTGTAAGTAATATGGCTAATATGCTTCATATGAGCGGTGCAATCATATAACAGAAAATGGGGCTAATAAAATTTGTAACCCTCAGATTCTTTGGGACATTGACATAAAGACGGATAGGGTGATTGGACACCGTAGACCAGACATCATCGCACATTATACAAAACAGAAAGTACAATCGATAATGCAGTACCTGTAGACAAAAACTTTGTGAAAAAAGTAGATAGAATAGAAAAAAATGCCTACTTGAAGTTGAATTTTCAAGAATGCAAGGATATCTCGCAGCACAAGTGGAAGTCACGCCATATAAAACAGTTTGACACTAAGACGGACATGCGCAATCTCAGGAAAATTTACCCTCCTTCGAAGAGCTCACATTTGAAAAAGAATATTCCCTGTCTTTTGCCCAGATTTGTTAACCAGCTTATTGATTCTCAGTAACTGGTTTTCATACTTAGCGAGTAATAATAATGATGATAATTATAAAATGCTGATTGGTCTCTCAATTGAGATTGTCACGTGACTAACATCTCTGAGGAGTATGTTATGTTTGTTTGGTCCCCTGAAAAATCAGAGAAAGAACATATCGGATGGATAATTTACTTAACTTAAGTTTTCTGGCTTAAATCACTGTTAAAATGAGAAGAAAAAAATGAAAAAAGCAGAAACAAACTAAATTATCAATCTGGGATCAAAGTACAGTTCAAACCGATAGAAAAAGCTCTGGAAGTGTGAAGCAAAGAAACTTTGAGAGAAGAAGGGTTTTCCAAACATAATGATAATTTAATGTTTGAATTTTTCAGGCTTCTACTTAAATTGTAGTGGCCTATACATGTGATACGACCATTACTATTTGAACGCTGGAAAAATCGCTTTTGACAGTTTTGGGGGTAGTGTTGTTCGTAGTATTCTAACAATGAAGTCTTTATGACCATTAAATGATGTAAGATAAACAAAGGATATGATTTCAACACGATAAGATGCTAATATATCTGCAGTATATGTCCATCAGAAATCTGTCACAGAAATGCATTGAGCCCCAGATGTATATTCCTTAGACAGTAATTCAAATCGTCTTATTACATATCTTTTTTGCTGATTCCAAGTTGTTCTATCTATCTATCTATCGCTTGATCAGCCAGATTCAGACTTGTTGCCTCCACTGTGGCTATTTCCTTCATATTGTGAGCTTGTATTGTTTACAGCCCCTAATCAGATGGTTTCGCTTTGAAAGTATTTATTCTTAGAAATACTGAACAACAGGAACAAAAAAGCTGTCTGCAAAAGAAGATTAGGAAACAGATCTCTTAACTACAGAGAGACGAAGGATTACTGAAATCGCATGTGAATGGACGCTGTGCAAGACTGTAGAACGCTTACAAGATAAAGCAAGGAGGTATACACTGAATCACACTTTTCAGAACCGCAAAAGATTTTTTTACCAAAATTTGATTGTAGAAAAGAGACAGACGCAGAAAACTTCACGAACGACAAATGAAGATGTTAAAAGAAGACAAAGTATCATCAGACAGGTTAGATAATATATTTCTTAAGAGACATAGCAGGGAGTTAAACAATAGAATAGAATTCAACCACATGAAAAATACTATCCCCCCAAAAAAGAGCTCCGAAAACGGATCGGATTTTTCATTGAGAAATCCGTTTCATCACATGACGAAGTGATCCATCAACTTCGAAGCTACTTACACGAAAGTTAGGTCCCAGAATTGATGACCAGAAGTAGAAGAGCCCTTATCAAAAGGGTTATAGTAAAGGGGGATCAGCCTAACAACTATAGACCATCAGCATGTCTACTACGGATTAGGATAATTCTAACGGGACAGAGCACACAGAATATTTATTCCCATGGTGAGGAGAGGGCCTTTTACCAGAAGAATAGAAAAGATTCAGGAAATGAAGCAAGAGGAGAATAGGATTAGCGATACATACACCAAGTACTGCTGAAAGAGGTAAGGAAGAAAGACGTTGCATTGAAACGACTAATTACAAACAAGAATACGACATTATTGCACATGGATGGATACATGAATGCCTCAAGATATACAAGACTACTGAATCAGTGGTTAGAGTCATAGCCAACTTCATGAAAAAATTGAAAATAGACAAGACAGATACAGGACAGAACATAGCAGAGGTAATTATATCAGGGACAATCTTCCAGGGTGATTTTCTGTTCGAAGTACTTATCCTATTAAACATGATACCACTAACCTGAATTTCAGGAAAAGAACAGTGATGTATACCTATTCTTCAGAAATAAGGGAAAGTCAACTGCCTCATATACATGGATGACATGAAACTATATGAAAACAAGAGCATAAAACCGTATGAAAAGGAAGGGAAATACTTCCAAATTAAAGGTTATACTGACAATATTGAAACAAAATTCGGAAAAGAAGTACAGGGGCTAATGGAAGGGCTTACATCATGAAAAAGAGTCGACTAACCGGACAACAAAATTTCTGCATTCATCCCACGTGACCAATCTGAATATCTAGGGCTCTCATGATCGTGGCAAAACAGGAAGAAATGGAAGAGACAAGACATAAATACCTTGTGAGATGATGACACGTATCAGGAACAAAGTGAAATAGCAGAAAAGTTGAACAAGGAGTGAACACGTAGACGGTATACATAAGAGCATTTCTTCACACTGATAACTGATCAACTCCATCAATGGATCATTAAAAAAAGACGATGCACACAGATCTAAACCCCAGAGATGACGGGTTGATTGTATGTTAAGAAGGACTGTGGCAGAAGATGCAGTAGCGTGAAATATTTTGTCCCTATTCCAAAAACGGAATGAATAAATTTGTTTGGGCGTGTGATGATATTATGAAAAGCACACAAAGTACTGCAACAAACAAGAACAAATAGTAAACGAATGGATAGCAAAGAAAACGCGGGTAGGAGAATGGAAACAGAAAAGGCTGCACTGGGGAATTCAGAAACAAATAGAAAATAAAGCTGTCGAACGGTCATAGACATAGCTGCATAAAGAAAAACCCGAATAAAGAAACTGAGCCCTCACCATGACAGCCTATAACAAATGCATCAAGATAAACAATGCCAGAGCAAAAAACGACAGAACTGAGGGAAACACAAGATGCTGTCTTTATGGAGAACATTTAAGCACAGTTATGGCATTTTGCTATAATGTCTCGTGGTTTTATGAGACGACGCTAGGACTTTTCGGTTATTCAAGCTCGTAATACGAGGGTCATCATAGTACTGGAGCGTGGACCATACTTTATCACGATAGAGGCTGGATTCAGTGAAAAAGGTGCTGAACAGCTCGTATGGAATGGACAAATCTTGAAAAAAATTGGATATTCTTCAAGATATTGAGAGGTTTCGTCAGAAATCTCCTCATGAAGATACATTGTATATCACAGCATAGGGATGAAATATTCGTCAAAACCAATTGCTCTGTGGTCGGACATGGCTGTTGCAATTACCTGATTTAAATTCAATTGAAGATCCTAACTGGGAATCGAAAGTGTAAATGTAAGCAATAAGATCCGAGGAAAGTTCATTGGAATGGAATCGTCGTGGAAAAGTGCGAAAAAATATCGAATAACTACCTTGTAAATTTCTCAGAAAACATTGATCAAAAAGGAAACAGAACAGAGAAAAGAAAAATTGATGGCATAAAGTTCCCCACAGGTGAATAATTTTATAAGATATGATCTATATTTATAATCAACTCTTTCAATTATGAGCATATAATTATCCAGTTTTGCAATTGCCATATGTTATATTTTAGTCATAGCGTAGTCCGAAGTTATTTTATCAGCACATCAGAAAGTTAATAGATATTTTCCATACCATGTTTAGACATATAAAACAGATATTGTGAAATAATTGACCGAGTGACGGATGAAGTTTTTTTCAAGACAGTTTCAAGACTGAAGTTATCTAATATATATATATATATATATATATATATATATATATATATATATATATATATGAGAGAGAGAGAGAGAGAGAGAGGGAAAAGGGGATGGAGAAAGGCAGAAACATTCAGACAGGGGAAAATTACACACACACAGACATCGATTGGATGGGTGAGTTCAGCATATCTCTAGGCCATAGTCAACGAGAAATTGCTTTTCACAAATATATCTTATAAGCTGTATTGCCTATTTTTATATAAACGTTTTGAATTTTAGCTTTTATTCAAGTCTCAACACCGTCAACGACGGCAGGAAGCATCGAACTGAGACACCGAACAACTATCAGCCACTGTTCAAAACTCATAATATCATTCCAATCAATTGATTATCCATATGATTTACTCCTGTTACGTACCAGTAACAAGCACACAGCAGATATAACTAAAGATAGAAGAGGGTAAAGGGAAAATTATAGCCATACAGATCTCAATAAGATTAGAACAAATTAAACAAACAAATTTTCAAAAACAAGCCATTACATATACATGTACAAATTTGTCATATCATATGTATATTTGCGTTTGACATATGTGTGTTCAACTCTAACTATAAACTTGTGTAATGAATTGATTATTAATTACCATTTTTTAGCGTTTACTTGCAACAATACACACACACACACATATATATATATATATATATATATATATATATATATATATATATATATATATATATATATTGCATTAATTCCCAAAAGCATGGTGGTTCACGCATGCCCACATTACTCAAATACTTTTATGCCACAAGAGTTCCAGTCATCATTGACAACCAAGGATTGTTTCAGAGGAGTCCATTGTTTCGTTCTAACTTTAGAACAATGGGGAAATCTTTGACATGAACACAAAGGACATCCTTCGTTTTGTTTTATTATCGATCTATGATTCCTTACAGCAGAAAATAAGAATGAATGCAATTCAAGATGTTATAATCAAAAACGAATATGAGTGAACGATGATTAGCACTGGAGCCAATAGAAAACTTTAGCAGTGATAATAGCTATTTTTTTCTGCAAATGACAGGATTGTGATAACTAATTCGGTGCGAGCATTGCACGTTGAATATTCCTTTTAGCTAGGATTCGACGTAATTACTGATAATATTTGATGGAAATTAATATGTTAAATACAGCTTCAAACATATTTTAATAAGCTTGTGCATCATGCCCCATTTCATTCATATTGACGCATTAGGTAAAGAAATTACACACAAAAAAAGTATTGGGTAATTCGATGTGTGTCTCTGAGAAGAACAATGATACGAATACCAATATTTTTCAAGTGACAGACAGGTCGACATATAAAAAGATTTTGAGGCACAATAATCCTTTCTCAGTTTTTTGACTAAGGGCAAAGTAAATTATCTGTTATCAGCAATTTAGTAGCTGTTAAGCCCATTCATTTCACTGATTTAAACTAATATTTTTTGTTTAAAGAAAGAAAAAAGCAATTTATATTCGTTTGAAGAAGAAATAGTAATTCAATGTACTTCTTTGATATATTGTTTAAGTGAGGTGTAGGGTTATGGCTACTGTTTAACTTTACAATAATCAAATAATATTGTTACGCCTTTGAGTTGTGATTAAAAGACCCAACTGATTAAATTCGAGAAAGAATATATTGATTTATATGCTTAAAGCCCACATATGAATGAAACCAGATAAATTCAAATCGAGACCAGTCAACTATTTCTGTGCCGGTAAAGCTAAAAAGCAACTAGTCTTGCAGAGGCATGATGACAAAACCCATCCATCCTTTTTAGTGGTATGAGAAGGTGCAGCTCTGGGGCAATCTGCGGGACTGAATCGTTCTTTGAGGTCAAGGACAAATACTACGCCTCTTGTGCTCAGTAGTAGCGAACTTAAGTAAGCTGATATCGTCCATGTCATTGCACCAGTGCAAAGCCAGAGATTTCTAATGCTAACTGATATTACACTTTGATCATATTAAACGGGTCAAAAAGCTCTATTTTGAACGGAACCATGGAAATACAATTGCAAAGGATCTTAAACTACTCTTTGAAGGAAAATCTCACTTTTATGACAAAAGGCTGAGAATATTATTTTCATTTTGTAAGTAATTATCTAACATAAAAGCTAATCTATCATAGGGACTCCACATGACTTATTTTCTGCGAAACTTTTTATGTACTACTCGACATAGAAGTGTTAATGTAGACTGATACTACTTGCGTAATCTGAGGCTAAAAGTGCTGACAACACATCAATGATCGAATTTATTCCTGTAAAATAGGTTTGTGAGACTCTCGCGCTAACTATTGTTCCAGTGAGATGATTTCCACTACTAAGTCGTCATTGCACCTGTCTACAATGGCAGAGCACTAAGTTGAGATTAACTTAAGTACACTGGCCAATATGTCTGAGAAGAAGTTTGTTGATCATAGTATACTACATGCAGTAATTTGTCGCTATTCAATAAGATATCAACCATGACCAGAACTAAATTAATAAGTAGAAATATGTTTGTTAATCTGTCGACTCACCTCCTTGTCTTACAAGTATACAATTAACGTTCATAGACGTACCTTAAACGCCACATTGTTGTCTACCATAAAATGAGCTTGATATGTCCGATTTAATATTAGATGATACTGAGCTATAATCTTTCCATTTTTTTATGTCTTATCATTGATTTCCTGTTATTGGAGTCAAAACAGTCTATTTTCCAGTACATCTTTGGCATCCATTGCAATTGATGCTAATGAATCATATCAATTTCGTAAATTGATATGTTGAGGTATTAAGACTAAGGTTTTATTGCTATTGTTTTTCTTGGAGATCATTCCATGGTTTTACTATTCAATTTATTGAATGAATGTTGTTTTCTTTTGCTGTCGTAAAAATTATGTGTATGCTCTCTTGTTTAGTTTTATGGTTCTTTCAGTAGGGTTAGTATCATACATGTTTATAATTTTCCAGCTTTCGGAGATATTTTGATGACAATTTGGGTTGAAAGCAGGTAATTGCCCCTAACATTACATACAGGATTGTTAGGATGATAGTAAATGCATACGTATGTTCAATGGCAACCTATCAGTGACTAGTCTGATTCATGCAGCGGCCTACAATAATTTGATTCGTTATCCCATTGTACTTTGTTTGAATCGTATGGTATTTTAACTGAGTAATTTTGAATGAGTTATTATATTAGATAACGCCATGTACAACTCATTCTGTCAGACCAGAAATGTCCATTTTCTCGATACATATATGTATATATATCTACAAACACACACACATACATGTTTACACTGAATTTTTTTTTATTTTGACTGACTGTGATATAGATCGAGTGTTTCAATATCAATATGTTTTTTTTTGTAGTCGTGTGTTCAAATAATGTTACGTAGTTCCTTCAGTAATGGAAGTAATTATTCCATTCCCGTGAGTATCATTGCCATGGTTGAATTTTAGTTACAGTATAATTACACACGAAAACAAGCATACACATACACACACACACACACACACACACACACACATACACATGATATATATATACATATATATATATATATATATATATATATATATATATATATATATATATATATATATATATATATATACATATATATATACATATGTACTGACCCACTGGCACTGGGAACATTATTTCTGATGGTCCTGTATAGCTTGTAATCTTTTTCAATGAATCGAATACAATTTTTTTTCTCACATTTACAAGAACAGGGAGCACAGAAAAAAAGTTAATCTAAAAGTATATCATGCCTAAAAAGTTTTGGAAGTCATACAAAACTTATGTTTTTGTAAATCCCAAGAGAACAAGGCAAAATATTGTTGATTAGAAGAACGAAAATGCATTGTGAGAGCATCTTCCTCTTCTTCCGCTAATGTAACTCAAAACTGAATGGAAACAAAACTGATATACAGTTACAATGCAGATGAAGTAACAGTAGAAAAATTCCACGATCCGCCCAAAGATTTAACCAATGAACCAAATATTCATTGAAAAAATTTGGGGCAAGTATTGTGTTCAGAAATACATTGCTAAGCTGCAATAAAATCACCCGTTTACTCCTTAGCTAGGGGCATTCCTTTCCACAAACCCTCATTGAATATCATTGAAACACTTCTGTAAATATTTTGTGGTCAACTGGATAGGCGTGAGTGACTACTTACATCTCATCAAAATTTATTGGAAAAGGCACTAACTTCAGCTTTGTTCCTGGTCCAACATAGAAAAGCCTCGGGTAAATGATTTCGGAGAGATCAATTATTTCTAGTGTTGATTTGATTGAAATGACGGTCATAACATTCTTTGATCGAACACGATATTCTGATTAGCGTTCAAGTAGATTCAGGGGGGGGGGGTCAAATGATTGACTTGTTATGTTGAAATAGAGATAATTAATGATCATTTATGATTCAACTGACTGATCAATACTGTCTGATGAGTTCAAGGTGATGCAGTTTGTGAGGAAGTAAACACATCTTTATAAGTCCATTTTAAAATTTGTCACATTGGTTCTTCTTCGACCAGTGTGGGTATGTGTCTTTTTTTCGAATATGATGAGATATACGTAGAAAATCCATCGACTCACATGAATGGTAGATATCTGATAGTTTACATAAAGTTTGATGGACTGCTGTAAGTATCTCTCCGATTTCTGTCTACATATGAATAGGTTGAAAGTGAAGAAGACAGTGTTCAGCGTTTGTTTTGTACCGTGTGATAAATGCAACAGTCATATTGTTTCTTTTTTTTCCACACCCTATCCATTGTAAACCCGACCATCTGAAACTCCGAATTACCATCTCAGTATACAGGAATGATGATATTATTTGCATGGGAGCGCTCAAAAGTTTCCAATATAAATCACTGGCAAATGCTTTCTAGCTTTACATCATTTTTGAAGAGGTTTTCTCAAGAACCCTCTACGTTTGGATATGGGGTGTAAACTCGAACTTTGACAAGAATACTTATAGATGTAAATTGACATAAAATGTAGTTCGGAAGTTTTATGTACATACAAATATGAGTATACCTATTGATTGCTTTCAAACAAAACTGATAATATAAGTTTATCGGTTTTCAAATCGACCCCGCTGTCTGGCGATGTATGCATCATGCTTGCAGGTTGCACTAATGAACCTAGGAGGCTGGAATTTTCAGCATTTAATCATCGGAACAAAATCAAGCGTTAACGGATTCATTCGTCATTTTTTTCTCTTTTGTTTTTCTAATTAGGTACTCCAAACATGGCAGGTTGCTTAAAGACGCTGGTTAGTTTAATGTGAAACAGTGCTTTTTAAATAAATGAATCTTTTACTCAGGAAAGACTGAATAGAATTAAAGGGTTGAATAAAGGTGGATGAAATATGAAAGATGATTGACTGACTCTATTTAAAATAAACTCTTTAAAATAGTTTGTAAGCACTTGGTTCCCTTCATCGGCAATGGATCGTGAAGCCTGATAATATTTCCCTCTTTACTTATATTTTTCTAATTTCAGAGTGCCATTATAAATTTCAGATACATTACTTTGTGACTTCTCATGAACGACCACACAAGCACATTATAGTAAATGTATTCTAAGGTTCAAAAGAGAATATTACACAAATGATGAAAGGATCATAAGGGAATTTAGTTGTGGGTGAACGGGATTTGTGGTAAAGATCTGAAAGTAAACGACTCTGAATTCGAGCAGCATAGTTTTAAAAGACTTTGTTCCAAGATAATCACAAATAATGGCCTACTTTGTGTTTTGGCCGTGTCTGCATTAAAACCTGGTATACCACGAACCGAATCACATTTATGGCTATTCCAGCGATTCCTACGCCATTTTGGTTAATCTTGCCTGAGAAAACTGAATATTTCTATCGTTAAGAGAAATTAGATGATTGAACACAGGATTTTGCAAAATTAGCCCAAAATTTTTTCGTCCATATCTCTTGCATTTGAAACTGCTTGTCGGCAGTTAAGTATTAATGCATTAGCTGTAGCCAGAGAGCTCAGATACTGTTCCTTGTAAGCAGTCGTAAGTATGATTATACAGGGTGTCTCAAAATATGATGGTGAGAAAATGAAGAAAGATAGCCATTTTGACTTCCGGTTGGAAACAGAGAAACATGCAAAGTAAAACAAGAATTGACCAAACTTTGAGTGGAAGATTTGCTGTTTACAGAGAAATAGTTCTATCATTTTAAAGTCCATTTGGCAAATACGATAGAGTATACACCTGGTATTACAGTGTTAAATTATAAGTCGATTGGATCAGCAATTCTCGATATGAGATCATTGATGCTTGATTCGCAAGAGAAATCAATTCTGAAATGGGCACATTTGACCTATTCATGACTGGAAGTGCATCTTTGAACATTTCGAAGTGTTTAGGAATGAAGATTTCCATAAAACTGGATGCACTTTGTAAACGGTCATACTTCAGTAGGCACGATTTTATAAACTGATCTTTGTCTGGTACAAGTCTACAATAGCAGAGTTCCCATTTAACAAGAACCTCTCTACATTAACCCAGTCCCTAACCCAGTTTTACATGTGTATGCATGTATATATATCAGCTATAAATATCCTTCGTTTAAAGGAAGAATTTCACTTACAAAAAAAAGCTATAAACGTAAATAGCTTCTTGAGTTGTGTGTGTCTTTCAAATGACAGCGAGCTATGTGTTTTTACTTGTCCTAGATGTAAGTCTCCCATACATCGTAGCTTAAGCTCTGGCACCTCAGCATGATATACAATTATCACTCTGAGGGATGTGGCAACGATCATTTTTCCCTATCTATATTCATGATGATTTATTCTCTTCATTGCACTCTCTTTGCTTTCATTTTTTTTCGGGAAGTGGGGTTCAAATTTCAGATAGTAGGTAAACCTGTAATAAAGTATGTTGATTGATCAAAATGACGGATTAGATTCAAAGTATAAACTGAAAATACTCCTCTTTTCTATATCGTTCTCTCATAATTTTGTTCACCAACTTTCAGGCTTTTGGTTGCGGTAATCAGTGCTTGGCACAATAAACTATAAAATCTCCAACTTTATTATTGCTATTATTAGTGTGCTAACACACTATTCTCCGTTGCACAGAGCGTTCTATCTGTATTTATACAGCTTTACTCCACAATCCCGTCATCAAGGCTGTTATATTTCAGTTGTAGGATTTTAAAGTATGTGTATTAATAATTGGGAACCAAAACGTAGAAACAAGGTGGCTTTTTATTACCATTTCACAGTTTAATGCCTCATAAACGGGTTACAGGTCTGCAAATAAAATTAATGAAGCTATACAAAATAGACTAGTGAGAATATAAAATTAAGGTGCCGTTAGAAATTGTGTCATTAAATAATGCCGTTAAGATGAGCGCTTTTACTATAAGAGTTAACTGTACTTTCCACAGAACCACTCTAACAGCATAGGGAAGAAAAATGTCGTCATTTTGTACGCTTGGATCATCCGAATGGATGATTTTTCGTTTTTGTTGATTTGGTGCATGAGAATGGGAGACGGACATAAAATAATAGAAGTCGAGATACTGAGGCGGAAGACAGACAATATGGCGGCACAGGGAAATGGCCAGAGGATAGGAATGAGAGTCAAGAGTCACTTGAGGTACATGAATGTTACCAACTATCTGCCCTCTCGCGAACCCAGTAAATCAGGCGGACAATTATGGATTATTCTACATCCGTACATTCCCTTCTTTTTTTTCTCTCTCTCTCTCCTTATACTTCATGAGGAAGGAAGACTTTGAGAACTGAGAGCTCACGGGGCACATAGGAAGCAAGAAGAGCAAAGTTAGGCAGCAGGTAACCTACTTGAAGTGTTTCAGATCGAGAAAGCGGATAGCAGAACGAATGATAAAGGCATAATAGAGCAAGTGTTGCAAAAATCAAGAAAATGTAGAAAGGCACGATTACCCTCGTCCTGAAGGTACATGACATATAAAGGAGACAAAATCAGGGAGAGACAAAGAAAGAAAAAACACTTTTAGTCTTCTTGCATTTATGCCTTTTTTTCTTTTTTCCTCTGTTGAAAAATCGTTTCTATCAGAGACGGTGGAGTGTTCTATCCTTTTTTAATAAATGAGTTTATTTGTGTTAGTGGTTGGTTGTGTTTTCCAGCACTCTTGACCGTACTGTTTTATCTACTGACTTGAGGATTGGCATCAATATTCATTTCACTCTCGGAAAAATACCATTACTTTAGCAAATTTATTGATATCATTTGGATATATTAGATGAACCGGTTGTTTCTTGTTTGATGTTTAGATATTATATTTGATGAAATAGTTTTTGAAAAATAACCTACCAAAATGAGTTTTTATGAGATTCAAAATGGGGGAAAGGGTTAGTATACGATTGTTTACCAATGATTAAAATACTTTTTGATTACGTGATGTAAGAATATTTTTATACTCTTTTCCCAAGTCAAACCTGGTGGAAATAAATGTGACATCGACTGCATACTTTATTAGGAAAAAGCAAGAATTTTTCCAAAAGATATCTTATAACACAATGTTTATTGATTACACTTCGATACATTTAGTAGTAGATTTCCCACTACAGCATGTTTTGATGTGGAGCAGTTGGGGTATACTTTTCCTGAAGCGATAGAGGGACAAAGGAAGACTGACGAAGGGACAGACGCATTAAATTGGTTTATCTCATTAATAACAAGTATTTCTAAAAATAAATTTGGATATTTCTTTTCTCATCTGGGAATCAAAAGAGGGATTTTCTTTCATTAAAAGTGGGCATGATTGCAGTAAGAATATTCATTTATTTATTTATTTTCAGGGGGAGAATCGAAAGTGTGTTTTTTTTTACATTCTGGGATCAAAATTGAAAGGTAATTTTCTTTCACTTCTATCATTATCATCAGTCTCTTAATGCCCATTATTTGACATAGAATCCCCTTAGGATTCGCTACTTTTCTCTATCGTGGGTGTCGAGGAGCCAGTACTCTCTAAATTATTTTAATTAATCTCTCCACGTAGAATTCTACCAGCATCAGTCACACATGTGATTTTGTGGACTAATGTTGTGAGTTGTGATGTCAATCAGTTGTAAGCCATTCTTGCATCATGACCAACCGATTGCAATTTGAGTTTTCTAATTGATTTTATGATTTTGAAGACTCATGTTTTCTTCGAAATATATTGCGCTGTTTCGTATCCTTTCCATCTTATATTTAGCATAATTTTCCCCAGTGCCCATTGCACAGCTCTCAGTTTGCATGTCAGTCCGTTGGTTAAGTTGAATCTTTCAGCTTCAAACCTGACTATCAGGAAGATGCATTGATTGCATACTCTCTTTGGGATTATTTCGATCTTTTTGAAGGTCAAGCTTGCTCGGCAAAAGACTTTACATCGTAGAATCGTTCTTTGCCTGATTTTTTCTTCATCTGACGGTTTCATCGAGAATCATTTTCCTGGGTAGATGTAGTTGTGTACTCTCTCTAGTTTTGCGTCTTCAGTTTTTATCTTCAAGTTCTTATTACCGATATGATTGCTGCATGATCTTTGTCTTGTTGAAGTCCATATGGAGGCCAACGTCCATCTTTTTTTCATTTAGTTCATGTGGCATTAGTTGGTGGTCATGTAGATTCTCTGCAAAAAGTTCGATGTTGTCTGTAAATCTGAGATTGCTCAGTTATTTGCCGTCTATCTTTATTCCTCTATTTTCTTTGAGTAAGTTTCTGGAGATCATTTTGATGCAGGCAGTAAAGATTTTGAGTGCGGTGGTGTCAACTTGGTTAACCATTTTCTGGAGCTGGAAGCGCTCAGAGTCTAGATAACCTGATAAGCTGCTGCGACTGTATTCATGTTGCAGTATTCTGACATAAACGGAATCTGCACCTTGTACGGTGAGAGCTTTCATGACCATAAGAACATCAAAGGCCTTGAAATCTAAAGAATGGGTGATTGTTTTTCCAATTTTGATGCTTAAACTTGCGATATTATTCCTCCACGTTCAGAGGTCAAAATCCAAAGGGGTATTATTTTGCATTTTGATTAGAACCCAAGGTGGGGATATTTTTCTATTTTAAGGTGAAAAATTTAAGTTTGCATTTCCTTTCAGTCGTCAAAATAGTTTTTTTTTCACCTCTGAGTGTCAAAATCGATAGGGGATTTTTTTCCACTTACATGAGTTGAATTGAAGGTTGGCTTCACTTTTCAGGGTCAAAATTGTACGGGTGGATATTTTTTCACTTTCATGTGTCAAATTTTCCTCACTTAGGGAGCTTAAATTAAAGGAGATTATTTTTACATGTAGATGTCAAAATGGGAGAGGGGTTACTATTAGGGTGGACTTGATTTTGTTCTACCTTTATGCATTAAAAATGAGGAGGCAAACGGTTGGAACTTTTCAGTATCAAGGGTCGGAAGGGTGACGTAGATCCGCCAACACACATACACACACACACACACACACACACACACACACAAGGTTGTTGAAATCAATGATGATGTCCCTATTCACTTCAGGCAAAAAAATTTGAGGAGGATATTCATTTTTTATTTTGAAAAATTCTCCTTTCCAGGGATTGAAACTGAGGTGGATGTCTTATTCATTTTTTACAGTCAAAATCAAGCAGAACAGTTTGTTTGTTTTTTCAGAATTTTTCTTTTCATTTTTGCAAGTTGCACATTTTCTCCCAACTTTTATCAGTCCTGATTGAGGAACTTCTTTTAATTTTTAGGCTTCAATTTGGAGGGGGGATTTATTTCTTTAACTTTTGGAGGTCAAAACTGAAAGTATAGCTCTCAACACTACTGAGGTTTCGAATGATAGCAATATCGAGGGTGGTTGCTTCAAGGGGTGAAACCGAAAATGAAGATTTTGTTCTCGAATAGAGGTCAAAATTATTTGGGTTTTTACCACTTTTATGGCAAAAACTCGGGGTTTTTTTTCCCTATGTTTATTCTTAAAGATAGAAATCTAATGGTTCATATTGTTGATTTTCGGGATCAAAACTGAAGGGGACTATTACAATCAGGGTTGAATTCATGAGTCTTTAAAAGTCAAAATGAATGGTTAGGTTTTCTTTCAATCCTGGGGGACTGAGCTCAATATATATATATATATATATATATATATATATATATATATATATATATATATATATATATATATATATATATATGCACAGTAACAAAGTAAAAAACATTACCTATTGGTGGTCAATTCAAATTGAATCATATGCTTGCAGGTAATTCATCACAGAGAGTGAACAGACACTGTCCAAATAAGACAAGGTTTTGGATACCAAACACCATGAACAACTACACCAGCAATGTTTAGGGCCTAGCTGATTATCAGATCAGATAAACTGGTGATGGAAATAGCCAACATCCCCTGGCACGTAATAGATACTAGTGAAACATAGAAAATGAGAAAAAACAAACTTCCACAGCTTGGAGTAACTAATCATCCACAGTATTATTAAGGGGAAAAAGTAACGGATCAGTGGTGTAGGATTTTCAGTTGATAATAACATTCTAAGCATTGTTATACGTTTTAGGAGCATATTAGATGGAAGGCATTGGTATTGTATAGATTAACAAGATACAAACTAGAAAAAATCCAGGCTTACTTACCAACTTTAAAAAATTCTCACCAGGAAATCGAGGATTTCATGACAACATCAGTGCTTTAATGGGACAAGACAAGACAAATCATGATGCTCATGTGATACTTAATTGCTGTGTGAAGGGAAAAGACGGATGAAGAATCAAAAGTAAGAGAGTATAAGGTAAGGAAAAACAAGAACGAATTCCCGTTTGTGAATTTCACTGAGAGGCACTGGAGAGAAATATAAGAAAATAAACGACCTTATTTCCAAAAAGTTGTTTAAGCCAAGATCAAACAGCAAAAAAACGTAATCGACTCTTTATAAGCCAATAGAATCCAGAATACCCAAGATGCTATCGTTATCATTGAAGCAAATTTAGGAATTTATTATAGAATGATAAGAAAAGAATTAAATTTAACCCCAAAACCAAGGGAAGGAGGAGCCATATAATCCTTAAAAAGAAGACATATCTCAGTAGAATGGGCGAAGCAAATTAGGATAATTACACTGGTAAATTCTCAGAAATTAAAAAAATAGGATATATGGTTGTGAAAACTGGCGATATAACCAAGTGGGAGGAATTCTATGAACAAATTAATGAAATTTAGGCAAAAGAAGGGAAAGAAAACATGGAGGGAGTAATATAGAATATCAGGGTCTTATAACGCGTGGGAACTGCAGATCACACTAGCAAGCAACAAAGGTTTTCATTAAGACACCGAAGAGAAATCAACGGAAGTATGGGCAAAATATTTAGAAATATTGAACAATATTACCATAGCTTCCATGTTTTCAAAAATCCATATATAACTGGCCGACGCCTCGATCGAGAATAAAGATGTTTTAGACAGAACAATGGACGAAGAAGTTTCATCAGTACGAGTGATGGAAAGTTTGAAAGCTGCAAGTGAAGATACCGAACTGATAGCTTAGAAGGAGATGAACAACAAATCATTCCCAATCAACTAGTGCAACTGTTTACACGATGATTAAGATTAAAAAATAATCGGTCTAGGAATACTGATCGCACGGCAAAAGAGAGGTTGCAATGAAGGCCTTGGCAATAGCATCATTACTACATTAAAACCTGACGTTTACAAACAATTCTTGAAATACTTACAGATAAATTAACAAACACTTTAGATGGCCATCAATCTTAAAAATACAAACACATTAAATAAGGGTATCTAGCATTAGACCACATACATACAGAACAAACTAATCATAAAGACATCAGAATAAGGCAAACCACATGGTTAAGCTTACGTAGACTATGAAAAGACTTTTGATTCAATAGAACTTTCGACCGTCTTCGGTGCAATGAAGGACAAAGTATAATTAAGAATACCTAGGAGAGTTGCACTGCAATAATTGAACTTCAGAGATATATTAACCAGATACGGATCGGGAAAAGACTGAGACAAGAGGATAAAATATCACCAAAAGTATTTGCAGTGAGCCAGAAAAGCATGGGAGTATACATGGACAGGGAATAATTGAAGAATTTGAGGAACTGTGATGATATACCACTCGTATCAGAAACAGTGGAGTATCCAGAAAATTGTACCGTCGAGGTAGCTCCTTTCAACGTACCGCCACTGTATACCATTGAGCTAAATAGCTAGCCGTAAAGAGAACAGGTCATTCGGCCAAGATTGCATGAATGTAGAAAAAAAGGAAAATGTTGCAAGCTGTATCCCTGCAGTAGCCTCGTTGTTTTATTATTATTTATTCTAGTTACACTTTGTAGGCTAAATGTCTCTCTCTCTATCTAACCACTGGTCATTTCAAATACAGTCGGAGATAATATGATGCATATATATATATACATATATATATATATATATGTGTGTGTGTGTGTGTGTGTGTGTGTGTGTGTGTGTGTGCTTGTGTGATAAATGTTTCTTCCAACGGTTTTTTTAGCTCATACATTTTCCCCACTTAAAAAAATTTGAAAAAAAATATATATTTCCAATGAAAGTTTTTTTTTTTTAGGTGAAACCGAATGCACAATCTGTGTTGAGAAATTGAAAAAAATACTCATTTTTTATCCTGTCGACAAATGAGATTGACCATTTCTTTTCAACGCAGATGTACGTGAAACATTAATACATGCTATGCATACGTATATTTTATATGTGTGTTGTGTGTATGACTCTGTGTGTGTGTGTGTGTGTATGTGTGTGTGCGTATGTGTGTGTGCGTGTGTTGTAAGGATCAAACCAGGTGAAGGAACGAAAGTATGATAACTTTAAACTAATTATGAATCTGGGGTCAGATCCTTTAGAACCATCTGATTAAAGGTTGCAGCGCAGAGCGGAAGGGACATCTTATATGTCAGGAGTGGACATTTCAGTTGTTACTAAGTGCTTCTATCAGAATTGAAAGAGAAGAACGAATTTAAATGAAACTTCATTCATTGAGAATCTGGATTTCTGTTCACATCACAAACTTTAATCCGATTCTTCGTCTTAGGAAGTCGCTTGCAAGTTGATAGATGTAAAAGAGCAAACTGTAATGTGTATGATAGGTTTTCCACTAACCACTGTACCATACTCTGATGTAAAACACTTATTGGCGAAACATAAAACTCCCTTTTCTTACTGAGAAGAGATCATCCACATTCCCTCAAAAGAGTTCTCACATGACCAGACATGGAATGATAAAGACATTGATGGCTTTATCTTGATATGTAAGGCCCTGATTTTTTCATCATAGCAAAGTATATAGCAAAAGATCCTAAATATACACTTTTTGGTCAGATACATACTACAACTAGAGAAAACGATTGCAATGAATTATATTCAGGGCAACACAATGAAATTATCCCCAAATGATTCATATTATGTGGCAGTTTGCATCTTCAGTGATGTTGAGGTAAGCAGTGTGCTACAATCATCTTTCTATTTAATTATAAGCCCTAATATACCACGGAAAAATGCCAAAAATATCTAACTGCTTTTCACATACAACAGAGCGTCATAATTTCCTCTTGATTACAACATACACGTTCTCCATCGTCCAAATTTTCCGGATCAATGTGAAACTCATAGGACCAGGTGACCTCCTCCAATTGATACGAATTCCCATTTGGACTTCTGCATGAACCATTAGTAAACGTTTTTGGTGAAGAAGCATTCGTTCATCTCTTAAATCGATAGGTTTTTGCAACCCCAAGATTTGACAGCGTTCAGTCTTTCCTGTTAGTTGATGATTGCATTCAGGCGTATGGGAACACGTTGCTTTGGGGCTACATGGTTTCATTTTCCCGACATTATGCACGGATTAAAAATACAACTTCGAAGACAGAAGACTGGACTTGCCTAAAATCTAACACAGATTTAAAAATTCAAGTGCTAATTCCAATTTTTCGTTCTCATTTGATGATCAACAGTAAGTAAAAATCACACAACATACAGTTTGAGAGAAATTGTCCACCTTCCTTGACAACATTAATATCAATTGCCCTAATTTCCCCAACTGTCTCACCTGGAATAAGGAGCCGGTTTTCCCCTGACTTTTGTGCTCATACCTCGATTTCATCGTTGGTAAGTACCTACCCCAATCAGGTGTGATCAACCTTCGAGCTTAGGTGTTGTGAAGAAGCGTTTACCTAGTTTTTTGCCTTTATAAATCAACCAATATCAAATTTTATTTTTCAAGGTAACCATTTTGAAATGAAGATGGCTGTTTCAGTGCGGTCAGACCGTTGTATCCGGGTCGAATACGTAAGAACTTCAACAAATTTACCAGTTTACAAGTTTACATATTTTTTTTCTGATTTCGAATGATTCCAATTGAAGATTAATCAATATCGCTTACTTTGAATTAATGATGGTATCTTCAGTTTGGGTCAGAACGTTTTATATTTTGATTTTAATTGAAAGAACATCAAAGAATATACTGGTAAACAATTTCCCTTTTTTTTTTCTGAGATTGAACACTCCTGGTTGGAATACCACCAAATTTCTGTACTAACTTCAAATGTTTTTGAACCAAAATGCTCTAAACATATTTGGTAATATTTTTTCTGTAAAGGGGATTGCTGCGTGCTTTTAATAAGTTTATGTATATGAAATTGCACTTATTTGCTTCCAAATTTAGCTATATAGGTTAAACTCTTATTATGCCTAATTTGACTGTCCATTTTATCAAAAGAGGAAAATACCTGTACAACTGTTGGTGGCATAAAATGAGGAAACTAAAAAAGAGTTCGAAGTAATGGATAAAGAGAACATAAAAAAGTACTACGGGGAGAAATAAGGAAGCAGCAGCTTACAACGGAATACGATATAAAAACCTCATAGAAATAGAATATCTATTAATGAATATCATTTTGATAGGGATGTGAAAACGAAAATTACTCCAAAAGTTTTGGTTAGTCTTGGCGTAGAAACTGCCCTGTGACCAACTTCCTGCCGTGTTGGGGTGGTCCATTGGGTGATAGAGGCTATTAATGAATGATTTACTTCTTACACCTTTATTGGGTCATTAAACAGTCTGATTTGAAAATAACGGACGATAGAGGTACTACTAACCAATTTAAGATAATCCCGAATTGTAGATTGAAACTACTCCAACTTTCTTTATCGGGATTCAGGAAAGAAATCGGTAGACATAATGATTGAATGTTGCAATTTCCAACCTTATAACCCTGTTGGTGTGGTCTTTGCAAGTGACTCATAGCTAGAAAGACATACAGACAGATCAACTAGAAGCACAAAGAAACTCATTAGGTGGTGACAGTTTTATTTTACGGTTTCTGAAGGGAAATAACAGAAGAAATTAAAACGGACGAGAAATTGTTGAATTAAAAAAAGGACAAGAGAAAAAAAATGGGGGAAAAAGAACAAAGTGAATCAGCTAACAAAACTTCACAGGAAAAAAAAAGAAACATTACAAGAAAAGGGAAATCAGGAAAAAAATCAACAGCAGATCATTTTGGATGCAAGAACAAGCAAAACATAAATTGGCGTCCTTTAGAAAAATTTTCTCATGGCGTTACATCACATTTATTAATCCATATTGCGTTAGACCGATCACCATTTCTTATTCATACCAGCAACATCTATCAATTGGATTAAAACATGTTCAACATCACAAGTAGTAAAACCAACTATTTGATATTCGTCAGAAAAGAAGATTGAAATTAGATATAAAGGAAATCAATGTTTTTCTGTTGTTGTTTTTTGTTATGATGATTTTCTTTGACTATGTTTTTCCTCTGTTCTGAAGGTTTTCTCTGTTCATAAAGTTCGGAACCAAAGTTTCACCATTTCAGCCAGATATAAAGAGTGGTAAATTTGTAAATGTTATAATAATATCAAAAGTTAATCTTTTTTTTTGTTGCTCGGACCTAAAATATTACTTGTAATGAATCTGCCAAACAATCACTGGACCATGACAAAGATATGATAATACGAATATGTATAATGTCAAATGAATATTTGCACCTTGAAGAGACGTTTCCTGGTGGACAGGGATTTTTTAGAAATTCATATGGAACATCTTCATAGACTAGTCTACAGTTGCTATTCACCATACATTAATAAGTTTGAATCCGACAGAGAACCATGCACAGCCTTGTGCTAACAACCTCTTTAATACTCTCAATGATATTACATAGAATTTGATAATTATTAGCCAGATTTTCATCAATGTAGAAGTCAGTACACAGATATTAATTTTGTAGGTACTAAACACAGATGATATCAACCATTTTTTAAAACTGATATAATTTGAGAATGTTATATCACGACTGATTTGATGAATTCTAAGTGGGATATATCGAAGCCATCTGAAATTTTTTTCAAGTTCCCATCCATGGGCCGTACAAGAAGATGGTAATTATTTTACCTTTGGTCTACAGCGTCTCAGATTCAGCCGTCTTCACTTCTTTGCTTTTCTCTGAGTCTATTTATACATATTGCACAGTATCATGACTCTGAACTCCCTAAACCAACGACAAATTACCAAATAAGTAACAAAACAACATTAATTCATCACAGACGTGGCCGCTAAGAATGTTGATATAATCTACTTCCATACAAAAATCGAAAAAGGGTAAATACAACAGCCAAAGACCTGGACCACTATGTTTTAAAACAAAACAGAAACGAGCAAACAGAGGATTCGTTCTTCACTCAAAAAAATTGATTTGTTAGGGATAATGGAAACAGAAAACCATCCAGAAGACTTGTTGACCATGTATTTGATACCTAACCAGTGAAAGCCTCACTCTAGCAAGCGTAAAAGGGATGAATTAAAATGCACACTTTATAAAGTGTTTCAAGATGTTTACAGAGATTTTCGGCGGTATATCTGCCACATTTTTTTATGTAGGGATCCTGTATTTTTACATTTCTATTTAATCAGCCAGAACATTAAGAACTGACTTTTTCACGAACTATATCCCAAATTAACGATCACTTGGAAAGGATTCCATTGTCTACTTACTGACATAATCGACTTACACACCCTTGGTTCTATCTTCTTTTTTTATTTGCTTTTGCCTTCTTTATAAAGCCCGCATTAAGCCTGTTTCTAATTCAGTGAACCTGGTTGGGAATCATATACATGGTTCACAAGACTTCTGAATGCTCTTCTGTTTCCAGCAAGTTTCTTATATTCCTCAGGGAGACAGCTGCTCGGACAGAAGTTTATTGTCACATCGTAAGTTTCTAAACTTTCAACAACGTCAGTCGATTGTAAGCTACTTAGTAAATCTAGAACGTTATTATCAAGAAGTAAGATGGTTGTCAAGTGATTACACTGTCTGGAAAAATCTACTTCTCAAAAAACTCTGACGATGCAATCTAAACTACTTTGGATTGCTAGAAATAGATGTCTAATAGCCAAAATAGAGTTGTATTAACTACTATAGGAATAACCACGCTATTAGTATGAAACTGTTTGCAACTGTAACATAGAGGAACTGACAAACAATTTATTGATCGCTAATGTACGGTTCTTTCCGAACGACGATAAAAATTAAATTTTATTTTATTTTTTTAACTTCGACATTTGTTTTTGTTGTGTATAATTTTTTTCGGGGTAATTAGTTTGTTTGTCTTTTCTTTCTTTTTTTTTTTTTTAAATCTGGTCTAATTTCCCGGAGTTAAACAATTTCCGTAGGCGACATTTAATAACCGGTCTTGCAATGGAAAAACGAAATTAATTTTCACTGACGGGAAAAAAAATAATTTTTACAAAAGACTCGCTTTTTGGTGACAGCATTGAAAGGAGTAAAAGTTACAGAAAACTGATCTTAATTTATATAAAATATCTTGGTTTTTGTTAGTTAATTGTATGTAAAGTTAGATTTATGCAAACCCAATCGTCTATTTACACAGTGATATCACAGGTAAGATTAATTAAATAATTGTTGATGATTTGAGGAAAGATTATCAAATGTTTGTAAGGTATCATATAGGAAAGTGTCATATGAATAAACGTGCTATCTACGATATTATTGATCCCTCTCTTCGTCACTTGAATAGAATAGTTACTAAATCCATTGTCATCAACGCCAAACAAAGGCCAGTTCAGTGTATCATAACAGAGCAATGTCTCTGTGCGTTTTTCTGACTAAGTTGCATCTGCATATTGATACGAATCCATATACTTAAACTGTATTTGTCTTAGTTTTCTTATAGTAACAATGTTTTTTAGCTGCTGTGCTTTCCGGTGCCTGCTGTGTTAGATAATATCTTTGGACATTTAAACTGAAGCATTTATTCAATCCACGATGTTGACTATCCTCGCCTTGCTATCAACAGCAGGTGATATCGAAGTTAATTCTACCTTGTGGTGCATGTCTGCTGACACAGAATATATGTATGCCACTATCTTACCCAGAGATTGTACTCATGACCAGCAGGTAAACTACAATACTTGAACAAAGCTCATATCCACTATACGATCACCATTGTCCCTGAGATAGAGACAATCAATGGAAATGATTAAGAGGAGGGCAACAGTTCAAATAAATTGTGGTATAAGAATGACAATTCACCATTTCATAAATTCATACAGCAGAAGATCCCGTGTATCGAAAATCTTCATCTTGAATGGAGATGGATATTTAAGTAGTCACGTTTAAGCTGGTCGATTTAGGCATGATTATACAGACCGATTTTTCGAAAGATGTTGAGATGAAACATATAGATAGATAGATAGATAGATAGATAGATAGATAGATAGATAGATAGATAGATAGATCGAGTGACTATGAAGGACAATTGATAGATTGAGATGGATAGATACGAAGATAAAATACCCATGTAAGTCAATAGATAGATAGCTAGAATGATAGGTATACAGATAGATAGATGGATAGATGGATAGATAGATAGATGGATAGATAGATGGATGGATAGATGGATGTCATTATATAATTATATAGATAGATAAAGTAACCATGTATGTCAGTTGATAGTTTGATAGAGTAATCATGTATGTCGATGGATGGATCGATCCATAGGTAGATGAATGGATATATGGATATACATCGATAGATAGATAGATAGATGGATTGATGAATGAGTGAGTATATGTCAATAGATAAATACATTGATTGACATTTATATCAAAATACAGGCGCCAGGATTATGTACATTAAAACGAACAGAGAGATGTATGAAAGCGATTATACATTTTAGTCAGGATTGCTGCAACCGTTAAACCATTGCTCCTAGAATAGCTTAATGATTTACTCAAAGCTGAATAAATTTATTCCTGTAATGATTCTATTCATTCCTATTTCAATTTTTCTATCCCCCCCCCAAAGAAGAAATAGTGCGGTTGAAATACACAATGCAGAACAACGTTTCTAAAAATATAATTCTAAGAATGTGTTTTACCCATTCTGCTTCTTGTAAAACAGAGGGATTTTAATAATTTTCTTTGTTTTTTCAATCTATTTTTTTCTTCTCGCGTATTTCCACAAGTTTAAAAACGTGAAAAAACACCTTAGTGTTGATTTAAGTTTTTGCTCGTGGAGCTGAAGCAATTCTACAAATGATTAGCAAAGGAGAGTTAGACAAAAGAGTTCAAAAATAAGAAAAATCCGTTGGGGGTGAATGAAATATTTTAATTTTCCGGTCGAAGTGGTCAAGGGAGTGGTATACCGATAGTTTTAAAGCATTTTCTGTACTCTGCTCGACATTGACTGCCTAACATTTTTGACCTCCCTGACTAAATAAAAAAAATAGAAAATGAAAAAAAAATCGAATCTAATGTTGATAAGATTAAAAGGTCTGAAAATGCAATGACACATTCTGAAGTCAACTCGGTGAATTTCTTTAAAAGAAGAATACTAAAGTATATACTCCAAAGCAGTTATAATTCTGTGGTTTTTTTTTTCTTGCGTGAAATTTAGCAACAGGGATGTCATTATCTCATCGTCTCAATATCTCTCAAAATTATTGGTTCAGTATTTCATACTACAGATTTGATAGTACATTCAGGAATTAAGGTTAGGCCTATACACAACGCTGTTGAGAGTCATGGAACGCTCCTCGCTTTGCACTTAAGTTCCAGCTACCCTCATCCAATATATTCAAGTTACCCCTTCGCAATGCCTTCACCTCCGTTTAGAATCATTGCACAAGACAGAGTAGCTGCAGGAAGGCCACAGATGTGCGAGAAGATAAATCATGTAAGCTGTTCGAAAACAGGAATCTTCTGCCCTTTGCTTTTATTCACAGGCACGCAACAATCGATCAGACAACGAGTAGCTCGAGGTGACGAAAATATATTTCAATTTCGTTTGTCCTCGGTCAACTTTCCAGACGTCTTCGCCTCAGCAGCAATTCACAGTCAATTGATGATGTAGCTGGAGTGCTTCCAATATCATGAAAGCTGGTTTTGCTCAGAAAATGGTTTGATCGCGTGTAGTTTGTGAATTAGGTATCTTGGCCATTAAGATTTTGCTTTTTTGTCATCGCTCGTGCTGAGTTGAGCGTGGATCAAGGCCGTATGACCTTTGTCCAAATTTGGCATGTTTAAGAGAGTAGTTCACGTATTGTATTAGATTACAGACCTCTCCACACCTCACCGTCCGGCCGTTACTTTATCTATCTCTCTATATATATCTATGTAAATAGATGCTGCAGTCTTCAGATATTTTCAAATCACGGCGCACTTAGTGCATAAGGATTGTTTAACGGTGCCATTAAGACAATAAAGAACAATAACATTTACGCTCATATGGCTATGTTTGCTTTTAAATTTACTGCAGCTCCCCAGAGAGCTAATCACGCACACACACACACACACACACACACACACATATATATATATATATATATATATATATATATATATATGTATATATGTATGTATGTATATATACATATATATATATATATAAATATATATGTGTGTATATATATATATATATATATACATAAACATATACATATATATATATATATATATATATATATACACACACACATACATATATAAGCGTGCGTGTGTGTTGATGCACACATATGCATGTGTGTGCAGGTCAGATGTATGAATATGTCTGTACCCTATTGTTAGGAATGCATTTTTATGTGTGTTTTGAACTCTCTTCTAATTGAGTTAACTACGCGCCTGAATTTTTGAACCCACATTTCAATCAAATACTGTTGATAGCTCTATCTTCTTCCTTATGAGCGTGGGTGTTTATGGTTTTCTATACTCCAGCGCTCCTGGCCATATTGTCTGTCAACAGATCTATGCAAATATTGATACATGGATTTATGGAAATTATCTAAATTCTACAGAATCTATATGTTTTTAGATGTTTTGTCATTCAATTTCTGATTCCTCTCCATTTATGGATATACAAATGTACAGATTTATGGATGGCATTTGGATTATTCTGAATGTAACTATCTTCCAAATTTTGTTCAATCAATTTCAGATATATTCCAATTTTTGAATATACAGGTAAATGAATTTATGAATAGCGTCTCAATTTTTTCAGAATTTAGATATTTTTTGGCGTTCTTTTCATTTTATTGTAGATGTTTCCAGTGCCAAATGCCTTTAATGCCATGTATTGTATGTGATATGCTTTAAAAAAACCTAATTGATCAGTATCTACTTCATAGTTTTTTGTAGATGACTTTTATTCATTGAACTCTGTGATAGTTTTTGACCGAATTTCAGTGGACGTGGTAATCGTAAAACCTGTGCCTTCATTTCAAGCAACGTCACGAATTCAGGCTTTGAATTAGATTAATACGATCAAAGTAATTCCATGGTTTCAAATATACATACATCTGCAATGTTATCCGTTAGTAATCAGTCGGCGGAATGTCACTATTGCTTTCTTCGTTTTTTGTTTGGATTTTTTATCATTCTTAACGTTCTTTTTTATTTTTCATCTGGTTGGTAATGTGAGCAAATGCCATAACAAATGAGATTTTATGTGTGGGGACACCTAAACACGTGCCCGTAGTGAGATTATAACAGCATTATGATATGCACAATTGTAAATGGACAGAAACGTGCAGTGATGCAAGAAAACTAATTTGCTTTCCATTTTGTTCGAATCCCAAGGTGAAACTTACTGTATTCAAACACTGTGTGTCCGAAAAGTCTGTAGTCATTTGATATCAACGATTAATATTCCTACTAGCACCTTGGTTCAATCAAAGGAATTTCCCTCGGGACCACACTAACATATCCGATCGTCTTCTTAGTTCTTTTTCTGCTAAGTCCTCCTGTCGCAGGCAGACGATTCTGATTGTAAGGAGCTGGAAACCTGGGATACTGAGTCAGTTCTTACAAAAGGATTATGTTTGAGACATGAAAAATGAGCTCGGTCATTTTGAATGTGTAAGTCTGTAAGGAAATCTGTTGTGACACTTGAAAAATTTTTTGATTTAATTTCCTGCCCCCACCCAATCTGTAAATAAATCTGTGAAGAATCCTAAAAAAATCGATAATAATGTCAAAGTCTGCATTGTATCCAACAACCTTCATACTTTGGGGTGGTGGTCTCAAAATGCCCTCCTCAATTCAGGTCGACGTTGTATTTAGATGATTATCTTCGAATTACCTCCCCTTAAAAAGCAGTTTCCATTTTCACTGCCATTTTACTTACAATTTTCAGGAATTTTAACTAATGTTTTGTTTGTAATTTTGCTAAACGACTATTCTAATAAGAGTCAGTGCACAAAATTGTATTTTTTGTTATGGTGGAAGCTTCCAAAAACAAAACAAGTGTTACTGCATTGCACATCTTTCTACTATTTCTTTATACGATACAACAGTAAATTATCATCTTAGAACGCATCAGTTCGAAATTTTCCAGATGATCTTTCTAATATGTTGATTGAGTGAATTAACTTGAATTCAATACAGAATTGAAAATTGTCTTCTATTCTAAATCGAAGTGGTATTCGTAATATTCGATGTGTCAGTACCCCCCATATATAGTTTTAAATGAACTTCATTCATTGCACAGAGCAAAGAAAGCAGGACATGTTTTAGCTGATGTATAGACATTGAACTAGAAAATCGCACAAAAATTGAATCGAAAATTCCGGAGAGTAACAGATTCTGAATGCATATATATATATATATATATATATATATATATATATATATATATATATATATATATATATATATATATATTCGACTACTTGACAATGTTTATAATTTTATCAACATAATAGAGATAGAGAATAAAGGGACTTGTTTTCTTAGAGAACATTATACTTTCTTCTTTGTAATTAATAATACATTATGCATGATTTCAAAAATCGGATTTGTTAACAGGTGTTTGAATAAATTTTTAATTTTGCATTGTCTTCAATAATGCAGGGCTCTCATCGAACGCAATGAAATGTTCTCTTTTCGATATCGGTCTTTTTAATTTCTTTACAATGAATTATGTATGAAGAAAAATGTCACATAATTATCAGACTGTCGTTCATTCCTTCTTGTTGTGGGTGTTTTCTTTTTTTTTTTTCAGAATTCCTTTGTACGTTCAAAAATCATTTTTTCGAAAAATTATGCCATTTTTGCCGTATAACAAAATTTGGTGATCTGATCGAAATTGAGAACACCGAGTCCCATAAACAAAGACAATAGGAGAGAAAATACTTCGTTTAAGTTATTGAATCGTCGCAGTTTCTTTGACAAGGATGCGTACTTATAGGAGTTACATCTAATTATCCAGTTACTGAATGACGTGCCAAGTATGGTTCTAACTTTCATCTGGACTATCAAAATGAATCGTTAGCGATTTGGCGAATTTTTTTTTTTTAGATCAGTTGTTGGAGGATTTTATCGTGTAGTCGCTCAGTTACCCTACTCCTTTGTGTCAAAGAACTGACAAATGTAAAAAATGACAATAGTTTCTGCAAGTTTATATTTATCAAGAGATGACTCGTCCAAAACTTTGCAAAGTGAGAAGTGAGCAGCTACTAATGAACTACGGTTTGCAAACGAAATGTTGGGATATTTGAAAAGATAGTGAAAGATGCTTCCTTTAAGTTATTATGATTCAACGATGGGATTAAATGATAGCTGCTCACATTGAAGCATGTGTCGAAGATCGCTACAAAATATTGTTTTAAAACTATAAATACCATGGTTCGTTTGATTTTGGTAAGATTTGATCAAGCAAGTTTGGAGGAACATCTTCTCAATGCTATTTATAGCAATAGATACAATAATGAGCTGAATAACACCGAAGCCATCAGTGGGTGTGATGTCAGTACCAATACCTAAAGAACAGATCTTGAAAACCCCATTTAAAGGCGTCAAGTTTATTTTGATAACGTTTATTAGTATTCGTAAGAGCTACAACAAGATAAAAGGTCATTAATCTCAAACAATATTTTAACTGCTATCCGTCACTCCTGCATCGAGTGAATATTTGAAACGATCATTTCCATTGGCATTTTGGATTGAAGCGTATTTACGATCGAGCATATCATAAAAGAGGTTAAATTATTTGTCTCTATTGGGGAGCCGTGAGGAATCTTGACCTTTTAAAAGTTAGGAATGATTGTTTTGCACATCATGAGGATGGATTCTCAACGTTTGGCAAATTTGATAAATTTGACACTAAAATCTGATGGCCGAAGTCTATATTGTAATTTCACTTTTTGTTTCGTTGATGAAATAATAATGATGAGAAAAAAAGCACTCAGAAATCCAAGGATTTCATTAACTAGATGCAATTCATCATGTTTGAAAGATCTCTGATTTCTGATATGAATGTCAAAACATGACTGAATGATGGACCCCTAAAACAGTCATTTAACATAACAGTGTGGAGTTGGCGATACGTTAAAATAATGCAGAATAGCGTATTCTACAGTTACAAACGAAGGGAGATTAAAACTTTTCACTTTTAATTACGTTCATTATCATGTTCCATATAATAAAATCCGGCTGCTGGATGATTTACTCCTGACCCTTGTTCGGGGAGCCATCCCCCTCATCGGCACTCTTGTACAGGATTGGATTACTTTGTTGCCAATACTGGTGAAGCACTGGATGTCGATAACAGATATCTGTCTGAGAAGAAACTTAGTCTGGGGGTTAATTCCCTCTGTTGCGAAATGGAAGATAATTGCAACCATACTTGGCACCTGAACCATACACAATGAATAATATTTAATTAGCATAAATTAAGGCTTCAAATTCATTGTTTGTCCGTCAGTGCAATAACATTTTATGTCCCTTAATTGATACGTGTCAACTCTTTGTTCTTCCCAGACGTAAGTTATTTCTTAGGCGTAAATAATTTCAAAGTGGTCTTTGCGTTGGTTTTTAATGTGATTTATCCGACTTTCAGACGATTGATAGCCTCTCTTGTGGAGACAATTAACATCCGTCTCGCGTGTACATTCAAATGCATTGACCAGTTCCTTTAAGAATAATGTATAGATAAAAGTTACCTTCTTATGCGTTGCACATTTAATATATATGGCAACTCAGCTGAAAGGTCAGAACAAATTGGATATTTGAAACTGCGAACATGGGTGAATTAGGTTCGCTATTGAAAGTTTGGATATAATTTGTAAGAATTGGATTGAGGGTAAGATACATCAAATCTCGATACTGATTACAAATCGACCCATACCGAAACATACAAACGTTCGTGAACACACATACACACACAAACACACGTGCAAACATTCAGGTATAGGCATCAATGTAGATGAATATATATGTGTGAGAGAGAGTGAGGGGGAGCATGCATATGTTTCTGTTAGTGTCTGTGTGTGTTTGTATATATATATATATATATATATATATATATATATATATATATATATATATATACATATATATATATATATATGTGTGTATTTATATATACATACATATATATATATATATATATATATATATATGTGTGTGTGTGTGCGTATGTGTGTGTATGTATGCATGTATGTATGTATGTATTTATAAGTGATTATATTTGCAGATGACGCACACATTATCATATTTCCTGGCTGGTGAGACGTTAAAGTGGTGAGACACATTGAATAGATAAATCGGTAAAGAAAACAAGCTTTCAGTCTTGTTTTTTAATAAGTAATAAAGGAACAAATTCTGGTGGCCCTTAAAAAAGAAAAGAAATCCAATCCAACTTTGATATATACATTTGATTCTCTTCTCTCAATTTGACCAGAGAAAGTGGAAAGAAACTGTACCATCGATTAAGATACATAATATATCTACATCTTCAGAAATGGAAAAACAAAGCCTTTCCCAGTTTCCAACCAACCTAGGATGAAAAATGATACTGTATCCTCTAAGCCCAATGATGAACATAAATTGTTCTCCATATATATATATATATATACGTATATATATATATATATATATATATATATATATATATATATATATATATATATATATATATATATATATATATATATATATATATATATATGGTCGATTGATCTCGGCTTTTTTTCAGTTATCAAAATCAAAAGCCTCAATGTTTCATTGTCAGTATTATCACATTTGGGCCTTATGTGGACATATGAGGTCTCTTAAGAATAGACTTTGAATCATAATTAAACTTGGGAAGAGGAAGAACAATAGGGCTTTGTTCAAGACGTTCGAACAAGAAATGCCTTTGTTATGGTTAGAGTTCCAACAGAACAAGGAATGGAAATGCACAAAGACCTATACACGTGTTTCATAAATTACTCAAAGTTTTTCAATAAAGTGCAACATGAAAAACCTCCTTGGATGTTAGGAAATCCTGCTATCCTTGGGGAGGATGCAATTCGTATCAGGAACTAACAGCTTCTATAAACATAATGACTGGATAAATAAAAGGGAAGATAGCAACAATGGTATGCTCTTTCACCTAATCATTCAACTTATGCAGAGAAATGATTTTAAAAAGTATCAAAATATCCACTGGGATTTGATATCCGCGCTAATAATATTAATAATGTACGCAATGTCGATGACACGGAGTTTATGGAAGATTTAGAAGGTAATTTGAAAGATCTCATAGAAAAGTAAGTAAATGAAAATAAAAAAATGTGAGAGCAAATAGGACGACCCAAAGTGTTAATTATAAATATTTGCCGTCAAAATCAAACGGTAGCAAATAACTAACTCTTGAGAGTGTAGTAAGAGATGATAGAAAGCGCGACGCAGTAAAATAAGGATTGCCAATAACGCTTCTCAGAAACTTTGAAAGATATAGATATAGAAAGATAAGTTAAAAAAGGGAAAATAATGTCAAAAAAGATTAAAAGAGTTTTGAACTGCTATGCAGTAGCTGATCTCCTACAAATCAGTATAGAGTGGACATTTTACCCATAGTAAAGAAAAAAATTCAAGCAACTCAGACGAACATAACCAAGGACAGATCATGTAACAAATAAAATAGTTTTGATGAAATTGAAAACTAAACTTTGGCTCACAATATCGAAAAAATCGTTACTGTTTTCCAGTTATATAATGAGGAAGGAAGGCTTCAAAACTATAAAATGATGCATAGAGGTCAATTTGAGCGAAGGCAGACTGCGACGAACCAACATGGAAAATTTGAGCAGCTTGGTAGTAGAGAGAGTATCGGAAAGCATAGAAAAATAGACTTTGCACTCTCTCTCTCTCTCTCTCTCTCTCTCTCTCTCTCTCTCTCTATCTATCTATCTATCTATCTATCAATCAATCTATCTATTTATCCATCTGTCCCACTCAAATATTCATGTATTTGTGATCATGTGCATATGTGTTTTTGTATATGTGTATGCTGAGAAAGAGACATCGACAGAGAGAACATCTGAATAGTTGATTACAATCGAAGCCAACTTTGAGTTAACAACGTTGAAGCGATTGTTGGACATCCTTCAATATTCTTACTCATTTTTTTCATTGAAGCCAAAGAACTGAATTCAAGCAAAACAAGTTCTGTCAAACTGGAAAAATATGATAAGATAACTTCTTCACAGGAAATAATTAAACATCGATTACATTTATGAACTTCAAAACATTATTATTGCATAAGCCGTGGATTAAAACAATTTTTAAAACAAATGCACACATATACGACAATGTGTTTATGGATTGGTATCCTGAAACTAGTTTGACACTGTTACGAGCTAAATATATCTGGAATTTTTATTTATAACTTTGTGGCTAATATCCACAATTGAACAAGATGCAGGACAAGGGAATTTATCATGCATGTACACTCATTTCCAGGATTTCAGTACAGGAGGATACTTCTCAGCCACTCTTTCTTTTGAATATTCAATGCGGCAATACATATGAAAGTAACAAATGCAGACGCTTGCAGATACTTCTTCGGTCACATATATGCGTATGTATGTGTATAAACACCTGAGTGTATATGTTGCTATATAGATTGATATGCTTTGCAAAATCGTTCCGGGGAAGCACATTGCACTTGTAATGAGTTGGAATTTGACATCGGGCTTCCCTGTAGACTGAACTGAAGATGACAATTAATCGGCTAATTGTAAAGCTGATTAGTATGTTAGTGTCATAATCCATTACACCATATGAAAATATGATAGGTTTTATGTATTTTTGAAAAATATCAAATACAGATTTGTTTTTATTCATCATCATACCATCTTATGTACTGTTACTCTGACTCTTATTAGTATATTGGTTGGAATCATTCCAATTCAATAACAATTAGATCATTAAACCATCGAACAATTGTGGCCATTGGCTTAATGGTTATCACCTTTTATACGTGTTTTTTTAGCTCTTTTGTTTACGGACTTGCTGATTGGTATCAGTTGTTGTAGTCCATTTCTTTTATTTTTTTCAATCCTTTCGGGGAGCTTATTGTGAAGGGTTTATCAAAACATCTGCAATCTCCGGGATCTAAATGTTTTTAGATGTCTTTCCTCTTTTTTTTCAAAAGTTTTCCAGTGGGAATGCCATTTATATCCGAAAAGCTAGACGTTTTTCGATGTTCTCTCATTTTTCTTGGATGTTTTTTTTTCGTTAAAAATGCTAGTTCTGTTATGAATACAATCTATTCTGATCATATCTTCTCTTGAATGGCTTAGAATTTTTATGCTACAGTTATTCAATCATTGGTTTTGATGGCAAACCCTAATCAAAACCTGAATTTGATTAATTCATCGATGTCCTTAATTAAATTCTAATTCCAATTCACTCTTTTGCATCCATCTATTGTCAAACTCAAGTTCTTGCCTTGATCTCCCTCGGTCATCGTACTACTACGACAACAACAACAACAACAACAACAACAACAACAACAACAACAACAACAACAACAACAAGGGGAATTATCCTCAGCAAGTCTGTTTGTCCTGTTAATTTCAAAAAATTTGATATATAAAAGTGACATTTGCATACTGTGAAAGACTGAGCTCAAGTGCCGAGTCTCATAAATTTGTAAAACGGTGTGTTCGGAATACGAAATGACTCCTTCCATTAAAAATAAATGAATACACCCATGAAATGAATATTCATCTACAACGATTTGAAATAAGATTATTCTTATATGCGTCCAAACGAGGAATCAACCTATTTTTGAATCATAAGTACGATTGTGCATTCTTATTAATTTGACCTGGTTGCATTTGCAATAATATTCTTCGTATTACTAAACTTAATATAATGCATCACTGGCCCTAATAAAGGAAAATATTTTTTTTTGCACAAAATTGGAACAGTCTGCCCCTTTTAAAAATCAACATACAGATTTTATCCTGGCTGAAACTAATTTTGCTGGAGACAAGTGTATACTGAATCATCATCATCGCCAGCAGTAAAAGCCTTCTGGCATTTGTATTTAGACAGTAATCTTCTCCAATATTCACCAGATCACTCTATACCAGGGACCAGTACTTCTTAAAATCGTGTACTTTGTCTCAACATCCTATTTTTATGCCAACCACAGACTTGCATATGGTTTCTGGGGATCCATGCTGTGAGTTGGGATATCAAGCAGTTGCCTGACATTCTTGATACAAGGCCAGTCCATTGGCATTCAGATTTTTTAATTGGATCTTATGATATATATTGGACGTTTTTCTTTGATATACTGTGCTGTCTTGTAATTCCTCCATGGTATGTTAACCATGAGTATTTCCTGTGCTGTCCCCAGTTCCGAGTTTCATTAGATCAGGTCCAATGTTTCATCTCCTGATTAGATTATGTTCCATTCTCCATATGAAACAATCGGGACGATACATTGGTTGGATCTTCTTATCTTTATGAGTAATGGTAATGTCTTGCTGTCAAAGGTTGAGCATTCTTGATCGAAAATTTGCCAACCAA
>OY735208.1:58891976-59179476 GCA_963457665.1 Thysanoteuthis rhombus | reverse complement strand
CCAATGAGCAAACAACCCATTTGCAAAATCTCAGATGAAACTAGAAATCTCATGGAAAACGCAGAAACCTCAAGCCACCAACAACAACGAGAGAGAAAATTGAAGAGGCTGAACTAAACAAATTGATCAAGAAGAAACGAAGGGAAGACAGGAGGAGATACACGACGGCAGTCATTGAATCAACTCTTGAAAAAAGGTCGGGGCTTCAAAGCTATAAACAAACTCCTCAACTCGAGACGAAGGCAAATAACTAGCATACTCGAGGAAAATGGAAACCTAACAACAGACAGAGACAGGATTGTCGAACGTGCCAAAGAATTCTACCAAAAACTTTATTCGTCCGAACAAGGACTACAAAAGCAAGATATGCAAGACATAAGCAATCAACTCAAGGACTTCCCAAAAGTAACCCCGTGGGAGGTGAAAGAAGCCATTAAACAGACGAAGAAAGGAACTGCCCCTGGACCAGACAACATCACCATCGACCTACTCCGAAAAGCAGGTAAAATCATCACTAGGAAACTGGCCGTCCTCTTCAACTTGTGTCTAAAACACCATAAATTTCCGGACAATTGGAACACTGCTATCATAATGTTTTTATATAAAAAAGGAAACCCGAAAGACTTCAACAACTTTAGGCCTATAAGCCTACTCAACTGTGAATACAAACTTTTCACAAAGATCATCACCAACTGAATCACAAAAACACTCGATGAAAACCAGTCACGTGAACAGGCTGGCTTTAGAAGAAGCTACTCGACCATGGACCACCTGCACTCAATAAATCAGCAGAAAGAAAAAGCAGCGGAGTATAAACTACCACTTGCCGTTGCATTTATCGACTTCAAAGAGGCGTTCAACTCAGTAGAAATCCCTAAGGTCATGGAGGCCATCAGTCGGCGGGGTGTAGATCCAGTATATGTTGGAGTGTTGAAACATATATACAATCGCGGTCGCTCATATATCAGTCTACATAAAGACTCAGACCCCTTTCAGCTCCAGAAAGGAGTAAGACAAGGTGACACCAGCTCACCTAAACTCTTCACAGCCTGCCTCGAGATGATCTTTAGAAGGCTAGACTGGGAGAGTAAAGGAATTAGAATAGACGGCGAGTATCTGAGCAACTTCAGATTTGCAGACGACATAGTGCTTGTAGCAGAGAACCTACACGACCTCCAACTAATGATAGATGAACTAAATGAAGAGAGCAAGAAAGTCGACCTACACATGAACTTCAGCAAGATGGAGATCATGTGCAACAACCACATTGGAGATAAAAACACTAAAATCGAAATCGAGGACACAAAACTCGAGAAAGTAGACCACTACATCTACCTAGGACAACGAATCTCCATGAGACCCTCAAAAGAAGAAGAAATCAAGCGAAGAATCACACTAGGATGGCAAGCCTTTGGCAGAGGTAGCTCAACCATCAAAAATAATAAGATCCCATTAATCCTAAAGAGAAGGGTGTATAACCAATGCATCCTCCCAATAGTCACTTATGGAGCTGAAACATTGAACTTGACAAAGAGACAAACCCGTAAGCTGAGGATCATGCAACTTGCACATGAAAGAATAAAGCTCGGCCTCACATGGAGGGACTACAAAACAGCACAGTACATCGGAGAAAAGACAAGAGTTAGAGACATCAAAGAATCCATAAAAAATCTCAAATGGTTTTGGGCTGGCCATGTTGCAAGAATGGCAGACAATCGATGGACATCACGACTCACAACATGGATTCCCCAAGACCACATGCTCAACCGAGGCCGGCAAAATGTTAGATGGAGAGACGAGCTAGACAAGTTCAGGAAGTACTGGCTCCATGACGCCCATGATAGAGAAGTGTGGCAAATCCTGGGGAAGGTTTATGTCCAACGACGGACGCTAAAAGACTGATGATGATGATGATAATGATTATGCTGATATATGGCCAGACACTGCACGTATGGGTAGTTTTGAATGATAGAATTAGAACATAATCACCCTAATTCAAATTGATTATCTCCATGTTTGTAAGTTGATCTTTTATGTTGTTTCAGAGATAATTTGGAAGGCACGTTGAATAATCTTGATCCCTGTTCAATTGTTCTAAACTGTAAGTTTAATGAACAATAGACATTGTATTTGTCTTATCTATTTCCTCTCCTGTCGTTTGTACCTTTTGTAAGTCCACTGTGGCACATCTTTTTTTCGACGACCCATGAGATCATTGAGAGTGTTATCTAACTTCAATGCACTCAGAGTTTTACAGATATTTTTTTATCAGCGATCTGAGTGTCTCACCAATATACTTCCTTTGGTAGCCCTTAGTGGGCTGCTCAGAAATTCAAGCTTCAGAAGTGCTTCTACTGAGTGACCCCTTGATTATTTTTTTTATCAATATGGAAGCGTGATTAATAACCTGTGTAATCATATTTTCAAACAGTTTCCCGAGTGTTTTCGTTTTTGAGAACGTCAGTAATATACTGCTCCTTTGACCATCGGTATTATTATTTTCTATCGTCTCTTTTGCTTCTTCGATGTGTATATTTCTCTTCTAGAATGGTGTATAGATTGTTGATGTGGTGGGAGTAAAAAATTAAGTGATCATTGTGGTAATATGATTTGCAGTGAACTTTTAATTCTAAGTTCTTGTTTTTTCTATGTAGCGGTATATCTAGGGGAGACGGTTTCTTTTTTCGTTTTCCTTGTTATGCATGGATTCCTTTCAGGGTTTTATATCGTTTAATCGCTCTGTCATAATTTCTTTTTTCCAAGTTATACAATTAAAGGGTCATCAATACAAAAATATTATTCAGCTGTACAGGACATTACATTTGGAAGAAACTGATTCTCAAAATTATTGACGAAAGTTATCCATCGGATCTCTCGAAGGTAATCCTGTAGGGAATCAATCTTTCGAGTCATTTAAGTTAAAGAAAGGGATATCATTGTATGAAAACTGAGAAAAAGCAACATGATTTCCCTTTTATTCCCGTTGCAGAGTTATTGAAACTATTTAATAGCATGTGAAAACATAACCCTTTGAATCCTCTATGGTCTTTGCACATGTTTTGCAATCTTGATATTTTGATAGTATAAATAATTCATCAAGCCTCTTCAGGGATATCGTTTGGACGGATATAGAACTTGCCACTGACTATTTTACATCAACAAAATTCCGTCAACATGGAAAGCGGTGCTGATCAATCTTTCCGACTGATTTTCTAGATCTATCCAATATATTCTCACGCGATGAAAGCCCCTGTAGCATATCGATCTGGATTCGTAAGTCAACACGAGGTTTTCAACAGGACTCTGACAAAACCTAGACTTGGGGAAGAGAAATTCACATCCGTGGTTTCCTCCAACGAAAGGAAATTAAGAGTTTCAGTTCAGCATAAAAATTACATTTTGAGTAGATCCTAGCCTACTTTCTTCGAAGGAACCGATGGATTTCAGGAATGTCTGAAGGTCTAATAGATTGGAAGCAAATGAAATAACGCAAAGAATTTATTATCCATTGTAATTTGAACACCGATTCCATGAGTTATTGGTACTTCTGAGAATTGTCTTTTAAATAAACGAAATAAACTAAGTGTTTTGCATATCAATCTATATATATATATATATATATATATATATATATATATATATATATATATATATATATGTATATATATATATATGTGTGTGTGTGTGTGTGTATATATATATATATATATATACATATATGTATAAATTAAAAAGTGTAAATATATTAATGCTGATTGTGAAGATGTTTTATGTATGTGTGTGTGTGTGTGTGTGCGTGAGTGTCTTTGTGTGGCAACTCTTATTTGTGTTTTATTGTATAACGAAATTTCTATATGAATATACGTACTAACAAATACAATCATATTAGGAAGATTGGATTATTTCTTTGTTCCAGACGATGAACGAGAGATTAATTTCATTGAAATGAACAATGTACATCAAAAGTTTCTTGAAAGAACATTCTTAAATAGATTCATTCGTATATTACGTCATTGGGCCACACTGCAAAAACTTTGGAATACATACAAATATAAGAAGTAGAATTTTCATATTGTTTAAATCTTTATCACTTCAATAGATATTCTAATTCAGTCGATTCCAATTCTACCTATAGAAACAATTTTCATTATGAAAAACGGAATTTGGATTATAAACAAAGAAGTGATGATTAGGGAATAAATCGTTTTATGGCTTTGGAATTTCAATGAAAAGGGTTTTATAAAAAAAATGTTTGTTATTACTCATTCATTTATCTACTCGCATTGCTACCGTAAAATCGAGAGGAATGTTTGATTGTATCATATATGTATCCATTTCAAACAATGCAGATTAAATTCACGTCCAACTTTTCTATGTTTTTGCTTGTTGATAAAGTAAATCAACAATGCGACAGGCTCGGTTTAAATAACAATATACGTATGAGGAAAACCATAATCTCCTTTCGAAGAATTATCAGAGATGTTTGTATTCAGTGAAATCGTTACATTATTGTAATTGAGACATTAGAATCAGCAGCAACAGTATTGGTAGTTATAGTTGGACACAAACATACACTTGAACCTTTCTTCACTTTTTTTCTGCTCCTCATGTTTGCTTCAGCATGACTGAAACCAGAAAAAAACTACAAATTGATAAAGACTTTTATACAATGATATTAATTTTTCAAATATCAATAGTGTAGCCGTTCTGTAGCTTATAAAACTTATACACAAGTCATGTAACTGATCTATCTCCGAGGATGAACGCAGGCGGGTGAAAGAAGAGTTTAGATGAAACACAACGTTGAGAGGATGCGATGATATAATGGATTGAATGCCAACAAAATAGGAAGATAATGAATGTGAAAGAGATTGTAGATGATGAGGTGATAACCAATGAAGAGGAAATAGAAGAATAGAAATAGGGAAGAATGAAATGATGAAAGACATTGAATAAAAAATGAGTTTACAAGACAAAAAGGGGCTGAAACGGAAGGAAGGAAAAAGATGGGATGGAGCGAGATAAAAAAAAGTCGGGCTGCAGATTCAAACTTCATACAATCATATATTCTTACTGGAGATTCTTACTGTTAATTCTGTATGGTATTTACAATGAATTAAATATATATATATATATATATATATATATATATATATATATATATATATATATATATATATATATATATATAGTTCAGTCAGTGAGATGGCCTCCTTTAAATCAGGTGATCGTGGGTTTAAATCATGGTTTTGGATGTAAAATTCATGTATCAGCTGACTCACTAAATTTTGGTGATTATATTCTTGTCACGATAGGAAGATAGAGTCTACATCAATTTTCGAAATGGAAATAGCAGATGAAAAGACGCAAGTTAGCAGGGGGGAATACGAAAAGATAAATGGGAAGAAGCGTCGAAGAAAAATCATGGAGGTGTGGAAAATATGACTGACACCGGGGTAATGGTCTGATGAAGGTTTTTCTTGGCAATACAGCAATTGTTCTCGCTGTAGCATGCGCATGGAATCATACGGCAGATGGTTGGCTGATCGGAATCCAAAGGATAGCAAATACAAACGGAACAGGCATATATGGTGGGGGATGGGATAGAAAGGTTTACTTGTTAGATGTGGCAGAATTCAACATAATCATGGATGTTTGCATTGAACGATCTGAGAAAGGCTCTTGTTTAGCAGTGAACTGACATAGTTAATGATGATGTAAACACGGACAGACAGACAGACAGACAGACACACACACACACACACACACATATATATATATATACATATATATATATATATATATATATATATATATATATATATATATATACTTAATTTTTTTTAAATAAACAAAAAAAAAACAGTTGAACCGATGATGTAACTGGGAATAAACAACAGTGAATAAACAAAGTATATTTCTCATGGTGTGTCCGTAACCTCAACATGTCTTTATGTAGACAAAGAAGTAGATTTCAACATGAAGACAAATCTCATTAAATGAAATTGTGAAAGAAAATGAAGAAATCAATAATTTACAGGTAGTGCAGTCGTGTGTGAGGTCACATGCACATTGACCTACTGATGTAACTTAATTCTAACTGATCTTCTAATACGATTTCCATTAAAAATTTTCGTACACTGCCTGGCAATATCACATTATCTACTGTGGCTGCGTGGGGAACACTGAAAAAAAATTCGTGGTAATTCAGCACCCGGAAATAAATTGTGTTAATTCACTCTCCAGAAGTAAAAGGCTGATTTGTATCCTTCAGAATCATTGTAAAGAAAAGAATGGATCTGAATTGCTACGATTCATGATATCAAATGAGATTAGGTTTTGCTTGAAATTTGTGTTCATTTCGCCTTTTCCTTTGTCCAGATTATGATTATTCCTCAGTTCACACAAGATTTCTAGGTTTCAATTCGTATATTTTGATTTTTGTTTTAAATTAATTTCTGGCAGTACCATTATTCATTGTGAAAAATAACTTTGGCTTCTGGAAAAATGTTTAACCAAATCTTGAGTGTGTTTTCTTCCCTGGCACTCTTTCTGAAGTGTCCTTAATATGAATGAGTTTTTACTCGAAATGACATTTTCAGTTTTGTAATATCTTTTGTACAATTCATATCAGTGTTTTTAAAATTCATGTCCTCTTATAGCAGGAGTTTGAGTGCAGAAAGTGAGAAGATACTTTAAAAGATATGAACACAAGATTATCCTTTCGTTTTGTGGTCGGTTAGATTATTTACTTTTGAATCGAATGATACTTGGTTCGAATGCCCCAAAAGCAGCTATTTTAGACATAATTGTTAAGAATGTCGTAAGTACTTATAATTATTGAAAAAACAGGACCAGTGAGAAAATCCATACCCACAGAATCTGTTAATATAATAATAAAAACTCAAAATCAATAAACTACTATAATCCAACATAAAATCGACGAAAACATTATGGATGCAGTCGTGAAATTGGACAATTCTTTTACGCTTCAGTTACATGCGTGTACATGCAAGTAAGAATAGCAACTTTGTAGATATTCACATTCTTTTGATTTTCGGTGAGTTTTAAGTTTTTATATTAGCACTTTTTGGTGGAGTTTTTTTGCTACACCAATATTCATAGGGCTTAATGTATTCCAACATAGGAAATCAATATTTGAGACTCTGGTTTTAGCTCTGGCTGAAACAGAATCCTCATGTACTGGTGGGAAAACATAGCTCTTTTGTTCTCAAAAAACTGATAATGTTACTTTTTTATCCTGACATACTAAAAAAACAAGCAATACATTTTCTCACTTCATAGGTTTTACATTTCAATCTATAATTTCATCAATTCTTTACCTTTCATGGGTCAAAATCATAAACCCATGAACAAAGTAATTTTTATGTGTTATTCTGTAACTACACGAAATATCAATCAAATATTTGGCTAAAATTATATGCTTGTCAATACGGTTTTGTGCTGGTTGCAGAGCCTCCAGCAGGGGATATGATTGTCTCAAAGATTGTGAACGTGGAGAAAAACTAATTGATTCTAAAAAACATGACAATAAACATTTCAAGATTTCCTGACTTCTTGAACAATGATTTTACATTAGTCATAAATGACATCGTTACACGTTGGCCAATGTCTGTTTAGTTACATGCAACTTACTATGTTTATGAAGGTTTTCAATTACATTTTGTTTCGTTACAACTTCTCCTCATGAAAAAAAAACTTCATTATTTCCTGGACAACTTATCCCTGTACGTGAAAGATTAACTTGCCTGAGGAGTTAAGGATATTGTTATCACAGGAGTGACCTCCAACCTTACTTGGTGATCCAAATATGTCACAGAGATGAGCAGATATCAGCAACTTGATTACCTTGCTAACAAACATACAAAAACGTGGATTAGTGATTTAGAACCTGTTTTCCAGACAACGTTTATTCATATTGGACTAAGATGTCAGATGTACACTCTCACATTTGAGGGGATATTTTATTTTTGGCATTGCATCAAAATGACATTGTGTTTTATCTAAATTTTGGGATTCTGAACATCAAAGGTTCATAAACTTGGGTACCCATAGCTTAGGAGTACGCAGAAGAACTCAAGAGATATGCAAGTTTTATAAGAATTATGTATTTAGAAGTATAAAAAATCACAAACCTTCACGAATATAAGTATAGAAAAATATGTAGAAATGAATTATAAACCATAATGAATAATCTTTTTTTAGCATCACTGGTTCAGACAGTTCCAAGTTTCAGACATTCACCTGTAAAACTGTGACAAAATAGATAATGGTTAGTGGTTTACTGTCTGAATTAATCTACTTTTGATCATATCATACAGAATATGGTTGCGCAGTTTGTCGAAAGAGAAAGGAACATTTAGCAACGTTTATAACATGTATATCTTTATATTTAAAAATCTTGGAAAAATGTGTGTACAAGAATACAAACGATCATGACCAACTAAACCTTACTTATTTCCTGTGTAAACTGACGCACAGGATTCTACGTATATCCACACTCGATCGACGTCATCCAATGTTCTGGACATGTTTGTTTTTTTGTTTTGTTTTTTTTTGTTTTTGTTCTTCAAATCCGAATCAGATACCACACAATATTATCAAATTTGATTCATATACTGATGTATCTCTCTCTCTCTCTCTCTCTCTCTCTCTCTCTCTCTCTCTCTCTCTCTCTCTCTCTGTAGCTATCTGTCTCTAATTATCTCTGTCTCTGCCAATCTCTTCCTCTGTCTCTGTCCAATTGTTTGTTTGCCTTTCTCTTTCTCTCTCTCTCTCTCTCTCTCTCTCTATATATATATATATATATATATATATATACATACATATATATGTGTGTGTGTATATATATATATATAAATATATATATATATATATATATATATATCGAAGCAACGAATGAATGATTGAACGATGTTAGAAAAAAACATGCTTTACCATTCCATTAAGCTTGATATACTTACTGACAAATACTACAAGACATAGCCATAAATAACGAAGTGATAGTTAGCCAAAAAAAAAAAAACGTTATAGAAACCCTGCCTTAAGAAAAACCGAACACTCATTTCAGTCATGACTATTTTTTTTAAATATCGTTTCTTTCAAGTCAATAGTTATATATCTATGACGCATTCTCGGAGAAGTTGATGTGGTTATTTTTCTGTCAGTGTTTAGAGAAGTTCAACCATTCTCATAAAAATGTCACCCCTTTCATTGGCAAAAGCTAGAAGTCACAGAGAAACGAATTTCTAACCTTATGGAGAATGGGCTGCTCACAGAACCGGTTGTTGCAATGTTCTGCGAGGAAAAAAAAAAACGAATTCAATGTGAAGAATGACTTACTTGGTCATTAGAATGCAACAATCACATATTACACCCTGAATTGTCGTTACTTCTGATTCATTCCAAAGTTAGATCAACGTGATGTAAATGGTTTTCGAGATATTTAAATTGGGTGGTTAATTTGCTGACAGACAAATTTTCGAACTGAATAAATATTTCGGGGAGAAAAATGAGCTATCCTCTACTACCAACCACATATCTCTGTCGATAATGATCTCTTTGGCGCATATATTTACGACCCTTGCAGTCTTTGTGTCTGTGTATTTCAGAACCCCCGATGAGCAGGCGGCCTGCGTAATGAGTTTAAAACTTTTTCAGACCAAAACAAAAATAAACAAAATACCCTTCCGTCTCGAAGCAGAAGAAAAGAAAAGTAAAAGATGTTTGTTTTCTTTTCAAAGTTTTCTCTTGGGTGGAAATGTTTGGTGCAAATCATGTTTTGCAATGTTCACTTTATACTTATGGATACCGCTTTGCATTGAAAAACATAAATCTCGGTTGTCACGGTAGTTTAAAGGTCAGGACCGACGAAGATGAATAGATGCACGCTTTACCAGTCATTTTATCTACACTGAATAACATTTTTTCGATGGCTGACACGTAAATATAGCTGATATGATGCTTTTTGAAGGTCAATGTTGCCAATTTAGCCGGAAAGCGTTAATTTTAGCGCGTTTCTTGTATTTGCAGTGCAAATGTTCAACATTCAACCCTATCTTTCAACCACTTCTCGTGCAATTTTGCAGAAATTCTAGACAATGTTCAGTTATTCTCATGATATGCCACATGAATCCAACCATTCTTAGCTTCAAAAAAATTGGCCAAGCATTACAATTTGGCATTTCAACCATCTTTCGAGGTCGATTTAGCGCGAAAAATGTTTTGAATTGGCCACACTGTTGAAGGTCAGATGCAAATTTCAATTTAAAGTTTGCATTCAAGAAATATTTTTGCGTCTTTGTGTCAATGTTTTTCTGTACAAATGTTGAATATAACAGATTTGCTTCATATTTGCAGAAGTCGCTGATATGAAATTCTGTTGATGCTCTGAGGGGCTTTTTTGTAGGGTTACATTCATTCTTCAATTCAACAGAAAATAATATCTGGCTTTTTAAGTAGATGGAGTGCTGTAGAATTTTGAGGCAAGGTCCAAAAGTATCATATATCCATATTTTTAGCTTCCATAGACGGAAAAACAAATTTTCAAGTAGCGTCAAGATTGGAGATACATAGTCTATTGATCTTTAGTTGGAATATTTGGGTCACTCACTGCAGATATTGAAATGAAAATTAAATACACATTTGGTAGAATGAAAAATATCTTCCAGAAAAACAGCTTCAGTCTTTCATACGGTTTCTGTCCATATATAAAACCAGTATATATATATATATATATATATATATATATATATATATATATATATATATATATATATATATATATATATATATATATATATATATATATATATATATATGTATGTACGTATGTATGTATTTGTGTGTCTCTGTCTGTGTCTCTGTCTCTGTCTGTGAGTGTGTGTGTGTTGAATTCAATAAACAATATGGAAGCATGAAAGTTAAAAGAAAATATATCATAACCAGTTATTTGGGCCTTTGCATTACTGGCAGCTGTTCAACTCAATGGTGAGAGCAACGCAACGTTGAAAAGGCTACCCTACCAGTTGCAGAGTCGATTCCAACTGGCAGATCATCTTCCTCAATTGGTAATTCTATTTACGTAGTCAAATTTGAGTTATATATCAACCATGTAACGACAGGAGATCATTTCAAATAAGAGTGTCTATATAATATATCGCAATTCATACTCATCCTCTGATCATATACATATATATATATAGAGAGAGAGAGAAAGAGAGATAGACAGACAGACAGACAGATAGATAGATAGATAGATAGATAGACAGAGAGAGAGAGAAAGAAAGGGAAAAAGAGAGAGAACGAGAGAGAGACTCGGACAGACGGACAGAGATGGAATAAGTATCTGTTGAAACTGGGAAGTGTTAATAAAGGGTTATGGAGTGTTTTGGTAGTGATAACAATGATTCATTGCCCGGAAGAGATGTTAAATATGAAGACACTATATATATATATATATATATATATATATATATATATATATATATATATATATATATATATATATATATATTTCTGCATCAGGGGTAAAGATTTTGCTTTTAAAGATACTGTTCTGATGTTGCACTCTTCCCGGTCAACATCTCTCAGTACATTTTGAACAACCCATTCAGACTGGTCAACAGACTACGATTTTTTTTCTTTGGAAATTACCCAATATCCATTTTTTGTAATGGACACTTGTAAGTTATAAGTGATAAATAAATGGTTTTTGCTTCCCATATTTAAAATCATAGCACACACTTCTGCTGTTCTTACTCGATATCACTTGTAAGTTTAAGTGCTTGTTGATTGTAGTGCTCGGTTTTATAGCGTTCATTATTAGATTATATCATTCATATGTTTTAACGCTGTGACTGTGAATCATTTCATTATTCAAATAGCTATCATTACTAGCCTGGTTTTTACCATTATCATCATTAGTTAACGAAGTCGAAGTTTTAGTGTTGCTTTTCAGTGTGTTTTGGTGTTTGGGCAACTGATGGAATTATCGTGTTTGATTGATCTTTTATTGTAATTACTTTGGTCATTTTCCGGGTGTAAAATTCCACCCGATAACAAGCAATCACACTTAAGCTAAAAGAAGTGTACACTTTTTTTATTTCTTTTTTCTCATCTTTTTTTGATCGATTTCTCTCTCCTTTCTTTCTTTCCGAACTGTTTCGTCCACTTTTAAAATTTTTTTTTCCTAGTTGATTCTCTTTGCTTTCCTCAGAGCTATTTCCCACTCTATTAATGGGAAATATTCTTTTTTTTTTCAGCTTCAGTTTATTTGTACGTACTAACTAGAAACCGCAAACCAAAACTGTCACCAGTAACATAAGTTTCTCAAATTTTTTGAACTGGTCTACCTTGTTTAAATGATATGTATGTACCACGCGTACAGGCTGCACCAATAAAATATAAAGCTACGAACTTTCACTTTTTACCATGCCTAAAAAAGCTTTCATTTTTGTTTTGTTTTCGTTTTTGTTTTTGTTTTTTTGCTTTTTTTGTACTCCATCCCATAGTTGGATTTGGGGGATTCAATTCACTAATTTGGTTTTACTAAATCGATTTATAAATTTGTGTCAATCTTGAGAATTAAAATATCTTCAGCAATCACTGTCTGAAAAAGCGTGGGGAGTAGCTTATCTATTGATCATCCTATTTCCAAACTTTTTAATTAATCACCCCCAACACAGCAATGGTATACTGCCAAACGATATTAAATGCATGATGCTTTCTATTGAGTGACCAACCATTTTAATCCCCCTTCCTTCTCTCTCTCTCTCTCTCTCTCTCTCTCTCTCTCTCTCTCTTTTCCCAATAAATCTTGCATACGTGTATCATGCGTTATTGAAGTTTAGCTTCATGTAATTTTTTCGCCAATACGAAATGTAAGTGGAAAGCAAAAAAAGTGTTTGTTTTTTGTTTAGCAGCAAACCGTTATGGAGACGGCGTGAACCCTGTTCCCGTGTCCATTGCACTCAAATATGCTACTCATCCCTCCATACCTGTTGCCAATGATTCAGCCTAACATACCATCATCATTTTTTATTCAGGTCACAGTGGGTTTGCAATTTCCCTCTTACCAATTACTAGGAATTATTATTTTGCTTCAAGCTCGATCGACTTACGAAACTTTTTTCGAACATTAACACTGTACAAACGAAACATGTTTATCAGTCTGTTTTGCATCGAAATTCCCTCGATTTCACTCTCTACGAATAACTTTCGTTCTTCTTTTTTTGCTCTCTCTCTCTCTCTCTCTCTCTCTCTTTGTTCCCCTCTATCAATCAATCAATTTATCATTCTATCTGTTTCTATCTCTCTCGCTCTCTCTCTGTCTCTCTTTCCTTCCCCTCTCTCTCTCTCTCTCTCTCTCTCTCTCTCTCTCTCTCTATATATATATATATATATATATATGTATATATATATAAAAATTCATATATATATATATGTATGTATGTGTATATATACATATGAGTGTGTGTATGCGTTTGTGCGTATATGTTTGTGCTTGTGTGGGTGTCTCTCTGTGTGTGTGTGTGTGTGTGTGTGTGTGTGTGTGTGTGTGTGTGTATCTTTTGTTTCTCTTCTTTACATTTCACCAAGCGATATTTTGCCAATATTTTTCATTTAACTCTAATCATTTTCATTTTGTAATCAAATTATCCCCCTCTCATCAGGTTCACCCCGTCTTTCACCCATAGATATTTCATTTCCTTTTACCCTTTTTTTTTATTTCTGATATTTTCATTGGCTTCTAAATTATGTTTTTCTATCACCATTTCTAGTGAGTTCACAACAATACAATCCTGCCTGAAGCTGCCAACTCCGTCGCTATTTTGAGTTAGTGCCTTTTTCTTAAATTAGGATTCTATTTTTGTGTTTACTGCGCAGTTCAAGACAACCGTAAGGGGGAAAAGAAAAATTGAGCCGTCGATGTGTCCGATTATGTTAACCTCCGACCAAAAAAAAAACAATTTGTGTCGATATCATAATAATATACAACGTTAATAGTGGTTTTGTAATGCTTAGCATAACTGCTTCATCAACTGTAGATGATAATGATATCAATAACTGTAATGATGTCAATGTTTGGTATTTCCATAGTGATATTTATGGTTATGTTATCAAAGTCATAATAATGTAATATACATTGTTTTTCATATAGGAGGCGCCCCCCAAAGATGGTAAGTTTCATTCTATGCTACAATGCTAGTCATGTGGCAACACTCTGCTCGTAAACAACATTATTTGAGACTTGAAATGATTGCATCGTACGCTTGGTTCAATCGAGCATACATTCATTTGCCTTTTATCAATTAAGTCGCTTTTTCATTTACTCACGTGTTCAAGTGTTACAATAGGCACAACCAGCATCGATGTAAAAAGGAAACACTTCCGACATCCATTTTAAAGTTGAAATGTTTGTATAAGAATTCTTTTATTTGTGATGTGCTTTTACATTTAAGTGTAAACACGACAAATCTCCACGAAGTCCTTAAAAGAAGATGAAATGGAGCGAAGGATCATTTAGGACGACAAGTCTTCGGTAGAGTGAGCTCAACCTTCAAGAACAAGAAAGTCTCATTGGTCTTAAAAAGAAGAGTATACAACCAAACTATCCTGCCTTTTATCACCTATGAAGATGAAACATTGGACATAACCATAGGATAATCAGATTCATTATCTCCCGTGGGACATTAATCAGGAGGAGTGTACGTAAACAGCCTCAGTCAAAAGTAAGGCTCGATCCGTCGATTAAGGTTTCAGCGTTGCAAACCGTTATGCCAGTCCACAATTTTTAGAGAACATTTGGCGAGGAGGTACATGTTTTCAAATGTTAGAATCAGCGATTGAGCTAACGATACAATGATGGGAGTAGACACAGTGACAACAATGATTATGATGATGAGGTGATTTTGTAGCGCAGATCATTATGATGTTAATTCATTGATTAATGAAAATGGCGATTGTTATAGCTATCTATTGCAAAATAAAGGCTCTTGGACATTGCCATAAAGCCCATTGAGAGTAATCAATTGCAAAATAAAAACCATGACTCTCAGAGAATATTGTTGTCAATAAACTCAATAAGACGGACATTTTATCAAGTTAGCAATTTAACAGTGGTGACAGAAATAGCAATGATTGTAATAGTGACAAGGATTAGAGCAGCCATAATGGCCGTACCCATAACATTTTCAATTTGTTCAACTGATAATCGTCGTGATTCTAATTAAACGTTCCAATGTATTTCAACTGCCTTTGTCAGAGATAACAGATCTGGCAGGGGAAAAATAGATGGCTTCTTAAAGAAGATCAAAGAATGAAGATGCTAACGATGATAGTGATTTTTCTAATTTTAGAAGAAAGGACCAGAATCATTCTGACAATTGTGATAATCATTAATTCTTCTTCTTTTTTTTTTTATTAACGACGGCTGTGATAATACGGGATGTAATTGATTTTTCAACAGGGATAATTATTCTGACGCTGGTTGTGTCGTTAAAGCACTTGGTGGTCTCCCTGGTAACAGTTGCCGTGCACAGGGCTGCGGGGTAAAGCGATAGGCCGGGAGATGATTTACGTTTAATGTAATGAACATCAACGATGCCAAAATGAAATATTGGATGGTAAAGCCCTGGGGATATTAATTTTGAGGGTGTGTTTCGAATTTTGAAGATATTCTAGCTTAATCTGTTTACTTTGGATAGTGATGCATTAGACTTGTCTTTTTTCGACCTCTCCTCTTCAAAAACACATTATCGAGAAGCACTTGTTTTAAGTTGCTCACGAAAATTGTGGTCTTGCTTTCTTGGTGTTTCAAATTTACAATAATTTGACTATCATTTGGGACTTAGGTACTGGTGTACATGCATATATGACATGCCGTCCTCTGTTTCTCTCTCTCACTCTCCCTCTACCTCTCTCTCAATCTCTCTTTCTCTTTCTCTCTCTCTATATATATATATAGATGGCAAGAGAGAGAGAGTGAGGAGATATATATTCTGACTTTCATATACAGATATACATACATATATATATCGACTAACATATACTTATATTCGAGAATATATAATAATCGATATATAAATATATATATATGCGTGTGTGGGTGGGGATGGGGGTGTTGGTATGTAATCAGCAGTCCCCGATATAAGGCCATTGCTAGACAAAAGTCCTCCCAAACTGCTTCAATGACGAGCTTGGTAGAGTTAATTTTAATGTATCACCAGCAAACTCATCCTTCTCATTTCTCTATTTTGTTACTTCTTTTTCGATACAGACACGGATCTATTAACTTTCTGCTACATTAGTTCTCTCTTCTTTAAGCTATATGCTCCATCCATCTCGATCTTTCTTGCCTGATTTTTCGAACGATACACTAAAACACGATCATATCCTGAATCACTGTTACACTTTTTCAATTGCTAACAATTCTACAAAACATTGCTCTTTCTATCGCCATCCCGGTTATTACGAGTTCGTTTTCAAGTGGTTTTATACAATCGAAGTTTTATAAGGGTGAATAAGTATACAGTAAAGCTCACAGTCGTTATCTCATTATATATATATATATATATATATATATATATATATAATCTCTAAAACCATGATCCTCTCATCCTTAATTACTCTGTACTCAGTTACTCAATATCATCAGAACTACTCTTACCAAGGCTTAACCCTTGATATGCAAGTATTATCATCCCCAGTAACACACCTATTTATACAATCTAGACCCCCTACCTTTCTATAGATAATGCTATAAACCTATCTTGCCTAATATAACATAACCAGCCCATTGCATTTTGTAAAGATTCCATACCTCAGATTACTGCTTTCACCTAATATATTGTAATGTCTTGTGATCCCTCAATGTGAAGTTGAGTATGTTTCTTCCATGAGGACGTTCCAAGCTTCCCAATTTGAGGGTCAATCATTCGGTTCGGTTTCGTTTCCAAGTTTTATAGGTGACTATCGGTGGGATGCATTGGCTATATATTTTTTTGTCATTGAAATAAATGTTGTTTTTATTTTTGTTCTTGAAGGTTGAGCTTGCTCAGTTGAGAGCTCACTATCTTCACTTCTTGTGTCTTTCTTTTCATATCATAGAGAGTCCTTTTCCTTATTAGATGTAGTGGTGTACATTCTCCAGTTTTCTATTTTTTTTTTTCATTTTGATCGTTGTACGTTGGCTTCCGACATGATTGTTGTACATGCCATCTGCTATGCTGGAGATCAGGTAGAGGCTGACTTCCTTGCTTTTTCATTCAGTTCGTCTAGCATTGGTTGGAAGTTGTGAAAGTTCTCTGCAAAAAAAACGATATTGTCTACAAATCAGAGGTTGCACAGGTATTGAATTTTGATTTACTTATTTTCTGAGTTTAGTTTTCGAAAAAACTGTCTCAAGGCAGGCTGAAAAGAGTTTGAATGAGCTGGTGTCACCTTATTGAACTCTTTTTTGGGAGCTGAAAAGGCTTTTATGTAACCTGATAATCTGCTGGACCGGAATATATGTTTCAATACTCTGATTTATACGGGATATACACCTCGTATAGCGATAGAGACAATGACCATGAGAATCATCACCGAGTTGAAAGCGTTTCTTCTAAGATCATTTTGACCCCGTGGGGTTAGTTTCCATCTAGCGTTTGGAATATGTTTTGTTTTTGTTTTTTAAGAGGTTTTAGATGCAGATGCGTAAACTTGCTCTATAGAAGTTGAAGACCTTTTTTTATTTCAAATAACAACATCATGATTACAGAGTTCCAATCTTCCAGAACTTTTCTTTGTTTTTAGGCATAATTTAATAGAATAACTATCGTCTCAAAATCTTACTAGCTTTTTTCAATAGGTCGATAGTGATATTATCTGGTTCGAGGCTTTTCTTTTTTTGGTTTGCTGGTGGTTTCTTTCACACCCTATGTTGTATATTTTTAGAAATTCTTCAACTGATAACTAGCATCATACTCATCCCATTTGTTATGATGTAGTTCTTATTTAGAAGTGTTGAGTTTTTTTGGTAGAATTCTCAGGCACGGTTGACGATCAAGTTTCCGTTTGTTGTTGAGTGTAATATATCTTCAAGTATACCAGATATATTTAACGTCTTGTTTTGATATCATTGTGTATAGGCACGGAGCCTGACCTATTTTAAAGAATTATTTCCATGATCGGTTTCGTGTAACATCTTTTCCCCTCTCTTCTCTGATTTAGTTTTGGTTTCGTTCATTAAAGCTATTTCAATCACCTCACTTGTTTTCAGGGGTTTGAGTCTTCAACATTTTTTCTATAAGATTCTTAGTTTGATCTAAGATTTTCCCAAAAGTTTGTGGGCTCTTTTAGTCGAACTGTGTATACATTTTTATCTTGCCGTTGAATTCGTTTATGTTGGTGTCGTTCTCTGTTTGGGGACAAACTTAAAATCCGTTTTTCAGTTCAAGTGTGGAGGACCGAATGAAATCTTTGGGTATGTTTAGTTGTTTGGTGAAAAACATTTTCTGTTCCTTTTGTAAGTGATATTTTTTTCTTTTTTCTCACATCTCACAATTCTGTGATCGCTCCCTACGTTGACTTGATTCAGGACTTCGATGTCTTTGACATCGTTGCTTTTGCCCATTAAATGTTGTCTATTTCCTTCTTGGTTTAATGATTGGTGCTTTTCTAAGTCCCATTTATATTATTTTTCCTATCTTGAAGTATAGGTTCATGATATTAAACCCATTTGCAGTCGTGAAGTTTACAAGATCTTCACTTCTTTAGTTCCATACTTCATATTCAAAATCGCCAATGCAATGTTCATTTCTTTTTCTTATCTGAGCGTTGAAATCTACCATAATGACATTGAAATGTTTCTTGGCATACTGCAAAATTTGAGTGTAAACATGAATGTAACTCAGTGACAGTTTTACAGTGACACTGGCTATGCAAACAGAAATAGCTTTGAAGCCTATCACGTTATGTGAGGATGCCTAATTATTTTAGTCTTTTTTTTCAGGGGTTGTAAATGGGATGTTTGCTCTCAATTTAGGTTAGTTAATGCCAACTATGTTCCACTGTATGTTTTCGATTTCATTTTCAAGATCAGTTTGGTGCATGGACGCTGAGAGGTTTCTTACCTCGTAGGTGCCAATGTATAAAATTGTTTTTTTGTGAATTGAAAATTCCTCTTAGCTGGCTTCCTGACTCATTCTTAACAGACTGAAAGTTCCAGAAAAACTTTGGTTATGGATTAAGTTGATAGTTCCTGACAGATAATAGCTATTATATGGTAATGTCTTTATTTATGTTCACATGTGTATGTATTCCAGTGTACAGGATGCGAATAATACGTAAGCTATTGCACTATATATATATATATATATATATATATATATATATATATATATATATATATATATATATATATATATATATATATATATATATATATATATATATATATATATATCAAAATTCGAAGGCTTCTTTGAATTCTTAGCATTGTCAATATTTTTTTTCGAATAAATGAGGTCCTGATTTGCTATGGAGATGAAGTGATGATCTCACCATTTGATGGTTCTCATCATAACTACAAAAAGTTTCAGGGTATCTAAGAGGGAACTGAATGACGCAGCCAGAACAAGAAATCATTACATGGTGGTCATATTTATTTTGTAGTCATTTTTCCTAATCGATACTCATCAATATATATATATATATATATATATATATATATATATATATATATATATATATATATATATATATATACATAATCTTTGTCAAAGCAGTTTAGTAACTCTTTTTTGAATAATATCATCTCGTAGGAATTCAAATATATCTGTGAAGATTTTCATTCATCGTATTTGTAAGCAGTAATAGATATATATCAGATAAAATTTGCATGGTAACAAATATCTGAAAAAAATGGATAAATTTAGTTCAGAATCATTTGTGTTTCTCCTTGTAATTTCGATGTTTTATGAGCCCTACGGGGATGCTTTTCCTCTGGTTCCTAAGATTGAGAAATCAAATCAATCTTTTGGAATGAAAACATGTATTTTCCGATGTTAGCCAAAGAGTTCGTAAAATAATTGTATGTGAGAGTGAGTGACTTCGCTCTGATGGTGTTACAGTCATCATGTTCGTCTCACATGCAGGAAAATCTGGATTTGATTCCCGTTTGAAGCGTAGTGTATAGAAAACTCTTCAATTGGAGAAATCTCCATGTGTTCAAACGTACTAGTTGGGCAGATCTTAAGTTGTGTGATGAGGCTTAGAACAATTTGAAATTGACACGCGACCTCCTTTATCTTAGCAAACGAAAGATGGCCTTTTTTAGTTGTATAACTGCAGTTTAAATTTTGACCTGTATGCATGATAGTTTGCAGGATATATATGTATATATATATATATATATATATATATATATATATATATATATATATATATATATATATATATATATATATATATATATATGGCCTAACATAAAGCAACGCCTGATATGTGATAGATTTATTTCATGGAGTGCTAGATACATTTACCTATCTACTTCGAAAGTCATGTTGTTTTATTGTAGAGCAGTAAATATGTAATTGGATGTGGATTTGGTACACAGCAAAGTTTATGTTACTGCCCTCTCTTTGTTCATCAGGCGAGTGATTGTTTATGTTTTCGGATTCTAGTTTGGGGAATTCAGTAAGAATCTTGTAGGTGTTGCTTTGAGTGGGAAGAGTATTTTATTTTGTTTTATTGTTTTTAGTAGTGTGAATATTTTTTGTAGGTGGTTGTAAGTTATGAGCCAAATAACTCATAGGCCTAGCTCACATCCAACACAGACAATCATTTGCACGATGGGGCCAACAGAGGGCAGAAACATAAAAATAATCCACATCCTATATATATATATATATACATATATATATATATATATATATATATATATATATATATATATATATATATAGAGAGAGAGAGAGAGAGAGAGAGAGAGAGAGAGAGAATCAGGGGAGTAAGAGCAGTGTGGTAATCGTAATTCTAATGTTTCTATTAAGTATGGTACACCTCATTTTCTTGAGCATACAGTGAATATTTTCCCGTGTCGAGCATCAGAGAGCTCTCTTGATCTCTAAATAGATGTTTTATTTTTGATAAACTTAGTCAATTTATATAGGGCGCCAAATGTACTGCTCAGTAATTGACTCTTCAGATCTTCCATTTAGACAGAATTTGCATGAGAAATATATTGAAAAAGATACATGCAAGTAGGTTAACAATACGTACCAGCTTACACCGAACGTAAATTATAACATGTAAATGTTAATGTTGACTGTAATATGAAAGACTCAGTATGATTAAATATTAACATCTGCTTCAGTTCATCTAAGGCAGGATTGCAGTTAATTTTTCTTTTTATTATAATTGAAGCAATAACCTTTGGTTTTGATTGTGACTATACAGAGGTCTGAAATAAGTAGGGTCTTCTTTTACATTTCATCAATGAACTCTCTCCTTGGTTATATTTCTTCATGCATACGATTGTCAAGGTCTCTTATCAGTACTTTGTTTAACACCTTCCTCTCTTTTCCTTTCATTCACACATCCTCTCTCTTTCTCTCCCCCACTCTCAGGGAATATCCAATGCAGACTGTAAAGCTCGCCAAATGGAAATGATTAGTCAACACAACTTTCTCGCAATTATAGTGTTTTGTAACCAATTCATGTCTGTACAAGTCCATGGTTTGCAAACTAAGTATGGCTTACTATTACACAACAATTTCTTTTTTCAGAGCCATGTAGTTAGGAGCACATTCAACAGCTACATTCCTACCACGGATTAAGAATCAAGCTCCAAAGTCATTATTTAAAACATAGAGCGGGATTGATAAATTTACCTCATTCATTTATATCACTTGCAACCAAGTCCGGCAGAGGCATCTAATGTGGGGTTTCTGCTTGCAATAGTAAGCAGAGAGTTGGTCTCCCCCTTTGGAAGATAAGCTGGATCGGCACATGATCCGCAGCTGCTTACAGCATCGAGTATTTCCACACAGTAACTCGTCTAGGTAACAAGCAGGCTTGACGTCGTTCAACATAGGGAAACTGGAGTGCCCAACGCCATTTAGCTGTGACACAATTGATCAGACAAAGATTGTTTTAGAGATGGACATAGAGACTGAGAGATTGAAAGAGGATGCGACATTAACTCGGTAACCTTTGTATCTATAGTATGATTGCATTAGTACTTTAATTCATTTGGCCATTCGTCCTTTATAGGGTTTTACTTTTATTTATCACAGATACAGTTTTCATTATTACGGATACATTTCGATTTTCGCTGTGGTTTTCCCCAGTTTTAATTATAACAGACTTAGTTACTTTTTTTTAAAACTTAATTTTTATTTTTCTTCCGCTTTTCTATCCTCTTGTCTACGTTTCTTTCCTCTCTTTAATTTTCTACGACTAGAGCAATTCTTAAAACTTTGATTTTATTTTTAATTGCGGGATAATTCCGTTCTCCATCCCCTGTCAGAGTACCCCTTCCCATCTCTGTCCATCTGTCTGTATGTATCTGTCCGTATCTGTCTGTCTGTCTCTCTCTCTCTCTCTCTTCATAACGACTGTTATCTTAATTATTTCATACCAATATCGGTTTCGTATTTTTATGGCCATTACTGTTATTGTCGCTATTCCAGCCAAACGTTTGATGCCAATGCCTCCATTAACAGTCTGTCTGTCCGCCGCTCTCTTTCATCCCAAACTCCGCTACAGGCAGCTGGCCTGTCGCCTTTCTAATCAAGTAATACAAAATCACTTTTTCCCAATGAATTCTTTTTTTTTTTTTCAACTAGAGAACACATTGTTTAACATTTGCATTTCTGTCTGACTTCTATTCTTCTTTTTGTAATTATTTTCTGTTCGTTGTTTTTCTTTTTTCTTTTATCGTTGTTAACGAATAAACAGTTCTTTTTTGTCCTGATAACACAGAAATATGAGTCTGTCTGGTTGTTGCCTGCAGAGCAGGACTTGGAGAGAGAGCTCTCTTACTTTATCAACCAAACAAATATACAGTGAGCTATCATAAATATGATTATTTAGTGTGGTGATGACTAACGAAAAAGATATCTGGCTCCTAACAACAACTAAACGTAAGGAATAGGAACACGCAACAATCAAGCCAGTCACAGCAAGTTAACTTCAGGAAGTGTGCTACATGCTGGCTGAAGAGTGTTGATCAGGGTGTTAGTTTTAAAAGGTATTGGTTATGAGTTCAATCCCAACTTGATATCCAAGGGTCATGGCGTTAGACCAGCTCATACCGTTAGTAAATATTTTAAATGGACATCTACTGCACGTTTACGATTAGCAAGTGATTTTTAGCAAACCTTTGTTTTAAAGATAAATATTATCCCCTTTGCAGGCTGAAATATCTCAGAACCGGTAGCACAGTCATAATCTTACTTGGTAACCAGGAAACTCATCAGTGCAAATGTTGCGAAGACACTCTTCTCGGTTTTTTTAAATGTTGGCAGATAGGTGCCATCGACTGAGCCTTTGTACTCTGGGATTGTAACAATCACCATGCCCGAGCAAGTCATGTCATCATTATGTGAAACATTATATAACTTTGTTCGTTTTTACCTCAAAATTTACAGTGACTTCCAGTTTTCATTGAGAGAGTTTCAAGCCATGGTCAAGATTTAGGAAAACACAACAAGTCAACGGAGAGTGAGCTCAAAAGATCACTTTTTCTTCAATTGTCGGAAGGGGGTCGGGATTATTGTGTGCTGTCGAGGGGAAATACTTAGATAGGGGCAAAGGCAACGTTGGCCAAGGGACACTATTATATCGTTGATATCAAATTGAAAGATACTTCCTGGACATACGTTTTAAACTTCTGAAAATATATTCAGAGAAAGGAAGTCTATGTGTGTGTCTTTGTGTGTGTGTGTGTGTGTTTGTGTGTGTGTGTGTGTGTGTGTCTTTGTGTGTGTGAGTATGTGCGTGTGTGTGCATGTTAGTGTGTATTTGTGTGTGTGATTGTATGTGTGTTGGAGAGAACTTGACCAAATTCAGAAATATTTTTCGTATGTACAATCAAGATATTCGGTCACTTGTTCGAGAAATAGATATAGTGCTATGTCTGCATTGAACATTTCACGTACTCAGCGTAGTTGCTAGTCTGTGAGTCCCGACATGCATGTAAATAGCTTGTAATAATGAGTCAATTTCGGTCATGATATTTGAACACATACGTGCATGAATACATCTCTTTTGCACGGATGATAAAGTAAAAGAAAGTGAAGAGCAGAAGAGAAAAACAATTTTATTTTTAATCAGTCAATATATATTTACTAAGTAGATTTAAATACTTCCAAAAAATACATTAGTGATCGATAAATTTTCATATAACTTATTCATCGTACTTGCTCAATGATAATACCTGTACCTTTCCCGCCTTTCTCTCTCTCTCTCTGTCTTTCTCTCTCTGTCTCTCTCTCTCTCTCTCTCTGTTCATCTCTTTCTTTTTCCTTCCATTCAATTTTTTCGTCTATATCTGCATTTTGTCAACTTACTTATCCATGTGTGTCTGTTTTCGTTCGTAGATTTAGGCTGATATGACCTTTTCGATGAATGAATCGCACCAAACTTGGAAAGATGGCGCATACGAATTCAAAACTCGACGTTTGAATCCCTGTGTATTGCGTACACTATGAAAATGCTAACAATGGAAAGGAGATTCGGTTTCTCTGTTCACTATATTTATTTCATGTGATAGAATCTATGTGTAGATTTTCAATAACAAATGCCTGTTCTTTTCCTTCCATGCTTAGTAGATTTGATTTTGAAACGACGTTTGCATCGTACTATTGAGAATATGAAAGAAAAAGAGAACAAGGGAAAGAATAGGCTGTTTTTAGCTTTGATTTGTTTATTTTGTTCAACAGAATGTATATTCTCATTAACAAATGTATGCCTTAATCCTTTTGCATGTGTTTGTTGCTCATTTTGTGTCTTTGTGCGTGAGAGCAGCATACGAACATGTTATTCAGTGAAATGTTCCCCCGTTTATCAAAGTGTGTGTGTGTTTGTGTGGTGTATGAGTGTGTATGTGTGCATGCGTGTGCGTGTGTGTGTGGTTGTGTGGTGTGTGTGTGTGTGTGTGTGTGAGAGCGCGTCTTCTTCAATCATTTTACTTAGACAACAGGCAGAGATTAAATTCAAAATGAATACCGTTAGATGCCAATCTTCTCGCACTGATCTGCATTCTTCAACCGACTCTTGCGTACTTTTATAATCCAGTCAACCATCGTTATTCCAAATATGTTTCGCCGGCTCCTTTGTGTCTAACTAGAAAAAAGGAATTAAACAAACAAAACGATAAAAATGACGATAAACAACCGAAAACGTAGTTACATAAATACTTCCTTACGTAAGAACTACGATTGTTTGTTTGTTCTTTAACATGTTTTAATCTGAGATGCTCTCCTGAAAGCCGACTATGCTATAAGTTCATGCAGTGCGCCTATAAGGATATTGTATTGCACCGACCTTATAGTTCAACATCGAGCAGAAAGGAACGGAAGTAATAGAGTGTAAAACACTGGAAACGTCAGAAAACAGCAGGAAAATAGGGAAATGTTTTGAAATACTGAATGTTGATCAGTTTGCATTTGGATTTATATTTTTTCCATTCATATTTGGTAATGGGAGAAAAATTAACTATATCAATTTTCTGATGAGGAAAAAAACTATATCTTTTAAGTATTGAGAGAAAAATAAACCATAACTGTTTTTGTAATGAGAGAAAAATAAACTATAACTGTTTTTTTAATGAGAGAAAAAATAAACTGTATCTGTTCTACAATTTTGAAAATATTGAGATATCATGCAATTTGGTCATTGCTCTCACTTAAAATGACACTTACTGATATCAGTCATTGGAGATTAGTGAAAAAGAAACATATTTACAGACTCACAATGTATGAATAGTAAATGAACATATATATATATACATATATATATATATATATACACACACATATACATATATATATATGTATATATATATATATATATATATATATATATATATATATGGAGCAAAGTGTCGTAAAATAACGAAACAACTGCCCGTGGAAGACACTCTAATTAATCATGATTAATGTTCCACTTTTCAGGGCTGAGCACTCATAGGTAGAAAATTCACAAAATCAATTATGCAACGCTCTTCTAATCCTTGAATTGAGCATTCCGGTAGATGGTGGATTATTATGAAAAGAATATTGCTTGATCCGTCCAGTTCTGCATAGGGTAGGGGGAGAACAACGGACTCCACGTCTGAAGCATTGGTTCCATATATATATATACATGTGTGTGTGTGTGTGTGTATGACATATCCATCGCGGCCATCATTAAGAAAATTTTTCCTCCTGAATTCATCTAGTTTGTTATGCTATATTATTTTTGTCGGATACATTTCATCATATTTTATGTCCAACGATTGTTTGACATTCTTGCAACGTATCTAGCCCATTGCCATTTTACTTTTTTGGACTACTGTTTTTTTTTTCCTTTGATATATTCTACTGTCTTATGGCCATTCTATATGAAATTGAGCACGATTCTCTCGTGCCCAAGATGCATTAATCTCATTTTGTAGGTTTATCTTTTAGTTTGGCTCCATGTTTCACCTTCTTTGCTGGTATCGATCGGATTCATTGATCGTATACTCTTCTAAGATTAGTGACATTTTATGGGTCCTTAAAGTAAACCCAACTCTATCGAAAATGTTCAACCTGGTGTGGTCCTCGACTTTATTTCTATTTTCTTTGATGATTTCACGGAAACTCGTTGTATTTTTATCAATTTAATCGTCTACTTTGTCCAGCTCTGCATATCTGATCGTTGTGTCTTTGCCTCAAATGTTTTTTTGTACATGACATCTGCTCTGCTGAAGATCATGTACTGGCCAAATTCTGGCTAGTTTCATTTAGTTAGTTCGCCAAATATTCATGTACATTTTTCGCTGAACCATCGATTGCACATTCTGTTTCTCTTGAACAAATGTTTATCAAATGAACAGCATGTCAACTTATTTGGATTTCCACTCAACCAACCGATGCATGAGAATTACTTCATCTATTATCCAAATTTTTCCCGATTTCAATTGATCACCCCCTACACACCATGCTACAAAAAAGGTCGGATCTGCGAAAGTTTCAACTTGGACCTGCATTTATGCACGTCTATGCGTGACTGTGTATTTGTGCCAAGTGACAGAATAACAAGTTAAGATACAGTAGAACAGATAGTTTTACTTTCACAAATTTTTTTTCGGACAATCAGACTTGTTTGTGTTGTTAACATGACTTTTCAGCCGATCCATTCAACAGCTTTCTTCTGTTGTACTATCCGAATATAATGGTTGTCGAACATTATTATTGCATTGACAAAGCATTATAAAATGAGAATATCTGCCAAATCCAATCATGTTACACATGCTCCTCTGTGATTTTCCGTGTCTGAGTCAGGAAATGAAGTCATAAAAATAAGTAACGTTTAAAACCATCAGTAATTCCATTGAATCACTAGTACAGCAATTAATGCACTGATACTGACACGTACAAGCCATTACTATTGGCCCCCACTAATGTGGCCTTGTGCTGCCAAGTCTAATGAATGTCATCTATATTCTACTTCAGTATTTACAGTGTATATTCAGCTAGTTTGAAACGGAGTCTCAGTAGCTGGATACCCAAAGAGGATCCTTCTCATCACAATTGTAATAGTCGATATCAGAAACTAGTTGATATGTACTATACTGATTGTGAAAGTAGGGATTTCATGATATTATTGATATGTTCATTGATACCGAGAAATCGTTGTACACGCAAGTTCACTGTTACTGCATATAAATGTTAGAAAGAAAAGGAAACAAGTTAGCTCGGTCACGCAATTGAAACCATCCCTTGGTCAATCAACCTATTTTGGCAGTGTGCCATGTTTTGGTGATCAATCAAAAATTGAGGAAAAGGGGTCATCAATTAATAAGTTGATTCTTTTGCCTTTTGTTTGGCAATTGTCACTGAAATGTCTGAATCAAAAAAGAGAACCAATGGTATTCCCGTTGAACAGAACGTTAAGAACGAATTTGGTATAAACTTACATTTCAGATTAAAATCCCGGTGATAAAATATGAAGTTGGGGGAAGTTGATAGAAATAAAGGAGAAAACCAATTTTAGACATTATAAGGAGCGAATATTTACATTTAGACCCTCTAGCTCCATTGGTGCAGACTGTACTCGTGATACATACGTAGCTAGCCCGAACAAAATGAAAACTGAAACAACTTTTGATAGTTCTGAAGGCTGTTTTTGTGACAAATGTAATAAATACATTCTTTAGTTGTTACTAATGATATAATCCCGAGGTAACGTAGCCTTATTCACCTTAATGAGGGGAGTAATCTCCAAGAAATCCAATTAAACATCTCATGGCATTTTGATTTGGTAATATTTTTTTTTACGAGTATTTTTGTTGCTATTAATCTCTAAAAATCAGGATACATTTTTGCATCGAATTATTTCAAATTCTGTTTCCGTCATGTTCGTTTTTTATCAAGATACCCTGTAAATAAATTCATCCATCCATCTACCTAGCTCTCTATCTATCTATCTATCTATCTATCTATGAATCTATATATATATATATATATATATATATATATATATATATATATATATTTGAAAATATCTATGCTCTCTAGCCTTGGGGAGGCAACAGGGGCCGTAATAATAAATGTGTTACGCACACAGGCTACACAAAAAGAGCTAGAGGGATTGAACTTTTAATATTTAGTCAGCATTATGTTCACCCTGCCCCCAGGTAGTTTTGTTTTGGTTTTTGGGGGTTTTTGGTCGGGGATTAAAATGGCAATTTCACTTCCTGGTCGATTGTTACTTTAATTTGTGTTTAGTAGATCTCATGCTCTTTTGCATGTTTTATTCTTTAAATGATCCCTTCCCGACGAATGGCAGGATAAGTAACTTATTCATTAATTAGCCTTTTTTATCATTTCATTTTTTTTATCACCCTTAAAACAACATATTGGCAAAAGTCGTTGGTTTAATTAGGATTTTTCTTGAGTGACTAACCTGAGTCCGACATTTAATGAACTTTTCATATTTTTCCTGGGATAGCCAAATGTCAATGTACTGACTATATATTTCATCCAAGAAAAAAATTTTGCTTTAAAGTCCTGCTGCAATGAGTGCTTATTTAAACTTTTAGAATTGATATAAAAAAAACTTACTGCACATATTTATCTATCACATTATATATATCAGGTCTATAACAATGATGGAAAGACGCTGGCTTAAATGCATCATATTAGCAAGGGAAGAGATTATGTTGCTAAATGTATATTCATTTCATAAAAATGCTTTCTTTATCATTACAGTAGGCTCTCACTGATGTAATTACTCAAATTAGCAGAATATATACATAGCTTGACTCTGAACACATACACACACATACACACATACATATATTACCACTTAATCAGCCCATTTGAAAATGTGTGTGTGTGTGTGTGTGTGTGTGTGTGTGTGTGTGTGTGTGTGTGCTTGTGCTCACGTATGGAAGGACGCAATTGTCAGTAATAGATTGTACAAACTCCCTGCATCACAATTTTTATCAACATGAGTTTATTCACACCAAAACAGAATGACGTGTAAACATTCAATGTCTTCATTCTTCTTAGATCAATCAAGCTGGTTGTCGTGAATGAAAGAGTGATTAGAATGCAATGTAAATCATGATACATCTAACATGATAACACAGCAATATGTCACACAGAAAAATGCATCATTGGATATCCGATCAGCTTTCCACCGTCTGCCCGTATTAAAGGATGCTCTTCAAGCCGAGATTCTAACCACCTGTAACTAAATATACCCTACCCTCCGGCTGCCGTTCCAGCCGTCTCGACTTTAGCTCAACATTACGCTATATTTTACCGATAGATTTGGCAAAATGTATCCATGCCTTTATCAACGGCAGTAGTATTCCCCCGCCAATGTCATTCATCCAACAGTTTTCCTTAACAACAAAATTTCTAAAATAGATTTTAACTTTGCAGGAATATAAGTTTTTCTGAAGAAAAATGACACGTATATTCACATATATTTTGTATTCAATAAGTAACATCTCATATTTTAACGACCGCTGCAAAGTGTTAACACATTGCAACCATTGGCTTATAGCCATGTAAGCTATGATGACTAAAATAAATGAACACTTTTTTGCCGTAGACAAGTTGTAAACAAGTTACCTGTGGTTTGATTTGTTTTGTTCTTTTTTCTCTCGTTCTTAACTGTTTACGATTCAAACGTTCTGCTAAGACACTACACTTATATATATATATATATATATATATATATATATATATATATATATATATATATATATATATATATATATATATATATATATATATATATATATATTATAAAAGCAAAACTTGGAAAAACAAAGCTACAACTATTCGTCAAAGGTTGAATTCAAGCAATGAGGTGAGTCTAGCTGAAGCTAGTTGGAGATTATTTTATATCAAATTACTGGATATTTAATCAATCGTTACATATATATATATATATATATATATATATATATATATATATATATATATATATATATATATATATAGTTGAAAATACCTTTCAGACTCGCTAATCGTTCTAGTTCCTTTATAAACCGTTTATTAATGCCATCTAATTTGTTACAAATGTTCCAAAGTTTGATGGCTATTTTAATAATGTAAGTTTGAATTGAGGATTGTTGTCTCTTTCTGAATAACACCGTTGTAGCTTTTTTCCCTCTTACACTCACATATCACTTAATTGGTTATTATCCCCAACCATTGCAAGTCACGGACCTTACGTAAACATGTTATCTTCTTTGCATTTTATTGATAAAGCCAGTATGCATGGCAAAACATTTAGATAAATGATAACATTCAATCCATGCAACACACGGTCTTCTGATATTGTCATTTCACTTTGATATCCGTGTTTGTATGTTCATGATTGCTTGCATACAAACATATAGTAAGACATACAAACCTTTTTTGTTTTTTAAAAGAATGGCAATCTAATATGCTAAGTGCACTCAGTACCTTTATCTTCTCATACATGTTAGAAAATATGTGTATATGAATGCATGTGCACATAAACACAATTGCACGTGCAGATTGCAGGATATTACTCAGTGATTAACACAGATATGTTTGTTGTTTATTCTAGCTTACCTATATCATGCGGTATATAGAGGTTATGTGTCCTAACTGTGCAGAAAATTCAAACTCTTGATGAGAGTTTTTGCATTCACATCCGACTATGCCAATGTTAAAGACACTAATCGACCTCTTCTCTTCCACTTTAAGTGACTAATTAGAAGGAGAAAATGTTTTTGTAAAGATTTGGTGACCGGTTTAGGAGATGGAAGACCCTCATCATAACGATGGAGTAGAGTTTCCTGATGACCAACGACCTAAGCGAAATATCATCCATTCAAATAAAGAGTAAGTATAACGACGTGTACAACTTTCATTATCATACAAGTAAAGGAAAACCCATGACTCCAACTCTGGAAAACAGGACTGTTATCAGATTCCTTTGAAAAACAAAACAAGTTCCCATAAAATCACAAATGATTAATGTGTTTGAGTCACTGGATCGTGTAGTAAATGAAGGTGATCTTGCTGACTATTTCAGGTTCTGTTCTTTTAGTCGTAAACCAATGACCCCTTTAATAAGCTTAAGATTCTACGGTGTCTGTTCAAATAACCAGTTCCAAAAATTCACAAATAAATGACCAATTTCGTTCAGTGTATCCATTCATAATCTAACATCCGAGGAATTGTTGTTGTTTCTTTCTCATTGTTTAATTTATTCACACAACATTTCAGTCGAATGATTCATTTTGAGGGGCTTCTTTTGGTATCATATTTGATGATAGTGAGGAAAGCAAATCTATTTCTCAGAACTCTCCCTTCGAGTAGTGCAGAGATGATAACAGTATAATTATGGAATTTTAATCTGATTTACACATCAAAAAAATAAAGTCAATATAATGTTACGTATTAATCAGATATATTACATTTGTTGTTTTTTTTGGGGGGGGTTGTCCCTTCCAGGTAATCGGATCATTTGCGTAAAGGACATTTTATGGAACAATAATCTTTAGTAAACACACACAAATACACAGACATAGATACACTCACGCATAGGTGTGTGTGTGTGTGTGTGTGTGTGTGTGTGCATATATATATATATATATATATATATATATATATATATATATATATATATATATATATATATATATATATATCAGTGTTGTCCTGTTTCTAGTTTTTATTCAAATATTGGGGTAGAAGTCAAAATTTTTCAAAGAAAAAGAGACATACAGTAAAGTTCAACTGAATGAAAAGAAAGTTGATAGAGAAAAATCAAAGAAAAATGTTAGCATGAGTCTATGTGCATTTCGATGAACATATGGTTCAAAACGGATTTTGCTTGGGAAAGGAAATGGAATGCGTGATTCAATCGGGAAGCAAAGGGGAAATGAACAGAGCGTCCTCTTTCTTAAGTTGCAAAAATAAATGACGTGTCGAAAAGATACGATGAAGACACGTCGCCTTGAGACTCACCTTATTTCATTTTTTGTCGTTTTGTAGTTAGATCTGGGACCAAATAAAGCCTACAGATAATAGCAGCATTAAAACCACTTCATGATTGATGGTATCCAAAGTTGATTCATATCCAATAAAATGTTCATTAGAGAAAACTTTTTTTTTTCCAAAGAAGAAGCCATTAACCAATTATTTTGGTAATTTTGAATCACATTCAATATTAGAGAACTCAACTTATTTTTAGTGAAATCTGAATAATATATTTTCGTCTTGATTTTTTAGTTGATTTTATAGCAACTCAATCATGTTGTCAATTAACAGCATTGAGTGAACAACGGGTATCGGAGATAAAAGATGAGTTTTCCACGATACACAATGGAATGTAATGAAAAAAGTGAAATGAACGCAAATAATAACGAAGATTACTGATAATTGACAATGCTTCATATATTTCTGCCTCAACATAATGTTTCTTGAAATTGCTCTAAAGGATATAAGAAGAAAAAACCACTCAGTATTGACAATCGTTTGAATTCAATTGCATTGCATGAGTGTTTGTTATTTATCGAATATCTAACCTTATTGCTCGGTATTGAAATATTGAATATTTTAAATATTCACTGGAAGGAGAGCATTTTCTGTTCGAGAGACGAAATAAAAAAATATGATAAATACTAAGTAGTTAATCATGACAGTGCAACCAGCAATAAATCACTATTTTATGAATCAAATTTTGCCTGATCTTTATTCACATTCTTTGAAAATTATATATATATATATATATATACACACACACGCACACACACATACACACACATACATATATAAATATATATATATATATATCATGTCAACTCTTCATGGATGAATGTGCAATTAAAGCTCATATATCCAAGTGTAAAATACTCTCTCAGGATGATAAAGAAATTCAACTTCCCCGCATGAATCCTTCTCATTATTACTTATCGAGATCACGGAACTCGGAATTGTATCTGTAAATCTCATTTGAATGATACGTAGGTATTCCTTCGTGGCCCAATTGATAATAAACGACTGGAAAAATCGAAATATATGCATTTATACGGATATTTAAAGAAATTCTTCGGCTAGTATTTCCGTGAAAAATCAATATTCAAGAGGCAAGTGATTCATTTTACATGTATTTGCCCAGAGATGAAGATGGAAATTCAAGAATCATAGCTGTAATCTTCCAGAAACTTTTTCGTCAATGCGTTATGATAAAATCCTATTTTGAAAGATTCCAGGATAATTTAGATCATATATCTTTCATTAATGCATTATACTTGACGCAAAGTCGTATCATTTGACAGTTTATATCAACTTGGTTTATCATAAAACATTGTATTTTTTATAGACTTAAGTGAATGGATTATTCACTGAAATCTTGAAGACAGAGGCAACAGCAACGTCATGGCAACCATATCTCATTGATATTTTCGATTAAATTCAGTGTGATATAAGGTAGATGGTTGGAAGAGTTTGAGTGATCAACACGCATCTTGTGCTTATGTAACCATGTTTATCCCCGTAGCCTTCTTATGGAGCATTGGGTCGCAACTAATCAGCTCAACTTTCAGTAGCAAATGATTTTTACGGTATGGGTATGCAAGCACTAAGCCATCCATCCATTTTTCTTGGCCTGGAACTTGCTAGGGTTAAAAGCTGTCTTTTTTTTTTTTGTTAACGTTCTTTTGAATTGGTTATTTTATAGAGCTAAACGGTTGCAAATGCCCTACGATTTGCTCCTAGCTACAAAGAGATGTGAATTCATTTTTTCCAAAGCCATTCGTGTGAAACGACTGAGAAGAAGATCGAAATTTCCGCTGCTCCTTTTCTCTGGGCAAGGAATTTAAGTAACCGCATCAAATTCAGAATAAACTCTTGTCAAGTTCTTAGATATGGTAATTTTTAGATGAGGCTTAACAAAGCAGAAAGGATTTGAGTCAATTTTGCTTCAACAAGATGAGATTTTAATGATCGTCTGTGGTATAATTCTGAATAAAACTTTTCAATTTGAAAGGAAAACGATGTTGGAGAGTTAGTAACTCTAAAATTTTAAATGCCAAAATTCACATTTGAGGTCAATCTTGTTCAAATATTAAAATAACAGGATAACATGTGGGAATAAGATATAAGATGTATTTGGTCTAACAGAAGGAACTATAAATTGCATCATACAATATAGAAATTGTAATTGTAAATGATCCCCCGTCGTTTAACGGTTAATATATTACTTAAATCAGACAACGTAAATAGAATGATCAATCAAGAAGCAATGGAACCTACCACCGATTGGGTAGCCCTTTGAACGTAGCCAAACTATAACTGTTGCGTAGAAAGAAGCGAACAGATCAAGAATAGACGAAAGGAGAATTCCAGTTAGAAGCAGTTATTTGGTGATGGCTGTGTCCCATTTGGTTGTTAATAATACAGTATTATCCGGGTTTTTTGGCTAAAAGTAACTTGGTATTAACTCTGTCCCTCAAAGCTGTCAACGGCATACGAGTTTGGAAACACCAGCAGTCCTAAGATGACGAATGGGTCTCTCGTAGTGGCTAATAAGGGAGCCATACTGATTATTGTAATGTAGTCACATGTCTACAAGAAAAAAATCCGGAAAAAGTAACTATTTCTAAGGCTTAGTGACATAGGTTTTGAGTAATTGTTAGCATTAAGTTTAGTGCTGTTCACACCAATATGCCTCTCATATTGAGAATACAATGGGTTTAAGGGCCGGTCGAGCTCTGAGATTATTGTCCATGGCATCAGTTCAACTAGTCGATCAAGGTCCTGTACTACCTCAAAGTATCACGAATCAAACAAACATGACAGTACAATCAAATCATTTTATCCCTAAGAAGGGGCTTGTATTTGAGATTTGTGTTATAACTGGTTAATTTTTTTTCTAGTCGTTAATTTTGCGAAAAGATAATTTTTTTACATACCTATGACTTGTTCCCTGGCTATGATCTGTGAGGCCAAAGTAAAAAAGTATTTTATTCCGACAGTGTTCATGTCAGCAGAGTAAATCTAGAAAAAGTTTTTCGAAAATATTTTAAAAGTTTTTTTGTCAAATTGTATGTGTCACCAGCATTTTCCTTTACCGGCACCTGTTCAGCTCAATGGTAAGAGTCATGCTACGTTGGAGCTGCTACCCTACAGGTGGCAGGTTCTATTTCAGTTGCAGCCATATTTTCTTCGACTGTTTATACTATTCAATTAGTAAAGACCAAGGGGTATATTAACTGTGTACTGATGGGAGATCATTTCAAATAAGAGTTTCCATATAATATAACGCAATTTATTATCATTCTGTCAGATTGCATATCCATTTTTCAAAATATACTTATGAAGAGAGGAATGGAAGGGTGTGCATATTTGCAATAAACGTGTCAAATGCTGTATTATAATATCATATCGAATCCTTTTAAAATAAATGTTGATTTAGATATTTTGAGCAAAGCGAATTTTCCATAACTCAAGTACATTCAGATAATGGGTTTCAAAGACCCCTGGCTTCAATAAATGCAATATGAATCAATTGAGTCCACGTTATTTTCATACTTCTATGATGTTGACTCAGTGAGAATATAATATTAATATATTAAAACAAAAAGAAAAAGCTCAAAACTAAGATTCAATATCCTTTCCTATTCTTCTTCCATCATTCCCTCATCTTGTTATCTTCAAATCTAACTTTCGTTTGAATGACAGTAGATGAAGGACACAAAAAAAACATAATAAATTGGTCTGAATTATTGTCCTTGGTGAATGACATACTACAACTATAAGATATATAGCAATTAGTCGTGATGCTTACGGCAAAATGTTCATGTCCTTGAATATAAATGCTTTCCTATCCTGCACGCGTCAAGAAGAAAGAATGATATTGATCGAAATGATATGATGTTCATCTCCCCGTACTTTCATTTGAGTGCAGCACTGAAATTATTTCAATGTTGGATGACATCAAGTAGGATTCCATAAAGAGACACGAGCAAAGATAATAACCACAAGTCCATACAGACTACTGAGAGGATCCTAGATTCAGAAAAGTTAATATAAACTGTCTACTGATTGCAGCTTGTACGTGTGTTAGTGAATGTTAAACTCTATGATTATAACTCAATCGATTGAACCCTTATGCAAAGGCTTGCAATGGTGGTTGCAGCCTTTTGATACTACTTCATTAGCAAGTAAGGCAGTTTTGGAGATGTTTGGCCTATTTTCTCAGACCTATATCCCTGTAAATAATAGTGGGATGCAAGTGACTAGTGCAAATGGACTCAAGCTACCTCCTTTGAGATTTCCCTCTTAGTAATCGTTTCATTGTGGGATACCAAGATAGATCCCATGATACCCCAGCAATCAGGGCAGTTTACTGGTGTAAGTGGGAGCATTCACTCCCATCGACAATTTTGATGGAGTAAGTCCAAGATATAGCTCATGTACATTTTTGAATGGTAGGCTCGGATGGAGGAGGAGACGAGAGAATGGTTGATATATAATTGAATTTGAAATCATAAAACAATTTCCCCCCTCTGTCTTAAATACTGAATAAGTCATTGTTGCTATATTCTTTGTTATAATAATCCCAATGAATATTCTTATTTCAAGTGACCTGCCTATCAAAACTGACTCTTCAGACAGCGATAATAGATGACAACACATGGCTGATAAGACTTGCAAAATTGATGATCATTTGGTTCTCTTAACGAAAACTGAATATAGAAAAAATCCAATTTACTCATCACTAATGCAAAACACCCTCCGTTGCAAACACACTGAAACAAACATTTGAAAAAGATTCAAAATTTCCCCCGCGTCAACACTATTGTACTAAGTTGCCTACACTCGATGTCGAAAACTTTGCAACTCAACTGACTCTGTAGCTTGTTACAATGTTTTGTTCAGAATTTTGTGAGCGACTTTTATCGTCTCGCACACATAAAGGAACTGTCATAAATTCACACATAAGGGTCTTTTCGACACTTATAAACACTTTCCTTGGGTGATACTTTTTATCAATGACCACCACGTTGTTTCTGAATTTTTTGATGAATCAAATTCTTCGCGAATTGTCAATTACTGTACTTTCCAAATTTTTTCTTATGATTTCTACAACATTGCATCCTTCTGCAATTTTTATTCATCGCCAAACTTTCAGAAACCAAAATTACCGGGTCAAGGAGGGTTAATGTAAGAGCCAGTTATTAACATATAGAAATCGCTTGTAGACTAAAGAAGGCTGTCTTTTTCTCCTATATAGCCCGGGCTTTATACGGACCCATCTGAATTGTTCAGATTTCTTCGAAAATTATTTAGGAGAATTCATATTTTATTGATAGCTGACCGGAGATGTATTCACAACTTTCTCAAGTATATCAGTATGAAGATATGACAAGCTTCACGGATTAATATCCATTAACTAAGTATCATACACGGTGTGTTTCGAAAACATTTAATCTCAACCTCGTCAGAGTTTCTCATAGAAGAAAAAATTATCGTTTCTCATAGCGATGTTGTCTATCCATTGAATTTCTTACAAATCTCAAATAAAAAAGCCCATTTTTGTCAAGCAGCATCATAGCAGTTTTCAGCCAGTCTCTCCTTCCTCGTTTTCATAGGATACCTAACCTTTTTTATCATATCCACTGTTTTTTTTATTAATCTACCCCTGATAACCCCTTTTTATTACCCTGACACCTTTTGCTCATCATTTCTTCCCTTCACTCATATCGAGTCACAGAAACGTTTTCCTTTCTTTCACTCTTTCTCTATGTCTTCGTTTTGCCATTGAATCCATCACTCTTATAGCATCCGTGATATCCATCAAGCATTTTGCTATATATATGATAACGGTAGGCAAAGCGACAGGTCATGGACTAATTCCAGGTATAAGAATCATGTTCTCGCCATAGCCATTATATACTTACATTTGAAAGAAAATGAGGATCGATAAGAAAAACCCGAAAAATAATTGGCGGTGCCAAACGAGCAATGCTAGTAAAGATTTCAATTTCATTATTTAGTGAAGTGTCATTATTTTTGTGTACGTGAGAAATCACTAAATCACTAAAGAGATTATGTAAGATGCTATTAAATTTGAAGGGTAGAGAACTGCCTGGCCGAATACTAAAAGTCGATATATTGGATCAGGATTGCCCCGGTCGAAGAGGCTACAGAGGTTAAGAGGAATGGCTGTATATTTTGGGATGAAAATAACATTTCGCTGACCCTCTAGCCCGTTGTGAATTTGCGCAGCCCACAAATGGATGCCCATTGTCCCCGAAAATAACTCTTTACACTGAACCAGTAGACTCATGGGACGGGTGCTTTCATTTCGGACGCCGATAGATTTCGCAGGGAAGAGAAAGAACACCTCACAGAGCAACAGTCATCATCATTTGGGCCTCCCATCAAACAATGGCATATATATATATATATATATATATATATATATATATATATATATATATATATATATATATATATATATATATATATATATATTCAGTATCAATATAATATAATGCAATTTATAACCATCTATCTATTTCCTAATATCATATATGTATGTGTGTGTGTGTGCGTATACATGCAAGTTTATGGGTGAGAGAGAGAGAGAGAGAGAGTGTGTGTGCGTGTGTGAGTGCATACTTGGTTGAAACCGGATATTCCAAATAACAAACTATGAGAACCAATGAACGGACACACATTTAGATAAGGGAAAGACCCTTTTTAAGTATACCTTTTCATACCAACAACTATTCTAAAGAATTTATACAGGAATGATTGCTTATGTCCTGGCATGTTATCACTTTTACTCTCACGCTTTCAGAATCTGCACGCAGCTAGCAAGGAACACATTAAAGGTCGTACCCTCTATCTAAGCTAGCACACCAGACTTCCAGATTGTAACACAATGACGTCAGTATTAAAAGAACCAAGCACGCCAGCCCGTCAGCACGACAACTTACACAAAATCATCAGCCTTGGCAAACAAATACTGCAAGTCTAACAATCTCTCTCGATAAAAAAAAAAAAGTTCTCTCGAAAATAAAAGATCCTTGCTAAGAAACCCGGGCGAACAGACAAAGAGCGAAACCCAGACTACCACGATGAAGTGAAAAGAAAAATGTCAATGTTTATGTCAGAATATACGCAAGATGGAACGTATGATTGTTCACGTTAAACAAAAAAAAAAAAAGAGATATCTGCGTAGTTATCAGCAACACTGGTATGTTAACACTAGGGAAACAATTGTACATGGGTGTTGATGTGTGTGTGTGTGTGTGTGTGTGTGTGTTGCTATCCTTGCCACAATCTAAAATTGAAAGGTCGTTGAAACAGTAAATGAGGGATATTATTCACATCATTATATAAATCCAGACTTATCAGATCCCATGGATTTCTGGATGAGATTTTCTCATGAGCTGAATTAATGGAGACATCTTGCAAAGACATTAAGAATTAGTCAAGCCATTTTGTCTTAATATCTGACATGTGTTATCTGTGCATTGATACACTAGCGTGTGCGTTCTTGGAATGGAATTGAATGATGTGTGCTGATATATATATATATATATATATTTATATATATATATATATATATCTATATATATATATATATATATATATATATATATATATATATATATATATATATATATATATATATATATATTATGAGTGCTGATTTGTAACATGATATGTTGAGCAGAAGATCAGAATACGCTGAATAAAATAGGAGATTTTATTTCTGTTTCCTCGTCGGTCATTTGAGGGGTTAAAACAGAGAATTTTGTAGAAGAAAATAGTTCGCTACGTTGATGGAATGTGAAAAACTAGTTAGTTATCTAAGTAAAAATCAGGAATGTGTGCATATTGCTGACGACTTGTTTCAACTGAGTGGATTGGAACCTTTCCATTCAATCTGAAGTCACTCTAATATTTTTTTTTTGTTCAGAAGTTGCAGGATCAACTGTATGTGGAGAGGAAGGAAAATTGAATCAAAATGTTATCATCTGAAAAACATTTTTTTCAGCATCAAGACCAAAACTAGCTTTCCCTCCACAGTTCCATGTGATTTGTTCGTTTTTCTCAACTAAAACACCTCGAGACTCATGTGGTTATCACTTTTTTCTATTTTGTTTCGGCAACCCGTTTGAAAGATAACGATCTTTTCATTGAGGCTGCTATTATAGATATACGGAAGGTAATGCTATATTTATGCCACTGACCGTTCTACTTTATACAAAGAACTATGGCTGAAGCCAATAAAAACGCAAAATTTCTGATTTGTATTAAACGAATGCAATCAATTGTACATATCTGTGTGTGTGTGAGTGTGCGTGTGTCTGTGTGCGTATGTGTTTGTTCATTTGTCTGCTCATGTGTTTATGTGTTCGTGTATTCTGCGCTCCTGGCCAAACTGCTCTGCGTAAAGACTTCAGAATGGCATGACTGCTCTACGACACCCTTCGTAGTTTTTTATCATCATTATTTTTTGGAAAAAAAAAAACAAAAACATGTTGACCTCTTCTGAACCGTATTTTGCCGGAGTAATCTACAACATATACATAGTCCAGAATTTAGATGTGGATATATGTATTTTTTTCACCAGGTTTTAGATGTTTTAGTATGAGACACGCCAGCAATGTCACAAATAAAATATAATCTGACGGTATTCATTCTTTGGAAAATGTCTTGTACATGGATTCAAATTTGAACGCCACGGTTGTTCAGATATTGACTGTGATGGCAAGTGTTATTCCTGACAACATTTTCCTGGTAGTGCAATTGAGAAAATTATGTTGAGAATGCTTGAAATTGTATTGATAACAATTTTTCCATAGAATGGTGAAAAACTATATATACATATAAAAAAGAAATCTTCAAAGGTTGAGAATATTTTGGAGATAGGACTGACAAAATTTGGAGAGAGCAGGATGAGCACAATGAAGAAGTTCGGATTGATAACAAGGGATGCTAATCGGCACAGAAAGAAATCAATAATGCAGAATGCATCAACATATTGGCCTATTGTATAAATCAGACCATACATAAATATGTATTAGAAAATTGCAGATTTATTTATGCATATATCAGCCCTGAGAAGCATAAAGTTATTTCATTTGGTATTTTATTTTAAATAATTCAAATATCCGAAATTTGAGTTTTTATAACTTTCAACTTAGCTTTAAGCAGCTCCAATGTGCGATCAGATAGATTTCTTGTCTGTTTGTCGCTGATGCATCACACACACACATGCAACCACGCGCACACACACATACACATATGTGTGTGTGTGCGTGTGTCGGAGTATATAACAGAATAGTATTTGATTATATTGAGTAACCTTTGTGCTATGAATCGTCAATTCAATCTACAAATTGTCAATGCTCAAGAGGTCAAATGAGGAAAGACCTCATACAAATACAAATGTGCTGTCATCCAGGTCATCGTAATTACGTGTGTTGTAACAATTGTTAGTAATAACTTCTGAAAAAATAACTGACAGGAAATTTTAATCTCTGTTTTTAAACAGCAAGAAAATCAGATTGAAAAAAAATGTTAAAACCCAGTATACATACTTTCAGGGTAGTGCTATTGCAAAAATAGATACAATGGTGGACAATAAAAAGGGGATGAATAAACATAGAAATCTAACACCAAGTTCTTTGGGAAAATGGTGTTGGTATATAAGATGCAGCTTATGTGTATGTGTGTGTGTTTATGTATATGTGTGTGTGTGTGTGTGTGTGTGTGTGTGTGTGTGTGTGTGTGTATGTGTGTGTGTGCGTTTGTGTGATTTTGTCTTCGTAACTTTGATTCGGGTCAATAAAAATCTTATCTTACAAAAGATCTGACATGGTACGCAAATATATCCAATAATCGCTTATATGTCCACACACAAGGATGCATATTTAACGTGCAAACACGAAAAATAATGCACACACACACACATACACACACACGTGTATCTCTGTGTTTTTGACTATATGCAAATGAATGTACTTACATTGTAGATGTACATAAACTTAAACCAACATAAATGACGTTGTGAATGTTTTTTTCTTCTTTTTAAACTTTCAAAGAATGTAGTCATTTTTTTGCTATAAACGCTACAACTGACATGAAAAACTAGGAACTTATTTGAAGTTCTGTCTTTATTTTCTTTTTGAGAGCTCGTAAATTATATCATCAAAGAAATGTAGGTATTTTTTGTATTCAGACAAAAAAATTCTATGTACTTTTAAAGTGTATTTTCCTAACTTTCTGAACTTCGATGCAGACACATCATTCAATTTTGACACACTGCTTCTTTCATTTTTAGCAGCTGGACAAAAAATGATTTGATAGACAGAAATAAACAAACGCCTCAGTTCTATCCCTAAGTGTTGAGAAATACAATTTTGTTCAAAAGCTCGACTTGCTAGGAATATTTTGCAGGCAGACAAATTTAGTGAAATGAACATTGGTGAATAGTTGAATACAATACGTATTTAGATATCTGAGAAGAGAAACAAACATAAACAAAATATATAAGCTGAAACACGATGAACACGACGTAAGTGACATCCCCGAAAAGTGTGATATTTATAAGTGAGAGATCGATCGATAGAATAGCATGTTGATGTAAGATATTTCTGAAGATACGAACTGTTATTGGGAGTAGCAGAAGTGTACTAGGAACATTTGAAATCTGAATACTGTCTTTTATATCTTTCCAAGTAAATTCTGTAGGAAGAAGCACTGTCTCCAAGGAACTTTTTGCCAGGGGCCTCAATTTGAATTTCAATATTGTTCTTGCTTTAAAAAAAAGTGACCCTCAGTGTTTTTTTGTTGTTTTTCATCAAAACGATCACCGTATCTTCACTGATATATATATATATATATATATATATATATATATATATATATATATATATATATATATATATATATATATATATATATATATATATATATATATATATAGGCATCTGATCCAGTGGCAGATCTCAGATCTGTGTTCAGATTGCTCAGGCAGCCCTACTTTCATGGTTTGTAGCAAACTCGGGGATCTTACGACTACAGTAGTTCAACCACACCTGTCAGCCATACTGTCTGAATACTCCAGCAAAAAGGTTAAAGGCCCCCTACAGCAAAACTGGCATCTTCCAGGAGAAAAATAACTGCTGTCAAACGGACTATAGTTCGTACTGATATCTGGGTAACCTCCATAGAGCATAGTTTTCTAAAACAACGTTGGAAGGTTCGATTAAATTTGGTGTACATTGCACTTAAAAATATGATTTTTTTCCTTCGTAATTGATATTATGTACATTTTTATATCTGTTTATTTTGTTCGATTAAAAATATGTTTTTTAATGTTCTGTTTATTCGTTGATACGAAACAGTGTAACAACTACCTTCTGTGCTTTTACATATTATAGTGACATTGACATCGTCAACTGACACCCCCCCACACACAAATTATTTGAACAAAGTTTCATGCATGAGAACACGCCCGCGTATAGCTATGGTGGCAGGAATACATTGCTGGATGCATTTCTCATTTTTTTCGTTTCTTCTCTGAATATAAACCGAGGATAGAGGATAGATATTTCTAAACAATATTCATTTTTTAAAATAAAATTTAAAAAATGCACGTACACAACTTATCTATTGCGAGGCAAATCAAATATTTCCCTCGATGTAGTATCTGCCGTCAAAACCATGCAAAAAGGGAATTCACCGAGGGGTTCTTATCCAGTGTATCATATTTCCTTTCATGAATTTTAATGAATTGAGATCAGCCTAATTGATAACCCAGTGGTTCTATAACTCCCCCTTTTTTATCATTTCACAACCAATATTCAATGTTATGCTGGCCAGACTTCATTAAATAACTGCACACATAAGAATGTTCTTAGTTTGTTCAACTTCAAAGAATGTTTTGGTATTTAGGTACCAAATACAATACACAATATATATTTTTTTCCTCAAAATCCTTACATCATATTTGACTCAATTGAATAAAGTCAAATTATCTTTACACAGTGCAACATCCATATATACAGACATTTCATCCCTCATCATTGCGTTATATTGCTAATTCTAATGGTTTTATGGCATTCAAGAGCACCAAAAACTATTTTTGCGATATATTCAAAAGCATATTACGAGCGGAGAAGATCATGGTTAAAATACGCACCGAGGTTACATGTGATAGACTGGGAAGAGAACAAAATATGTTTTCATTAAATGATTTCAAGTTTACATAAGGATTAAATAAGTTCAAACATGGAAACATTTTTTTTAAATTTCTCGCTAGCTTCATCTGTATGCTCCAAAGAGAAGGGCAATTATCACAAACCTCGAAGGAGTTAATTTTTTTCTGACAATGTGGTAGGACCTACTGATACAAACTGGGTCACTTGTTTCATTGAAGAATAAAGTTCATTCAATGTTATATCTTATTCTCACTTCACATGACCTCAGAATAAAGTGAGAGCTTACAGTCATACCAGCAATGAGAAAATATAAAATCACAGGCCTAGAAAATGAAGTATAATATACTATTGCTTCTGTGCCAAACCGAATCATACGATATCCGATATGCCTCTTGAATACAAATGAATAACATCACTATAAAACACATGTGAAGAAGCATGCAAATTTAACAATTTTTATTCCCTTATCGGATAAGATCATAAGCAATACCCATTTACAGATAAATCGATATTCAATGTGCGTGTCTGGCTATCCTTTGTAATTTACTCCCTCCAGCACTTTGATCCAATGATAAATAAATAAATGAATATATATATATATATATATATATATATATATATATGTATATATATATATATATATATATATATATATATATATATATATATATATATATATATATATATATATATATATATATATATATATATATATTACTAGTTAAGCTTCATAAAAGTATTCACAAATATACGTTATGTCAAACTGACATCCAGAGGTTGTCGAGTTACAGGACATATCGGTACACAAGTGGGGGAAAGAGTTGCTCTGCGTCTCTAATCGATTGCAGCTAGACAGAACCTGGATTCTACTTTTCGCTTTTCATCGAACAATTTACGTGAAGAACTCTCTCGAAAAACAGAGACAACTAACTACTAAATTTTATCAGATGAATCATTCCAGAAAATGAAGTGATAATATTTGGTTCCAATGGAAGAGGCATTTGTCTGAAATGGGGGATAGGGGATATTTTCATTGGCTAATCTGTTTTTTTCAAGTGGGAGATTCCATGGTTATGGACGGTGAACCAGTAAAATCACACCGTTTATTATATACAGTAGCGGTTGCAACATCAAGAACGGCAACGATAATGATACTGAATTTTTGATACCGTTAAATTTGTTGACAGGGAAGACGGACTTACGTCAAAACAAAACAATAACTTTTTTTAAATACATATAGTAATCGGAAGTTAAGAAATAAGCTCCTCGAAAGATTGACAGAAGGAGACAGATTTTACACATTCATTACATTCATTGATGTAGCGGTTTTCATTCAATATTTTTTGTTAGCATCTGGTTCTACACAAATCAATGATAATTTGCATAATTTGTGGATGATCTTGTCCATCCAGTTCCATTTTATTTTTGTTCTAAAAGTTGGACAGGCATCTTATTATTCCATTGTTGACATAATCCTCTCAGGTCTTTATTGAAAACTCTCCCCGGTTAGTGGGGCCTCGATCTTTTAATAGGATGGAAATATGCAGCTGACCAGTCTCATTTATGCCAATAAATGATTTAATCGTTATTTGGTCTTTTTTTCTTTTCTCAGTATACTTATAATAGTGATGTCTCCTCACTTACATTGATAATTTGCAACAAGAGTAACAATGTATGATTGATTACACACACACACACACACGTATGTAGGTAGGTAGGTATATTTTTATTTTGTCATCATCAGACAGCTGTTCCGTTGTATTTCAACACTTCAGTGTGACTATAGACAATCTATTGCCCATTATCCCATACAGTACAGGTTTGAAACATTCGCTTTAGACCCGCTTATTAAGGCTGAATTTCGAGTGATATATTCATATAGCTATATATATATATATATATATATATATATATAAATATATATATGTATATATATATACATATATATACATATATATATATATATTCTTTGAAACATGGTAGTAAACTCCTATACAGGATATCTACTCAAAGATCCAAAGCTGTCTAAGAAGTCAATCATCATCATCATCATCATCATCATTATTATTCTTCTTATTATTATTATTCTTCTTATTATTATTATTCTTATTATTATTATTATCATTATTATTCTTCTTCTTCTTCTTCTTCTTCTTCTTACTATTATTATTATTATTATTATTATTATTATTATTATTATTATTATTATTATTATTATTATTATTATTATTATTATTATTATTATTATTATTATTATTATTATTATATTTCCAGTTGCTTGGTAGTCATTGCTGAGGACTATTAGCAAAAAAGTCTCCACAAGTATAAAGCCTCCTCTTGACACTTTTCCATCTGCAGTATATGAAAGGTTTGCAATTTCACACCTATTGCTTGGTTGTCAGTGCTATAGATTGAGTGACTGCCAATGTCACCAGGGTCTAAACTTTCCTCTCATTGAAATCATGTCTCAGAGTAGCGCTGTGATTTGTACTGTTTCATAGTTTCCGAGCTTTACCTATATCTTATATTTCTCTGTATCTCTGGCTATTGCTAAAGATTAGAAGTCATATCATATTTTCAGTAATCAGCTCACTATTTGCACGGACCCCAGTAGTACTTTGGCTTGCATAGCCTCAATCTTTCCTCATATATGCAACTCGTTCAATATTGTTTTCAACGTCTTTGGTACTGACATGACCTGCATGTTTCACGCTTATTTCTACACTTCCCTTGACAAGTCAAGGGAATACCCAGATCTTGACTCTGTAGATCATCCCATTGGTTATGACTGTGTTATTCCTGAAGATCATTTAGTAAACAAATCGGAATTTTAGCAAGCAGACGCTGGATTACAACCAAGTCCCTCATTGGGAAAAACAAGGTAGTATTTGCCGATTATGCACTTTTAATGTGAGCCTTACTTAGCGGTAGGTAGATTAGTTGGCACTGTTTTTCTTTTATCATCTTTTTATATTGTTATTATTATTGATTGATTCGTTAAAACTATTTTCAATAAGAGCAACTTCAGACCTCTTAAGGCTCTTAGCACCCATAGTAATCTCTTGTGATGATATGCAGCATTATGAAGAATAACTGGCTGATTGTTCTCCACCTACTATTGCAAATGTTCGTCACCGAACTTTTATTATACAGGTCCCCCTCGATTAGTAAAGACATGTACATATAACAGTACTGAGATATTAACATTTACCAAAGCAAAGGAATCAAGTTAACCAGCAAAAACACACACAAAAATGTTAACACGGGTTATGTACAAGTTCTACGTAAATATATCATTAGATAAATATTGTTAATTGTTAATACTACATAAGGTGATTTTAAAATTACTTCTATCATTTACTCAGCTATGTTCTCTCGGATTGTCTGCATTTTCACACTTGTTGCATGTTGGGCGTTGTTAAAGAATGAGTGAAAGTATGTCTTGTCTATTTTCCAATTTTCATCTCAGCATTTCCACAGTCCACAACGATGCTGTGATCAGCAGTTCCACAGCCATTGCCTGGTCAACAACCTTCCTCTAACCGTGTTCGCATATCATATCAGTGGTGTGATCTGTATCATGTCGATCTTCCCCAATTTTACTTATACGTGCTTTTTCATTCTAGCTAATAAGCCTATGCTGGCGACTGGAGGTCATTAGTCACATATAGTTGTACTCGCCCCGGTATCCATGCAATAGTTTTAAGGTCTGTATAGTCTCAATCCTTTTCATTATTTCCATCGCCTCAAATCTTGTTCTCAAAAATCTTTGTTACACTTTTGATTCATCCATGTGGCCTTTTTCATCAGTTACCATTTTCTTTTGCTCATTTGGTTCTTTACTAACACGTTATTTTCGTTTTCTTTTCCGTCACTTGGTTCCACTGTATTGGGTGCTTTGAATGATACCTTCTTTACTTGATTGCTTATTTTCTGAGATCATATTGGCTTTTCACACTGTTTTTTTATACTGCTGAATCCATTTTTCAATCTCAACATACCATCTATTTGTATCGTCTCAGGGATGCGCAATAACGTTACTCCTAGGATGGGGAATATTCTTCGGTATATTCTTGAAGAATCCCTGTAGTTCTTCCTTTGATAGCAATCTTTATGTATATATATATATATATATATATATATATATATATATATATATATATATATATATATATATATATATATATATATATATATATATATATATATATATATATATATATATATCAGTCCTATGAAAACGGGATTATTTATGTATAGATGGGTACTGAGCCTTAAACTATTTCATTGGGGGATCAAGATTATTTTAATTATTCAAGTATTGTAATTTTAAGGATTTTTTCTACACTTTACGCTGCTTTAACGCGTGATCAAAAAATATATATATGGTAAAAGATTAGTGATTTATATATATATATATATATATATATATATATATATATATATATATATATATATATATATATATATATATATATATTGAACATATATGCACGTTCTTTCTCTGTTTGTCTCTTGATTATTTTATTTTCTCAATATTACATCACAAAAGAAACTTTTGAAACTATATATATTTATAAATATATATATATATATATATATATATATATATATATATATATATATATATATATATATATATATATATATATATATATATTCATGCTATCCATACATTCACTATTGATTTTTAACTAGAAAGAATTTTTTTTCCGTTTTCTATTTGTCTTCGTTGTTCCTGTGACGCCGAAGGCATAACTTCATTTGCGGAAAGCATGCTCTCTGTCATACAAGCATACAAACAAAGAAAGGCAAAATCACAAAAATATCGAAAGGAAAAAGCATATCAAATGAATATGAAATAAAATAAATGCGTATATTATATGCTATATATACGAACAGCTGTTCTTAAAAACGTGTCCCTTGATGTGTGTACTTAACCTCAGAGATATTTATGTACACAAATCATTGTGCACACATAAAATTTGAGAGCAGTGATATTCATGCAAATATTCTCACATATTCGTAAGTATCTGTGTTGCAATTAACATATTTGCATAGATGTATAGTATACGTAATTGGATATGGAGACTATGTCAAATTCAATATACATATATATATATATATATATATATATATATATATATATATATATATATATATATATATATATATATATATATATATATATATATATATATCCAAAAATAGAATAATATTCAAGGAAAGGTTCGAAATTACAAAAGAATACCAGTTTCACTGGAACGGACTCCTAAAATGATAAAAATAGTGGAATCAAAAAGCAAAAGAAAAGTAACAACAGCAACGGAAAAAATAGGTAAAAATCATTTTTAGTATACATCCATTTGGCCTACAAGTGAAAACTGACTTGGATATGATATTCATTCAACCCAGTGAAAAACAATTTGGGTAAATCATTTAATAAAAACAAACTGAAAAAGAGCTGCAATGGTACGGGAACACTTCAATACACTCATCACAAGACATAATGATGGCGTAATTAGTATCAATACTAATGAAAAAAAGCATGAATAAAGTAGACTGCAATTTCAGTAATAAAAATTGATTTACTCCTCAGAACAAATGTCTCAAATCAAATATCGTGTATCAAGCCGAAATATTGATAAGAAAAAATCTACTTTAAAAGTGAAATATTGTGCAGAAATATCGGAAATACCCTTTGAATATAGATTAGTCAACCATATATCATCTTTTACTGGAGAAAAAGTTTTAAAAATAGTTCATCACTGCTTACGTGTCATTGGTAGAAACGCAATAAAAATTTTGATGCAATTTTAAGATAAGAAATATCGAAACTGACACAAACATGCCAAAATATTGAAACTTCATGTCAATTTTGCCTAAATGAGAAATTTGAAATATTTAATCTTGCCAACAAGACAAAAAGCAGATTTATTGAACACCAAAAAGGAAACTGCGTTAAAATGCCTGCACCAACTAAAATTTCCATTAACGAACATAACTCAATAACTTACATATAAATGCACGAATAATAGCTGAAACGAATGCTATATTCACTAAGTCATCTCAAAGAAATACCGAAATGATATAATCACATAAGACATTAGGAAGTTAACTAAACCCATGATCCTATCATGGGAAGATAAATCTAAGATATCTGAGTAAAAATAAAATATTCCTATAGATAACACACAACTAAAACAAATTTCTGATATTGCATGCTGTACCCCTTTTCTTGTAATTCACGATTTACGCGAACAACAGATTGAATGCAACATATCATATGAAATAAAAGAAAAACTCCTCCTTTTTCCTATTTCTGACACAATCCAAAAATACCCTTACAAGAATGTAAGATATTCCTAAACTGAAGGAGCCCAGACGGGGCAGAAACATAAACGTGTCTGTATAGTAATTAATCTAACTATCTATCTATCTATCTATCTATATATATATATATATATATATATATATATATATATGTGTGTGTGTGTGTGTGTGTGTGTGTGCGCGTGCGTGTGTGTGCATGTGTGTATGTATGTTTGTGTGTATGTCTGCGTGCATGCATGTATGTATATGTGATTGAATGAAAACGCACATTACCGTAAGAGTCTTCAAGCAAAGGTTTTGGGAACAATGCTCTCGAAACAAAAATAGAACAGATATTCTGGTACACTTGGTGGGCTATACTCTTTTCTTCGACACAATATTTTACGTAGGGACTACCTCGAACGATGCAGTTTTATTATATTTTTTTCCACTGTCAAATTCCCAGAGTATTTGTTCAGTGCCTCAAATATATTTTATCAAAAATGTTTTTTTTTAAAAAAAGTCCTGTACTGCATGAATAAATATATTGTAAAACTATGAATTTATATTAAATTTCAGCTCCGTAATGTGCTCAAACAACAATGCATGAGTATATTCGGAATTATATGGGGGGATACATAAAAAATTTATCCGTAAAAACACAAATACCAATACTATATATATATATATATATGTATATATATGTATGTATGTATATATATATATATATATATATATATATATATATATATATATATATATATATATATATATGTATATATATGTATGTATATATATATATATATATATATATATATATATATATATATATGTATATATATGTATGTATATATATATATATATATATATATATATATATATGTATCTTATTGTAAATTGCCTTATGTTATGTTGCAACTATTGCTCATAGTGATCTCTTGCTATTATCATTGCAAATGTATCATTCAGCCTAGGCAGTGTTATTAGAACGACCAATCAAAGAACATCTAGGTGCGGCAGGGATTCTTTGATTATTTGTTCTATTAATAATGTTTGGGCCATAATAATGGGGAATAATTCAAATGAGTCATCCAATACACACATACACAAACACACACACGCACACACACACATATATATATATATATATATATATATATCCCATTGCTATGAAAATATTTCGAATGGATTGTATTATATTTCGGACTCCAGTTTTTTATATGATATAATGCATGGTTCTCAGATCCCCTCACGCTGATCATGATCCCCTCATGTGCACAATGACCGAAAAGGGCATTTATTTCACATGAGAACTGTTTGCTTATTTTTCGAATATAATCCCCTTCCTTGTCAAGGCACCTAACAGATTGCTTCTTTATAATTCATAAATACTGGAAAATAGAGAGTGAAAATTTCGGCTGATAGTTGTCCGCCTACAAATTGGTTTGTACACACATACACACACACACACACACACACACACACACGCACGCACAAACACACACATACACACATAAATGCTCAAACAAACTCATGTGCATGTGGATGCATGCACGCACACACATACACACACATAGGTGTATATATTAATAGTAAATTAATGTGCATATGTGAAATACATATATATGTAATACTTTTCTCGTCATGTGTGTGTGTGTGTGTGTGTGTGTATGTGTGTGTGTGTGATGATTGGGGGCATAGGGATTGAAAGATAAAAACATAAAACAAAATACTCCATTGTTATTCTCGGAAATTCTTTCACTGGCTGGTATTCTCTGACATGAATTTTCGTTGTCGATGACTACGTTATCTATCTTTTAGTTTTATTTTCTCCCTTGTTCATTTTATTGCTCTTTGGTTGGGCTAAATTTTACATAACCCTGAAAGCAATTTCACTTCCTTTTTTTTTCATTTGTTCGTTTCTACCATCTTTATCCTTGTTTGCATGTTTATTTGTTTTGTCCTCTGGAATTTTATTCCTTTCCAAATACATTTCCTGATTTTGTTTTTTGTCGATTCTTATGTATTTTAATGTTAATCCATCTCCCTTTTTTTTTCATTGAATTTTTATTCAGATTTTCTGGCATATTTTTGGTTGAGCTAAGCGAACTTTTGTACTAGCGTATTGAACAATACCGAAAATGTTTTAACCCTACAATGTTCAGGCAGGTTTATCTCTTTTTTTTCTATATGTGAAAAGTAATTTCCACGAACAACACTCTTCTGTATTGGGTGATATTGAGAGAAACGGTTTATTCGGAAAAGGTACTGCTAATATATATATATATATATATATATATATATATATATATATATATATGTATATATATATATATATATATATATAATCGTAATGATAATGATATACACATATATATATGCATAAAAATACGTATATATATATATATATATATATATATATATATATATAGAGAGAGAGAGAGAGAGAGATAGATAGATAGATAGATAGATATAGCAACCACCAAAAGCATATACTGTAATCGAGAGTATATACATAAAGTATATGAGAAATGTACATTTAGTCGAACATGTTTGTAATAGAGCAAAATAGATTGATACTGTATTTACCAAATTGAAAGATCATTTTATTGATTAGGACCAGGGAGAGGAGGAAAACATCCGTCCCAGGTCTATTTCTCTAACTGATACGTAGTTGGGCCAGGTGATAGATTGAACACAGAATACCAAGTAACAAATGACCAAGTATATTGATAAAAATATCCATTTCATGTGTTAGTTACAGCTAGAATATTGTTTGGTTTTATTTCAGCTATTATCAGGTTTGTCCTCAGGATAATCATCATATTGATGGAAGCAAGTTTGTGTGCAACGTGGAAAAATGAATTCAAAGGAGCTTCCCCGCGTTATTAGTATTTTTGAAGATAATATCATAACTTGGTTTTCATGGTGGGGGAACACTCAATAGAACTTGCACAAAAAACGTGTCAGGTCAGTTGTTATACATTATGATCCTACATCGTCGAAGAAGTTGTTTGGGTAACCTATAAAAGTATACCTTGTGTTTAAAGCAATATGATTAATCCATATTATTAAGAGAAAACTCTTACAACCGAATATATATACATATATATATATATATATATATATATATATATATATATATATATATATATATATATATATATATATATATATATCAATACTTAAGTCATCTTCAGACAGCTGTTTTGTGGTATTACAACTTTACAGTGTGGCAATAGACTATCTATTATCCCATTTAGTACCACGGCATAGGATCGGAACTTCCACTTCAGACCATGAGTCTGGCATTTTACCTCTGTACTTTACAGAACTTGACAGTCAGTAAGACAGAATTTAAGCGAGATGCCTACTTACACATTATCCACCAATGTTTTATTCCTAAGTTGAAAGAGGATTGCTTATACCTTAGAATGAAATATTTCCCTAATTACAGAGTGCTCAACCATATATATATATATATACATATTCACTAAATAAATACATTGAAACAAAAAAGTTGTTCCCGTATCTTTGAACGATCATAGTTTAAGTAATGTTTGCTTATGAGACATGTAAAATATCTCTCATCCAATTCGCCCCAGAAAAAAAAAATTGCCCATTTTCAGTTGTATGTATAGAATGAATTCAGGGAATCAAAGCCACCAGAGTAGGTATATGTCTGATTTTGTTTGTTTTCATTTTGTTTGCTTTTTCCTTAAAAAAAAAAACGGAATTTGCATTTATCAGTGTATTGTGTTGCAGGAAGTGATCAAATATCTCCATTACGTTTCATCAGACTTCTTGCGGAGAAGTCATGAACATGAAATCCTGACTTTATATTTTCTATCATTTCCGTTCATATATATACATTCTTGCTCTCGTCGGCGACCCATAGTTCAGCTTCCTGACATTTTCACCTGCTTCTTATTCCTAGCCCTAGGATCGAGGTATATCGTGAACTAAAGTGTCACAAAGTTTTGTGAAGAAGAAATATGATATGAGCATTATAATTGCTCATACACAGTTGAAAAAAAACAACGATGGAAGGATATTCGGAACCTAAATAAACTACCCGATACAAATATACCATTTTTTTCTCTTGTCAAATGTACAAATTCGCCCATTTGTTATTTCATTATTGAGGTTACTTAGAAAGTTATATAAGTCACATACACCAAAATAATATTCACTCATGTGAAGATAAACCAAATGCAACGTGCACAAGAGGGAATTATGCTCAACATCACATGGACGGATCTAAAGACGGCACAGTATATGATGAAAAAATTGAGTCAGATATATCTTGGGAGCCATTAAACAAAGCAACAACAAATGGCAGTGGGCAGGCCACGTTCCAAAAATGTCCGACAACTGCTGGACATCATAACGCACAACATGATCCCCAAGAGATAAAAATGTAATAGACAAAAGAGATGCCATGACTAATTCAGACAAGTTCAGAGAACATTGGCTCACTACACCCACGATGACTGTAGAATTTGTGATATGTCTATGTCCAACGACAGACGCTAAAAGGCTGCTGGTAATGATGATGATTTAGTTTCCATTCATCCAACTAGTCTTCAGAGACATTTCACATATTATAGGGACTCGGTAAGGGGACAACCTGGCAAGCTTCGTGAAAGGTATGGCAGATAAGTCCCGTAGAGCATCTGCTACTGAATCGATCCACTACGTCATCGCCGTCGTATCCATCTTACTACAAAACGTTACTGTACAAGCAAGATATTTTTTTCTCAAATACAGATATATCTTACATATATATCTCATTTACAGGTTTTCTACAGTTTATTATTTGAATGAACGGCCTCAATTTGTTCTGATTTAAACCCAATCTTGGCTGGCAGGTTTTCCTGCTTGAAATCTTTTTTGATTGTTTTAAGATTATTTGAGTCATCATTGATATGGTCAAGACTAATTCCCTGTGTCAGCCTGAAGGGAAATGATGTTGAATGCGCAACCGATTGACAGGGCGATGATAAGCACGCTATTTTGCAAGAACATTGCTAGTATGGTGGACTCAGCACATAGTTGTCAATGTATCAAATTCTATAGATCATCCCTAGTTAATTGGAATCAGCACGTCATCCGTAGTTTGCTAAAAAAATTTTCAATCTTAATGATCATCTTTGGTGTATCGATTTCAGTCATTTCTGGACGCATTGATTTTTACCCATTTGTCCGGCTAAGCCAACATTTAGTGTCAACTTTGTCAATTAGACTCAGCTGACTGTGTTTACTTATTGAAATTTATTAATTGAACAACTGTAGTTATCAGATATGTCTTTTTTGTATTTGTGTGTGTATGTTAGTTTACTTGCTAACCTTGTTTCAGCGTTCCAGCGCTCCTAGCCGCAAGATTGATCTTCAGGCTTGATATTTGGCATCAATACTACTCTAGACTCTTTTCTAAAAATATGTTTTTGGGATTTTAGGAATTAATTTTTTTCTTACTTTTTCGGGGCTTTATTACAGCTGGTTTATAAGATACTTCTTAATATAGATGTTCTCAGTGTTTTCCAGTAGTGCATCGAGGATGTCATTCTAAATTTTCTTCTGACCATATTTATTCTTCGATATTTTTACATGACTCAGAATTAAGACGCTATGGTTGATCAATTATTGATTGCAATGAGTATCTTCTTCATATATTGATTTATTCTACATTCACACTGATATATAATGCAAATGCGATATTTTTATGTGGGTGGTCGTAAAATACTTGAATATTTCGGGGTTTCCGTAAGTATCAGAGTGTACTCTAGAACTTACTCTCATTATTTAGTACTAATGTGTTTAAAATCCCAGCGATACGCTCTATGCAGCTATACTCATCTTAAGTGATCAGCATTGTTCTGTTTTGTCTGTCACAAGTGAGGGCCAAATGAAGTTTATACTCAGCTGGAAGACAGTTCTGTCATTTCTGCTTTTCAGTGTTAGTCAAAGTTGGATTATTATGAAATTGAACCAGAGCTCATGAGATACACGAGCTCTTGGGAATAGTGGATCATCTGTTTGTTAAACTAAGTAACAATTAATTCGGACTCTTTCAGATCAAAATACAAATCCACCGTAAAATAATCGATATAATCGTTATTTTTTTTACAACAGCGAAAATTAGCATTTGATTATATATATATATATATATATATATATATATATATATATATATATATATATATATATATATATATATATATATATATATATATATATATATATATATATATATGTATGTATGTATATATATATTCCTGCAATAGTCTTAAAATGCCATACACGAAGTTAATTAAAGGAAGTATTCAGTTCACATTATCATTAAATTCCACAAATGTTTATTTCCTCCTAATTTTTTTTTTCCCATTCCAACTTCCAGATTGCTATTCAACGGCTCAAACGTAAGAAGTTGATATAAAGAATAAAATACATGCTCTCGGTTAGATCAGTCCTTTCATCATTCAGCTTAAGGAGCCTGCTCAACCGTAACCAATTTTTATTGATCAGGCTACGAGACTATCAACAATCATTTAAAGTTATAAATAAACTATACTGTGTCCGTTCTTCACACTAGTCATATTGGATGTGATTGCATTCTTATTATTGTTTTAGTTTTTTTTCCATCTTATTCCTGCCCCTGTGTATCTTATAAAAACATGTGATACATATTATTGCTCGTGGTACATCGTAAAACACAATTCATATGCATGCAAACGAAATAAACTCAGTCTTCCAATGGCAACACACAGAAATAAACGAAAACAAGCTGCCGTAAACGCTCGCTTAGGTGGAAATGTTTATCATGTCATCGTTTCTTGAATGCTCAATGCAAAATGCACTTGTGAATAAATATTTCATTTTATTGCACAAATCTAAAGGACCCGAGAATTTACGTCCAGCATGTTATCGTACTACTGAATTGAATCTTAGGGCGTGAATTTTCACCTTACTCCCAACGGACTGAGAAAATTTGTCCTGTATAATCGGTGTAATCTCTTCATAAAAATCATGATTCATGACTCATAAGTGCTTTACGACGGAATAATTATCAATGATATAAGGGGAATCCCTGAAACCTTGCAATACGAATGAAATGAATAAGTGTGATGAATATTATAACACTTTACCACGATTATCCAGATAATTCACTGATGGGTAAAATCTCAGTAGGGATTTATTCACGTTTATGGTAAACAATTATTATTCTGATCAGTGATTTATGTTGATATTTTTTCAAGGGGGAGTATCAAACACTCAAACACGACAACATAGGATAGGTACTCTGCTACTGTGTCCATTGATTCAACGAATGCGACAAAAATGTTCCCCGATTCATTGGTATCTGAGTGAATCTGGAAAATTTGAATCAATCAGTCCTCTCCACGGTTCAAACAAGATCTATGAATGGCTCAATCTATCGATTAACTAATCTATTTATCGAATTCCCCATCCAGAAAGAGTTCTGTTGAATAAATTTACTCAGTATCATGGGCTGCATAATTGGCTAGTGATTCACGGCAACTTTTTTGCGGTTACTAACAGGCATAACATTTTACTCAAGTTTTTTGTCGATGAAAAAAAAGTGAATCGAAATGTTAGTTTTAGAGCTGATCAAGTTTTGGGAAGTATATTCCGACTTTATTGATACTGCTTCAACAGATCAAAATGATAAAATCCAACAGTCTTCCAATATATATATATATATATATATATATATATATATATATATATATATATATATATATATATATATATATATATATATATATATATATATATATATATATATATATATATATATATATATATATATATATATATTGTAAAATGACAAGTGAATCGATTTCTTAAGAGAAGTGTATAGTTACCTCCTTTTCCTTTGGATGATGTTGTATTATTCCATATTTCTATGCATAAAGACTAATCACGTTGAACTCATGTCCATAATCAGCTTGCAAGTAAGAACATTGAGATTGGGGACATCTTTCTGTTGAAACGTAACGAACAAGCCATATTGCACACCTTCCTGAAGAAGAGGAAACTTTATTCACAAGTTTTGCTCTTAATGTTCGACTTTTCTCTCCTCAACGGTTTTTTTTCCTCTGCACTCTCAGGGGAACGACCAACATTTTTTGGCCTTCTTTTTTTCTCCAAATGCTACGTCCGTATCTGGCTGTTTTACAACTGGTTTGATGAATACTCGTTAATTCAAAGTCAATCAAATAAAGGGAGAAATTCTGTAGATATTTTAGATAATTCATTCAAGTAAATTTCACTAGATTAGATAATTTTATGAGATATGGATTATTTGTTTGATGTTCTCTATAAATCAACAGAATTACTTGAAACGAAGAAAAAACATTGAATTGAATTTATGAAGATCTATCTGATGTTAAGAAATGGGCCCCGGATGTTTCTTGCAACAATAACAAAAGAATCTCACTGTGCTTTACATATCGTGTTAAACATCTCTAAACGAGTCGTATGAAAAAGAGAAAAAGCAAATTTTTTAAATTTCACATCGTCAAATTGTAAATATATTTGCATTGTATAATATTTTATTCATGAGTGTAATTATTGTTTGTATGTGTACACTGCAAAACTGCTATGTATGTTTGCTTTCGGGGATCATGCAAAATGGTGAAAGAAACGTATTATCATATAAAGTGTGTGCCTGAGATACCAGAAGGAAAGCAATTTTCATTTGGGTATTCACTCCAAAAGAAAATGCTGAGAACATTTGCATACATTTTTGAAAATAGGGAGTTTATTGATTCCTTGAAATAGTATATTTTCGACTCCTCAATTCATGCATAAACTGTGCAAACCAAACTAGACAGAGTCATCCAAAAAAGACGAGAGAAAAAAAGAACATACTAGATAACAGTTATAGTAAAAATTATCGAGGGGGGGAGAGGCTCTCCAACGACTCTCAGCACAGGATATAAATAGTTTGCTAGAGAAATATACAGAACTAACATCGGACGAGGCTCTATTCTCGGAAAGTGCCAAAGAATTCTGCAAGACAATTCATGAGTAACCAGTTCAAAGATTTCCAATAAATTACTCCGTATGAAATGAAAGATGCCATCAAATGATTTTTTCAAAAAAAGGGAAAAAAAGGCCCTGGACCAGATACATCACCATCGACCTACTGAAAAGCTGGTAAAATAACTTGCGCAGGAGCCATTCCTTTTAAATTTTGCTTCGGACAAAGTGGAGCTCGGGAAAATTGTGACACTGCAATAATAATGATGTTAAATGAATTAATCAAAAGATCTAAACGGCCCCGGGCTAGTAACCCTCCGTTACTGCATCCATAAACCCTTTACCAAAGCGATCACCAACCGAATCACTCTTCAAACGAACAATTAAACCAAGCATTAGATCAAGCTGGCTTTAGAAGAAGCTCTTCGACCGCGGATCATCCTCATTTTGTAAATTAACTGTGGGAGAAAGCATCTTAGCATTAAATGCCATCTGCTGTAGTATTTGTTGACTTTAAAGAGGGATTTGGCCTTTGTGGAAATCTGAAATTTGTTAATGCTATCATAAAACGAGGAATATGCTTCGGGTATATCAGAGTATTGCAACATATCAACCAACAGAGCAGTTCCTTTACAGATTACATGAAGTACTCTAAGCCATTTCAGCTTCAAAAAATGGGTATAATACTGCAAAAGCAGCGCACCCAAATTATTCACAGCCTGCCTCCTGACGATTTTTCAAAACTTACACTGGATAAATAAAAGAATCAGAATGAACGGTGAATACATAATTAACCTCAGACTTGCTGACAACCCAAGGAATTTCATAGTCAAACTGGATACAAAAAGCAATAAAGTTTGATCCCTTATAAATTTCAGCAAAATAGATATTGTGTACAATACAGTTCAGTGACACAACGATAAAACAGCAGAGATCTTTTTTTTAAAAATGATCTCTATGACAACGAATGTCGATAAAATTCTGCTAAAGAGTGTGAATACAAGCGTGGTTGGCATGCTTTGCATTGAACAATCACAAACTTGTAGACAAGGAAAATCCCATGAGTCCCCAAAAGAGGGTCTACGACCAATTCATCCCACTAATATTCACCTACAGAACTCAAAATTGAATTTAACCAAAAAATTGACCCTCAGAAAAAAGAACAGGCAAGGTTCAACGGAGAGATTCATGCTCAACAGCACAAGGAATCAGTGCATCTCAATGTATGTTGAAGGAAAATGATTTATAAAAAGCCTTTAGAAAACTCAAATATTATATGAATATCATTCAACTGTTGGACATCATAATTCACACTGTAGGTCCAAAGGGATAATCAGTGAAACAGTAACCAACAGAAAGTAATTAAGGAGGCACTGGCTCTGCAACCCCTATGAGGTCTGGCAATATTTTTTTGGCAACTCTATGTCCAACAATTGGCACTGAAAGAATGATGATGATGATGATGATGATGATGATGATGATGATGATGATGATTTTCAATGTCTTCAGACCCTAAACTGGCAAGGGCTGTGCATGAATCGCCCCAAAGCCTGCAAACTCGAATTCTAAGGTGATGTGCACTGAGCCGACCCACTTTCTCGCCAGAAGGTTAGCATAACTCATTTCCTCGGATGAATTCGTGTGTGGTAACCGTTGCATCAGCAATAGTCTGATGAGAGTTATTTTGACAAGATATCGTATCACCTAAATCTGGTGCCCACCGACTTTGGGTTTTCCCCCAAAGAAATTTCAAACCATGTTCAAGATCAAATAGAATGAGACAGTTGGTTTTGATCCTGAAAGATAATGATGTAGACAGTTATGGGAAAAAAAACCTCTGAGATAAGTCAGTGAGGTCCTATTTTGTGTCTAGACACATTGTCCGCTGAAAACCTAGAAAGAAATTGAATTTTGTACGATAAAAAGAGATAGGTTATATTTTCAATTTGACACCAAATGTATGGAATAAGTTCCGTATGCAAAATTATAGAATTGAAGAGAAAAAAAAAAGATGATTATTCTTCTACTGCTACGAGGCGACTTTCTCTTTTACGATAGTCCAGCCTTTCGAACATGTCCGAATGATAGCGACTTTTATTGTAACTAGCTTTATCGTTACTTCAAGTTTTATATCCGCACACTCACGTGCAGTCTAACAAGAAATCCATTTAGGTGCGTCTGTCTCCATTCTAAACTTCACTCTTCCACGATTCTGTGTCTACCACCTCAACCTAACATAGCATCAGACTTCACGGTTTGACATGATACCACTCTCCACCTCCTCCTCATCACATATATAACTCATCTTTCTCCAAAATTACTTCTATAATTGTTAGGTCTACAAGTACTACGTATAACTTTTATTGATAAGGTGAAGGGCCAGAGAGGAGAAAAATATGAAAGGACCAAGATATATGGATTGTGAAAATTGAATGTTTAGATATCAGGTTCTAATATATGCGTTAGATTCAATTTGATTCTAGTACATACGGAAAAACAATAACTAAAAGGCTGGAATCCTTAACAATTTCACAACAGATAAGAGAAAAGTATTCATTTATTTTTTCACTGGAACAAACTCAGTAGTGTATTCCCTAAAAAAAATCTCATTAAATTTTAAGATATTTGTTTGTCTATTTTTTTCCCAGGGAAAAGACTCGTTTGAAAATATTATTTGAAAAAAAAGAGATTTATCATCCAGATCTTTCTCAAGAAGTGGGTTGTTTGAGAAAAACTGATGTGTTTTCTCTGAGTATTAGTAGTAGTAGTAGTAGTAGTAGTAGTAGTAGTAGTAGTAGTAGTGGTGGTGGTGGTGGTAGCAGTAGTAGTAGTAGTAGTAGTAGTAGTAGTAGTAGTAGTAGTAGTAGTAGTAGTAGTAGTAGATTGAGTGGTTGGCTGAATCAATATTATAATAGATAACACGCCCCAATAATTCTGTATTTCACATTTGGCTATGCAAAAGGATTAGGAGTGGAAGATAAAGATGTATGCTAAAGGATAAAGGCTGAAATCGACTTTGGGGAGAAGAATAGAAGCACTTGAATGAAATTAGATCGAGCTCCAGTGTATCTGCCAGGTAAAGATTTAGTTTAACGCTGAGAATATTTGCTTGAAGAAACCTCTGTGAATTTTCACAGATTCTGTAGTACTTTGGATTTTCACTCCAAGCTATACCGTCGGATAAGGATTAGATATTTTGCAAAAATAAGATAAACAATGTTGGATAGAGAGGCCAAAACATTGATTGAATTTTTTTGTTTCTGTTTTTTTTTTTTTTATCTTTGACAGTATATTTTGCTTCCTGGGTATGAGAATACGGATAAATTCCCTCAGGGGAAAATTGTTATACACCTGCAGCAAAAAATCCCCTCACGGAATAACATAACAAAAATTCCTAAGAATCGACTAATACGAGCTTAAGGATGGGCAAATTTTTGTTCAATTGGACAAAATAAGAAATATTTTCACCTTCTTTCACAGACAAAAAATTATAGCAATGAAGACTATAATTCATCATGAATCTTTTAACGTCAGTTGTTGGACAATGACCTTCCCTACGATTTGCCACACTTCTCTATAATGGGCGTCGCAGAACCAGTACTTCCTAGACTTGTCTAGCTCGTCTCTGTACCTAATATTCTGTCAGCCTCAGTTGCGCATGTAATTCTTGCAACAAGGCCAGCCCACCGCCATTTGAGATTTTCAATGGATTCTATGATTTTCTTGACTCTTGTCTTTTGTCAAATGTACTACACTGTCTTGTGGTCTCTCCATGTGAGGCCTAGCATCATTATTTCATGTGCACGTTGTATGGTTCTCAATTTGCAGATTTAGGTGGATAATTCTCTACTTGCTTTCAAGGCTACATGGCCCCTATCTTTGTAATCATTAAACAGGATTGAAAACTTCGCATTAATTTTATCATTGATGATTCATTAAATAAGGCATTGCCAGCAATTATTGCTAATATTCAGTACTCCTGCTCACGACAACCACTATTATAAGTTATTAAAAACTTGCTTCTTTATAATCCACTCTTCAATAACCTCTGCTCAAACAGAGAATATGTTGACACGAAACATTCAAAAAATAGATCTACTTGCAATCACATTTTTTTCAAAAAGAGAAATATAATTTTGGTTTAAGTTTCCTACCGATGTTAACATAGTAATAAAGTTAAAGAGAGTTCTTTCCATAGATATAGGTACATTTATTATAAGAAATGCAGAAAATATGGGGAGGGCGCCAGCTTACGAGAACATCTTTCGGATAAGTGGCATGCTATTTTTTTTTAAATTGATTCATGGATTGTTATATATCGTAGATACTGTCCGTATTTATGCACATTTGAATACGTTTTTATAAACTTTGAGTTTGTTTTGAAATTGCATGGAACAGAGATAAGAAAAGATGAACATCAGGTTTTTCTCACTCCTTGAGAACAGGGCTCTCTCTCAGTTGATGTGTGATGATAACCTGGTTAAACTTGTGGTACTGCCACACTCGATATGGTTTGCCTGCAGCTTAGTGAGGGGGTTCAGTCGAATGCCTCTCCTTAGATTGTTTGCCTCCAAAAGTTGGAGAACTCGGTCTGTCCTGCCTTTCAACCTCTATCTGGATCGAAAAGATGGATTCATATGGGTTTGCCAGAGTTTGAATTAGGATCACTGATCCAATTGCCCAGGCTATTAACTGTTACTCTAATAACAACTGGATGAAAGATACACTGGAAAGAAATGGATGGTCTGCATCAGTATTTTGACAGAAGGACAACAGGAAAATAAATGACGGCTGTCGAGTATCCAGGTTATGATTGTTAAATGATATCTACAGTCATTAAGACAACATTATATCTTTAAAGTTATTTAAATCCTGTTTTCTCTCGGTTTCCTTTATATATGAGGGGTTTTTTTGCAGCGTTGTAAAAGCTTATGTATTCAGTTCTGTATATCAGTCCGTCTGTCTTTTTCACACAAAATTTCTAAAGAAACCCATGAATTTCAATGAAATCCCCGGGAGGAATGGGCTTTGGGTTACAAAAGATATGATTAACATAGGATGGATCTATGCATTGTTATCTCCCCTGGCCAAAATTATACATCTAAAAAGCATAATATCGCTAGAGTATGATATATGTCAATACAGTATCTCAGAAAGATTCAAATGGATATTAGTAGAGGGATAGATAGCACACTAAGAAATAATTGGGAGAGGATCCATGCACAATTATATCCCTTACGTCTTAGTTATATTTCTTAGCCACCTGAAATCGCCACATAAATAAAATTGTGAATTAATATGCAAATAAACCTGAATGTTTATACATCACAGATGCTGTTTAATTGGTTACAAAGAAAGAGTTGAGTGTATATTCTATCAGTTTGTGCTACTTGTACATCGGTATCTCAATGGGATATACTATTAAAATATTATACAAAATCCACTGTATCACTATCAAAAGTAATTGAGATATCCTCTGTTATGAATGCTTCGTAAACTCAGCAAATATTGATCGAGTATAATTATCTCTCGTTATGGATATATATATATATATATATATATATATATATATATATATATATATATATATATATATGTGTGTGTGTGTGTGTGTGTGTGTGTGTGTGTATGTGTAGTAGAGACTGAGAGAGCAAGCATTTATATGATCATGACCGAGCTTACGTGATGTTGGGGAAGGTGGAGATCGATTTGGGCCAGACATCTCCAGCCGACTGTAATTTCTTTTGAAGTTAAACCAATTTCCGATGGTGAGCTGCATATCCACCCCGAAGACTGTCGCCTAATTTTGGTAATTTTACTCATGCAACTTCACAAATGGATACGTACACTTATATATGTGTAAATGCATCTGATATATAGGCATTAGCCTGAATTTTACCAATGTGTCTTACATTTCAGGAATATATACACTATTTCCCATAAGTATTCCAACCAACAGAAATTGCATGGATTCGTTTTAAGAACATGTATGGAATTGTTTTCATGTGTAAACAATTCACTTCAACACAGGAAAGATTATACTCTGCTTGTGTGTGAAGGGGTTGTTAGTGAGAAGAGAATATTTATACAGTGCAATATAATATATATATATATGGAATAGGGAATAAATACTGAAGGAAATTGCATAAATTGCATAGGAAGATATTGAAAAATAAGTGACCGAAGCTGAGCAAAAAGATTTAGTAAAATGTTTAAGCCTTCAATACAATATATATATATATATATATATATATATATATATATATATATATATATATATATATATATATATATATATATATATATATATATATTTTCCTGTATGGTGAGGTTGAATATATTTTGCTCGGTACCGATTTCAGATTGCATGAAGAAATGGACATTAGATCGAGATTACACCAGTGTTTACCTAAGAAGTAGCTTCCAGCAAACAACCCTATCATTGCAAGGGTACGATAACGCACTCAAATCAGTCATTTCTCTGTAACAATAATTCACTCGATTTCTTTTTTTTATATTTTTATATTCATATATATATATATATATATATATATATATATATATATATATATATATATATATATATATACATACATATATACATTTCAACGCCAACACTATGGAATATCAGCAAATTCATGATTTTTTATCCGACGGAAATGATAATCGTGAAGGAAATTCTGTCTGAATCCATTCCTACTGGGTGCAAGTTTAGGTTTGTTGTTAATCAAGCAGCCTCAGAGAATAATCAAGAAACGAATGTCGTGCATGGATCGAACGTACTTGCAGGACACAGATTCAAGTAAAATCGATTCCAGGCAGGTATGAAGGTCTAGATATGCCTCAAATCTTCATAATCCGTTGTGTATATATATATATATATATATATATATATATATATGTGTGTGTGTGTGTGTGTGTGTGTGTGTGTGTATATATATATATATATATATATATGTAGATATATATGTATATATATACATATGTGTATATATATATATATATATATATATATATATATATATATATATATAAAGAGAGAGAGGCGGAGAGAAAGAATGTGAGACAGAGAGTAAAACTTATCAACAAACTGACGCTCATTTTCAGTGGCCGTTCAGCTCAATGGTAAAATATATATATATATATATATGTATATATATATATATATATATATATATATATATATATATATATATATATATATATTACCATTGAAAGAGAGAGAGAGAGAAAGAGAGTGAGAGAGTTGCTTGTTTATGTATCAAGCAATAAAATCTTCTTGCGCGCTCATGAAATATAAGTATTCACATTCCACAGCATTTTGTCCAAAGGAGGCGTAACGAATCATATTCACTGCGTTGGTTTAAAACCAACGCAGACGGTGAATCAAGCATGCAACAAAGCAACAAAAGCAAAATTCTTAATGGCGTACCCAGAAAAGAAGTCAAAAACTCGACTCAAGAGAGTAACGGTTGCCTTAAAGTGGAAATGACGCAGTGACCACATTACCAGATGCAAAAGGGAAAGGAAAGACTTGGTAGAAATACGAGTTTATTTTTGCGAGCAACAGATATGAATCGACTGTGGCTTGGATCGATAAGCGACCAGGCTTCACTCCAAGCCGTTTTCCCTATGAAGTACTTCGATTAGTGGTGTGTGGTAGCTCGATAAACATTTGACTGACTCCAGTGACGAAACGGCTAACGCAAGCAAAGGATGCGCACATGATTTCGCATCGCAAATTTAATTTCAACTCCAACGCAATGAGCAAATGTATTTATCGGAGAAAGGGTCATTGTTCTGTTAGCTGTATCTCCGATGTTATACTTTCTATCATGAGTTTCCTTATCTATAAGCAGAATGTTGCTCGGTGGAAAAGAAAGAGAAAATTCCGAAATTTTTATCCTGACTGCGTATGATCTTGTTAGTGTTGTTGCTGTTGTGGCTACTGTTGCTCGTGTTGTTCTCATCATTATTTCTTCTATGAGTTTATCCAGATCAGATATGTTGTGGTTGTAGCTGGAGAGACAGTCCGAAGGAATCTTCATAAAAGCTCCATCACTTATCTGAGAACCATCGCAAATCCAAGCAAAACTTTGTGTCCCCGGATTTCTACTTCATATGATTGTGATTCCAATATTCTGCCCATTTCCCAATATCTATCGATGCATTTTATGTGGTTTTCTCTAATATTTGTTGGTGTATTTCATATAATTCTCTCCAGTGTTTTCCCTGTGCTATATATACATTGTTATCATGGTACAATGTGTGATTTTCCTCGTGTTAGGATCATCAGTTGTTTCCCCTTTACCATTGAAAGGTTATATATATATATATATATATATATATATATATATATATATATATATATATATATATATATATATATATATAGGAACGTGTTTTGCTTTTAAATCCCATAAACGGGTACATGGTAAACAGCTCATGATCTCCACAAGAAAAATTCACTGAGTTCCATAATAGCACATCATAGGGAACATGGAGGAAAATTACATAAATCTCACTAACAGATATTGGGGAATAATTGACTGAAATGACACATTTTATTTTTTGAATAAACATTAAATAATAAAAACTGTGATGCTTAGGAGAATATATATATATATATATATATATATATATATATATATATATATATAGAGAGAGAGAGAGAGAGGGGGGGTAGGGGAGAGAGAGGGGAGAATGGGAAAGACAAGCTAACAGCAACAGAGAGAAAGAAGGGGTAAAATAAGAAGTGCAAGAGAGATGATGTCATTAAACAGTAATTGTAAACAGAAGCAGTCCCTTGAATCAAATTTCAAATGAAATACGAAATATATTAAAATATTCATCATTATACAATCAGTATAATGTGAAGTTCTGTACAACATTGAATTTGTTTAAATAACATTGAATTACACGGAATGAAAATCGTTCATATTTTCATTACCTTTGTTTTACGATAAACACCCTCTGTCACTCCTCCGTCTCTCCCCTTCTCCCCTTCTCTCTCCCCTCCTCTTCCTTGCTCTCTTTCTATCCCCCTCTCCCTCTTCATCTCTATCTCCATACAAACAGAGTAATGGACAAAAAGAGAGACAGAGACTAGAAACAGCGACAGAGAGAGAGACTGAGACAGAAAGAGATCATTTCGTGTAGCAGATCTGATAAAAGCAATTTGATAACCACAGAATTCAAAAGACAACGATCAAGACGGAAACACCTGCAAAATATCTTACTGATTCTGCTTCTAATGCAAAGAAATAGAATAAACAAACAGATAAAATTAAGAAAATTTGTGAAATAAATTTTAAAATATTGCTGATGCCGGAATAGATAATTGGTTGAGAGCATCTATGAAAAAAAATCTGACCTCGGAGAAATTGCTACAAAAGTATCTCATCGTTTTTTTTTTTGTTTTTTTTTTATTTACTTATTCATTTATTTTTTTGTGGTATCGGGCGTGCTCAATAACATACTTGAAGTGTGGCCTTTTGAAACGTATAACTCTAAAGTTGGCAACCTATATTGCCGGCATATCTTATAAATTTCCATCTCACTTTATAATCCATCCGAGACAAGGTTTGTACAGTCGATTCGAGTAGTATTAGGTGCGTGCGGTAATATTTGGAAGGTTTAACGCGTCAATTTGCTGCCCAATTAGCAGTGGCATTTACGAAGAAAAAATCCCTCCTTAATTGAACATAAAGGTTTCAGCGTGTTGTCCGTAGTAGCAGGTGTGCCGAACAACTCAAACTCTATCGCTGCCTTACTATTGGAAAGGTGTAATTTTTAATATTGTATCTTAGTTGGCTGTCATGTCTTCGAAATCTCAATTATTCGTCATTACATTCCCAAAACAAGTTAACTTTATTGTTCTGTTTTGTTTTGTTGGTTTTTTTTTTGTTTTTGTTTTTTGCAGGATAAAGGTTCCCTCTATGACTTACTATGAGTTAGATGCAGTCTGACTTGTGTGACCTTTTGACAAGTGTAATAATCCAGATTATATCCTATATGGCTGCAAAATTAGTAGTATCTAGTGGGCTTAATAACACATCAAATGTGTACCATATCCTGAGCAGTGGAAAGTTATAATTTTCAAGATAGAGTCAGAGATATGTGCCAAATCAGTAAATGCCCATTATCCAGTCACTTTTCATTCTAGTAGGTTTAGGGTCTAATCCCAGGTTTCGGAGAGCTAGGAATCCAATTAAAATTATAGCAGAATGATCACAATGACAAGAGCAGACGACAATCTCACATTCAAGAGATAAAATGGAGAATTTCTGACGAATACGTAATCTTTGATAACTGGAAGGTAGTAATAAAATGGAAAATTTAACGAAAAGTATCGGTCCAGTGTTTGCTCAGTGATGATCCAGGAAAACTCATCAGAGATGCTGTTATTTTATTTCAACATCCAAGAAAATGACGATGTATCACAGAAACTTGGGATATTTGGAATAGTGGCTCAATATTTATGAGTTATTGAAATATGCCCCTAACAAATCACTATCCAAATAAAAAGCCACTCAAGCTTGATTTAGCTCTTTTGTTTGTTCCGATGGCTATGAGGATACCTTTGAACGGCATTTCAAGAGATAAAGGTACAAGACACAGAGTTGTAAGGACAGGGTATGTGATGTCCAGGTTCGATTAAGTGCCATTTTAGCTTTCTTTTTAAGCCTGCTTTGCAGAGCAAGCACATTTGTAATGGCCGCGATTCGTCTTGGGTACTGTCCATAGAATAAGATTTAATTCGTATTATAAGATTATATGAATTTGCTAAATATGCATTTCTTTTCGCCAAAAGTGATGTTGGCTACAATGTCCCCACTATAGATTGTAGGGGAGCTAACATTAAATTAGGAACATTGCAACATTCACCTCAAGGCTGAACGAGTATTTCTCTGAGCAAAATTAAATGAAACATCGTTGAACATCACTTTTGCAAAACTATACCCTAAACCATTCTAACAACTCTTGGTTGATGTGTTGTATGGGCTAAAACAACATCTTAAACAGCAAAAACCTTAATGGCAAAGAGTGATACATATCCATCTACAATTAGATTATCGATTGTGTGGATGTCTATGATTGGCTTCCACTTTGGGGAGGAAAGTAATACATTTGGTCCATACTAGATTTAAACTAGTCTTGGAGCTCGTTACCAGTTACCATACCCTGAGAATTATCATATTCGATACACCCTATGCTTGAACGCTGCAGAGGTTATCAAATTCTTTGCTAAAAAATATATGGACTTATTGATTCTTATTCTTTACAATGCTGACACGGACACGAGTCTACAGTTCTCAAGGCGGATGACATCAGTGAAATAAAATATACCCTTGATGGTGATGTCTGTCCTCAGTTGCCGTTTATTCACACCGATAGAATGATCGTATAGAAGATCTTGGTAGCAAAGTACTCACAGGGGAAATTGTGGCACCTGGGTTCATTCACTCGAAAAGACAAGAGATACTTAGAAGTTATGACTAAAAATGCTGCTGCAATAGCCAGTATGTTGCGGATGGTCCATTGCAGTTGGTCAAGTACCTGCCAAATGACGCATGTTTGTTGCAAAAGATATACGGTCCAACATGCATACACGCTTGTAGACCATGTCAAGTCGAGCATTTTGAGGATCGACATCGGTAACCATGCAGGATGAAGAATGTGACAATGAATATTATCAAATCTGTAGCAAATCAAATGTATTGTTTTAGAAAAACACGTTATACAATTTCTGATCACTTTATTATTTCTATTGCTTCAGTATCATCTGAATTGCTGACTGAATTCTACATCCCCCAAATAAAAGGCTCTTTCCTTTTTGTCTAGGGTGAAAATGAAGAATTGGACATCGTACCTCCAACAACTGCAAAAAAAACAAACTTGTCAACGATGAATTGGAATAGAGAACTTCAGGGATTTATTGGCCATCCAAAAAATATCGACTTCCCAATGGTCAAACTGAATACAATTTCAGTTTTCTCCTATTGAACACACCTGAATACCGCATCAAATACATTTACATCTATCTTTTGTAACATTCATGGGAAGAGGTATCAAACCATAATACACTCTACTGAAAAGCATGCGTTTTTGTGATACTGTTTTCTTTTTTTTTTCAGATTTGCCAGTATATCTACCTCTTGGTGAAGGTATTTTGATCGAAATATATGTACTTTTAAAACAATCTTTGATTTCACATTAGCTGGATGTGTGTACACAACCCATTTCTTTTGTGCAATATTTTCCAATCACAATCAAAACTTTTTCATCCACCTAATACATAAGTGGGGAGAATCTTATCTTACAGATAAGCATTTGAACATTGGATAAGAAGCCTCGCTGAATTCATGTGCTGCCTCGATTTTGTGACCTCATGACAAAAAAAAAACTTTGTTTCCTCGCGTGTGAGACTGGAATGTTTGAAAATAAGCCTATAGACAAAATATCTGTCCTGTGTCCGTTCTATGTGAGGCTTATTAACACTGACAGGAGGACAAAAACTCCATGTACCCCCCCACACACACGTATATGTGTGTGCATGCGCGCACGTGTGTGTGTGTGTGTGTGTGTGTGTGTGTGTGTAAGTGAGAGTGCATCTGCGTTTGTTTGTTACACTAGTTAACAAATGACAACATTTGAAATATAGATATAGAATTACGATAAAAGATAATGCGAATTCATCTCAAAATAGAGGGACCACACTTTATTGATAATAACCGACGATGGTCGACTGATCTCTAACTACTTTTTATGGAAATTTTCTTAAAGAAAAAAAATGATAACAAAAATAAATGGTTTGCATGCAAACTAAAAAGACTGAAAGAGCAATTAAACAGTGTTTTTTTTGTAACAATGCTTGTTTAAATGTACTTACATATATGAGCATGTATGTATGTGTGTGTGTTTGTGTGCATACGTGCGTGTGTGTGTTTAGGCATACTGGCTACAGACGTAAACACGCACGGAAGGGGAACAGATGGGTTGAAATAAGTTTAAATCCACACCACATGAATATGGAAAGAAATATCGTTCTTGTCAAAAAATCACAGACACATAAGAATAAACTGGCATTTCATCATTACTTTACGAATGATACTTTTCATATCCGTAGTATTATATGTTTCAATATAAGGATTCCGTTAGTTGACATAGGAAATTATCAGGGGTTGTTACACTTACCTTCATTTTGCGTTAACATTGTTGTCCCGGTATGGTGCTATGAAAAGGTTCACAACTTTTTTTCACGCTGTATCTTTTGGTCACACTTTCAAACTTTGAATTTTCAGCGGACCACAAAAAACTACGACGAGACAAGAAAGACTCTGTAAGTATCCCCAGACTTTTGTCACGTACCAATAACTCCAAAACAAGAAATAACACCTCCGAGAAAGCGACACTCTTCCATAACACAGAAGGCGACAACAGTTTTCACCTTGGCTGATGCTGAGGTACAAAACCACTTATGCACTAGAACATCTGCACAACTGAAAATGACGACAACTGTTTTGTTGAGAAATTCTGAAGTCTCGTCAACAAATACTGTTTCAAAATTCTTAAATCAATTTTACTGACTACAATAGTCTATTAAAAACATAATGGTTACATAATCAAATTGTATATGTACATATACATGCATAACATAAATGAGAAAATTAATTAGACTGTTAGTATAATGGCGATTATAACTATTGAATTTTCTATGAAATGTATATTGATATATCCGTATATTGCATGAATGAATAAGTACAAACTGTGTGTCTATTTGGACCAATCATCTAAAACAAAATCTAAAATTGTCTGGAAGAAAAACCTATACAAGATATGGACATTGTTTGCCCAAAATGTCCATACAGACTCAAAAAGTCATTTTTGTGGAAATATCATGTTGATATTGTGCTTAGTTATATACTCATGCTAATCTTCAAAGTTGTTGCCCCAAAAATATATCAAGGTGCACTTAGGGACATATATGCAGTAACAAGCAAACAGATAAATCTTCACAGGTTGGTCGGTTGGGTCATTTATGGGAATACGGTGATTCGATACTCTTTGTCATTGAAATGGAAATAACGCACCAATGATATATTAAAACTCAACATTAGATTATTTGGAGCCGGTTAGCTTTGCCTTATATTCATATGATGAACTATTTTTCTTATTGATGATGACACACAAGTAGCAGCTACTTTCTAACGACTCTCGTTATACATATTTGCTGAGGATTTTCAGACCTTTCTATCGCTGTCGTTGCGATGCCAATATCCTCCGAACCTTTATAAGCTTTCGTGTGATCTTATTTTCATTCTGTATATGAAGAAATCCATTTCGTCGGTCCTGGTGTCCTGATGTGAACCCCAATATCTAGTGGTTATCCGACATTGCTTTTCCAAGTTACATAGTTCTTAGTTTGAGAGCCATAATTTCAGTTACATTCCACGATTTATTTCAATTGGTGACTCTCAGGAGGATGCAAAAGCTTGTGACATTCTTTCCAAAGGTCCACCGAAAGACTCCCAACCTAAATTCGTCCTCCTTTTAATTTGTTCATCTTTTATGGATATACCTGGGGGTTCTTTGTCCCTGATTGATATAGTATCCTTGATTTTGCTCTGTGTTTCTTTGTATTGCAAAACTATCTAATCGATGATTTGTTAGAAATTTTACTACATTTGTTTTATGAAAATCACGGGATAAAACAGACCACAAAAATTATTAAAAACCAAGCAGGAGAAAAAAGAATTTATCGATGTAAGATTTTCTCATTTCTTTCAATGTTAAAAAAAATCAACCTGAGCCTCTGAACAAGTCAGAAAATAAAAACGATATGATCTTGGTTTCAGTACTACCTTTGACAAAATCGTATTTGTGTAGCATAGGTCAGAAATAAAAGTTCGATCTCCAATGATACTTGAACGCGTATATCATATTTTTGGGAGCCTGTATGCTGTGAAGGACAACTTATTGTATTGTTCACGGAGACCTTACTGAACAGAACGTGTTAAACACAATCTCCTTTTCTTCATCTGAATTTCTCAACGTCATATCGTCTATTTGCACTTAATAATGAAAAGCATGAAAACCTCAATTAGGATATAAAATATCTTCGAACATTCTTCTTCATTAATGATTTTCATTAGTTTATCTTTAACATTTTTTACATATTTTATCACAACACTAACTTTCCCAATCTATGACAGTCGACTAAAAAAATACTTCCAAGATGAGACTGAATGTACATCATTCATACATATGAGTCTGTCTGACATTGACAAAACCATACCAATTTACAAAGATTTGCAAGTAGACTGAGTCAAATTTAGTCACATAACTAGTGACGATGTTGTCACGAAAATTGACAGCATAATTATCCATAGTTCTCGCTACGATGTAACTACAACAATGCTAAAGTGTTGATCAAATTTCCAGGATTTTTACGACAGTACAGACAGTGGGATGGCTTATATCAATTATCCTCCAAGTGATCTGATCTTATTTTGTATAAATTCTTATTTCTTTTCATTTTTTTTCCTTCAAGATTTAGCTTTCACAATTGTTAACATGAGTTCATGTGAGCCGTACTTGCACACAAACGGCAGAAATTAAGTACACAGTTTAGGGAGGTATCTACACTGTTAACAGAACCTGACTCATAAAACATCAATTCATTTTTCACAACTAAGTCTAGTGTACACACCAAGACTTGATGGGAGAAAAACTATTTTATGTAGCTTTTAAAAGAATTATTTTTTCTTGTTGTTACGAAATATAGATGACCTTAAAATGGTAGCTATTTAAAGGTACATCTTGTTAACCCACGAACAAGGAAGAATAGGTTGGCAGGCCTTTGGTAGAGCGAGCTCAATCTTCAAAAACGAGTCAATCCCATTAATCTAAAAAAGAAGAGTAAACATCCAATACGTCCCCCCGATAGTCACTTATGGAGTTGAAATTTTGAACTCAACCAAGAGACAGACCGACAAACTAAGAAGCATGCAACGTGAGTGAATCATGCTCAACCTCACATGAAGAAATCGCAAGATGGCAAAATATTTGAGAAAGAAAACGGACGTCCAACACATGATAGAATCTATAAGAAAACTCAAATGGTAATGGGTTGGTCGTGTTGCGAGAATGAAAGGCAACTGATGGACATCACAATTCACAACATGGATCCCTAAAGACCACATGCGAAACTGAGACCGACAAAATAAAAGATGCAGAGATGATCTGGACAAACTTTGAAAGTACTGGCTTTGCAACGCCCACAATACAGAAGTATGGTGAATCCTAGGGAAGGTTTATGTACAACAGTGGACATTAAATGAATGATGGTGATGATGATGATGATGATGGAGTTTCATGAGTTTCCATTCAGATTAATTAAACAAGTTTTTAGATGAGGAGAAAGAATGTTTCAATAACTTTTTTTACTTCCAAAGATCAATATAATTTGAATTTTACCTCCGTCATTCAAATTTGAAAATGACAAGCCCAGGAACTGCATGGTCAAACTCTGCTCCCACTCCCATTCTAATGAAAGATAGTAATATCTTTACATCTTTGTTTTCGGATAAGATTGACAGTAATATATTTTTCTCTTATACATTTCAATGGTAATGTAATGGCAGTAGGGAACAAAACCATTTTAATGATTTGAACACTCTTTTAAAATCGACCAATCTGCTAGTGGTTGCCAATTCTGGCATTCCTGCCTTACTTACACAATGAATGTGTTGCAGAAACATACTAAAAATTATCTAGTCCAGAAATATATTATATGATGTCTATCTGAAAGGATTTAATTCATGGTATGAAGCTAGTTTAACATGTAAATCATCTCAGTATATACCAAGTGAACCAATTCAGAAATTGATTACTTGAAAGTGATCGAAAAGTGCTAGTCGATTGTAACCCTATTTATAACTGGGCGGGATTAGATCGATACCAAAAGTTGTGACTTCATCATCCAGGAATTCAGTGCCTCAGATAATCCAAAGAACATATTGTCATAAGCCATTATGAACTTCTTTCCCCTGGGATCGACAAAGATTGAAACCTGATGGTCAGCTGAAGTTTTTCAAGCATAAGTAAACTGATCCAGCACCGAAAGAAAGTCAACAGGCCCGGCACTGCCATTATCTCCGTCTGTGTCGAGCTCCGCCATCGGCATTTATATTGGTCAACTCAAGTGACATATGTAAAGTGAATAGAATCATTAAAGCCTCCACATCGAGTGCTGTGCAAACACTACATGCCCTCAGGTCAAAAGTATCATTTTTGAAGTGCAAACACAACTGACTATTGGAATATTGATTTGTTGAGTCCACGTGCGTAATATTTGCATATATACATAAGTATGACAATAGCGCTGCAGAGAGGATATATCGATATTCGATTGACATTCTCCGAAAAAGAGTTTCATCTTCGTTAAGATTCAAAGTTTTAAGAGTATTGTTTATGAAGATAAAAATATAATATTTCGGAACATAACGTCCAGCCTATTTTTTGCAAGGGTTACCAAAACATTTTTTTATGTGTGTGTATTTGCAGATTAGCATTTGATGTCATTAAGATACGTTGATACAGTATTGCAGATAAATTATTTGGTATAAAAAGTATCTTTGGCGGCATTGTTTAGAATATATTTTGAGTCCTTTTTCTTCTAGTCTGAGTGAATGTTCTTTGATTCTGAACGAGAATTCACTAACAGACACAGTCCTGTCAGATACATCAGTGACTCTGTTGTTTGTGCCGAGTCAAGATAATTTTCAAACTCAACTCTACCAAGTGCACTTGGATCGGCAAAGTTGAACATCCTCAAGAAGGGTAAATGATTGAGAACTGCATGTACTAGATATTGTAAATGTGTGACCTGTTGGGCCTTTGGACATTAGACACAAAGAATATTAAAAATTCAGAGTCCATGGAAAAACTATACAATCAGTTGTTGCAGATAACACATTGAGGAAAAAGAGAGAAACTAATCAAAAGGGAATAAAAATAAGATAGAAACATTATAATGCTAACATAAGTTGATAAAACAAAGAACCATTACAACATGCGTCACTATTTCTTTGATAAGAAAAGTTCTTTGTGACGCAATGGTTCTCCCCCAAGTTGTAAATTGAAAAAATAAGACTATTTTGGGGTAATCAATACTACATACAGTAGTTTGATCACTTGAACTATATTTCAATACCATAATCTACGTTCATCTCCGAGTTTCAATGTTTGAATATTTGAAAACATTGTCTGGACTCTCGTTTTAGATTTAATCAGGCGAATTACTTTTTCATTTCATCATATTTAAACTATCTTGAGATGGTCAGTTTAACTGATAGACAAAATTCGTGAAGATTGTTGGTCAGTGAAATATTCAACAGACTCTAAAGAATTTAAAAGAAGTTGGGACTCTATAAAACATCTCTTCGTTACACAATGGGATTTTTTTCAAAAAAGGGGGAAATCAATAAACGAATGAAAAAGAATTTAATATCCCGAATTTTTAATTTCCGGCTGGAAGAAAAATCAAATAATATTTTATTTCCGTCAAAATAAAACCCATTAAGTTTATATAATATTTCCCTGGAAGGATAACAAATTATTGTAAAGGTTACTGTGGTGACGATGGGAGTTGTAATGAACATTTTCTTTTCGCAAAGACAGACGTTAATATATCACTTCGACCAAAATTCTTACTGTACGTTTAAGTTTGTCCTGTCCAGGCAAACGAAGAAAACTAGAAGTGAAAGATCCCCGCCACTTATTTGAGTCTGAAGCTAGTTGAGGCTTTTTCGTTTTTGGTACTTGAAAACAGAACTAAAAAGATGAATAATTTCAATATTCCACATAAGAAAGCTGATGATAAATCATTGAGATTCCATGGAATCAACCCCCCCCCTGGTACCATGAAACGCGTATATGCATGTCAATGAGGAGTAGTGGATTTGAATTATGTCAATTTTTATTGTTGCATTCGAGATGGGAAAAGTATTGTTGAGGGTTTTGCTCTAAGGAACATATCTTCATTGTCCGATTGGATTAGTATTTCTCAAACAAATATACTCCCAATCTGAGCGAAAGAGAAATCGACATCAACGGATTTCCTTCAGTGGACGGAAAGTAGAGTTTCTAGATAATAATTAAATTGTAAAAAGAATTTTCGTCTACGTGGGCTTTATCGCTATCAATAGTTATCTTTTATAGAAATCAATGAATGTTAAAAAGGGAAAAAAAAGAAAGAAAATCCGAAATTGATGGGGGGGGGGAATATGTTCACCTCGTTCTGACCTTGGTGATTAGCGCTATCTTTCCTCGGTGAATCCTGGAGGTAAGTTACTTTTGTTAACAGATCCGCCTTCCATAGGGTACGGCCGCCTACCTGAGATTTGAAAATACTATAACGGACTGTGTTCTAAGCAAACCTTCACGGGTCTTCCGAGGACAAACGTAACCATCCTTTACTCATCATGGAGCCGTTCTCCTTGTAATTCAAATCGACCTTTATGAGTCACCAAGGTTCAGAAACAGCTGTTGAATTTTAATTTAAGGGTCAAATCACTCATGTATCAAAATTTTCAGCGAGTAAGATGCAGACGTCGAAACATTAACTTTGTTAGAAACATTCGTTGTTTTATAGAATGAATGATAAATATTGAAAAATAGGGATACCTGTTCTTAATCATCAATTACTTTCCAAAATTTGATTTGTGCCATAATTTTGCAATAATGGAAAAAAGACAAAAAGCCTGAAGAGCATATATTTCTGTATTGCAGCAAGTCCTTATAAAAGTAACACATATATCTTGGACTGGCATCAAATTCAGTGTCCAGTACCCCTAACCATCCATACCTCAGATGATTCAACATAACATGCCATCAGCAACTTTTTTCAGTCCTGGAACGGTAATATATGTATATATATATATATATATATATATATATATATATATATATATATATATATATATATATATATATATACGTATGTATATATATATATATATATATATATATATATATATATATATATATAAATATACGTATATATATATATATATATATATATATATATATATATATATATATATATATATATATATATATATATATCATCATTCATCATCCTCAGTCTTTTAGCGTCCGTCGTTGGACATAGACCTTCCCCAGGATTTGCCACACTTCTCTATCATGGGCGTCACGGAGCCAGTACTTCCTGAACTTGTCTAGCTCATCTCTCCATCTAACATTTTGCCGGCCTCGGTTGCGCATATGGTCTCGGGGAACCCATGTTGTGAGTCATGATGTCCATCGATTGTCAGCCATTCTTGCCACATGGCCAGCCCACCGCCATTTGAGATTTTTTATGGATTCTATGATGTCTCTAACTCTTGTCTTTTCCCGGATGTGCTGTGCTGTTTTATGGTCTCTCCATGTGAGGCCAAGCATTATTCTTTCATGTGCACGTTGCGTGGTTCTCAGCTTACGGGTCTGTTTCTTGGTTAAGTTCCATGTTTCAGCTCCATAAGTGACTATTGGGAGGATGCATTGGTTATATATATATATATATATATATATATATATATATATATATAATGATGATTGCCTCCTCGCTTAATGGCATTTTAGTTTTAAAATGTTTTTTTTAAGGGATAACTGTACCTTGAAACTGATGAAAGTTTACCCCCTTCTACGTTTATGTATGTCTCGATCTGGGTAAGTTCAGAAAAAAATACAACTCTGCACTTCTGAACACTTACAAAATCCAAGCTGGAAATCGCCAGGGTTCTTTTCTTTCTACTTTTATGGAATAGTAATGTATACTTTGCTTATCGTGTATTGAATTAAAATTCAAATGATATGTAATGAATGACATTCAGTATTTTCACGTAATAATCAGTGCATAAACTACTACTACTACTACTACTACTACTACTACTACTACTACTCTGGGCTGTATCAGTAGTGAGATAAACAGGACCATTCCTAGGATGGGCAAAGAAAGAACTCCAATCAATCGACAGGCGAATAAGGAAACTTATGACAATGCATAAAGCGTTACACCCCAGGGATGACACATATAGACTATACGTTAACAAAAAAAAGGTGGCAGGGGGCTCATAGATCCATAAAAGTACGTGCGAGCAAATAGTGAAGATATCAAAAAGTGTGCTCGAAACAGCGCAACAAACAACAAAGTAGGAAACAATGGAATAGCACAACAAACAAGGAAAGAAAAAATTGGAAAAAAAAAATTCTACGGAGATTTCCAAAGACGGATACAAAGTGTGTCAGACGAGAGATCATGGACATGGTTACGAAAAAGGGAACCTGGAGAGAAAAACGGAATCGATCATCGTGACAGCTCAAAACAAAAGCATCAGGACAAACTATTTAAAAACAAAAATCGACAGAACACGGAGAAATAGCTGGTGCCGCCTGTGTAGTGAAAGAGATGAGACTGTAAATCACATGACTAGTGAATGTAGTCAACCTGCCCAGGAAGAGTATAAGCACGGACATGATAGAGTAGCAACAATTATACAGGCAGGCCTGGAGAATGGAAACCACGAATTACTCTGGGACTTTGACATCCGAACCGACCACCTCATCCAGGCCAAAAAAACCGGACTTGGTAATTGTAGACAAGAAGAGGAAGACCTGCCAAATAGTAAACGTGGCTTTACCAACAAACCATAGAGTAAAGAGGAAGGAGAATGAAAAACAGGAAAAATACCAGGATCTAACGAGAGAACTGAAAAAGATGTGGAACATGAAATCAGAGTAGAGCCAGTCATAGCAGATGCACTAGGAACTCTCCTTAAGGCATAACTTGAGGGGATCAAAATAAAAGGAAAGATTGAGACTGTACAGACCACAAGACTGCTAGGAGCTGCACGGATAGTAAGGAAAGTGCTAGAAATATAAAGACTGCAACACTAATTGTTACCAGTGACCTAACAGAGGAAGGGAAATGAAAGCCGAAATGTGAACCACAGCACTGGCATGATAAGCGAAGGATGGAGGGGAGGTTAGCTGAAGACCTGAGGAGACTTTTTGTCACTCAGCCTTCAGCGATAATTACTGGGAAACCGTTGTGAAACTGTAAATTGCAGTGATACTGCGACCTATGAGTACTAGGTGAGGAGAGCTAGAGACTTGAGGAGACTTGCAGTCACTCAAACTCTAGCGGTTACCACCAGGCAACTGGTGTGAGATTGCAAATAATAATAATAATAATCATAATAATAATTTAATAATAATAATAATAATAATAATAATAATAATAATATTTGCTTCTTTTTGTCTGTCACGCTTACGTCATCAGTTTTGGTTACATCGAAATTGATAAATTGTTTATTTCATGTTACTTTTTATTAGTTCAATATAAAGGATCCATTGAACATTACCATGACTATGTTGCGCAATATGAAGATTTCCTTATTCATATAAGTATGATAAGATAGCAAATTGTCTTAATTTTGACTGCAAGGATGAACTTGTAATTACGTAATGCGTTCATCATTCATATCAACTCCTTGATCATTGTGTTCTGCAGATGAAAGTTCTGTAAAAATCAATCCTGTTAATTCAGCATCAAATACGTTGTCAGAAATTGCTAATCAGTTTTGCATGAGTGATTTCAATTTCCTCTCAGAAGGATCAGTTCGAGGCTTGAAAAAAAAGCATCCATATCAGGACCGAATCAATAGATAAAAAATCGAGTACAAACCCTGCACGTTCCTTTATTTCAATCTAAATTGAAGATAACTTTCCTAATTACCGAGACAATGGACAGGTCTTGTTAGTCATTCAAATGTAACCATCGTGTAACCAATGTGTTTTGGCTGCACGTTGATTGTGGTCGTTCAAACATTAGAATAGAAAATGGCCATGGCATGAATTACTAACGTAGCCTTTTATTGTGCATTGATCGCTAAAAAATGGAATTCGTAAAGAACAAGCATGACTGCTGTTGGACACAAAAAGAGACAGGAGTAGCATATACGTGCATTGCAAATTGATCAACTTACTAGGGATCAAGGTGGAGAAAATATTTTGTAAATTATTCTTAGACATAATAAAGAGTAAGTTGATATATTACCAGCCTTTTAGCTCCATTGTAACTTGACTATACATGCGATACATATATGTATAGATAGCAAAACTATCAGACAGATAGACCATCTTAAATCCTCAGGGAACCAGTGTAAATAATTTTGGTTGACAGTTTCTCATAAGATCTAAAGCAAACAATATGAGATGAAATCAATCGTTGACCTTGCGGGAAGGATTGGTAAAGTAGTTGGAAAGTTTAAGATATTCTGATTATAGAGGAGAGCTTCGGAAATCGGAAAATATCGGTGACGATCATGTTGATAATCATTTGAATTACGCCACATGGCCTTACAATTCTGTCAAATAGTTTGGAACCAGCTAGAGATAAGAGGAAATAGCAGACGTAGTTGTTCAAATTATGCCGATGGAGTAAGCGAAGACTTCTCTGCCGCCTAATTATCATCGTTGACGACCGGTAAATATTCCTGCACTGAGGCAAAGTATAAAAGAAACAGCAGTAACAATGGATATTGTCTGCTCAATTTAAGACAGCTAATCTCCATGAAATTTTCAGTATGAAGAGAAATCAATGGAAGAATCAAACTAGGTTCTGCAAGCTTTTGATCTGCAATAAATCCTATCCGTCCTAAAATGGAAAGTTCAAAACAAATGAAAAATTCAGATTGTCTTCTATGAAGTTAAATCACAGAAAGTAACCAAAAGATTGACTTTGAAACCCAAGGTCATGCAACGTGCACAGAAGAAAATCATTTAGAACATCGCATTGAGAGATCACAATGCAACACAGTAAATTAGAGGAAAAACAGGAATCTAAAATAAGGCTGAATCCATGAGGTGACTTAAATGCCAAAACGTTGATGATCTTGCTGGGTAGCAGACTATATGATGAATCCTTAGGGAGGTATATGTCCAACGACCGACGCTAAAATGCTACTGCTGCGGCTGATGATAGATATTGAGTAGATTGATCTGATCAATTCGATTTTTGTAGCCTATTGGCTCTGTTACAGGGGTTTCAAGGTAGGAGCAGATGTCAAGGTGTATTTAGGTAGCGTTATCGAGCATATTGTAGAGATTATTCCCTCGGATGTGGATCAACAAAATCGCCTCAGTTGGCCGTTCACGTCATTCACAACTGCTTATGGCAACTGAGATACCCAGTTGGTTTCCTATCTAGGTCCCCACCAGGCTCGACGTTGTTTAAATTATTTCTTCGCATGCAAATTAGACCACCCAATGCGAGATTTGACTTCGTCAAATTGGATATTTTCTGAATACAATTATACTTCGAACGACATTTGCCTTTTCTATTAATAAAAGTAACTTCACTATCTTTCAATGTTTATGAACAAGTGATCTTCAATTGTATTTTCTTTCCAAGTAGTCCAATTGCTTTATCAAAGTGCAACAAAATATTTTATATCGATGAAAAAAAACAACGTAATTCATCTTTGTTTCTTGGATTAAAACAATTTTTAAAAGTCTTTTTATATTTCCCCACATTTTATCAATATTCTTTTTAAAGAACTGAAATAATATGAAGATATTATCCGCTATATTTTCAAGTTATACAGCGGTTTCTTGAATTATCTCTTAGAAATGCATTCCAAGGATCTAGACATGACACTTCGACAGACGTGTTGAATCAAATATGTTGTTCGTACAAATCTTTTAAAAAATAATATGTGCAGTTTTTAGTTATTATAGTGAAGGATTTGGAAGTGTTTTTTTTTTTGATATATCGACTAGTTTACAGTTTGTAGATGGTGCCTGGGGTTTCCTCTGTTTTCTGTGCAGTTTAAACACAATGCACAATACGGGTACAACGATCAATACGTCAACTTTGGAACATTATTATTATTATTATTATTATTATTATTATTATTATTATTATTATTATTATTATTATTATTATTATTATTTGCAATCTAGCACCAGTTGCCTGGTTGAAATTGCTGGAGTATGAGTGACAGCAAGTCTCTTCAAGTTTCCATCCCTCCTTTCCTAGTACTCATAGGTCGCAATAATACTGCGATTTACAATTTCACACCGGTTGCCTAGTGGTTATCCCTGAAGAATGAGTGGCAATAAGTCTTCTCAGGTCTTCAGCCAACATATCTTCTCTCTTTGCCTATTATGTCAGTGCTGCAATTTTCATTTCCGCTTTCATTTCCCCTCCTCTGTTGGGTCACTGTTGACAGTTAACGTTGCAGTCCTTATATTTCTAGCACTTTCCTCAGTATCCGTGTAGTTCCCGGTAGTGCTGTGGTCTGTACGGTTTCAATCCTTCATCTAATTCCGATCTCCTCTAGTCCCACCCTCAACGTTTTGGGGACAGTTCCTAGTGCGCCCACTATGACCGGTACTACCCTGGCTTTCATGTTCCACATCTTCCTTAATTCTTTTGCTAGGTCCTGGTATTTTCCTGTTTTTCCCTCTCCTTCTTTTTTACTCTATAGTCTGCAGGTACAGCCACGTCTACTATTTGGCTGGCTCTCAACTTCTTGTCTACAATTACCAAGTCTGGTCTTCTTGCCTGGATGGGGTGGTCAGTTTGAATGTCAAAGTCCCAGAGTAGTGTGTGGTTGTCATTCCCCCCTACTGCCTCTGGTATGTGCGGATACTACTTTTCCGCATGGTTGAATCCTGTTTGTTTGCTTAGTTCCTAGTATATCGTCGCTGCTACTCTATCGTGTCCGTGCTTATACTCCTTCAGGGCGGGTTGACTACATTCACTAGTTATGTGATGTACGGTCTCATCTCTTTCACCACGCATGCAGCACTTGCTATTTGTCTGTGTTTTGTCGATTTTTTTTTTAATGTAGTTTGTCCTTATGCTTTTGTTTTGGGCAGCCATGATGAGCGATTCCGTGTCTCTCTTAAGGTTCCTCTTTCGTAACCACGTCCATGATTTCTTGTCTGCTACATCTTGTATCTGTCTTTTTATTGCCGTTTCATTTTTGCATTGACGTTATTATTATTGTATTCATTTCCAGTTGCTATAGATGTATGTTGTATTTTTTATTCCATGGTCTATTCCAAAGTCGGGTTCGGAGTCGGTCAGCTATTAGTATGGTATCAAAGTTAACGTGAAACATCAATATATGAGGACATTTTCAATTTTTTTTTAGGCTAATGAAGACTAGGTATAGCCCTTTCCTTGCCATTTATGCTGTGAATAATCCAGTATTGAAGAAGATTGAACCCATACAAATGGCAGCAAAAGCTCTTTCACTTGTATCGTTCTACTAAAGGGAAATTCAGGGATGGCGACAATACGCCAGAGTAACAATTTATCTTGAAGAACCGGGCTCTGAATAGAGTGTTCAATGGGAAGTAAGAAGATGACAGTGTTCTGGTGAAGGTATTACTGAAGGATATCAGTTAACTCCCGTATTTCATGTACCTCTAAGTTTATAATATGTAGCTACACAAGTAATTGTTTTTCTCGAGTTTCTAGGCAATATTTCTAATGTTATAGCAGCGCTTTCCACATTCTCATCTCATAGCTATCAACTTGCTTGAAAAGTAAGTACATAATTCTTATCTTTTACTTTTATCCTTGGTTCTGATCTCTCCAATTAACTTCATATCTACAGCAGCTACGTGATTGCAGCATGAAGATACTATGTGGCAAAATTGTTACAAAACCGTATTCGGGCAACTTTGAGTTCGTTCGACGCATATATGATGAGGAGAGCAAAATGTACTATCTGATATTTCATCCCCAGAGGATAACATGGATTATATCATTACGATCGTCTATCACTGTGATGCTTAGATCTTGAGGAAATTTCAAGAGCATTATTATACTGATTGAAAAAATATCCGAACAACACGCAGCCTTCTGCCTATCATAGGCAAGATACACTAGGATGCTGGACCCAGTGACTTTTGAGTGGAGAATAGCATTCTATCAAAAGTCGTTTTTCCCAATGGACTGAAGAAATCCAAACACCCCTTAGGTCTATCCAGTGCATCTCAAGTGAAGATTGTCATGAAACATCTTAAATTGTTTCAAAGTGGGCCCTGTACACAAGGACAGCACCCTGAATGTCAAAAGTTCGTCATGGATGCCACAAGACTGTCTGAGTCCTGGATTGCCCAACCTAAACCAGTAGAGGTTATCTTGGTTCTGATTAGACCCTCAAATCATCTTGCAGCTATCAATTGTGTTCTTATAGTATTCTGCCAACGACAACGAGAACGGTGCCTGATTTTTCCCTGAATAATATACCTCTGTGACTCAACTGTCTCGTGTATACACCAAATTCACCCAAATGATCAACACAACCCCTTCGATCAAATGATAAAACAGTCTGGAGGCAGCTGTGAAAAGAAACCGTCAGATTTGAGTGTAGGAACAGATGCCTGGGGAAACTTTGTAGCATGAAACTACGATTACTTGAAGAAAGGAGGTAGGAAGCCAACATACTGTTACTTGTTCAACTGAGGGAGTTCATCTTGACCATGAAGAGCCTGCAAGTTTGTCTTCCTTCCAGTAGTTGTTAAAGGCATTATTGAAGCCCATAAAGTTGGTGAATGTGCTTATGAAACTGTCAAGCGAGAAATAATTGAGACATTTCCAACACAAAGTCCTATGGTGCCATCACAATGAATCTGAAAACATTCATGGACATGTCCAAAAATCCACATAACCTTTTGCAATGTCCGAGCTGTTGGAGGGATGTTGTTTGTTGCAGGAAGCAGGCAACTTAACATGGATGTAGCTTGCTGACCCAACCGTATTTCTGAAGGGGGCCTTTGTCAACAGTAATGGTCACTCCATAAAACCAACAAGGTAGCTCTTACCAGTGAGTAGGAGATCCATGTTTCCTCAGGAGAAACCATCTCTTAGGCGTGAAAATCCGTGATGGATGGAATGGACCTGCCTCAAATGATGAAGATGTATTACAAAACCTCATCGAAGCAGACAGAATCACGTTAAATCAAGTTATCAACGAATTCAGAAAAAGTGTATTGATAATATCTTTGATATTTTATAGAACTGATCCGATTTACAGCAACCAGGCAATTGAACTGGAACGTTTCTCTCTTTCTCTCTCTCTCTCTCTCTCTCTCACACACACACACACACACACACACACACACACACAAACACGCACGCGCGCAAACATAACGTCCTTATATGCCCTTATAATTGCATAACTTTACTTTGATACGTTTATGCGTGTGAAAGATATATTATCAGGGATATATGCAGTGGTTTCTAAAATGGTTTCTATTCAATATAAAAGATATACATAGATCAGTGTAGTTTCTATCTCTTCCAAAGAAATCAGGATCGTCTTTCTGTCTTACTGTCCTGGCAATACTTCCAAAATTACTCCGTGGAAGCGATCCAGGATTATATATTTGATTGAATGGTCGAGTCTCATTTCTTTCAATACATCCATCTCCGAGTCCATGACCGTACAATATCTCAAGATGTTCACAATAATATCCAGTCTAAAATGTAATGATGTCCAAAAAGCTTGGGAAAAAGTGACTAAACTTCAAGGCAGATTATTTCCCAATGACTTCCACTGCAGAGGTATGCGTTCTCTCTATAAGTGCTTTCTAGTTGTGTATGGTGGTAAGTTTGTTCATAGCTATCATTAACATACTAGCTGGGTGGAGTTAGCAAAAAAAAAGATATAAACAAGCAATAAGTACGAAGAGCAAAGTACAATAATCGTTCAGCTAACTTAGGTTGTACCAATACGTGGCAATAGAAGTATTGATCCCTTGATGGCCCGGCTATATTAGTATTCGATGCATTATTTTTTGCCATGACAGAACTTTTTTGTGAGGTATGAATCGTTTGACTTAGAAATGAGAGGCTTAGATGCTGCAAGGGATCCGTCATTTTTAATAGATTCTATGATGTCCCTGACTCCTGTCTTTTTCCTGGTGTATCGTGTTGTCTTGTGGTCTCTTCATGCGAGATGTAGTATAAGTCTTTGATTTGCACGTCACATGGTACTCAATTGTGCAGGTCTGTCTCTTGGTTAGGTGCCATGTGTCAGTTTCACAATGACTAGATCTGGTCTGCAGGGATAAATTTGACAATTGTTCCAAATCCAAATTTCCTATGGAATTGTATACTTTCTGTTTTCTAAGACAGATCATAGTTCCTAATTGTGTAGTTGATCTGCTAGATCATTTTAGAACATTTGCTATTATTTCATATCGTTTTTTTTTTCTTCTGATTTTGCAGTGTTTACTTTTGTTTCATTTTAATCTTTTCAGAAGGCTTCGGGCATATAAATACTTATATTATTTACCATTATCATTCATATCATCAAAATCAGCAATAGTAGTGGTAAAAGTATACACAGCTCATCGCTTTGGCCATTTGCAGACTCAGTCCTTGAACATTACTTTCGTCTTTATTCTATCCATGTTCAACACTGGTTTTTGTCCTTCTCTGTTAAAATCATCTAATACGTTTTGTAGATAATCCACAAAGTTTGCTATTAATGCAGTAACATCATAGTAACTCAAACTGTTCAAATATTTTCTGTCTACGTTTTCTCAGTCTGTTTCCAGAAAAGTTTTTTTTTTAAGATTGTTTACAAAAATTAGATATCGTTTGTCCGAATTCCGGAAATGCCGACGGTGTACAGGTCTGTTGAAAGAAATGGTGAACTGAATCGAAATTTTGTATACATATATATATGTGTGTGTGTGTGTGTGTATGTGCGTATATGAGTGCGTGTTTGTATATGTGTTTGTGGGTGTTGGTGTGAGTATAATGGTTTGAAACATCTAGATGGTGGCATTCACGTCGCACTAACGTTTTGTCTGTGTAAATATTTGCTGTGTCAGTACCCTTTTCGTTCTCATTATCGTTGTCGAATATCACATTGGTGTTTGAATCAGTATTATTTTCCTTTTAAGAGCCTGCGGCGTTGGGCTAATACCGACGTGTGCAGACATCACGATTCGGAAAGAGACAGTGCTAAGCTTGCACGAACTTCGCTTAGGGTTTACCTTAATGTCGTTCCCTCGCTGTTATGACAGGAACAGTGTTTGGCAGAACCGGTTGGGACTGAACAGCCTTTTTGGGAGAGTATTGCTCACCTATGTGTTTGAATAGACTTCGAGGGATTTCACAAACATTGTCTATCATTAACCTATGCTGGTTAGTATACTGAGAGTTGCGGCTATCATTAAAAAAAAAACAAAGAAAAATAATTAAGCATATGGAATCATGCTGTTGAGACACTTGAACATACTAAATGCATGGTAAAAGACGGGAAAGCAAATAGTCGTGGCATATTGATATATTCGCTCCGTCAGAGAATTGTCTGGCAAGAGACCTTGTTCGAAAAGAACTAGAAATTTGACACACATTATCTGGGATTTGTAAATCTGGAAATGCATGGAGGATTAGTGGAATTGAAATTGCCATTCGTAAGGATAATGTTAGATATTTCTGTGTGGTTTTATTGCGTGTGTTCCATTGAATCTGGGATGATATGCTACAGTCGTCTCTGTGGATTCTCCTACACTGAACATCTCATCTGATATGAAGTCATATTCCCATGAATCACGGGGAAATTTTGTGTTGAGTGTCCTAAAAGATGTCAAATGATTCTACTTGTATATTTCAATGCAAGAATTTTTAAGCTATTCTGACACTTATCTGAGCAACACGTATTCCAATGGTCTCCAATTGTTTGAGTTAGGAATGGTCATTGAAAACACATTTTCCATTTGAAAACGACGAGCAAAGCAACTTGGATGCATCTGAGATCGGAGCACTTTTTTTTTGACAAACCAAGTAAATGTACATCGTTGTTATATGCAAGATGTGTGCATGGTTTATGCAGCTCTTAATGCCGAATGCCATTCTGACCTTTGAATGTCAAAGATTAAATTCATGGTTTGACATAAGAAGCGTTTGGGGTATGATAAGGGTCTTGAACGCGTTGATAAATCTAGGATGAAAATGCAAATGTTGCTAATGAGCCGAGGGAAAAGCCTATATATATATATATATATATATATATATATATATATATATATGTATATGTGTGTGTGTGTGTGTGTGCCTGCGTGCGCATGTGTGTGTGTGTACGCTCACATGTATATATGTTTGAGATTATAGAGGTAATTCTAGGACTACCGTTCCTTTCAATCTTAAACTTCTGATTAGTTTGATACTTTCAATATATTTTTCACGCGTTTGCACTCAATATGTGAGTGTAGAAAATATATACAGATGAACAGAGAATCGTTTAACCACGTATGTTCATAAATACAATCAAACGTTCCTTCTGAGTGACACACACACACAAACACACACACACAAACACACGGATACAGATCGTCAGCAAGCAAGCTAGATTTTTGAGTTGAGAGTTTTGTAGATTTTATCAAATAGATTTGCATTCATGGATAGGGCACAAACGAAGCGGGAATTATTGCTGCTTGCAAATAATCAGTCATCTTATCTCTGACTTCAAATTAGCAGCAAATTATTTGTGGCTGTTTGACTTATTTCTGCATGAATTACAGTTGCGTATTGGATGCCATTCTGTTTATGTAACAGATTCCTTTTTAATCATTTGTTTTTTTTTTCATTAATCTGATGAATCGTAGTGAATACTGACCAGATTCATGAATAAACAATCTGGAAAATGATAATGCAATATAACAAAGTTAAACATATGCGATAGTTGTAAGGAAAACTATTGGTCAGAACTGCTTCAAGTTCGCAGGAAAAATACTAAATGTAAACCATAGGGAATATTGAGAAAAAGGATGACTCAATTGTCACATAGAAAAGATACTCATTAACGCAGAAAATTGCTCAGCTCTTATATAACTTTACAGGAGATTCAGTGAAATTCAGTGAATTTAGCCCATGGAGGAATAAGGAAAACAGAAATTGAAAAATTCCTACGAATGCATCTTTTTAGTTCTTGGAAACTTCAAGTTGCAGGTAGCCTAACAGTTAGTAGCACTGAATCTGACCAATTGAAATCAAAGTCCACTTAAATCTGTGCTTTGTCTTCGTACTGTCTTTTAACAAGCACAATAATTGATTTATTATCCCCCTGATGGAGTAAATAGCAGGGATAACAATGGCTCTTTCAAACCTTTGTCAGCAACCAATCTATGTGAAGATGGACAAGTCTGAATTCAATCCAGGATGGTCCCAATCCTAATCCTGCGTGACAAGAAGCTAGGTATGGACATGATATGGACAGGAAAAAGAAAGTTTCCGGAAAAAATGGATCACGAGGATCTGGAGAAGCTTTTACAGCTTTAGCAAGCTCGAAATAGATCCCAATAAATTACTTGAGAAAAAACAAATTGAGTTACATTCACAATGACGAATAGAACAATGTGATCACTCTCTATTTCATTTTTTTCCTAAATGTCCGTCAACTTTTTCCTCTTATACTAAAAAATTTTGATTGTATGCTGAAAGTTTTTGCTCCATTTATTCAGACAAGAACAGTACTCTTTCAACCTCTTTTGGTCAGTTTAAGGCATGAAAATATGGATAAATTTATCGATCAAATCAGTCATCAGCTTCCATCCGTGATCTTCATCATTACACTTGAAAAAAAAAAGACAAGATCATTAAAAAAAAAACAGAAAAAAAACGTTGTTATCTAGTTATGCATTGAAATGAAACATTAATCCAAGATTGATACTTCAGAAAGTCTTGGGTTTAAATAAGTGTTCACCTCACAAACAAATTATATGGCATTTGTATCTTTCAGAAATATGAAAATATTCTTTTAAAAAATCACATGCCTATAATAACTAATGGATAGGATAGCTCAGTATAATTCCTGATCCCTTGCAATTCGTAAACCTTAATTTTCATTATGCAAAATAAACAAGAAAAAAAAACCAACCTAAAATCAGAAATCAGGGTCTAATCATGAATTAGTGCAGGAAATTGATACAGTTATGCAGAATAGTGTTTGGTCAGCAAGCAGCGATGGCAAAATCGAAATATCACGGCTTGAAGTTACGGCTGCTTAGATTATGACGTTTGGTATTTTTTAGTATTCAGAGCCAAGTATAAAACTTCAGTGCTTGCGAATAATGATAAAATTACTAACTAGAGTAAAAGAACTAAAACGATTCACAGAAAAGAAATTGATTAAAAAAATGTATATAAAGCAATTATAGTACAGTATTATAGTAAAGAGAAACACTAAATACAGTAGTATATGCATCTAACTGAGAGAATGATCAACGCTGATATTGCATGGTATTACCAAATTATCCAACAGTATCTACTTCTGTTTCAACCTATGAAATATAAGAGGAAAGTACAATGGATATTGTTTATAGAAGTGCAAGTTTTAAAAAATATGTCTTTTCTAGAATAAAGTTCGTGGATGTGCTGTTTTCCCTCAGGTTTTCAAAGATCTATTTGGTCTCAAATGATTTTCATGGACGTACAGGCTGTTAGAGATATGTTCTCTTGTAATGATATTTATAATCATGCAAGTCTTCAAGGATGTATTCATTCAAGAATAATGTTCATAGACGTACAAGTTTTCAAAGATCTTTTCCTTCTGAAATGAATTTAATTGGCAGAGATGTTTTCAAAGATCTCTTCTTTTCTGGAATACACCCATAGACGTGCTCGTTTTCAGATTGTTTTGCTTCTAGAATAATGATCAAAGACAGGCAAGGTCAAAAGATGAGTCCCATCTACAAAAATGTTAATTTTGACAAAAGCATTATCATCATTAGGGGAGTATTGATACTGCCATTAAACGGTCATTGATATCTGAATCAGTCAGTTCAAAAATCTATTTTAAAGTTAAACTCATATCAAAATATTTACATTAAATATTCATATTAATCAAATTGATTTTTTCTTGCATGAATGATTGTTTATGACGATTAATTATATGACAATGAATTCGCTAGCAGTGAATGCAATTCGCTCAATTCCGATAACCTTCACTCATGTTAACGGTCAGATTTTTTGGTATCTAAATTATCCTGTCCAAAATTGATCACAATGAGAGACAACCGAATTTATCATATATATTTATCAGTATCTCTAATGAAACAAACGACAAAACAATAACAAGGCTCATCACAATTTTTAACCTCATGATTAAAATTGACTCTGAGTTCAACTGATAAGTGCGCACTGATATTGACAGGCAGTCTCATTAGATATGGCGATATTATAACTCAACAAATAAAGAATCAAGCAAAAGCAAACTAAAATTGGAAGGACAAAAAAAACATTAGTCTTTATGAAAGGGTCTATAACAAATGAATCCTCCCGATAGTCATCTATAGAGCAGAGGAAATGGGCATAAACAATAGATTGACCCCCAAATTGAGCACCATGCAATGTGCACATGATTGAATCATGCTCAACATTTGAAATAACGCAGCACAGTATATCAGTGAAAAAAGAACTGGACCTTGGGATGTCATAGAATCAATTACAAAACCGATATGACAATGGGTTGGTCGTCAGACAACCACTGGACATCACCATTCAAAACATCGATCATGAGTGCAAGTGTGACTGGCAAAATATAAAAATGGAATGACAAATCAGATAAGTTTGGGAGTTACTGACTCCATGACGCTTATGATAGAGAGGTCTAGTAAATCCTGGGGTAAGTATTTGTCCCATGACGGATGCTAAAAGGCTGTGATACTGATAGCTATTTATGTGTAACCTTGATTGATAACACATATAAATCAGACGTTGAAGATATCTGAGTATTTTGAACAAGGCTATGAAATATACCGAAGGGAATTCATGGGCAACAATGTTTGATACGATGTTTTGTAGGTCCTGATATTTCAGGTATTATCATGTTCTGAATACCTATGATCTTACTGAATGCCAAAAAAAAAAGATAGGAATCGTCAAGATTGTTAAGGTTTAAAAGTATGAACTTGTAAATCAAATCAGAAGACCAGGGTGCATTTCTGAGATGTATAGTTTAAAATGTTTCAAGGCATTGATTCTTAACTGAAGCGGCAGCCCCAGGGGCGTGATTATTTTCATGAGGTGGGCAAAATGATAATTTGGTTCAAGATGTGAATGGATTCACTTAGGCGGAATAAAAAAAAGGGGTATGGTTGATGAACTGAAAGAAGCACACTATATTGTATACAGCATTTAATACTGAAAAAAACGTACAAGCAAGTCTCGATGAGTTTTTTTTCTGAACCAAACGAAAATGTAAGCTCTCATATTGGTAATTGTGGAAGCATCAAACTATTTTTGTACATACTTTATGAAATGACACATTAAATCTAAGAATTTTAATTTCAATTTGCTTGTCTTTGACAACCATTACACTTATTGTGCTTTCATGACCCTCCTATGTATAATATTCGGTATCCGGCTCTCAAAGGGCCCGCTGGATATAATATTATCTACGTAGTAGTTTTACAGAACATCTGAATTCATCTGCTTGTATGGTGATGTAAAAAGACACAAGATTAGTGCACTGAGTTGATATTTTTTCATTAAAACGTTTTGATTTCTAATACAAAAGAAATGTTGATCGTGTCAAATGATTAGTATAAGATAATGATTTTCATTTGGCCAGTTTTTACATGACAGAATGGATTATAACTGATAACTTAATTTTGTTTTAACAATCAAATGGGATATTTTCCTATCAACTCTTTTGAAATGCTCTTCTTCTATTTCGATTTGCAATTTAAATTCATCTCGTAACCAAGTAATTTATCATTCTTTTCATGTTATTCTTTCCCAGCTATTTCGCTACATTCCAACGATGGCTTCCAAAGATTTTTTTAATGATATAATTGATCCATTTTATAATTCTAAAACGAATTGTACAGTTTAGGAAGCAATGAAACATTAGGAAAGCCGTTAATTGAATATTAATTGAAAGGAGAATTTTATAAAATTGATATAAAAATGTTGATTTACTTACCTTTGAATATGAATCAATCCTACCTTTATCTACTGCTCGTTTTCATGAAGAATGATAAATATATATCTCAATCAAAAACAAATTTGTTGGTTGACCCCAAAGGTTGATTTCTTTCATAAGGGATGGGTCAGACTTCTGGTAAATGTTATTAAAATTCATAAAGGACTTTTAGGTTTATTATGTAGACAAATAGACGAACGGATAGGAATTCAGACACAGATGGAGACACACGAAAATGTTAATCAGTGAGTCCGTCATTTAATGATGAAGAAGTATTCATTTTACACTGCATAATTTCAATCCTGCATATAGAATTAACTCAATGCATTTCAATGCAAACAGAGAATGAACACCATGCAGTGAGAATTCTAGATCAAGATGTAGCTGATAACAGTGTCAGATTACCAACCGATTCATCAATCTTTATATATATAGTTGGATAGATAAATACATGCATGAATACGTACATGAACTTTTCTTTTATGCTCGGCATGGAATATAGATAGGCATATCATGATAGGTTGGGAATATCTACTACATCAAATTTACTTTGCTTTGATGGATATTTACCCAAGTAAAATATCTTTAAAGAGAGCCTATTGATGCATGCTTACATTCTTAAACTTCTGTATCGCATATGGCAACTAATGTATGTAGACATATGAGAATATAAACATTATCTACGGCATCAAATTTAACTCCATTTGATCTGCATTTATGTGTATTCAATATGGCTTTTAAAGAGAATCCATAGACCCACCTGAATGTTTAAGAATTTTGTTGCAAATATATGCTCAAGATTAGACAACAATTGTCAACAAATGGGAAACGCGACATATAATTGCTTTTAAAAACGGGTCATCGCCTTGGGATCTTTTGTACCTACGTTCATGCGCTTATGATTTCAGGATTTTTAAGATAATCATTGTTCATATTTCAATGGATGAGGAAGAGTGTTTAACTTATAATAGAGAAATTTATGAGTGAATATGGATGGTGAAGTGTGAGACTGTTGAGAGATAAAAATTGTACTACTTGAGAACCCATATCCGTGTATTACATATATGTGAAATAAATGATCCTATAGAATGATTATAGGTTTATATTTTCTTAAATTGTTCATTCTATTTGCATCTATCAGCGTTCATTCTCTTACACAGTAGATCATATATTCTATTTCCATGTAATATAACATAATCAATAATCATTTTGTTGGATCATTCCTATCCATGTCTTACCACTTAAATTAGCCGTTGAAAGAAGCAAATTAAACAAGAATAAACGAAGCGAACATTTGGCTTCAGGACATTTATTTGGGCTTTTATATTACCGGCAGCTGTCTAGTTTAACGGTAGAAACATTACTACGCCTAAGAAGCTACCTAATCAGTGAAATGTTCGTTTCCTGTAGCAGCCCATTTTCTTTGATTATTCATTCCATTTATGCTGTGTATGGTTAGTGATGAATTAACATTGAGATGACGAGTGCTCATTTCACATAGTTTTCTTTATGATATACCCAATTTACAATCATTCTGTTGGATCATATATATTCATTTCTTTTTCAACTTCAGATTTTGCCGGCTAAAGTGTCGCATATGATCTTTTAAGATCAAGGTTATTAGTTCTGATGGCTATTAACATTTTGCAACGTGGCCAGCCAGTTTACATTTGAGTTTTCAAATGAGTTCTATGATGCCCCAGTATCGTGTGCTTCCAGTTATATACATTGCAGCGTTTTCTGATTTCTCAGTGTGATGTTAAGCATGATTTTTTCCGGGTGCACGTTGCAAGGGTCCTAATCTTTTGGTTATGTTCCAAAAATAAGCTCCGTAGGGATGATCCACTGGTTGTAGACATTTCTTTTTTAAATTGAGGGGATTTTTTTTGTTCCCAACGGTTTATTTTTATCTACCATAAGCTTGTTACCCTAGACTACTTATTTTGATTTTTTTTTTTTTAAAGATGTGATGTCCTACGTTTATGTGGTCTAATTCATCAAGTTTTGCATTTTGATTTTGATGGTTATGTGTTTATTTCAAACATGATTGTGGCACATGCCCTTTGTTTTGCTGTTTTTCAATCGGAAGCCAACATACATACTTTCATTCATTTAATCAAGAATTAGTTTAGGGTCGTGAAAGATCTATTAGAAAAGGACAACGCTGTCTGCCGATTTGAGCTTGTTTAGGTATCTGCGTCAATTCTCTTACACAGCCAATTATATATACATATATACAGCCATCGAAATAACCTGGAAGATAAAGCGAGGGGCGTTAACAGTCATAATCATTTTTTTAAATTATTTTATTGGTCTATTAAATGTATATCGCACTCCGTTGACCGATAAGAATTCTCTACAATATAACAGAGGGAGGATTTATCTTCAAGTGAATCTCCATACATGTGCAATACAGAACTCTCTGTTTGTAACAACTTTCAAATATTGCATCTATTAAGAACCGGAACTTTTGAATTAGGTGAAATAAAATGAATGAGTTGGTAGCTAAGCTTACACTACAATTAACTTAATTATCTATCTTGACAAATAATACTGGCGGAAAATATGACCCACGTGGTTCATTATATGAGCATACTATTCGACACATTTCATTGCTGTGTTATATGTAGCCACTGTTTTTCAGCCAGTATCGTAAACAACACGAAACCACTCCATTTTCTCCTCATTATTATTCATCCAATATATCAGTATATGTTCTTTAATCATTTTTAAATGCAATAAACACAACATTCAAGATAGCTAACTTGTATATGATATTTGCACGTTCGTTGATGCACACTTACTCTCAAGCCTTTCCCATTCCGTAAAATACTTCCTGGATTAGTCGTTATCTTTTCAACCAGTCAATCCTTTTGGAAACTTATTAGTGCTGATAACATAGTCATCTCCTCTCCAATGTTTTTGTAGAAAAAGCAAACAAGAGATCTGGCAAAATTGTCGGAAAGTATTCACGTATGGAAGTTCCAGAGAGCAAAAAAGCAGCAACAAATGTAATAAGGTGAGTTGTATTCATTCGAAGTTTCCAGCAGCTGTACTTTCCAGTTTATCAGTATATAATGTAGCTATAGTAATATTTATTATGACACTGACTACAGTTTTACACTTTTCAGTCATCTTTACTTGTACAAAATCTGCTAAAATTCTTAGGGAGTTATAATTGAGTGTATAAAGATTTACATTTTTTATCATTCTTGAAGAGTATCGATTGATTGAAAATCTTCGGATTTTATCCGTCATACCCTTGATTATCAGTAAAAAATTATTTTATTCGTCACATTTTCTTCTTTATTAATTTCTCAGTATCTCGAAGAACAATTTTCAATGCTTTCACTACTTCGTCTTTGAAGGATGAAACAATCTTTATTGATATTGCTTATTTATTTCTCTGAACACGGCTGTGTCTAATACCAGCTTAGGAGTAAAGTTATCCCGTCTCAGGAAAAGTCTTATTGTTTTTGTCTTTGTACAGACATATTTTTGCTAATATTGAGGCATTGACACTAAAGATGGTTACTTTCTCGAGGGATAGAAAAGTTTGAACATCAATTCAGACTTTGGTTTATCTGTAACCCTCAACTGTTTTGAGTTCAGTATTTATCTGTTTTGTTTGGTCACCTTTCATTGCCATTGCAAGTAGAAGTATTCCTCTCTACACTCAGTCCTATAGAGACTCCTTAATTTTCCAATCCAAATCATCGAGCACCATGACCATACTTTCATTCCCTGCTATTCTTTCAATACTATCCCAAATTTCTAACCCCAATCATCCAACCAGAGACCCTTTTTCACTCATTGCTATCTTCTCGATCCCATCCCTAGTTTTCCATCCCAATCAACCAGAGCCAAGACCCTACTTCCAAACATTACTTTTTTTTTCAATTCAAGCCCAAAATTTCCACCTAGTCATCTAAAACGGATACCCTCTTCTGTTTGTTATAAACTTTCGATTTCATCCTCAATTTTCATCGTTAACTAAGGGTGTACTCAATCAGCTGTTTGAAAGTTGTCTGGATGGAGAGTTTTCCATAGTTCTTGCCCATACCATCAATCAAACCTGGATCTTTTTCCGTAAGAGTTAGACTCACTAACCCTCACACCATCTGAGCAGACAAAAACCGATATACAAAAATCAAAAATAGATTTTGAGCATATACCATTTGTTTGCCTCGAAATACAAAAGCTCTTAATACAATACTCAACTGATACTTGTTATACACAGCATATATTTAGGGATACTGTTAGTGTGGATCTAGAGCATTCACTTGTTATGTGTAAAATTCATAGCCTGATCTGCTACAACACAGAAGAGCGATTGGTATGACGGTGTAGCTTGTTTCTTTTGTTCATTTTTCTCCACCTTTTCCCTACTTATAATAGAACGTCGACGGTACAATCAGATCGAACATACAAATTGGATCAACGAGTCGATTAAGTTAGAGTTGCGTATTTATGTACTACACATCTTCAATTCCCTTTTTATACAAAATGAATGAATGTGTTGTTTTAATTTGATCACAAATCAATTTAATTCAATCAAAACAGATAAAATGTGCACTTCAAAGTCCTATAAAATACCAACACAAAAATAATTTGAAAGCCATTGGAATCATTCTAAAATCGATGCTCAGATATCGGAAATATCACTGCACTGGATCCTCCGTAGAAGAAGAAATAAGGCCTAGAATTACCCCAGGGGGCAAGCCATCGGTAGAGCAAGCCCAGATTTTGAGAACAAAGAAATCTTATTAGTCCTAATCAGCAGAGTATATTACCAATGCACTTTCCCGATCGTCAACAATGGAGCTGAAACATGGAACTCATCAAGGGACTGACCTGCAAACTGAGAACTATGTAATGTGCGCTTTGAAGAATCACGTTTGTCCTCACATTAAGACACCACAAGACACCACAGTATATCAAGGATGAATAAAAGTTAGAAAGATGATAGAAGCCATCAGGAAACTGAAAATCAATGAACTGATCATGTTGCAAGAATAGTGGACAACTGACGGACATCACGATTCACAATAGTGGTCGTCAGAGATTAAATGCGGACCCGAAGCAGGCAAATATATGAGATGGCAAGTGGTACGTGATAGGTTCAGAGAATATTAGCTCAACAATGCCCATGATAGAAAAGTGTGGCAAGTCCCTGGGAAAGTCCATCAAACATCAGTTGATAAAAAAACTGATGATCAAGATGCAGCATGAAAATCTCTTTCACAATATTTTTTCCAAAGTCCGTGATACCATTCCTTTAGGATATTTTCCGTATAGTTCAAAGGGTCTGCATGATACATTCTATTCTTGTCTTACCTGAATTGAATTTAATTTTGATTGAATTAAAACTACTTATTAAATCATTTAGTGTAAAATTTTAAAAAACGAAAAAAAAAATGTGTGTGATGTAAAAAAATTGCGCTTTTAATCCTAAGTAATTTGGGGTTTCTGGTTTTACATTCAATTCCGATAAGCTTCCTGAACATTCCAGGATATTCTGCAGGAGTTTTTATGAATCCATCAATGCTGCTTCGCTGATATTCCCCTTCAGATTAATAAACAGATAATTTAAGTGTATGTCATCCCAGGATACGATTATTGGAAGTTTCATTTGTGCTCTGTTTATACATACTAATTTGCCGGAAGAGAAGCGTAAAATCAGTTCAGTTTTTATCATCTTGATTATGTACAATGAAAGAAAATCCAGACAATCAAAGGGTAACTGAGTTGCTTGTACTGAATAGCTACCAGATAGATAGATATTTGGTAATGCAGCGTACAAAACGAAAATTTACGGCTTTGGTGTATATCCATAACAGACAAAGGCAAGCACTTATCTTTTTTGTAAGAGCATTGATGCCATTTGTTTTCTTTAAGTGTCTCCGTTTTTGCCTCCATTATTCTGGATAGTTTCCTGTCGATGAGGTTTGTTGATCCCTGTCAGAGTCTTTATTTCATTTATTTTGTTTAAAATATTTTGCTTTTTGGTTCACATGACCTACAGTTTTTCAACGTAATTGTTCTGCTTTATTTCAAAGCAAATCAATATTGACCGTCCCTAACGCAGAGCAGATTGTACCTGCTTGAAAGATCTGGATGGCTTTGCTTGGGGACGTTGAACAACCGTAGCCATCAAAATGGTGGAGTGTTCAAATCTTTTTCTACATGTGTTTATTAGTTGTGTGTTTCAAAGCTCCTGACAATACAGTTTGTCTGCATTTCGGGGAATTGACATCAGCACTCCCCTAGCGCCCATTTAAAAATGTTTCTCATTGTTGAAAAGGAAACACTTTCATCCTTTTCAGTTGTTTATTTTGACAGATTTGATAACAACATTTTGATCCTCCAAAATTTAGATCTTTTTAAATGTGTTTTCATAGTATTCTTCAGATATTTTCCCGGTGGGAAAAGCCAGTGATGTCATAAACATATATTTATTTTTGTATAATATCGATTCCAACGATGCAATTGATCCTTTATCGCAGCGACTCAGTGATTCAATGTTACAACGAATAAAACTTCTGATTGCTTCAGAAATTATGCAATATTTGTAACATTTGATAAGTCAGATCCATGAGCAACGGAATCCATCGAAGCTAGCCATTTAATAAGTAGGTGGTTACAAAGAGTGAAGTCATCAAATAGATAACTTTCAGAAAACGCCACTGGCAATCGGCCAAATTTTCCCTCACAAAAGACGTCTTATCACCAGCTGCAAGTGAGAGTTGGACAATGCAGTACTTTGCTGAATGATGTATAACAAGATGATTATTCATCATTAATAGAGTCTTGGCTATATTTCATCAACTTTCAAAAATCCTCCAATATTTATATATGATAACTGCATATTGCCCGAATACACTAATTTGGTTATTGCAAATGCTCCATCGTGATTGCTTGTTCGATTCATCAAGATAATTGAACAATCACTTCATTCAGACTCACGCACTTTCAGGTAAAGACGCATATAAATATGCACATACGTACACACATACGTATATATCAATATATGCATATGTTTAAAAACAAATACACTCATGTACATTTATATGTACAAATACCTGTGTGTGCTTTTTATAAATACATATATTTGTGAATTTATATATAGAGAGAGACATAGACAGAGACAGAGAGAAATAAAGAAAGATACATAAACACATCAATTCATGTTTATTTATACACATTTATATATATACCTTCAAACTGACGCTCATCCAGGCAAACGCACATACGAGCACACACAAGTCTATATCGATATATACGGAAACACATTCATATATATATATATATATATATATATATATATATATATATATATATATATATATATATATGTGTGTGTGTGTGTGTGTGTGCTTGTATAATGTTAAAATGACGTGCATGCCCATGCTCGCACGCATCACTCTATCACCAACACACAAATGCTCAAATACCACAACTATAACAATATATTTTTTTGATTATTTGATCTATAACAATTGAAAACGGTCTGTTATCAAAGTGATATCTGAAATTCATTTCCCAAAGAAATGTTGATTGGCATTGACATGCAATCAGAAATGCGTCATTCTAAGATTTAAATTGTTTCCGTGGAATATATCCATCTTCAGTAGTATAAAATACGTATAGGATATGCGGGTATGTGTAAGTTTGTATGTATCAATATATGCGTGTGAAACATTTGTTCACTAATTTGTTTGAAAAGGAACGTCATATGATTGGTGATATAATAAACTTTAAAACGGAGCCTTCATAAAGTATTCAAGGATAAAAAACAAGTAAACCAAAAAGAAACTAAGACTCTCTCTTTTCATCTATCCGTCTGTCTTTCTCTCTCTTTGTCTCTGTCTCTCTCTGCCTCTCTCTGTCTCTCTCTATGTGTCTCTCTCTCTCTCTCACACGCACAAACACACACACACACACACTCACACACAAACATAAATAGATAAATAGATGGACTGATTGATTCTCGGGACAGCTAAATTTAATGACACCATAAGTAAATGACAATTTCCCTTCATAAAACTGTTTGATTCCCTGCCAAGAATTCCAAATAAATTATCTGTTTAGACACATAAGAAAAGAAGAAAGTAAAGTTAAAACCATAAAGAAAAGTAGGAAGCAGAAAAAAATAAAAGAAAATAAAAGGGAGGGAAGAGCGTCTAAAAGTGAATGTATTGAGCCGACGACAGATTGAGGCTTGCAGTGTCTAGCTTGAGATTTACCACGCCAAATCTCTTCCGATTCGAGAATGGCTCGTTCCAACATTACGATTTAGGTCAGACCTTTTAGCAAGAAACCTCAAGACTGCCAATCGAATTATATTTTATTGTTGGTAAGCAGACGGTAACCTTTTATCGGGGAAGATGCTACAAAGGTTATAGCACGACTCGGTGTGTGGTCCAGAATTTGAACGCTAAAAATTGTCGGCTGCTAAAAATGTCTTATCACCAGCTGCCTTCGATAACTTGTTTGATATATCATAGCGATGTTTAGCGTATGCAAAGTGCACAGTCTCAATGTGTAAGAAAGATGTGAATACATACGTTTTTTTTTATCATATATATATATATATATATATATATATATATATATATATATATATATATATATATATATATATATATATATATATCATTAATATTTATATCATTATTATTACTATTGAAAACTATCAACTTTTACTGTCAACATAAATTTCTTCAGTCTCTGAGTTGGTCCAGCTGGTTGGCTGTGTGTACCGTACGTATACAGCACTCAAAAACAGCCAGAAAGCTAAAATATCAAAATCTCACTCAATATAATGTCAGGAATTTTTCCTGGATTCAGGTTTGTGATACGGAGGGTTCAATTTACGATTTAATCCAATACTAAATTGATTCATTATTTTCAGTCCATTTGTTGTTTTTGTTTTTTTTTCAAAATTCAGTCTGTTTTGTGATTACTGCCTAACAAAAGGTGGGAGGATTTACTGATTCATTCATTACCACTCCTCTCAATTTTTCATCACAGCATGCTGGAAAAAGATGATGGTCAGGTGACAGTTTCTATTGAGTGCTTTACTTGAGTAGCATTTATTATTATTATTATTATTATTATTATTATTATTATTATTATTATTATTATTATTATTATTATTATTATTATTATTATTATTATTGTTATTATTATCATTATTATCATTATTATTATTATTATCATCGTTGTCGTTGTTGCTGTTGTTGTTGTTGTTGTTGTTTGCATTTACTCAAAGTGTTATATCTATTGTAGACGAAGTACTGTGTGTATGTATGTACGTATGTATGGATTCAAGAATTTGTGAATATGGCTGCTTGTTTTGGGGAGGGGGGCGTGTCTCTAACTTGTTAGTTTTTATCACTTTGTTGTATTTCATAGTCAGAAATACAATTCATGCTACAGGCAACTCATACCTATTCCATCACGTTTTCCGTCACGGTTTTTTTTTTTTTTTGGTCGACATGTTTCACTTTTTAAAATGTGTGACCCTTTTTTTAGAGTGCAAAACTAGAAAGTTCACTCGAAATTTGATAAAAAAACGCAACTTGTTAATCTTATCCAATATTCTCTGTGAATGCATGTGCTTGCGTGTGTGTGTGTGTGTGTGTGTGTGTGTGTAAGTGCGAGTGCGTGCGTCAGTGCACGTACCTGTGTGCGTATGTGTGTGTACGTATCAGGTGAGTTCAGGCTTGCGCCTACATTATAAACTCCAAAAATAAGCCAGCACCACTCCAGACTGCAAGGCGGAAAGAATCTTTATCGACTGATACAACCCATTTGGAGAATATTACATTGCACTGATGCCATGATCGGAGACGGATTCCAAACTTCTTTATCCGTTGATAACGATCATATATAAATAACCATATTGGGAAGAGTCAAAAAGTGTGCAAAACTGTGCTATTTCCAAAGTAATTTAGAATGAAATGCAATAGTGATTCTTGCTGCTATGAAATACATTCTCTACTTGAAACCGTACTATAAATTTGAATAAATGTATAAAAATTCCAAAATATCCTAGATATAACTTTAAATCTTAGAAAAAACAAGTTCAAAAAGGAAAAATCCCAAATAGAAGTTTATGAAGACGTGTTCTTTCTTTAAGTTAATTGACTATATTTTTTCCATTTATTTTCTGAACTTCATTAAAAAAGGAAACACACATACACACATATTTATATGATACGAATAAATAATGAATGTAAAGTAATATGATATAATATCATACAATATTCGATGTGAGATGAGTTTATTCCCCGATTGCTCAATTGCTCAAGACATTCAACATTAAAACATTAAGTTGAATTAGCTGAAAATTTGATATCGCTAAAAATATAAGATGAATAATTGCCTCACAAACACTTCCATGTCTGTACCATGTTTTTAACTCTTCCAGTTGAATGGTTTCCCAATTTCAAGTCTTTTGGGGGGGATTTTTTTTCTTTTTTTTTTTTTGGTGAGATTTTTTTTTTTTTTTTTCAATGGTGGAGGATTTTCCTTTTATTCTATTGATATGTTTTCTTTTATCATTTTTGCTTTTTACTGGTTGGTCATTACTTGTTATTTTTTTCTATTATACGTTGCCAAGATACTCTTCTTGTTGGTAGTTATAAATTATGAGTTTGCAAGAGATAGTGTGGGCATTTTCTCTACCAATATGCTGTTAAACCATCAGAACCCTGTGGTACGTTTCCTCTCTGAGAGTATTTTATCTTTACTTAAATCCTAAGTAAAACCAAGAAGATACTAAAAACACAAACAGTGGCATCAAACAAAAAACATAACTAAAACAATGAATTGACACTAATGACATCGTTACTTGATTTAGCAATGTTGAGCCAAAACACCAGTGCTTTTGTACAATTCAACAGTATTGACTTCTACTCTTCTATATCGAATGGAATCTTTGGTGGAGTCATCGAGTTTGCAATATCTACACCAACACTAATATTAAAGATATAAAAAAATATCAAATTCTGCAGACGGCACGGTACAGTTCAATTACCAAGAATGTTGGACCAAAAGACAACATCTATTTTGATGTTTCTATGGGTAGTTTCAATTCAGCCGATAAATTGGACCCAATTAATTGTGTCTAACCCTACCAGAGGACTAAACTCTAAAAATATGAAATTTTAGTGAAATGATTGTAGAAAATAGAAACGCACATTAATCTGAGAAAGCAAAAAAATCATCGTGAAAGAAATGGAAGAATTAAACTGGAATGGAAATAAGGCCTATGTAAAAATTTATATTGTTTGATGTTAGCTAAAAAATAAACTTGTATAACGAGAAAAAGAGATTCTGTAATTTCATACATTGATACAAGATGTAACCATCCAAACAAATTCATTAAAAAGATCCTTCAATCAATATAAATGAGGGTAATGTATTTCTCTCCAAATGAAAGAATAATCAACGATGTAAGAAATAAATTTATTGAAACCTCCAAGGACAGCAGTTTCACTGGAACGTGCTTTAAATATGATGAAAAAATTACATAAAATAGAATAAAACAGAATAACGACAAAAAATGTCAAGACACTGAAATCATACGGTTTAACCTGCATTCAAGCAGCAAGTGAAAATTGATTTAGGAAAAAATCATGATAGAACCCCCCCCCCTTCGAGCAAGAACAGAATGAAAAATAGTTATGGTTGTATCGATAATTTCGGTAATTTCATAACAAAACATAACAAAGTAATAATGAGTAATCATATCGGTCTGGTGTAATTCCTTTTTTTTCCTTGTCTAGTTTCCAGGGATTCGTCTTGACGCATGCAATGAAGAGTTCAAGTAAGCTTGTATCACCTTGTCTTACTCTATTTTTAAACAAAGAGCGCTCATGGTATTTCTGTAATCTCATAAATGAACAGCTGAGTGGGTATATTATTTGCAACATGACATGAACATATACAGTTGTATGACAGCATCAACGACTTTGGGGTTTCGACTCAATCAAAGGCTTCTTTGAGTCCACGGATGATATATTCTGCTGATTTTTCTTTTTGTTGATTCACAAGGTATAGAAGGTCAATGGTTGAGTAGCAATCTCATAGATCCATCCAGTTCTGGCACTCGGTTTCTATTTAGGGCTTTGGTTATTAGATTGGAGATCAATCTTGTGAAGAACGTGTAAATGCAGTTGTAGATACAGTTTAGTAAGCTTATTCGTCTCATTTGAGTAGCTTGTACTGATTATGAGAAAAAAAACGAACATTCACAGTTAACTTAAGTGTATATGGAAAGATCAGTGCCTGTCTCGGCGTTTGGACGTATATTGCCACATATCAAATTTGAAGGGAAAATCCTTGAAGGATTGTATTTCGCATTTTGCAATGCAGATTTCAGCAAGTTACTGTAATAGAAGGTAACTTTCAACGAGGACCTCTGCGAGATGGCATAACCCTCATTGACATTGGTTCAAATTTACAAATGATATTAAAAAATTAAATTTGGGTAATAGCTCAGCCAATTCATACTAAGAGCAGGACATTAAATGTGATAGTCCAATGATTGCAGTTTTTATGATAACTGTCTTCACCTTATGCGTCGTTGAACTTTCAATGTGTCAATTTGAAAGATTAAATTTTGTGTTCTGTCTCATTCAATGAAGGGACCAGAAATACCCCATCATTGAATCTTTTCATTCATTTTTTTTTTTTGAGGTTTATATAATTTCATTTTATTTTTAAAAACAATCTGATTTTCCTAACAATGTTTTGCTGACTACATCAGTCACTTTGTATGGTCAAAATTTCAATAGTAACTAACTTCAAACATTTTGATTTAGTTTGCGACGAATATTTTTATCATTATCTGTAACTATTTGTGCTGTCTCCCATTTCAAATTCTATTCCAACAAATCTCATGACAGTTCGTGATTATGACTCTTGTCATATTTTTTTTCATTTTTTTTTCTTGCAACTATGTCCCAATCTACTGTATAGATGGAGTTATTGATTTATCTTTCAGTTTGACGGATCTATAACCGCACTTTCTATTTCTTAAGAATATGATGATCGATATTATCATTACCAAAGAAGCTTAATACGCCGACCCTCAGTTCTTGTTTACAGTTTGTCATTAACAGTTGTCAATTCTACTTTGTTTTTCTTTAAAATCAATATTGTATACATTCTTTAGTTGAATTCTTGAGAGACTAGATGATATGCATCGCCATTATGAAATCATCCAATTGCTATGAATTCATTCTATCCTCAAATTGTAAATGATCAGATCTATATGAAATAGTTCATTTGATCAACTTTCCATCTTTTCTCTGTTGACAGTAGATTCTTCATAATACGACTTTAAACCAAGATACAGGCATCTTTTGCTTTAGAAAATTTTGCCCAATAGCACTTCACTTCCAGACCTCAACCTGTTTGGGCTTTTGACCTTATCTTGAAACATCTGTGATCTATCGTGATTTATTCTGTTCACCTTTTCACAAGATGTGTGCAAAGGTATCAAAAAAGCCAAAAATTTCAGAATTAAGTATACATAGAAAGTGTGTATTCTGCTTCACGTTACATTAATTTTTTCCATGTACAAAAAATGGTGAGTGCTTGTTTGCTTTGCACCATTTCATTTACAGAGGTTTCTCAGGATGAAGATAGAAAACTGTATAAGCAAGAAAGTATATGACTTTGATAATATATTAGACAGCGGTAGCCATTAATGATATCTATTCTTTTTTCATTTTTTTACCCCTGTGTATGTGCGTGCTTTTGTGTGTTTATGTGACTGTATTGGTTCATGTTTTCTGTGTAATCAAACATTACAAGCCATACTGTTTTGATTAAAAACTTGAAAATTAGCATCAGTACTCCATACAACACATTGTAAAAGTGAATTTTTCGATTTTCAGAAAACATATTTTCAGGCCTTATTTTGACGGTCTCATTATAAGCATGTAAATCCTACAGAATTTAGATGCTTTTAAATGTTTTCTTCCAACTTCATTTTCTCCAGTTAAAAGCACTATTAACAATATCAATGGCATGCATCTGACCATGCTTATTCTTCGACTGAATTTGTTTACATAACTCCAGATGTTGACGCTATGCTTGTTCAATTATTGACTGTGATGGTGAGTTTTAGGTGATTTTTCACCACTGTTTCTGTTTATTGAAAACTAGATTAATTCCATTATTTCTGCAAGTTGGCTTCTCAACGTAAATGCTGAGCTGTCTTACGATTGTAAAGATTTGCCTTCCTGCTACCGACAGTATATATCTGCACAAGGACAGTGGCAGTTTTACTTCACAGACAGAACCATTTAACTTTTATACTATACATTCTTACTTCTTCATTTTCATGTTAACATCAGTTGTTTTGTGTTTGACTGAGGACCGTGAAAGTGCATGACTCCTAATATTTCCTCCACCTGATCAGTATTCTAACCAGTCCAAAGATAAACGTGGTCTGGACAGTCTCAACCCTTCATTGAATCATAATTTGGTCTCTTTGTTGTTTGGGAACCAGTTACCCGTGTGTGAATTTTCATATGCACATATTTCCAGATTTCACAGTCTCTTTGAATTTCGACTAAGGGTCTGGCATTTGACCACTGTTCTCTTTCTTTGATCAACACTCTTCAATTTGCCTGGAAAACCACGTAGACTTTTACCAAAATCTGTTTTTATTGATTGGAATTACAAGGTTTGCTCTACTTCAATGGGGTAGTCTATTTGAATATCCCCGTTCTCGAGTATTTTACACTTTTAGGCTTTGGTTTTAGCTCAAACCAATTGTCAAATTGTTTGAAACAAGAACTCTGTCTACATACTTATTGTCATCAGTCTGTCAATTCGAGTAGGCAATAATTATGAGATTTAACGAGTGCATTTATCTGTGTTCTTTCTTCCTTTCCGGAAATATCCCTCCTTACATTGCCATCAACATTTAACATTTACATTGCACTTTTTTCTACCGAGTTGAAAATTCTTATAAGATCTCTTCTCAGTAAAATTTGCTGGTTTTGATGGGGCACAGTGTCTGCTGGATGGGTTTCTTGAATTTTCATCCCAGCCAACCATATAATTAAAAGCGTTTTCTCTCATTTGATTTTTACACTAATGATAAATGCTTGCTCCCGTTGAAAGTCGAATGACAATGAGTTTACCCTTAGTATCATCATTTCCTATAGTTTTCTAGCTAATTGTGCAAAGGCTGCGGTCTGATTTGATCATTTTAAGGTTTTCAGTTTCCCAAAGCTCCTTGCGACGCTTTTAGGGACTTTTTCAAAGGGACCAATAATGATGGCACCACTGTCTTTTCATGTGTTTTTTCAATTTTTTATTATCGTTATTATTATTGAAAAACCATAGTAAATTGCACATATGATGGATAGTGTTGACACATTTTTATGGGCGTTTGCTTTTGTTTGTGTGTTACAGCGCTTTCAGCCATGCCGTTAGGTCTCTACAGACTAGACAACTTCTAATCTTGTACTTGACTCTGATTATTGCATCTAGATTGTCCAGTATCGACTAGTTTATAGGTGTTGTTTTTCCGCAATTTCGGATGTTCTTTAGTGGAAAACGCCTGTGATGTCATGAATATAACTTATTCTGACCATCATCATCATCTTTATAATTATTATTATTATTATTATTATTATTATTATTATTATTATTATTATTATTATTATTGTTGTTGTTGTTGCTGTTGTTATTGTTGTTGTTGCTGTTATTATTATTATCATTATTCATCTTTTTCTTTTTTTGGGTGTGGGGGCATTATCACAGGAGCTGCCATTGATTGCTGCTAGAGTTTCAGTGACAGCTTCTACAAGTCTGTAGCCATCCTTTTGACACTCTCTTAGTAAAAGCCGTGATGTTGATTACAATTTCACATCAGGGGATCATAGTTGAAGGCTTATTGACTGTGAATCATTTCAGATAATTAACCCTCTTCTCATGTAGTCCCAACCAATCACAGCTGTGCTGTGGTTTGCAGCGTTCCCAATATACCATTTCCCTGGCTGTTACGCCATTGCTAACAGTTGGGAGTTGCAATCCTCATATTCTCTGTGGTCCCCCCAGTTTTCTTGCTGTCCTAGGCTGTGCTGTGGTTTTTAACGAATAAATCCACCCTATTACACCTGGTTTCTTCCGTCACGTTGTGTCTTTGATACAGTTGCACAAATTATTATTGGTACTACCGTGACTTTCAAATTCCATACTTTTTTGCCAGGTCCCAGTATTTCTGGCGTTTTCGATCTCTCTGTACTTTATCTGTGATTTGCCGGCGCATATATGTATATTTTTTGGCAGGTTCTCCCTCCCTTGTAAAGGGCGGGTCTTCTTGCTTGGATGGTGTGCTCTATTTTGGTGTCAATACCCAGAGTAATTTAAAGCTTCTATTTTCGAGGGCTTCATATGGTTTATGTTAAAAGAATTTGTCCTTAGGATAAAATCTTAGCCGTTTGCTCAGTTCCCAAATAATCACCGTTGCTACCCTGTCATGCCAGTTCTTGCGCTGTTTCTGGGTTTTTTGACTACATTCAATAGTTATTGTTGTGGTAGGTGGTTGTTGTGATAATAATAGTAATTATTATTATTATTATTATTATTATTATTATTATTATTATTATTATTATTATTATTATTATTATTATTATTATTATTATTATTATTATTATTTGGAATCTCACACCAGTTGCCTGGTGGTAACCGCTGGAGTTTGAGTGACAGCAAGTCTCTTCAAGTCTCCAGCCCTCCTCTCCTAGTACTCGTAGGTCACAGTAATTCTACGATTTACAGTTTCACACCGGTTGCCCAGGGATTATTGCTGAAGGCTGAGTGACAATAAGTCTCCTCAGGTCTTCAGCTAACGTATCCTCTCTCTTTCGCCTACCATGTCAGTGCAACAATTCGTTGCAGTACTTATATCTCTAGCACCTCCTCAGTATCCGTGCAGTTCCCAGTAGTGCTGTGGTCTGTACGGTCTCTATCCTTCCCCTAATCCCAGTCTCCTCCAGTCTCTCCCTCAGCGTTTTGGGGACACTTCCTAGTGCGCCCACTATGACCGGTACTACCCTGGTTTTCATGTTCCACATTTTCCTTAACTCCCTTGTTAGGTCCTGGTATTTTTCCCTTTTTTCACCCTCCTTCTTTTTTACTCTATGGTCTGCAGGTACAGCAACGTCTACTATTTGGCAGGCCTTCCTTTTTTTGTCTACTATTAATAAGTCCGGCCTTCTTGCCTGGATAAGGTGGTCAGTTTGGATGTCAAAGTCCCAGAGTAGTTTGTGGTTGTCATTCTCCAAAACTGCCTCTGGCTTGTGCTGATACCACTTTTCCACATGGTCGAATCCTATTTGTTTGCTTAGTTCCCAGTGTATCATCGTTGCTACTCTATCGTGTCTATGCTTATACTCCTTCTGGGCGAGTTGACTACATTCACTAGTTATGTGGTTTACTGTCACATCTCTTTCACCGCACATGCGGCATTTGCTGTTTGTCTGTGTTCTGTCGATTTTTGTTTTTATGTAGTTTGTCCTTATGCTTTTGTTTTGGGCTGCCATGATGAGCGATTCTGTTTCTCTCTTAAGGTTCCCCTTTCGTAACCACGTCCATAATCATCATCGTCTGCTATATCTTGTATCTGTCTTTTAAACTCGCCGTACAATTTTTTCCCTTCCCATCTTTCTTTTCTTGTTTGTTGTACTGTTCCATTGTTTTCTACTTTATTGCTTGTTGCACTATCACTCGCGCTCTTTATGATTTCTTCACTATTTGTTTGCACATATCTTTCTAGGACTACTTTAGCTCTCTGGACACAATCTTCTATGCTGATGAGCCCCCTGCCACCCTTCTTTTCTCTTAACGTATAGTCTATCCGTATCATTTCTAGGGTGTAATGCTTTATGCATCGTCATAAATTTCCTTGTTCACCTATCCATTGATTGGAGCTCATCCTTTGTCCACCCTAGGAATGGTCCTGTATACCTAACTACTGACACAGCCCAGGTGTTCATTCCTTTTATTAGATTTCTGCTGTTTAATTTGGTTTCTAATATTTTCCTTATCCTTCTGAAGTATTCTCTCTTTATTTTCTCCTTCATCACTTCCCGTTTTATCATGTCACATTCAAGGACACCTAGGTATTTGTATCGGTCTTGTGCAGTCAATGCCCTAATCTTGCTGTTGTTCGGGAGTTCAATTCCCTCAGTCATTGAAAGCCTTCCTTTGTGCATCACCATGATAGCACATTTTTCTATTCCAAACTCGATTCCTATGTCCTCACTATATTCCCTTACTTCGTTGAACAGAGTCTCAAGCTCTCCCCTGTTTTTTGCGAACAATTTTATATCGTCCATGTACATTTATTATTATTATTATTATTATTATTATTATTATTATTATTATTATTATTATTATTATTATTATTATTTGCAATTTCACATCGGTTGCCTGGTACAAACCGCTGAGGATGAGTGACAGCAATTTTTTCCTAGTATGCAGCTCTCCTGTTCATATTCTCTAAGACCTCAGCGATACCGTGGTTCACAGTTGCACATCAGTTGCCTTTTGTTCATCTCTCCCCTCTCACCTATCACGCAAGCATTGTAGTTATAATCCCTGCTTCCATATCTCTTCCTCTGTTAGGCCACTGCCAACATCAAATGTTGTAGACCTTACATTTACAGAACTTTCCTCAGTATCTGTGGAGTTCCTAACAGTGCTATGGTCTGTACAGTCTTAATCCTTCCTTTTTATCCCACAGTCTCAGTGTCTTCGGGACCGTTCTTTGTGAGCCTATTATTACTGGTACTACTCTGACTTTCATGTTCCACGTCTTCAGTTCTCTTGCCAGATCTTGGTATTTTCCCCGTTTTTCACTCTCCTTCCTCTTTATTCTATGGTCTGCAGGCACAGACGCGTCTATCACTTAGCAGGCTTTTCTCTTCTTGTCTACGATTACTAGGTGCAGTCTTCTCGCCCGCATGAGGTGGTCTGTTCGGATGTCAAAGTAGCAAAGTAATTAATGGTTTCCATCCTCCAGTTCCGTCGCTGGTTTGTGCTGGTACCATTTATCCTTATGGTTGAATCCCATTCGTTCACTTAGTTCCCAGTATATCACTGTTGCTAATATATCATGTCGGTTATTATACTCCCCCCTGGGTTAGTTAACTACATTTACCAATGTATTTTGCGGTTTCAAATCTTTGACCACACAGGCGACTCTTGCTGATTGTCTGTGTTCTGTCGATTTTTGTTTTGATATAGTTTGTCCTGATGCATTTGTTATGAACTGCCATAAGGAACAATTCCATATCCCTCTTCAAGTGTCCTTTTTGTAGCCATGTCCATGATTTCTCGTCTGACACATCCCGTATTTGTCTTTTGAATTCTCCGTATTTTTTCTCTTGTCCCGTTTTTCTTTGTTTGTTTGCAGTGCCATTATTTTTATTGTTATCATTATATCAGATATCAAGGTTCAACACTGTAGTCTGAGTAGTAGTATGTTTGAATCAGATTGGGTCGAGTAACAGCAAGTCTGTCGCCTATATCAACACCCCTGTGGCCTGAATGGCGTGAGCAACGATGAGGTCGGGTTTCAGACTTAATTTATTATCAATCAAATTCTCCTCTCCAATAAAAAGATAAATATAACACGTTTGCGATCTTTGTGCCAATTATTACCCCTTCTTTTCTTTCTAGGCATTAAATGAAAACAACCTACTTGATATAGAATAGTTTTTAATTGCACAAAATTTGTATTATTAATTTGTACTCATTGGGTTTTTCCTTACGTGAGATATGAGATGTCTCTCAACAAATATCAAGTGGAGTCAAGTCTCCTGAAAACTTTCCAGAATTCTTATCGTCTTCAATAATATTGTAGTCTGAATGGCTACAATTCCTTAAATTAAATTACTACCATTTTTTTCACGTGTATCTCGGAGGTGAACACGCAAACTTGAGATTCATAATAATGCTTGTTGTTTTCTAAGACGTTTTAGTTCAAAATCGTGCAGTTTAACTCTATTAATATGCTAAATGCCAAGATCCACTCAAGAAAGACAATGATCATATAAAACTACCACGAGAATACATTGAAAATATAAGGATAGCTGCCACACGACCGGCTCAGTCATAGAAGATATAGAAAGAAATTCATGAACTAAGTCGACACAGTTTATCCACTCTGGTTCTTCAATGTGAGATAGCGAGCTTGGCATATTTATATCATCTCTTTTATGGGACATATTCAGAGAAGCTTTATCAGCTGGACCAACCAGTAAACATTTTTCCATCCAAGACACGATTTGCTATCTCTAGTGAATCCCATCAACAGTTTTTGACCATTCTACAAACCAGTTGCAATTTCCACTGGAACACCCCCTCCCCCCGAGATAACTATCCTGTTGGATATAATATTGATCTCTTAAAATCCAAAATAAAAAGATATCTAATTAAAATTGACTATACTCACAGCCATAGATATTTCGATCCTTTTTCTGAGAATGGCCAGAACATTCGTGTTCTGTGTATATAATGCAAAAGTGTCTCGTAGAATTGTCATCAATCAGCGTATGGACCTGCTCTCTGCTACAAAATCCTGAGAAGGAAATTGAAGTTAGAATATCGAAATAGTTTCATCCCAACAAGATTTTCAAGATTACTCAATAGAAATCATTTATCTTTCTTTTTTTTTTTTTCGAATGTCAAGCTTTTTAAACTACATTCTGCTTTGAAGTTAATCAAAAGAAAGATGATGAATTTAGTAAAATTTCAATTTTGAAATACTTATTCAAAATCGGAGAGAGAAAATTGACCATATATGTATATATGGTATGTGTGTGCGTTTGCGTGTGCGTGTGCGTGTGCGTGTATGCATGAAAGTGTGCGTGTGTGTGTGCATGTGTGTGTATTTGTGTGCGTGTGTACGTGTGTGTTTGTGTGTTAAGCATCTGGATAATTGACATGTTGGTCATGAACAGTTGAAGGGGCCGTTTGTATACAAGGCTGGACCAATAAGCCTGCAAAATGATGCATAGTTATCATCTAAATTCCAATCCTGAATTCTCTTTCTATAATATACGGTCTTTGTGGTCTATAATAATCAGTCGATCAAATGGATGGACAACAAAGGAGTTTATGTTGAAGAATGAATAATTCTTGTTTAGAAAAAAATGTTTGTCTCCATCAAGGATCATAATGAAGAATAATCATCAAGGGATGAATGCAATGTTATAGTATTCACTCGTTGTCTCCCTTTTTCTCACTAACACAGATATACATACTCATACACACATCCATACACACACACACACACACATATACATATACATACATCAATACATATACATATATGCATGTATATAAATAAACATACACACAAATGTCCACATACGCAAATACACACAGACGCAAGCACACTCATAACACGCATACACTGTCAAAAAAAAAGGTCAGATCAACGTCACATTCTGCACTTCATTCTCTCCTTTCCATAATGAGTCCTGCTTCTTATTAAGATGATGTATTATTTTTCAAGAGATAAAACGAAAGTGAAAAAAGTGTGCATGTTGTTATTGCTCACAGTTTTTTCTTCTTCATATTATTTCTATCATATCGCTATAACAGGAGTTTATGTAATACCTCAACACATCTGATACACCGACAGCTTGAATTTAAAAATTGAATCCAACTCTTTGTAAAATACAGACAACGAAACATTTTTTTTTCAAATTTGCTCAATGACTAAATATTGCAAATTAATCGTAATCATACACCCATCGACATATTCAGGCTCATACACATGCTGGAAAAGAAACACTCAATCATACACACACAGGCACACACACACACACATAGATATGTGAAAAGTGTGTGTGTGCATGCATTTGTATTCGTATGAGTGTGTTTGTGTGTGTAATAATCATAAAGATATCTCTGTAAAACTCTTTTTCAGTGCAAAAAAGTCAATGATATTACATGCACACACAGACACACACACGTGCGCATATATATATATATATATATATATATATATATATATATATATATATATATATATATATATATATATATATATATATATATATAGCCTCTGGGGTTAAAGCAAAGTCCTACCTCATGGTACCGGATGGGATTATTGATAGTATATAGCCACGATAAACAGTTGTAATACATCAAAACACCAGTCCGTGGATTACTAAATTATTCAAATATATACATATATATATATATATATATAAATATATATATATATATATATATATATATAAATAGTCTGTTTTGCAACCACCTTAACTACACCAACACCTTTGCAAGCATCATCACCGAAAAGAGTCATCACATACTCGATAGCACTAACTGTCGAAGTAAAAACATTATATACATTCTGCAATGCAATAGATGGAAGCTACAATTTGTAAGCAAGTTCGAACGGCAAATTTATCATTAGTCTTACGGACTCAGAATTAAATCACAGAACAATCCCTGGCAACTCCCCGTAGAACCACAATTTTGACATGTACGCTAGCTTTAATATCATTAGGAAAAAATACTCCCATGTACATGATTAGAATTCTAGAAACACACGAGGATATGTGGATCAACGAACTCAAAACATTCTCCCCTAATAGACTTGACACCACACGTAACAACCCTGATTACACAGATCTCTAAAACATAAACCTCATACTAACAATGATCTCACATCCACATCTACCCCACCTCAGATATATCTGATACTGGTAACTTCAAAGTCACTCAGACCCATAGCAAGCTCTGCCTTAGTCTGTCATCTTTCTTTTAAAAATTGGGGCCCACATATCTTTGATGACCTGTTGGGCCTCACATGGAGAGACCACAAAACAGCACAGTACATCCGGGAAAAGACAAGAGTTAGAGACATCATAGAATCCATAAAAAATATTAAATGGCGGTGGGCTGGCCATGTTGCGAGAATGGCAGACAATCGATGGACATCATGACTCACAACATGGATTCCCCGAGACCACATGCACAACCGAGGCCGGCAAAATGTTAGATGGAGAGACGAGCTAGACAAGTTCAGGAAGTACTGGCTCCGTGACGCTTAAGATAGAGAAGTGTGGCAAATCCTGGGGAAGGTCTATGTCCAACGACGGACGCTAAAAGACTGATGATGATGATGATGATGATGATGATGAAGATTAAAACTGATGTAGTTCATTTACCTCATTACACCTCCATTTACACTATCCCTGATCCCCCAAACAAAATATAACACCACAACACTTCCCTCCTACCCCGATACCTTATATCTTCTCCAAAACCCACTACTGCTGCTAAAGAACAGACTTCATCACTGGCTGAACTCTCTCTCCCAACAGGATACCCGTTGCAGACAGGATACAAATTTTTGCTCACAAAGCAAAATTCCTGATGGTAGACTCATGTTCCACATCAAACTTAAAACCTAAAAGTACACACACACGGCGCACTCTACTGAAGTTGGGAATACCTCTCGAAATATGTCTAGACCATTGATATATATATATATATATATATTTACAAATGAATAAACACAACTTCTGTACACTTTAGTCATGAGTCTGTCTCACTGTCTATGTTTCAATATGTATATATATATATATATATATATATATATATATATATATATATATATATATATATATATATATATATATATATCGTGTACGTGCGTGTAGACTGCTTTAAAACTCTGAAACACTGAACATTAAAAAATGCCCGATATCATTCAATGTAAGCTATGTAGTTTTCAATGTATACATTGCTTCTAGTTCAGATCATCAGTTATCTACTACGTAACCGTTTTGGGGATTTCAAAAACAAAACAGTTGTATGAACATAGCATCCCAGCAGTTTTGATCAAACACCACACCCTTTCCAGCTATGTTTTGATGTGTAGTTTATGTCATACATAAACTTCATATTTTTATATGGGGGATTATGTGCCTTGTATGCTGATATTTTACTGCGTATTTATTTCCTGAAGAGGGGTTTCTTACGTAAGTGACCTCATGGAATGTATTCAGCGATGAGGGATCAGTAAGTATAAAAATGGGCGCAACTCTCTGTTCGAGTAATTACTATTGAATATTAACCAATGTGAATATTGAATCTGTTGTTTCGGTTTTAATCTCAGACTGCATGCAAACCAAATTATGATATCATCTTTAAGAATATTAATTACACTGAAAAACTTCTTCAAGTTATCATATATATATATATATATATATATATATATATATATATATATGTATATATATTCACATAATTGTGTATGTGTATGGCTTTCGTGCTCTCGGGGACGAAAGGTGACACTGTAATTAAGACTAATACAATGGAAAATACTTGATAAGCAATGATTAAAGGAGCTGACTGATCTATAATTGAAGAATTTCATAAACTATCTCAGTGAATAAACCATTCTCCAATTAACGAGAACGAAATTAGGTGCTAAATACTTTCACACATGAATAGATGAAACGGCTTTGTTCTTTTCATACACTGCAGATTATCTATTAATAATGAAGCTGGTCCAATAAGAGTCAAGTAATTAATATATCGTAAAATAACCCAATAATATGATCTGCTATACGTACACATACGAGGAAAAGTGCTCTCACAGATTTATAAGCTTCAAGAAAGAACAGCTTATTGGGGAAAAAATTTTTTAAAAACTATTCTTCAGGTGTAGACGTATTCATTCCCATTCATATTGTACAGCTGGTGATGATTACACTGATAAATTTCAGCGTTTGATTGGAAGGACTGCTTTTAGACATTGTGCTGAGTAAGAATGTTCCGTTTCGCTGACAATTGCCGATTGAAATACATATACTCAACTCGAACAGCGAATACTGATGCTGTATGGAGAAATCGCCCCTTTGAAAACTACAGAGAATGTACCCGTATTTTAGAACGATTTAACTCATTCGCTAGGCTTTTTCCACATTGGAATAATGTTGGCAATAGAGTGTACTCATCGTATGATCAAAGCGGTTTCATATTCATACAAATCAACTAATATGTAAAACAAGTCTAGTTAGTCACTGAAAAGAAACCATCATATGACCAAAGCATTTAGACAGCATTCCATGCTGGAGTCATTAAAAAAATTGGAGAATAGTTTGATCAATAAATAAGTCACGTCCATTGTTTTGGGGACAGTGATCATTGAAAATGTTCGTGAATCTTAGAGGACAAAAACCAAAAGTCCAATTCATTATAAACTTACATTGCAAATTCTACCCACTCAATGAACTTCAACTGTTTTTCTAGACATTAAAAGGAACAATTATCGAATCGTTCACTCCTCTATCTATTTACACATTTACTACATTGACACTACAAGTGACGGTTTGGATTGACTGCTCCAAACTAAATATTTAATGAATGTTGTATACTCATAAATGTTTTAAAATGTGATTGAATAAAATATTTTGATAATTTAGCCAATTATAAAATTGCTCTAAGCCTGGATTTATTGCATCACCTTACATCTAGAATTATCGATGGTCCCCTATATAGCTAAATGATGGAACATTACTTGATAATTGACCCTAAAACTGAGACCCATACAACATGCATAGGAAAGAATCATTCTCAACTTCACATGGAGGTATTGTAAGACAGCATAGTATATACGAAAGAAGACACGCGTCTAGGGCGTCAGAGAACCTGTTAATAACTCAGATGTCAATGGGTTGGTCATGATGTAAACATGTCAGAAAACTGCTAGACATTATGACTCACATTATGGATCCTCAAAGATAATATGCAAAAGTATAGTTGATTGAAATCAAGATGGTGTGACGTGCTGGATAAAGTTAGGAAGTACTGGCATTGTGATAGGGGTCTGGTGGATGTTAGTTATGGTATATGTTCAATTACGGACGCTAAAAAGATGACTATGATGTTAAGTGGTGTTTTGCCATCTTGGGACAGGAACACACACTATCGTGAGACAAGTCATATTGTTCCGGGCATTGGACTGACAATTTGTTAAAACCAGACATCTAGCCAGTAGCAGCGAACCAGTCATATTGGAATCATGGAAGAACTTGATAAGCGTCAATGATATTCCAACAAAGCAACACCAGCTCACCCAAGGCCTTTACAGCTTTCTTTGATATGACCTCCCAAAATTTAGACTGCATGATTGAGGGTATCAGAATTGATAGTATATAAATAGGTAACAACAGATTTGCTGACGGCTTCGTACTGTTTGCCGATAACAATCATGAAGTTAACTTTATGCTGAGCAAACAGAATAATGAAAGGAAGGAGGTTGGTATTTATATAAGAAACGATAAAACAAATGTTACCTACAACGGTGATGATGGGGGCAGAGATCAAAGTCGATAACGCAGAGCTCATTGAAAAAGACCAATGCATTTACCTAGCTCAAGAAATCTACAGAAATCCTCAAAAAAGAAAGAAATCAAACAAAGAATAACCCTTGGCTGGCAAGCCTTCAGGAGAGTAACCTCAACATTAAAGAGCAAAAAAAATCTCTCATCAGTCCTGAAAAAAGTGTGTAAAACTATTGCTTCCCCATTATAGTCATTAATGGTGCATAAATGTGAAGCCTAACTAAAATATTACCTTTTCAGCTGAGGATTATGCAATGTTATCAAAAAAAATCGTGTTTGGTGCCACATAGAGGGCCAAAAATACAGCATGGTATATTGAAGATAACACGAGGCAGATATATCAGTCCATTAGAAACCTCGAATAGCAAAGGGTAGGATATGCTGCTAATATTTCAGACCACCACTATACATCACAATTCACTACACTTCTAAAAAATATATGAAAAACTGTGACCTATACATGATTAGATGCAATGCCAGTACGAATGAGTTTCTTGCAACATGTTCATTGCAGATCTCATCTTTTCAATCAATGGTTAACAGGCTGATCCCCCGAGTTGGATGAGAGAAGGGAAAATAAGTTTGAGTTTCTTTCTCATGAAAGAAAGCAGATGCTATATACATATAGAGGGACCATGATATTCAGCGGATATCAATTGTGGGGTCGATCGGGGAATCACAGTCTCTCTTAACGAAATCAAAGTGAAAGTATTTGACACGTCATTAGGTTATCCCCAAAAAACTATTCCTATCAGATAAATCATAAATTTTACTTTTCAAATAATAATAGGCTGTTTATGTTTCTCGCTTTTTTCGGTCTCTTTAAACAAATGATTCATTTTAGATCCCTCTTTAGGGTTTTATCTGGGTTCTCTCCTTACCTCTCTCTCTCTCAGTCTGTCTGTCTATCTGTCTGTCTGTCTGTCTCTCTCTCTCTCTCTCTCTCTCTCTCTCTCTCTCTGGAGTTGTGCATGTGTGCGTATCCCGTATCGACAAACTCCAGCTTAGCCTCGCAGCAGTAAAAAAAAAAAAAGAAGAAATTATTACGATAGTCTTACAACTTAACTCCTTGGTGAGAGTGACTACTTGCTTTGAATACGTTTCCATTCGTAACGATTCTCGGTATAATACTAAAACCAAAACTTGGACATGCTTGGAGTACTATTATGATCCTCGAATAGATCTTTTAACACCCCAAAACAACATTACATCTAATCAAATAGTGAATGAAACAGTAGGGAACCCCGAAAAATTGAGCTGTTCAGTGAGAGTATCGGGGAGAGTGTTCCATATTTGTTATTATGCGGCGATTTTGGGTTCGAGATTTCAACAAAATGTATAACAAAAAAGATAACGTTGGCAGTTTTGGATATAAGGTTCCAAGCGAAAGATACGGAGATCATGTAAACTTTGCAACAACTGACGGGATAAAAATCAAGAAGAAACCAGCCGAAAACGAACTTTGGATAGCCAATACCAAGAAACCACGAACAAAATGGACTACATCTTAGCAGATAAAAGCCATAGCGTCAAAAACACCCATGTCATGACTCAATTTGACGTAGGATACGACCACAGAATGGTAAGGTGAAAAATGTTATCTAACAAAACACAAAGAGTCCTCTATGCCGGATCATAAAAGCTTACCTCGCCAAAAAAGCTCAAGTGATCTTCTGAGTTTGAATTGAAAATCAGATATAAAATTCTTGCTGAACCAGAGAAGGATGACTCCAACATCAACAAATTCAACCTCAAAGTAAGGTCATCTTAATTAATGTTGCAAATATATATTTAAATAAGAAGCACATAGATCATCAGTAAAATCTCAGATGGAACCAAAACAAAAAAAAAACAAGATAGGACAGAACGAATCTAAAAATAGGCAAGGATTTCAAAGCTATTACCTGAGCTCTCAATACAGGACGGAAACGAATAAGTAGCATACTCGATGGAAATCTAGGCCTTACTGAAAATTTGGTTGTAAAACGTGCCGAAGAATTCTATGAAAAAACTTGTATCCTCCAAACAAGGAACACAAAACGATGAATAGGATATTCAAGACGCAAGCAATCAGTTCGATGATTTCCCCGACATTACACCATGGAAAGTGATACAAATCATCGACCATGTTAAGTGCCCTGGACCAAATAACATCATCATCAACCGACGCCCAAAATCTTGGGAGATGATCTCAAATAAACTAGATACTCTATTCAACCTTTTCATAGAGCAAAGTAAAGTCCATGAAAATCAAGATATTAAAATTATGATACTATAAATATAAACACACACACACACACACACACACACATATATATGTAAGAAACTCTTGAGACCTAAACAAATGAAGACCAATCACTTGACTCAACTGCATCTACAAACTTTTCATAAAATTATCTCTAATTAAATAATAAAAATACCAGAGGAAAATCAAGTTTGGGAACTGACTGGCTTTAAAATAAGAGAAAAAAAAAGGAACAAAAACTAAGGACACACAAAATACCAATCCTTATTGTGGTTATCAGTTTTGTGAATGCTTTTGACTCGGCATATATTCACGAGGTCATTGAGACATATGCTCCACAAGGTGTACAACCCGATTATGTCGAGGTACAGCAAGATATATACGGTAAAAACAGCTTCATCAAGCTACGTAAAGACTCAGAGCCCCTTTAGCCCCCTACCCCCAAAGAGGATGGCAATATAATACCAGCCAACTAAAACTGTTCACAGCCTTCCTCGTGATGATTTTCAAAAACACAGACCGGGAAAATAAAAGAATCAGAATAGACAGCGAACATTTGAGCAACTTTAGATTTGCTGTCGACATTGTCCTTTTTGCACGGCTTCCAACTAGCGATCAATGAAATGAATGAAGAAACCGAGGAAGTTAACCTTCACATGAACTTCAGCAAAACAAAAGTCATGTGCAGCAATCACGTCAGAAGCCAACACACAACGATCAAAATTGAAAACGCTGAACTAAAGAAAGGAGGCAAATGCATCTACTCGGGACAACGAATCTCCATAAAATTCCTCAAAAGAAGAAGAAATAAAAGCGAATAATGACTCCAGATGGCAAGCCTCAGGCAGGACAGGTTAACCTTCAAGAATGAGAAAATACAATCAGTTCCAAAAAGAAGAGTATACAGCCAACGCATCTTCCCGATGGTCACCTCCGGAACTCAACATGAAACTATGCAACATACACATAAAATATTCATGCTCTACCTCACATCAATAGATCATGAGATATATTAGGGGTCAAAAAAAATGAGTCTGAATATCATAGAATTTATTGCAAACCCGAATGACAATGGACTGGTCATTTTGCAAAAATGGAAGATAATCATTGGAAATAATGACAACATGTTCACCAGGGATCACATGCGTGAGTGTGGCCGGCAGAACACAATTTGGAGAGACGTACTCATTCAGAAACTATTGGTTCAGCAACGCCAATAATAAAAATTTCCGGCAGAATCACGGAGTCACTACTTTCGAAATATGATTAGTTCGTCGTGTCACTTTATTTTCTGAAAGCTACAGTCTTGCATGTGAGGTGTTGGGACTGATGATGTGAATTGTGACGTTGAGCAGTTTCCTGACAAGGTAGAATCGGATCAGCCTATTGCCATTTGAGTTCTAATTGAAACCTACGATATCTCGAACTATTAAGAGGATGTCTTTTTCGCTTTTACAAAAAAGTTGTTCCCTTCTTTCTTTTACGCTAACTAATCCACTGACTCATGAACAAACGTACAAAATTCATAGACCTTCAAAATATTGCAAACCATTCTATCATGGGTGTTGCAGAGTCCAACTTTCTTGTTTCATCGGGCCTTTTTATATTTTGTCTTGCATATAATCTCTGGGGATCAGTCACTAGTTTGTGCCCATCTTTTTCTTTGGAAAATCAAACATCTATATGATCCAACAAGAGAGAAGCAACTAATGCGTTAATCCCACCTTAATCTAATTCTTTAATTAGTAACCACAACATGGCAAGCTTGTCAAGAGATGTTGGTCGAATTGCTGTTTCTATTGAGTGACTAACCAGACAGTGACTATTTCATTCCATCTGATGTTGTTCTAATTTCATCATCATCATCATCATCATCATCATCTATCTAACTATTAACGTCCGTCAATGTCCCAAAGATATGCCTGACCTCTCTACCATGGGCATCACGAAGATAGTAGATGCTGAATACACCATGCTTGTCACCCTATATCACCATCTGTTGACTGCAACCTGGTACCTGATCTCTAGGTTTCCATTTTGTAAGACGTGTTGTTTAGTAGTTATTTATTGCAATATTCCCAGCCTGTTGCCATTTTAGTTTTCCAAGTTTCCGTGTCGTCATGGAACCCTGTTGTTTCTCTGATATACTGTGCTATCTTACGATATCATTGTGTGAGGTTGGGCATGATCTTCTCACATGTGCGTTGCATAGTCATCAATTTGGGGATCAATCCTTCTGAAGTCCCATGTATAGGCTTCATATGTGACTGTGAGTCAGATGCTTTGGTTGTAAATCCTTCTTTTTAGGACTATGCAAGAAAATTAGGGATAGTCCAATCAAATGAAGACGAATCAGGTTGGTTTCAACTGACCATTCTGCCTACTATAGTCGTACTTATCCAACCATGTGTTGCAATAATCATCAAAATCAGCAACCTCTAATTCATTTATTTATCTCATTGGATTCAGCTTTAATACAATGCATCCTCCGAAGATCCAAGCTTTCCATTTATATATTGTATACTATATCCTTTCTATTGATCTATATGTTTTGATCATTCTAGTGAAATGGAATACTCATCCATGCATAGAAGAGTGAAAATTGATTGTCCTTTGATTTTTGTGATAGCTTGGTGACACGTTAATATCAATAAATACTACACACCGAGAAAATTCAATCTATTGAGCATCAAAGAATTATTCTGGTTTTATTTATTTCGGGAAAAGTCATTAAAACCGTTAGATGATATCAATAGAAAAAAAAAGACTTCATTAAAATGCCTTTAAAATATTTGTTTATTCAGGAATAATCTACTGCTCATATTGATCTTACACACACAAACACACACACACACACATATACATATATATACATATATATATATATATATATATATATATATATATATATATATATATATATATATATAAATGTAAATGTGTGTGTGCGTGTGTGTGTGTGTTTGTGTGAGTTTGCATGAATTGATATTGTAATCGCTGTACTTTCTCATGTAGTATGAGTGGAGAGTGATCGTCAAAAAATTCAGCATTTTGACAGGTTTTTCAAAAATATACATACATGTATATGCATATGAATAATATATATATACATATATATATGTGTGTGTGTATGTGTGTGTGTATATATATGTATATATATATATATATGTATATATATATATATATATATATATGTGTGTGTGTGTGTGTGTGTATGTATGTATGTACGTATGTATATACACAGACAACAGACAAATACAGAGAACGGGAGATAAATATATACGTAGAATGATGTTTGTTAGCTCGACATTAGCTGATATCACCATGGTTTCCACAAATAGTTCAGATTTTAAAGAATATTTTTCAAAAATTGATTGAGAGAGACGGATTCATATACTAAATGCTATCGTACAAAAGAGAAACTTATACAGCATACTACAGTGAGTCATCGCTGATCAAATTTCAAAATTTAGACCAGGTCAATTACAAAATATCAAATTATATATCTTTTTTCGAGGTTATAAATAAATCTGTTCAGATAAATTCATTCTCTTCTCTAACTGACTCTATTAAATGGTAAATTCTTCAGGGACTTGCTTGTTTCATAATTCCTGAAGTTGGATACGTACTGACTGAGTGAAGTTAGCTGTTATATTACTTTCAGAAACGTTCCACTGTTTTATCACGTGACTCTAAATTGTAATATTTCAAAACGAAGGATTATTCAAAATGACTGGGCATAGCATGAGTGGTTTTGTAAGACTTTGTTATCAGAATTGTTGTTCCTACATTGGTCCCAACACCTCACATGCAAGCCATCACAGCTCTCTCCGTCAAAAATTGATGAATAGAATATACCAAATTTACTTTTACACAGAAATGAAGATTCATTCAAATAAATGGGATTAATGGGGTCTTTTGGTTTAATTGCAGATCTAGACCTCAATTCAACTATTTTGGGATGAACACAGGATTTTCATGTGGTTCAAATGAAGAATAACGAACGGCTGAGATGCAATGACTATTGAGTTCTGAGAAAGAAATGTAAGGCTGTGAGACCAAAAAAGGACCTCGCATGAGATTTTTGCTCAGATCGACACGTTTCACTTAATTCGACAGCATTTGATTTGTCAAAAGAAAAGACGATATTTATTTTTCTTCCCTTCTTTATTTTTTAATTTGAGCAATATTGCGTGTGGCATTATCTGCAGTTCTGATACTCATCCTGTTAGTGTTTTTTTTTTTGTTTAATGTGTGTATGCATACTTGTAAGGTTCGTTTTTTTTTTCTAGTTGAGTATTGTTGTGCGTTTAGTTAAAGTGTGGATATGGTTTTACTTTTTTCTTTGATACTTTTCTCGAATATTTCCATGTAAATGAAATATGTTTTTTGTGGAAAAAAATCCTCGTATTATGACTTTTCATTTGATGCAGTCTATGTTACATATGAATTTCAACTCTCCTTGTTTTTCTCTTCACCTTCTTTTACTTTTTTGTCTCTCTACTTTCTATCCAAGTGTGTGTTTCTTTGGAATGTTGAATTTTAAACTGTTTTTGTGCATTTGTATGAATAAATAATTAACAATCTCTCCCTCTCTCCCAATTCATTTATCAACGTAAATAGCCCTCTGGTGGATGAAGAATTGGGCATAAAAAATATGTATATATCGCTTGATTTGTTCCTACTGACCAACCAGAAAGGATATTCGATAGTGCGGTAATACGACGAAATTATTAATCATTATATACATATTTATGTAATATTTCGGTGTCCATGTATTACTATTTTTATATTTTTATATTGCATTTTTTCAATGTATTCTTATAGTCTGGTTGTTGTTTACAATGGTATATTCTATCTGTATTTCACTTGCTCTCTCTCTCTCTACATAAATATATATACATATATATATATATATAGAGAGAGAGAGAGGGAGAGAGAGAGACGGACAGAGAGAGGGGAAGAGATTTAGTGATAGATATAAATCGTAGCATGTTTACATGTCGGTGCTTTCCAAGTCGTAGGCCGGAAATTTGCATGTGTAAACCTGAAATCTCGCAAATTATTATATCATTACACGACAGAGGACATTGGACGTGGGAGGTTTTATAAGATAATTCAAATTTTCGATTCCAGAAGTGCTGACTCCGAGTGCATCACTTCAGCTGATTTGCCTCCGACTGAAACGTAAGGGTAACCGACATTAACATGTCAGAAGTAGTCTGCTATGTGACTGGACACACTTAAAATATTTTTCCACCTGCAAATAAATCATAAGTTCCATCCAGTTGTTTTGAACTAAATGTGTTATTTTTTCTATAAAACAGGGGGAATTACAATTTGTTCATCTTCCTTTCATTTCAAAAAATATTTGAGGATTCATTTCTCAATGAGAGCTAGGATTGTATCATCCATTTCATATCATATTTATTTCAAATAAATTCATTATTGTTCCTTTCAAATCATTGTTTGAGATCTTATTTTTACTTGTGCATTGATAACTGCATCTTTCTGATGCGTATGCAAACGATGTTCACAGTTGCAATCTTTTATACCTTAGACATCAGAGGAAAAAAGAAAGACAGAATATCCTGCAATATTGTATAGACTCTCACTCTTTCACCAAACGAATAAGAAGTCTTTAACTTAGCAATACCCTGCGTATATGCTAACAAACATACTACTAATGGTTCAACTGATAAAGACGGACATAAAATGCGTGCATTGTTCCGCAAGTTGCCATAACTACATATATAAATTATAGACAACATTATAGCATAGAGAAATATCTGAAATGATTTCTCTTCATTACACGGCTAATATATCAATTGAATTAGACAACGTAAATAGAATAAACGATTAGAGAAAAGAAGGTTGCTGCAGATGTCAAACCTGCCACTGATAGGTGGCCACTTCAACGTGGCAACAAAATAAACCATTTTTCAATCGTTCATTTTCTTTACGTTGTCTAATTTGAATGAAATATTAACGATGTAACGACGGGAAATAATTTCAGATATTTAAAAATAATATAATTCGATTCATAATTAATTCTGTCGGGCCAGTTATGTCCGTTTCTCAAATAAATACCGTCGTGTTGAAAGAGACAAAAAAGACCAAGAATAGAAGGGAGGAGTATTCGGATCGAAAGCAGTTATTTGGCCTTCGCATTATCAGTGGGTTGTTGAGTTGAAGTTTATCTATGACATTATGCAATTTACAATTCATTCTGTCGATCTGAATATGTCGACTTACCAAACTCACACACACTCACAAACACATAAATCCACATGCACACAAACACACACACTCACACACACATATATATGTATATATATATATATATATGTATATATATATAGATTGTCTTTAGCCACACTGAATAGTTGTAGCGCAAGAAACAGCTGTCCTTGGCTCACACACAGACACACACACACTTACATATATATATATATATATATATATATATATATATGTATATATATATATATATATATATGTATATATATATATATATATATATATATATATATATATATATATATATATATATATATATATATATACCCTCACTTTTGACCTGCAGACCAATATCCTACCTCTGGACTAAGGAACAGGGCAGTCAGTAAAGCTGAATTTAAGTGATATATTTATTTACACAGAAATCTTTCATCCACCAGAATGCTCTATTCCTATGGAAGAGCATTGCAACTAATTACTGCAGTGATTTTTTTAAGTTTAAAGGGAAACTGAAAGGGCTGTAAAGTTGATCCATATGATTTATTTTGTGCGTGCAGCATCTACGTAACGTGTAAACAGCGCACTGGAATCATATTGTATATACTTCTCTTGATTTCTCTATCAATCTATCTTTATTCTCATTTCTTTTTTCTCTCCTTCCCTTTCCATACACACACACACACACACACACACACACACACACACACACACACATATATATATATATGCATATATATATATATATATATAGATAGATATATGCATATATATATATATATATATATATATATATATATATATATATATATATTGGAGTGAATTAAAAAAACACATTTACCTGTAATAGCACGTTTTTCATGAACATCTAGTTCGTCATTATTTCTTTTTTCATCAGTCCCTTTCCAGAACCATTGCTGAATGTGATGGCCTATCTATTTATGCATTATGATATACGATTAGCCACATATTTTTTCTTTAAACTACATCTGTTCTTCCATTTCTCACTTATGGAAAAATGGAAAATACACATTTTCATATCTTTTAAAAGTAATAAGAAATGCAATACACCTTTATACTTATGAACTTATTCCCGTTTGAAAATGATGAACCTCTCTGGCTAAGAATACTGGTGACTAAAACAATGAATAAATCCTAAATTACGTCATATTCCAAATCTCAAACGAGGCAGAGCAACCTTCTCGCCTCTTTTACAACTGTTACAAGCTTGCCTCATTTTCAAAAACACTGATTTGTCCTAAACAGAAAGGAAAAAGATTTTGTGACGAGCGACCATTAACAGTTTGAATAAACTATAAGATAATCTGAATGTCGTCAGCATTACCAAATATAAATGTTTGCCATACAATATAGTATCAATGTCGGATATACACATATAGTATACTTCAAAAAGTAGAGACAAAAATGAGGGAAATGATGGATAAATAAGTGAATGATGCGAGAAGGGATGCTAGAATCATCCACTTTTAGTAATGGTCCCTACATGCACCTGTATAGTTGGGGATAAAAATTGTCAACTCTCGCACTAAGTATAACAATTGCGTTAGAACTACTCTTGATAATTCTTTTACAGTACAATAGATGAGTACTGCCAAGGCCTGAGGAACCGAGAAGTAAGCTTGCCTCATTCATCCCCCAGTCCCATCCAAAGTTGAGAACATAACTGGTTATTGACACAACACTCTGAACCAGGGAAATGATTGTCAAATTGAAAAGTGAGAGGAAGCAAAAATAAATGAACTGTTGAAAGAACTTTTCTTTGAAGATGATTGTAACTATGATGAATACACTTTTTAATGACCAGAATTTTATTTTGACGAGAACAAAATATTTCATTTTGTTGAAAACTCCAGGTTCAAACTTTTTGGATTTTAAAACATCAACTGATTTTTTTTTCAACAAGCTGAAATATGCGTCTACGCCAGGTTTAACGGTGAAGGATTTAAACAACAACCAAAACTTTTGGACTTATCAAACTTATTATAGCATTGACATGAATAAGTTATCACTTTATCTTAAATCATTACTCGGTTGAAACCAGCCAGCACTGACCATGAAAACTTTCATTTCTATCAAATATATATATATATATATATATATATATATATATATATATATATAGAGAGAGAGAGAGAGAGAGAGAGAGAGAGAAAGAGGGAGAGAGAAAGAGAGAGAGAGAGACTTATTAGCAAAAATTTAGGGGAACTGCATTTTTACTATTTCCCTCAAAAGTAAGAACATATATATATATATATATATATATATATATATATATATATATATATATATATGTATATATATATATATATATATATATATATATATATATATATATATATATATATATATATATATATATATATATATATCCTGTGTCGTGGTACTGGATGGTGTAACAGATTGTCTATAGCCAAACTGAAGAGTTGTAATACAACAGAACAGCTGTCTGTGGATGACACGATGATTATTGATCCTCTATCCAGGATTGAGCACTGAGTAAGGTAAGTCGTTCATTAGGAATAGAGCACATTGGTGGATGTGGGATCTAAGCAAAAATATAAATATATCTCTTCAATTCAGCCTAACTGACCGTTCTGTTCTGAAGCTCAGCGGTAGGATACCAGCCTCTGGAGCGAAGGTTTCAATCCTACCTCGTGGTACTGGATAGGATATTGGATTGTCTATAGCCACACTGAAGAGTTGTAGTACAACTTAACAGCTGAAAGAGGGCCTGATTTAGCAGTATAGTTACATTGTGGAATAGAAATATGTAAGAAAAATGTCAGCTCATCGTCAACTCTAAAAAAAGATAATCTTTAATTAAAATGCACTTGTTTACGGGTCCAGATCTATCTTTTGGGAAACTTTTGTCTTATTCTATTCATATTTCTTTAGTCGCTGATATAGTTTGTACTCTATCTTCAATTCGAGGAGTGGATTCCTTGCTCTTAATTAAAAATTAATCGGATTATTTCATCAATTTTTTCCGAAAAAAAAATTTTTTACTCAATATATATATATATATATATATATATATATATATATATCTATCTATATATATATATATATATATATATATATATATATATATATATATATCAAACAGGAAGTAATGGTTCAGTTTAGTATTATAGTTAGAATTGGGAATAGATTCCATCATTTGAAACATTAATTTTTGATTTGCAAAACATCCCAACATATACACTCCCCTTTGGTTCACAGATTGAGTAGTTTCTATATCATCACAGATAACAGCTCTCTTATACGTGGATAAAATTCATTGTATAGCCGCATTGAACCAGTTACATATGTTCATTTACAAATGCATAATCATTGTCTAGAACAAAGTTTCTAGTTCAAGTGTCGGAGTGAAGTTATGTAGTAATTGTCTAGATGAAAGCTTTCAGCTAGCTAAATACCAGTGAGGACCGTCAATAACATTTTCACTGAGGTCATCGAAGCCTGACACAAGAAAATAAATGCATGGCACCCAGTGAGTATTAAACAAAGTCTTAGTGCTGGGCATATTTTGTAGCTATCAGTTGACAGTCAGTCATCTGAGAGTCTACAAATGATGATAACTTGATCCAATCTAAAAGTTTATGATCATATATCGTGCTTATTCTGCTATATGCAAATTTCACGGATGTTTTGTTTTTCCCTACATCAACTAATATTATATAACCTGTTTGATCAAACCCATTTACTTAGTACACGGTGGTCATAGCCACTGCATACAAGAATCAATATTATAGAGAGACTTCATATCCGCTATCAGCACATTGCCCAACGCCAAAACGTAATATTTGTCTAATATCACTTTTCATTTGGCAATCAAATCCATCTCATTTTGTCTCTATGAGATTGAACCATCTCTTGAAGGACGTCCATTTTGACAGGATGAGATTGTAGATCCAACGGAGTGAAAACTAGAGATCCCAATCATGTAAATTGTAAAAAAAAAATAAGATACTCACGATTGCTAGATTCTCAAACGTTTTTTGTCGGATTTTAACCAAACCATTTTTGTTACTTTGTTCCTTTGTTATATATTACGTTTTAATGGACCATAATTCACTGATTAGATGACAAATCCGTACACTCATTTTTTTCTATAAATGACTTTGATCCGTTACACCCAATTTGTTTAGTTTATCTTAAGGCAATGTTTATCTTATTCAATATAAAATTTACTTCGAGACAAACTGATTAATTTAGGTTGACCATCTTCTTTTCTTAAGGGGGGATTTTTTTTCAAGTTGGTCCAAAGAAACTTTTTTTTCCAGTGTACATAGGTACATCAATAGTTTTGCGACATAATAAAGAAAAAAAGCCTTTACTCTTCAACACGAACTATTTCCCTTTCAATGCACCTAATTCAGAAGTGAAGATCGATATTACGAAAGGCCACTGGCTGTCATAACTTTGAACTGTGCCAATGAGTACTTCGATTTCTATAGTGATCTGAGAGAAGGATATTTCCATGATATCCTAAAAGTCTCGAACAGCTTGTAAGTGTGTTATGCTTAGCTTACAGCTTGGATATGAAAATTAATGTCGAAGCACTCAAAATATTTTCCCTTTAATGTTTTAGTAATTGTTTCTTCCCTTAACTGTATATAAGCACACGAAAAGTTACATATACAAACTTTCTTTTCGGATTTCGGAGAAAGCTAGTATTGCCTAATCTTAACATTGTAGCCTCAAATATGGAAAAACACAGAGAGGATTTCTACCAACTTTGATTAATGCTGACATAAAGCCAGAGTAAATCAACAGCTAGTGTGGAACGGAACTAAAGCACCCGCAACAGTCTTCAAAATCAGCTTGTTAGCCCAATCACTTCGGTAGGTGCTTACTAATACTTTTTAAACATCTTTTCTTTGACATACGACTATATAAGTAAGGTACGAGGTGAAGATCAAATTCAAAACACGAGGAAGATCAATTTTGTAGAAGTTCCTTACAATTGAACAAATGAAATATCTGAGTTGACTTTCACTTTTAGGCGTCACATTCAAAGTTATCAATTTTATTCTTTCAGTCTTACACTAAATGCTTGATATGGATCTTAACCCACGTACGTATTTATGAAGAAAGCGAATATTGCCTCGACATTATTCAAATCCCTACGAAGAGTTATCATGATAATCAATGATAGCAGGTTAGTTTATATTTCTTCATATTTGTGCGGCTTTTTAACGCAGCATTCAGACTGCCTTTACGTTGTACAACAGTTAAATCAGTTATATTGATGGAGAAATAAAGAATAAGCGTCAGACTATATCTGATCATGAAAAAGTTGTTGGCCACGACAGGAAAGTTTGCCAGAAATCAAGATGCTAGTTGATATTCCTCGCTGCTAAATTAACAGTCGTAAATATTTAAACAACCCAAGCGTTGTGATAGGAAGCCACAGATAAAAAATAAGATATAAATTGATAACGTTGATCCTGAAATATTCAAAACAAAACTCAGAGGCAGAAAAGAGCTATGACAATAAGACGAGATTAGGAAAATGCCAGGAAGATACATAATTCCAGCAGAAACCAGCGTACATCAGTAAACTTTGTTCAAGTAATGACGAGATTAGACTTGCAATAGGAACAGCAGTTAGAGATTGAGGCTGTCCTCAAGTGTACACTAATAAATAGTGTGTAATGGAAGCTGATGTATATTAAACGTTCTCTGCAACTGATAATTAAGTTCGCGGCATTTCTACCCGAAAGTAATTAGATTCACACAATGAGGCTGAGGAGATTCACAAATGAGGAATGAAGAGTCCACGCTTCCTGAGACAAGTTTCCATTACTGTTCTTGTATCTTCTTGCAGTTTGCTGACGCCAAGTACATTTATTGCCTTGAACACAAATATACAATATATATATATATATATATATATATATATATGTGTGTGTGTGTGTGTGTGTGTGTGTGTGTGTGTGTGTGTGTGTGTTTATGTATGAGCGTGAGTGTGTCTGCATGATTGACTTTTCAAATTAGGACAACATCAATCAATGGTTCAGATATTCTAACCATGCTTTGTTATTACTCTTCCACCGTCTTATACTTCTGTCTGGTGTATGTTATGTTCATCCTGTAGATACAAGCGCGTAGAAGGTAAACATGAGTAGATAATATGATAGAAGATTTTACCCAGAATCATGATAAGTCGAAAAGGAAACAATTACACATCCTTGTATGTCAGGCTGGTGAGGGGTTTTTATTGCATTATCAAGTAGCCCTGCGAAAATATATTTATCTGTTTGATATATAAAAAATCATATTCACGGCTTTCTACGTATTACCCATACACTTTATCAAGACTTATGAAACCACATTTATGTGTTATTTTATTGTGTTGTATATAATGGGTTTAGATCATAATATCCTTTATCATCATATTTAAAGATTAGAACATTACAATTACTATGTAGTACAGCAAACATGTTGATTATATGACGCATAAATCAAAATCAAAAGAGCACAATATGTACGTATGACAATGAATCTTCATAAAATCCTCGAAAAAAGAAATCAGGCGAAGAATCTCTCAATGTTTGCAAGCTTCTGGCAGAGCAAATTCAATCTTCAATATCAAAAACATTCCATAAATGAAGGGTATACAATCAAATCGCAAAATAGTCACAATTGGAGCTAAATCATGGGACCTAACCAAGAGATTGATCCTCAAACTGAGAGTCATGCGATGTGTATAGGAGGGATTCATGCTGAAACATCACCACAAGACAGTACAACATGTTAGAGAGAAAACAGATGCCTGAAATAAAATTGAATCAATTAGAGAGCTAAAAGAGCAATAGACTGGTCATTTTGTAAGAATGTCAGACAACCAATGGACTTTACAGATCCACAGAGATTACATGCAAAACAGAATCTGAGATAGCGTGACAAACTAAGTCAATACAAGTAATATTGCAGCGAAGCCGATGATAGAGGTATCCAGCTCATATTTAGGAAGGTCTATGTCAAACAACAGACGCTAAGAAGCTGATGATTAAATATTGAGTAGATTTCGAACATGATCTCAAAAGATCGTAAGCACAACTTGAAAAGCTATCACAACTTTGAACTTACCGTTTTTGCAGGGTTTTTTTTTCTTTTGACGAATATTCGGTGATATTCGAAACATTTTTGAATTAGAATAGGGCATGGATTTTCAGAGCAAATATCCAATTTTCCTCACTTAACAATTCCTAGTCACGTGGTTCTTACCATTTTTTCCTCCAAGTTCCATCTCAGCAGCTCAGGGAATTGGTTGCCCCTCACTGTGATAAAAACAATTAGGTGCAGTAGAGGTATATCAATATATTTCCAAATTCGGGAAAGAAGTGTATTGAGGCAGTTTCTATCAAATAGAAACAGTAATAGGTGAACATTATGGCACATACTGAACGTACAATGGTTTCATTTCGTAGAATATACGGAACGGCTCCATTTTATACCTCACTAAAGTAACATGTTGAGCATTAATTACTCGGTGGATCATTATTGAAATTTGTAATTTATAGTATTATGCAATTATGAATTAGTTATATTGTATAATTAGAAATTATAAACTCGATTTTGAGTCACAGGACACTTTCTGCCATCAACGCGTAAATAACTTCCAATATGTTGAAATTTCCCCATCGTGAGTTGTTCATACCTTGGTCAGCATACCTAATGTGAGAACACAGAGAATGGAAATTAACTTTTATACCTTTCTTTACTTGACCATCATTATCTCATATGCTGAACCCATAACAAGACGGTAAGAAAATGTTATGGCCTCTCACTGATCCCAACGGTAGTATTCCTTGCCACGGATGATTTATTATCAATAAGAATGCCGCGTTCTTACTTAAAACTGAACAGAAAATACAACAGTGCGCTTTCTGTATCACTTTGCCAGCACACATCGAAATCAATCATTTGTGACCCTCAAAATGATTTGATAGTCATCTGCACTGGTTGGGATACGAATATGGAATCTTGTTCCAACATAAAATGGCCTGCTGGCCACTGGTTATTGATAGCACATATTTCAGTCTGCGAACAAATGTCCAGGGTCTAAATCGATTGTCCAAAACTTTGGCACAAGTTATTCGAATTGTAAGTACAGTATATACTCTAGAGTATTTCAAAGTTCCTTGCTAAGAAAATCACTTCCCGGGAAAATATTACAGATTTTTGCGTGAACATAGCCGACATTTACTCTCAGGTAAAACTGAAATATTCAGCTTACGCAAAAATTCCCAGAACTTTTTTGAAAGCAGAAGTCTGAATACATTGTTGCAAACAGGCTTTTCATTCGATTTTTTTCAGCCTTCACGTAATACCTCGTTGCAAAAGTAAGTTTTTGTCATTTTAAACCTCGATGCCTATTTTTGGGAAAAAACTATTATCAATTTTGTTCATGTAATATGCCATCATGGAACATGCATTTTGCTATATTAATTCATGTTGAATGTTTTTCTTTTTGCTATTCATTCTGGTTAGTTTGAAGCTGTCAGATTAGAAATGAAAAAAAAAGTTTGATCGAATTGGTTGTATGAGCTCAAAACGGGATGTAAATTGGTGGAAAATGCCATTTGCCAAAAGGGAATACCTTCAAGACTAGGAAACAGCTTGAAACAGCTTCAGTGAGTTGGGTTTTTTTTTCAAGACCCTAGATTTCAGTGCCTTTGGGATAAATGAAAGCGTTTGTAGTCGTCATAATTGTGTAAATTTTGAGTTTTTTTTCGATTAATGATTTCTCTGCTAACTGAGATAGTTTGCTGCTAAGTTGATGGCAAGAACCTGCAATCTTTCTTTTTTTTTTATCAACTTAATTGAATAGGGATTACTGATCGGGAAAATTGGTCAAAAGGTAATGTTATTTACTGAATAGTGAGATTGTTGCAACAATGTTGAATACTTTTTATCTAGCAAATAATGCAGATCATTGAGATCACTCTTTATTGGATATTTGATACTTTTTGTCTTGTTAATCTGGCTGAATATCGTAAACCACAGATAATCCATCATTCTGGTTGTCGATAGTTTCGGAAATCCGTTTGATTTATGTTCCTTTCGTTATACTATTATTTTCAACATTTCCTTTTTTTCCTGCTTGATGGAGTTAATTATTCCATCCTGGATATGGTGACACATGTGTAATTCTTGTGCATGCGTAAGTGTTTTAATATAATGCTTTGATGATTATCAAATGAAATCACTGCTCGGGGCATTTTAGAACGATTCAATGCTGTTATAATCTTCATATTTTGGCTATTAGATGCAAAATCTTGTTTCTGTGTGTGTGCGTGTGTGTGTGTGTGTGTGTGTGTTTGTGTGTGTGTGTGTGTGTGTGAGGGTGAGAAAGAAGCTGTATAGGAGACCTCTTGTGAGTGGACATGTGTGTATCCTACCCCCTCAAAATTAAATATTACATAAATTGATAACTTCATTCAATCAATGTTTCAAAGTTATACTAAAAACTAGCTTTAATCTTCAAACTATATCGCATCCTGTTACAACCATCGATAAATCGTTTTCTACAACAACAGTACTTCATCACTCGATAATTGAGTAAATGAGCCACACTTCATGACTGTTGCTGCATCCCTTTCACTCATCAGTCTCAGTACATTTTTCAACTCACACTCAATGTGAAAAAAGGATCAATGTTTTTGAACACGTATTGATGATTGAGTTCACCTGTTATTGGTTATGTAACCAACAATCTAGCAAGTACTCGAGCGGAAGGAGGCTATATGTTGTATAGAGGGTATTTAAAATATGGTATTTTTTAAAAAAAAATGAATACATCCCGATGTCCGTTAATGTCTATTCGTTTTGTCTTTAGTTTCAAAACGAATCTATCATTCCATTATCGGAATTGGAAGTAGGTAAACGAATATGTGGAATTTTATTTATTTTGTAAAAGAAGGCAAAGTGACGGTAAGATTGAATCAAATAAAGAATCAGATAGACTGAAGTAATATGTCATCGACAAGGTAAACCGATGACTAAAAATATTAACAAAATGTAAGACTATTTTCTCATTTTATGGATTTTTAGAGACTTCTTTGTGCAAAACTGGATTGTTTTTCCAAATACCACTGATACAAAAAAATGATTCAATCATCAGAAAAGGATATAGGATGATGTTAAATAAGGTTATCGTTTAAAAAAAAATGCTATCGTCAGAAAAATAAGTTTTATTTTAGATGCAAAAATCAATGCGATTCGATTCTAAAGACGTATGCTAGATAATTTAATGTCACATAGACATGAGCCACATTACCTTCTAACAAGTTGAATTGCATGTCCAAATTTTGAGGTTAGGTAGTTTCGTAGGGTTGGTTATTATTGGACTCAGTGTTGGTGAACTAGCAGTTCAGATTCAAATATGAATGTAAGAATAAAACTATTTTTTTGTTTTTGTTTTCTTTTTTTATCACTGACTTTTTTTTACCATGTTTGTTGTACATGACATCAGTATTTTTTGTTAATTCCGAACAGATAAAATTAACTCCCAGCTTTCAGATGAGACTACGAACCTCTCCAAAATCCTCTACAGAAGAAAAAAAATCAGATGAATAATCACACTTGTTTGTAAGCCTCAAGTAGAGCAACCTGACCTTCACGAACAAGGAAATCCCAGCAGTTCAAGAAAGAAGGGTATACGGCCAATGCATCATCCCAATAGTCACCTATGAAGCTGAAAGCTGACCGGAAAATCACACTTCAAACTGAAAACAAATGTGCACAGGAGACAAGTATACTCAAGAGCATTTGGGAAGTTCATGACAGCACAGTACAATAGAGAAAAACAGGAGTCAGAGATTATAGGATACATTTGAAAACTCAATTGGCAAAGGGTTATTCATGTTGCTTGAATGTCAGATTACCGCTGGATATCATGGCACGCAACGTGAATCCAAAGAGATCATATGTAGAAGTGTGGCTGGCAAAAATAAGATGGTGTGACGAAGTAGACGAGTTCTGAAAGCACTGACCTTGCGAAGCCATTATAGCTAAGGCTGGAAATTTTAGTGGAAGGTGTCTGTCTGACAACGGGCATTAAAAGGCTGCAGATGATGATGATGTTGTTGATGATGATCATGTTGATACTTAAGAAGTATTTTGACTGTCAAGTTAAAAAAACCAAATATCACGTTCCTTAGATGAGAATTTCTCAGTACGGTGCACTGTGAGAGAAAGATGATAAACCACTGCTATTTCTATGAACAAGATTTACATTCATTTTCTTCATTTGCCCAGGAACTAGTTTCCTCTATGACAGTTTTCTTTTCAGCAATATCCTGGCATCCGATTCGAACTGTGTCCAGTGACATATCGGCAACTGAAGGGAATCGCTACACAGCCAAGCAGTAAGTCAACATATATTCTACCTCCGTAATATGACAGCTGCTTCTGCTCTCATTTTACTTTTTTTTTTTCACCAAAACCGCTTTATTTTTTTTTACTTACTTTCTTTTCATAAGTGTTTGATTAGTTCTTTTTTTTCTGATCGATTTCTCGATCATTGTATTTCGAAATTATCCCCCCTCTCTCTCTCTCTCTCTCTCTCTCTCTCTCTCTCTCTGTCCCTGTCCGTCTGTCCGTCTATCTATCTATTTCTCTCTCTCTCACTATATATCTATCTATCTATCTAACTATCCATCTCTTGAGAAACATAAACTAAAATCGGCACCCAAACTTTTTTTTATCAGTTTTATTTCTTCAGTTTTCAAGTTGGTTCAGCTGACTATGTATGTATGTATGTATGTATGTATGTATGTATGTATGTATGTATGTATCAGGCGTAAGGGTCGTGCCAATGGAGCAAGAAGGCGGAAATTGAAACATTTAGTCCATATTATGTGAAGAAAAAAAGTATATTAATTATACCTCGAAAAAGCCACCCAATATAGATTTAACTTGGTTAGGGGATCAATTTGCAATGTGAATTCATGCTGAATATATCCTTAGTTTTGTTCAACAGTGGTAATCCTTTTTTATTTCGAAAACTTGGACTGTTTTTTTTGTGAGCACCGCCAAACCAAATTTAACTTTCCGTTTTTTTACAAATTGATCATCCCCAACACAAGATGCAGTCAAAAGATGTCGGACATATGACGGTTTATTCAGTGTTCTTATCAACCACTCATTTCATTGCTGTCCCACTCTGTCTCTGTTTCTCTTTCTCTCTCTCTTTCTCTCCACTCCCTCTCTCTATTTCTTCATATCTCACACGCACACACACACGTATTCCCTCCCCACACACACTCACACGGGTATCATTCTCTCTCTCTCTCTCTCTCTCTCACAAACGCGAATATTTTCCTTCTGTCTTTCTCTCTAACAAACCCATCTATCTCTCTGTCTCTCTTTCTCTCTCTCTTTCACTTACACACACTCACAAATATGCACGTACTCATTTACTGAGTTTTACGTCTTCTGTGTATCTTTTCTCCATTTTTTCCATCACTCTTTATCTATTTCGGAGACTTATTCCGCATGATGGTTCTACATCCGTATGTTCAATGAGTTTTTTTAATTCTTACCCTCTGTGACAGCATGATTACTTCTCTTCTCTCTCACTATATATATATATATATATATATATATATATATATATATATATATATATATATATATATATATATATATATCCCATTTCTCAATCTCTCTCCCATTTCCCCTGTGTTCCCTTTGATTGCGTGATCTCCCATTCAGATATCATTACTCAAAAATCCTACATTTTGAATTCACACAGACCTTTCCATGACAAGTATACCTAACATTATTTTTGGCAAACACTTCTATTGTTATGCCTATTACCCTTTTCCCTTATCAGGAGCAATAGCGATTGGCAGATGCAATCGCATCTTATTCTTCTCCCTACCGCAAGCAGAAAAAAGCCATTTTCTATGGAACTGCTCATGACAGCTAGAGATATTTTCTGTGCGATATTGCGTGAGTGATGGAGTAGAATACAATATGGGCACAAAGGAGAAGATTCCTATTATTTAGGAAGGAAGACATGGATAGGTAGATAGATATATAGATAGATAGAATGGTCGTGTACATTTTTCTTACATTGGTGCACAAGAAATTGTGACAGTAAGAAACTATTAAACACCTTGTCAAATTTGACAGAACCCTGATAAACTATCTAGATCTAACAGATTGAAGGAATAATAGCATTAAATTGGTGCAGAAATAATTGCAGTCTTCGCAACTTCAAGGCAATATATCTCAGTTGAGAATAAAAGCTATTAATCGAAATAAGAACTTTAAGAATCACATGCTATCCAATAAAAGCAGTTCATCAATCTTTGAAGCATATAATTATCGGGTCCCTGGGGTCAATTAATTCTTCACTAGCGTTTTGAACTTTTGCTTAGTAAAAGACAATTCTTTCAAGGATCAAGTTGAATTCCTTGAAAAATGGTTGTTGGAGAGGGGTCTGGTAATGATGGTGAGGTAGAGTTTTATTGCCTGGGTTGTTCAATTTTCGCTGGGTCATTCGTGCAACATGCAATCATTTTGCTTTTCCAATTTTGTGGAAATGTCAAACAACTGCTGAAAGGTTAACATCCAGTTCTCCTGCCACCTGGAGTGTTGTTTAGCGTAGACCTACCTCAATAATGGTCCTCGTTTGGATATTGTCAATCACAGAAGGACGTCCATATCTTCAAGACTCCCGTTTCCGTTTCAATATATTCTAAACCGATGCTTGGCCGCATGTTCGGTGACGATCCCTTAAACAAATATTTGGATGATACTGTCAGCAGTTTCCATTGCTGTTAGTTCCATTTTGTACACAATATTAATAAGATCTGTGTTTGATTTGACAGCGTCAAATAAACAAAATCAAATGTTGGAAAGAAAACGTTCTGCTTAAACAAACAGCGAAATGCACACTTTCGAATGATGAATACAAGGGCATCGCTCTATGATAGTTTATCGTAAAATAATAGGCAACAGTTCATATACTGCCATTATTTTTGAATCAACCTAACAGTGATATAATCATAGATAATGTTATGAATGGTATTTAGTTGAAAATACAATTGTTCCCAAACACTAGATGTTAATTGAAAAAAAATTGAAAAGTATAAAAAAAGAAAAAAAGCATGCAGTAAAACTATCCTGAATTTATAGCAAAAAGTTCTTTTTTTTTTCAATTCTTTCATCCCTTGCTCTATGTTATCAGTTATTCATTGTTATTTAAATGACACTTAGTAATATCCATTATTAGAGATGCCCAAACTATCAACACCAGTTCCTTCGGTTTTTACGTCGATGTGGCTGGTTCAATCATCATTAGTTCTCATACTAAAGAGTTTTGATACAAAGCTTTTATTTTGTTGAATAACATAAAAGTTGGATATGGACACACGTCGTACAGAGAGGATATTGTGTACCATTAGTGGTTTCAATCATCATTAGAACCCTCCGTAAAGATGGTTTGGTACTAAATCATTATGAGTTATTATACACATATAGAGTTCAAGGACATTAACTGATTACTGCTTTAGGGCGTCTGTTCTGGATCAATTTTCGATAAACATTAGGATTAGCTCGCTGATCCTTGTTATAAACCATGCTTTAGACCATGAACTCGTTAATCCCAGTGGAGATGAATTACAAATATATTGAGATAATGTTGTTTTTCTTTGTTTGAGTTTTGTTGTTTCTATTCAAATAATTACTGAACTGGATTATCAGGAAAAGTTAGCAGTTTGGAACCGTTGGTGTGAAATATTCTTTTAGCTCCTGCAGAAATAAGAAAGTCCAGTGTAACGACTAGAAACGAAAGACATTCACCCTGTTCATCATCAGAGTAGATAGTAAATCAGTGGAGTGGCACGGAACTATCTATATTGGGAATTTGACAAGATAAAATTTGAATTGTGGTTATGGTATTCATAGGGAAGGTTGGGATGAAGCGTCCAATCATTCAGGAATATCTTCTATCAATGCAAAACAACTTTTTTTCAATCAATTATCGAAATGATCTTCTCTAAAAGCCATTCATGAAATACATGATGTAATTTAAGAGGTAAAGATATTTATGACATCTCAAATCGTTAGCGTAGAATTATGACTGATAACATATGAGGGGTTTTCACATCTTGGATTTACACCAAAACGTTGCAAGGTTCGAGGAAAAACATTCAATGTCCATTTTCAGAGTCTCCTTTTTATCTCCGGACTCTTGTACATTATTTTCTATTCCTTTTCTACGCAAGAAACTGTATCAAAGAGTCACAGGTTTTGACAATGTCTGTTTCTTTTTCTTGTTTTCATAAGATCTAGTTATTTATCATGGTATATACTTGAATTGAGAATCTTGGCTTTCTTGAATACTGAAATTGTATACACGGAATCGTGAATAGTTTGAAACGATTCTTAGGAAGTATTTTTCCAGCAAAATATCACTCATCCCCATTGGAGAGTCCAGAGTGATGAATAACTAACCAAGAAAATCACACCGTACATTATAAACAGAAATAGTTACTATGAATTGGCATCAGACCATCTATACTGAACGATTCGATAAAACTTGATGATCATTGCTAAGCAATATTGGTCCATATCTTGTTTGTTTTTCCTCATATGATGTATCTGATGTTAATCTGAATGGTGAAATATCACGGATATATTTAAGTTGAGATTTCCTCCAGGAAAAAATACTAAATGTATCTACTATGAATCATTATTCGATTAGATTGAGGTAAGTGCTGAATATTTAATATTTACTCTTCATTGCACAGAACAACATTTCAATGAACAATCCCTCCGGAATAGAATTTTCGATGTGGTTCAATTTGCAATGTAAGTTTATGCTAAACTGGCCATTAGTTTCTGTCTGCCAACATTCACTTCTGTTTTGTTTTGAAATTCAGATTATTTGCGATCACTTTGTCATGAGAGGCGAGAGAAGATACTATTACACCTCTTTTAAAATATTTCAATTGATCACGGTAATAGGGGTTGCTGTCAAAAGACATTGATTTCACGATGGTTCCTACTAAGTTTTTTCGGTACCATGCGAATTCGCTGAAATTATCAACTTATTCCCAGCTTGTTTGCACATTGACCACAAAATATAATATTTGTCTTCTCTCTAGGCAGTCCTACAGGTTGTGTGAAAGAAAAGGAGAAATACATTATTGTATACAGAAAATCACAAATATATATTTCTTGTATAAATGTATGTGTTCAATAGAATGAAATGAGACAGTGCATACATGTTATAACCTTTCATTGATATTCAAAACTTGTAATTTAAGCTCAATCTTTAAAACCCCTCCACGTCCCTCATTCTGGCAAAGATTGTTCTTGGCTTTGTTCTGAAAATTCAAAAACGAAAAATGAAGTTTTGGGAGATAGGAATAAACAAACAGAAATCAGTTCTAATTTATCAAACTGAATATGACTGGAAGGAATCATACATTAACGATGTAATTCCAGAATTCACTCTAACCGCCCCTTGGAGGTGCTAAAAGCAATAGGGTGTCAGGAGATTTGGGAGTCATGTGTGCGACCGTGAAAGGTTGTAACGCAGGGATTTTGCCTTATAATATTGGGTTGCAAGTTGGAGAAAGTGATCCTATCAAATCAGGCTAAAACTTTCAATTAATCATTCCGGTTTCAATTGATGATGTATTTTCAGATATTTTTGTACAATTATATTTCTGGTTATAAAGTTATTGCCTAAATCCAAAAAACAATATCATCTTTTTTATTTTTCAATGTTTTATTCTTTACTGAATTTAGTTGGGTGGAAAATGAATTACGTAGAGTTTCTGTAAAGTGCACAAACAGATTGAATACGCATTTAGTGAGATGAAATGAAGAGTTTGAAAAGCTAAACACTGTTTTGTTTATTCATGAGTGATTTTTTTTTTAAATATTCGAGATAAAAAAAAATGATTCCTGAAATGTCATTAATCAAACAATTTCACAAAAATTGCTAACATAAACCAAAAATTAAGACAACCTCACCGTGTCATGTTTCCAGCGTCGAACTTACATGTCCAAATATAAGTGCAGATAAAAGTTGAAAGTAAATTTGCTATGGTGAACATAATATCCCTGAATAATTGATCTTTCCCTTAAAACATTTATAAACGATTCATAGATATTATTAGTTACTCAACTAAACCTCAAACTGCTTGCCTTGTTCAGGGTGAGGAAATGAAAAAAAAAGGGTAATCAAATAATAATTCAATTATCTCGCTTTTGTTAAGCTGGGGTCACTAGTAAAGGACCATTTTACGATAAACTTATGTTGCAAATTGAACTATTAAAAGAAAAAAAATGAAGCTTTCTGTAATCATGATGAGTAAATGTTTAAATTCTGAACCCTGATGACTCCGTTCGTCTTGCCTACGCACGTACGACATGACCAACTAATTTGAAAACTAAAGGAAACTACGTTGACAGTCATTGTGGCAGTTTTTCTTGGCAGTTTCTATTTATGCATTACCGTTGTTCCATAAACAATGAACTCACTTTTATCATGTACTAAAAAGATAAATCGCATTTAGATCTTATCTGATGTATGGGCAACATATACAGTCCGTTTGGAAAGAAATCTAATATCAACAGTAAAATGACTTACCTAAGGCAATGAAACCTCGATTAGCCTATAACAGCACTGATTTATTGGAATTTACATACTCATCTCAGCACCATTCTCAGTGTCCAAAATGGTTTAGGAAGTATTTTTTTAAAGGATTACCATAATTTGCCACGTTCTTCTTAATTTTGACCGTGGTCCAAAGTCTAAAGGAGCCGTATCTGGCTCAGAGTGGAACTGAACAACATAAGCATTGTGTAGTTTTCTTTTCCAAAAATATTGCAATTGACACACATACAGTATTATCTGACTGACCTCCATGTGACAAATAAGAAGTTTCATCGATTCTAAAGTTATTTGGAAAAATATTTGAATTTGTGGGCAAGGGTATGTTATTGGAATTTTTCACTCAGAATATCAGCATTGTACAATCCTTGCACACCTCACTGCCCCTCGATTTTCTTCCATTCGTTTAGCTTAATAATTAATCTATAATTGTATACATCGGTGTGTGACCACAAAATAAATCAATATGCAGAGGATGACAATGGACAACTTTTTTTGAGGGATCAGTACTCTTAAAAGAGTCAGACTGAAGAAACCAAACAAAGCTTCCATCACGCAATAGTAGCGTTATTGTTTGCCAGAGGCTGCACTAAAGTTTTGTACATTTAAAGATGTAATTATTATGGAACGATACAGAAATCATAAAGATGATATCCATCGGACAACCCCCTTATGTCAGAACACGCAACACTACTTTAGTGTCGTGCCGATCACGCATAGGCTTTAATCATTTACTGTCAGCACTCAACAACCAAAGAAGCTTCCACGAATAACTCGACACGACAATGTCAAGAGTTAAGAAAATTATAATGCCAAGGAGACCATATTCTGTTGCCCGGCAGAGAACCCGTCACGGAGGCCACACTGCAGGCTGGTCAATCTAGTTAATGGTCACTAGACAAGTTAATCTATCCAACAATTTCGCAATAGTTGAGGTGCAAAAGAGATTCAAGTTCTGCACGGTGAAAACTTCGTCGTCGAACTCTGACAAAACTACATTGAAGCAATGAGAATACTGGTGTTAACTTGTTTAAAGAAAGAACGAAGTAAATGTCGGTTAATCAGGAAATCTCTTTATGTCATTTAACAAATTTCGCTTCTTTTTTTTTTTTTCAATTTCACCGATTGAATTTATTTCTTCTCCACAGGGGATTGTAGGAGTTGAAACTAGACAAGTGTAGACATAGTCTTACCACTGCTACAACTACACGTACCAATAACTATTGTTACTGATACTATTACAGCTAAATGCAATAATATATTTGAAATACAAAAAAATAGTCCTCACCTCTACTACACACACTACTTGATTATGTTTGTCCATGTCAATGTACGCCAAAATCTAGCAGACATCGATTTATGTAAATATATGATCATCGTGATAAAAAGGTATTTTATTCATTTTTCGAGCTGCCATAAGTCATTTAACAATGCTGTAAACACCTGGTTTATGGTTTAGACTCAACTGAAGATATCAATAGGATGGAATCAAGGGGGATGATGATGATGATGATGATGATGATGATGATGATGATGATGATGATGATGATGATGATGATGATGATGATGATGATCCAGAATCTATCAAAGGAGGTGTAGAAAATTTGGGACGTGAAAGTCAGGGTAGTATCAGTAATAGTAGATGCACTAGGAATCGCACCAAATAAACTGAAAACGACACAGGAGGAACTTGGGATAAGAAGAATGATAGAGATTCTACAAACTCTAGTATTACTGGGGACTGCACCAATGCCGATGTGAATACAGGAAATATGAGACTGGCGACCCCAAACTGCTGGCCTAAAGGTCTAAATCAAGTCGTCAACGATAATCATCGGTAAATTGGTGTGAAACTGTAATCCATGGCACTGCTGTGGACTATTTAAGTGTGAAGGGAGGGCTAGAACCTTGAGGAGACATGTTGTCAACCAATCCAGGGAACTGGTGTGAAATAATATGCAAATAATGATGATCATTAGGAACTCAAAAGAGGACGAGCAGGATTTGAAAAGTGGGGAAACAAAAAACTATACGGAAATCTCTTGATAATAACTGGAGGTAGAAGATGAAAATGTTACAAAGGAGGGATCTAATGAGGAGAACGGAATCTTTGTAAATGTTGTTACAGAACAAGATCATAACGAACAATATCATAAAGTGAACTCCAGAATGGTCGCAAATTATAATTGATCATACGAATTAATGATGCACGATCCTCAGACCATTGTCTGTTTTAATGATTGAAAAACATTAAGTTTGAAGGTATAACTCAAATTTATGCAGATGACCATCTAATATGGTTCTAGGAGACAAAACAAAGACTGCAAAATAGCATTCTTAGAGAAATTATGAATCACCACCACCCTTAAACAATGTGTTGGGCTGATAAAATATTTAAATCAGTTGAGATCAATGAATAAGTTACATCTTTTGCTGGGCTATGATCACTAAAAATGCAAAATAATACTTTAGCCAAAACCCAATTAATAGATAGAAAGAAATATCAGAATATATAAATGACTTACGTCCAGTAACTGTGACTTCGTCGCTCTGTTGTGGGTAGCGGTGATTTGTAGCGGAATTTATATCCAGACATCACTAGAGACCTAATTTAGAATTTACGTTATAATTGTTGTTGCATGACCTGGAAAACTTATAAGATTGCCGGAGAAACAAGAAATCCGTAGAGAATCAGGAATATCCAACGGTTCCACTGAAAATAGCTACAATACTGAGGAGATTTTTTACATCAGTCAGGAGACTTGCTGTCACTCGGTCTTCAGAGAAAACCATCACTTTGTTCTGGTGAGTGAACTCAATGATAATAGAAAAAAATACAGGTTTGTATGTTTTAGCTGTACATTTCTCTGTTTCTTTGTTGGGTTTATAGGTGAATAAGCATAAAAACTTTTACGAATTAGTAGATGTTTTATATAGTAATATAACCGTGACGAGGGGAGGAGTACGGACATTGATAAGTTTATATACATATATCGATTAGTTTTATGCATCGAATCCAATACCGAATAGGCATTCGATATCGAATATTCGGAACCGCTGTCATAAATTGCCAAGGGGGAAAGAAAATTATGACTATGATCAAAGCGAAGGCCTTTAACCTTGTGTGGCACATAACTCAATTCAAATAGTCAATACTAACGTAATTTCAAAACGTACCATAATATACGAGGAACGTCACGAACAATGATTTATCGAGAAATCCTTTGTGTTCTTGCATATAAAGACGCTTTACAATTTTCAAAAACATTTCTAGCTCAATACGGAAAAATTGATTATATATATATATATATATATATATATATATATATATATATATATATATATATATAATATATATATATGTGTGTGTGTGTGTGATTGTTATCAATTGCAGATCGATATTGTTCACGAGTCTTCCATGGAAGCCATTCATTATCGAGAGAAATCTCGTATGGAGACAATGGATAAATGAAATGGACAAGCAAAGAGATAATTCCTTGGAGGGTTCTTCTAACATGATGAAGGCATAGGCGTACATTTTGCGTTATAATCCCATATAGCAACATTTTGATATTCATACGTCTGAAACATATTGCATTTTCCACCTTTTTACCTGACCTTGGCCTAAAAGAAAACATGAAATTAACTGCGTATTTTGAAATATAAATCCTTGGAGAAAGAGTGACAGAGATTGATAAATAGATTGAAACAGAGAAAGAGTATGAAGAATTTTTATTGAGATTTTGTCTTGTTACTTTTCATTATTATGACACTCACTAAACATCAATCAATAGGAACGTGGCAGTGAGGCCAAATATTGAATATTGTTCAGTTCTCCTCATCTGCTATCTATTTATGTGGGGGTGCGCTTATTACTCCCCTCACACTTTCGTCTTCTCTCCCATTATTTGAGGGCAGAAACCTTTAAATCTTCATCTCTAACCGCTCTACATATACCCATCCCCATGATTTCTGTACACAACTCTCTCTCCTATATTTGAGGAGCATGACCTCGAACCTACCGCTACATTGGTGCCTGGGCACTTTGCGCTGTCAGGGGAACCATAGCGATACCCAAGATTACATGCTACGCTTCTGTTGATTTTTACGGAGATTCACCTGTAAGTGCATAGGGAAAGGATAACAGTGTATTATTTGTTGAATGTCACATTGTTGAAAACAAAAAGAAATTTCAAATGCGTACATGTTATGGCAATAGGCTTCTGCAAAAGATCCTGTCAATGCTGTCTAAAAAAAAAACAAAAAAAAACAAAATAGAACTGAAAACAGCTGAGAACCGGTATTGCAAATACCTAACGGCAACTTACCGTTTGGGGTGATGTCAGTAAGTTGTAAACCCTAGTTGTGACACATCGAATAAAATCCATCCTTTTTCATAGTGGAATGACTTTGAGAAGTGATCGTTTTCTTTGTTTCCAAATAGATGTAACTCGTTAATTTTTGTTAGTGTATAAAACTGAAATTCTGTTCTCTGCATAATCCGATCGGTTACATCAAGAGAAGATTTTTTTTTAAAAACAAGTAATCGCTAAGATTACAAAAGAATGAAATAACTCTAGGTAAGAATACTTGTGATCATTTGAATATTCTAATTTGCTTACTTTTTATACTTCCTTTCCATGCACTTGTTCTGTCTGTATTGGATAAGACATGAGAATATACTCAAAACGAATTAAAATGTCCAAATTTAGTTTTAATACGCTGACAACCACATAGGGATATATTGCTGGATTGCCGTTATACATCTGGCTTCCTCTTGAACTTGACTGTCGAGAACCATTCGGAAAAGAGATTGCAACGAGTAGCAGTGTTGTTTTGGAGCACTTTGCAATTTCGGTTTCACTACGCCATAGCAATCGAATATTCACACGTGCGATGAGAATTTTTTTTTTTTTCAGATTTCAGCGTGGCATTAATCTTGTTCACTTCCCCGGACGCACTGGGATTATTTCGTTCTCATAACAGAAAAAAAACTTTCATATGCAGGTGGGAAAGGCGGGTTGGTATCAGAGAGACGAAAACGTAGGGTCCCTCATAAAAGGAGAAATTCTTAGATTGCGTGAAGAGATGTGAGAGAATCACACAACGTATGAGGTCTTCGAGGAAATAATTACTTTCAAGAAGAATAAATGGGTAAAAAAAACTGTTTTTCATTCTTTTCTGTCTTATCACATTTTTTCCGGATCCCAATCACATCTCCCTTATCATTCACTGTTAATATATTCGTTTCTTTGTTATCAAGATTTAAAAAAAAAACAAGTTTTTTTTTCTAATAATATGATAGCGTGGTCGTTTTAGTAGCAGAGTTTTTATTCCTCTATTAAGTTTTATTTAAGTGACTTCGATTTTACGACGGATTTCCACCAGCCATAGGTTTGAACCGTCTAAGTGCATTCGTACTTTATCTTGATATTTTGTGCATCTGTTCACAAGATGTATCTAAAAGTATCAGAAACACCTGAGAACTCGCAGAGGATGTTACGCCTATGGTTTATCGGAAAGTTGAAATCAGCCCTGGGTTACCCATTAAGCAAAATAGGCACGTGCTTAGAGCATCAGGCAAGGGTTGGGGGGAACACAACATTTTTCTTCCCGATGCCTTAATTACCATGGACTCAGGGGCAAATATTGGATTTTGTATTTGCATTCCTCCCTTGAAACTGTTTCTCCAAGAAATGAAAAAAGAAGTGTTTGCACTGTTTTCGCTTGGTCAATTTTGGTTCAGTATATAGTATGCTCTTCTGATACGAATTACTCTATGTTTATTTGCCTCTAATTCTCATGTTGAAATACTGAACGTCTGTCCCTTAATTAGATGTTAACTCTTGTCTGTATTCGCAAATCACATCTTTTGTTTAATGTAATATTCGTGTCGTAGTGCGTATATCAAATTACTTATATTCAGGGGCATCATAACCTTTCGAGAGCTCATATCAAGGCCTGTAAATATCTCAGCCTGATCCAGGTAGAGGTAACCATGTGGGATGATTAAATCTAAGGAAAAGTGGTTGAATGATATGTAAAACTCAATAAAATAAAGAAAAAGTGTTGTCAGTCTTTCTACGGCTGTTAAGGGCACGTATTCCGGATATCAAAATGGCCAACAAGTATAACATAGATATTCTGTAAAAACTGAGTTCAGAGAGCTTCCCCTTCACGCCAATATCATATCAAATAAATATTAGCAATTATCATTGGTAACACATACAAAAAAACAAGGTTACAGACGATTTATATTTTTTTTCTACTGGGCAATATCAATAAACTATGTGATAATACCGTGTAATATTTTGTTGCATACACCTTCTTATACTATTTGATACTGATTAAACTTTGCCACGATTACTAACCCAACCAAGCGACAAAGCTGGTCGCAAACATTTGTTCCTTCTCCACATTTGTTTTCGTTGAGTCAGCGCTAACATCGACATCATTAGGCCTAGAACCTTCAAATTTGCATGAATACATTTTTCATCAGCATTATTATCATCAGTAGCAGCATCATTTCATGATCCATCCTGGGATACAGACCTCCACCATGATCCACCTGACCTCTCTATTATGGGTGTCACGGAGCCTTTTCTTTCTGAACTTGCGCATTCCGTTACATCATCTTATATACTACGAGCTACAGTTTCGCATATCATCTCTGACGAGGTATGCGACATTCTTGCAACATGACTAACCCATTGCCATTCAAGTTTCCTAAATGATTCTATAATACGTTGGACTCCTGTTTTTCTCCAATATACTGTGCTGATTTGCGATCCCTCCATTTGTTTACGTTACTTGATTTTCGACCTGAGGGTCGATCTTTTGTTTTGATTCAATGTTTCAACTCTATAGGTGACTATTGGGAGGAGGCATGATTGAAGACTTTTTCTAAATAGAGGGATTTTCTTGTTCGCAAATATTTGGCACACTGGTTGAGTAGATGTTTGTTGTTGTCGGAAGATGTTATGGTCAACTTTTTCCGGATCTAAATTATTTATTTGAATGTCTGTTTTTATTCCCAACATGTTTATTGTACATGATGATTATTTTACTGAAGTTAATGTGTAGTCAAACAGTCTCGCTCTCTTTCTTCACTTCATCTAGTATCATTGGAAGATCGAGCAAGTTATTTGCATAAATGACGATGCAAATGTTACGTAGTCGCCATCTGTTCTGATTCCTTCATTTTCCAAGTCAAGGTTCTGGAAGATCATCTCGAGACAGGGTTCATTGAGGTTTGGTGTCGGTAATTTTTTTGACATAATTATTTCAATGGACTTTTTAACGATTATTTATGTTCAGATAACAGACACACTATTTGATACAAAAGTTCTTCAATGTTGATGAAGACATGTTCTGAAAACAGTTTCTTTTTATCTTAAAAAAGTTGTTTTCTCTCAATTATTTATTTATTTTTATTTATTTTTTGATCTTCTGACCCTTTTATTCCATGTTGTGGCTGTGGTACCAGACACATCCTATGATCATCGAGGAAAACTTCATACTATAGATGAAAAATAAAATGTGGACTTACTAATAATACACACACACACACACACACAAATATATTCATATATATGTGTGTGTGTTTGTGTGTGTTTATGTGTGTCTGTATGTATGTGTCTGTGTCCATGTGTGGCATGATTGGGAAAATGCATATTCTGAGTACTCCATTCAAAATTTCAGAATTACCAAACTTATAAATATTTTTGTCTTTATAGGCATGTTTTTAATGTGATTAACCCCTGCAGTCAAAATCTTTCACAAGAAAACAATAGCTCAAAACATGTTTGCGAAACATATATGTATGTTATCAGAGCGAAAATGGTGTACAGAGTGCAAGTTTTCTTTCTTGGTAATATTGATAATTATTCCCCATTTGAATACAATATATATCATAAGAACATTTTAACTTCAGTTAACGCATGAAAACAGTGGATTCTTATTAGCGTACAATGATTCCGTGAAAAATTGCAATAACTCATATTATTTCATTGCTGTATTTGTACTTGGGTGTAAAAAGCAGTGAGTTTGTGCTACATTATTGTTTTTACGTTTCTTCTTATTTCATTTGATATATTTTTTAAATTTTTGTTGCTGCTCTTGCTGACCTGTCCTATACTGTTACCCCTAATTATTCGGCTCAATTTCTGTTAGTCTTCAATTGTCATTTTGTTGAATGTCCAAGATGCATAATTTCTCTTCTTAATAAATCGCCATTTACTTAGTATTCACAGCTTCCTAATCATCCGATCCTTATTTTTGACTTTTGAATTCCTTTTTTGCATGCAATAACGATGACAATGATCAGACCAAAGACCAATTGACGTCATGCATCGATAAAAATGACACAATGACGTATTCAAAAATCAATGACGAATTCACATCCATTTCTAAACCTCAATACTTTTTGTGAACATGTATGGAGGAATTAATTCGGTTTTGTTTACCTTTTAAATTTTAATGAAGCAGGGGAATATTACCCTAGCGTAGCCAATCTTTTTTAAATCTTTCTATTCTTCCCATTATTACTGGTATTTGAATCTCAACATTATTATTCATATTTTTGCATGTTCACATACAAAGAAAAATGAGTTGTTATTCTTCGTAATTGATCGTCATCCAATCTCCTCAAAACTACAGCAAACCCCTGAGTATTCCAGCTATTTTGAGCAATACCGTTGCTTTATAGATTCGATCTAATACATTCAACGTCTCTGCTAGGCTCTTTCGACTTGTTTCAAGCATTCAAAAATGATAGGAATAACTTCTTCCCTAACATTTCCCACATTTCATCAGTTCTATTAATTAGTGTAAATATTTTTTCTCACTCAATTTAGACTTGGGGTCAGCTGGAACAGTAAAATCCAGTGTCTGTTGTTTGATGATGAGTAGAAATGATGCACTAGACTGGAATAGGTAACCTGTGTCCATCCAAAATCCAGAGATAATTTTGCTATTTATTTTACATGAAAGATTTTGATTCGTGCATAAAATATTACCTGTATGGTCGTTTTCATCGTTATCACTTTGTCTAGTTTAACGCCGGTGGTATGCATGTCGATGGCTCTTGCTAGAATTCAAATGACTCCCATGTAACTAAATTCTTTAAAAGAGTCATCATCGTTTAGCTGTTCTTGAATTCACTGCTGTTGTCTGAAAGTTTTCAATTCTCATCCCAATCTCTTGTTCTTACGAAATTTGCAGATAATGATTATTAATGACCGTCGCCATGATTAACAATCTCCTACATTCTCTTGCAAAATACACTCCCTCGTCGACTGGAGCATTGACACCCGTCTCCCTTAGCATTTTCTCTCTCCCTCTCTTTCTCTCATTCTCTCTCACTCTCTGTCTCTGTCTCTGTCTCTCTCTCTCTCTCTGTCTCTCTGTCTGTCCGTCTCTCTCCCTCTCTCTCTCTCTGCATAATTATATCCAGTTATATCCAGATCATTAGCTCAATTGGGTCTCTCTTATAACCCAGACATTCATTTTTTTTTTCCATCATTCAGAATCTATTATGCCTCAGCCAATTATTTAATGATTGGTTATATACCTATCTTGGCATATGGCACATTTGGTATCTCGAATTTTTTTTCTATCTTTGCCTTAGTGTAGTTTACCATAATGATTCAATTTCAGGGTGCCCCAACCGTCACCCATAAGGTATGGTACAGTTCTATAATTTCCCTGAATAGATTTCTTCTTCAGTCGTTTAGCTTAAATGTTTCTGTATAATGTATCCGTGTTTCAGTCAAGGATTTTCCTCAATCGGTTTCACTCTTTTTTTCTTTACGAGGTCTGTGGTGTTGAGATATTCTCTCGTAGGCATTTCCCTTCTCTATTTATCTCCGATGCTTCTTATAGCTGTAATCAGAGATGACGTTTGAACTCACTTTCCTTCTCGAACAAATATCCTTTCAAAGTACCCATTTGATGTCCATTTGTGTCCCCCAACCATGTTTTTAATAATATTCTCATATCTATAGATCATCTTCCCCCGATTCTCTCTTCTACCAATGGTGAAAATTAATCATCATATCAAGATTTCCTTGCCAACATGGTCTGCGATTAATTTTACTCGTGTAAATGTCAGAGTTGGGATCGACAGCTTTAGGCTACCTTTCACTCTTTTGTCAGAAGCGGTACAAACGATCATACTGACATTGTCACTCTGTGTTTATGCTCATAACATTTATCCTCGGTCTTAACATTCTTGCTTGTAAGTCAAATCTTACCTATATTTCTCTATATTCTAGATATAGAATGAGATTTGTTGAAATTAAATGAATTTCTACAGATGTTCGTCGATCAATTCCGGAAGCAAAAATATGTGTGGCTAAAAGATTTACTTTTGATTATTTTTGTATCCATATATTTTGATTGTTCCTTTTTCATTAAAAAAAAAAACTTCCATGGGGTGTTAGTCATTTGAATCAAACCGGTTTTTCTCATTCTTATCGTGCTTAGAATTAATTTGGACAGACTTTGAAAGCATTCATACGATGGTACGATGAGGACACAACACATGCAAACCCACATGCATACACACATACATATGTGTATGTACACATGCACACAGTAACTTACAACCTCCTACCCACATTCACACACACACACGCACACACACACACACACACACACACACACACACACACACGCGTGTACCCACAGGCAAACACTCATATGATGGATATGATTACGATATCAAACAATATTGTAAAGTGGATAATATGAAAGATAGTAGTATTTAAATTGAGTTCGATATACTAATATATTTTGCCTTTCGGCTTTGTCAAAGTAGTAATTTTAAATTAAACATCTTTCCAAAGTTCTTCTTTTGGGGCACATGGTGTCATGCAATATCATACTGTTTGAGTCAAATTAATACTTTGACTAGCCAAAAGGTAGAAAGCGAGATAAATTTCATTTAAATATCATTATAGTTAGACAAAGTGATACCAGCTCAACAAAAATTTTCCCATCCCGCCTTGAGATGATCTTCAAAAATGTAAGATAGGCACACAAAGGAATTAGAAAAGACACAAATACCTAAGTAATCCCCGATCTGCTGATGACATCACCTTTTTTGCTGAGAACCTTAAAGATCTCCAAGTGACCCTAAATAAATAAAGTTGGAGAAAGTAAACTACTACATCTATATAGGTCAGCGAGTTTCAATGAAATCCTCAAGAGGATAAACGATATAGGGAAGAATCACACTCAAGCCATCTCAGAAAACTACCTAATCGACATAATCACTTCAGACAAAAGGAAGTAGACCAAACCCAAATATAATCATACAACTTACTTAGGTCATATAAAGGAAAGGTGTTAGCATGGGGAGATAAATGTAAAATATCTAAGTAAGAATAAAATACTCCTTCAGAAAACACACAACTATAACCACACACTGATGAAGCAAAACTGATACCATTCACCCTGGCCTGAAATTCATAAACCACCAAGAGAGGTGTGCAGACTACAAATGAAAAAGGAAAGAAATCAAATAAAACGAAATCAAAAAATCCTTTCGCTCGGACACATCGATGGATATTTTCCCAAACAGGAATCTACAGTGTAAAGAATAATTTTCCTTGACATGCCAACAAAGGGCAAAAACATAATAGTGTTTTTATAGCGATTTCCCATTCCACTATTGAGCTCTACTCTAACATTTAAAGTCAAATGTATCGAACACACTGTGGAATAAACTTATTAATCATCAGATAATGCAAAACATAAATAAACATACTTTACATTAAATCATCGATTTGTACCATGATTTTATATATATATATATATATATATATATATATATATATATATATATATATATATATATATATATATACATATATATATATATATATTTATGCATATATATATATATATATTTATGCATATATATATATATATATATATATAAATATATATATATATATATATCACTGCTTAACCCTATATTGCACATATATATGTTGGCATAAATACACACACACACACACACTCGCACACACACACTCGAACACACATACACACATGCATATATATATGTATATATATATGAATATGTATATATATATATATGTATATATCGCTGCTCAACCCTATATTGCATATATATATATATATATATATATATATATATATATATATGTATATATATATATATATATATATATATATATATATATATATATATATATATGTGTATGTGTGTGTCTTTGTGTGTTCGTGTATGTGTGTGTGTGTGTGTGTGTGTGTGTGTGTGAGCATGAAGAGAAAAAAGTATGCCGTATGGATACTTGTGCCTGCCTCGACAATGTAGACTTCACAGTAGCCGGATGAATGTGCTTGAATTATTCAATGCAATGATCCTAATTTGGAATAGGCTCATTCGGATGGTGTTGCATTGTAACTGGAAATATAACATAACATACCCTGATATGCCCATCTGATAAAAAGTTACCTGCCCTTGTTTTCGACTGAAAATGTGCAGCATTAATGCTGAAATTGAAAACCTATATTTTTCAATTCCATTATTGGAGATAGTTATTGGAATCTATCCAAATTATTTGGGAAATGATAGATATACTTCCAGAAACAAACAATCAGAAATATGATATGAATTACTGAAAATATTGAAAAGTATGATTTGTTCAAATTATCCTGTTTACCAAATTATCTATCTCTCGTCGAAGGCAACTATATGATCAGTCAGTTTTTGTTCATTTTTTCTAAGAAAATATATCTCCAAGTTCTTGTTCGACATGATTTTTCGTTCTTATTGTTTCGATCTTCGACAGAATTTTCCCCAGAGCAAAAATGTCGCTAAATTCCTCTGTCTAGTATAGTGATTGTATTATCATACTTTTGGTAATGTAGGGAAAAGGAGGTGATGTTTTTAGTATATGATTTATTCTAAATTGTGAGCTACATTCGAATTTATGATATTCCATTTAAGCCTGCAGCTATGTGAGCAGTAGATTTAGGTCATCAACAACTGGAACTAAAATTTTATGTGTATGAGTTATAAATTTTCTTCAAACACACACACACACACACACACACACACACACACACACACACATATATATATATATATATATATATATATATATATATATATATATATATATATTATATATTTATGCAATAACTATGCATCCACTCCTTGACGGCTAGATCATCCAACCATTTCCGAATTAAAATGACTCCATTGGAAATGTTTAGCATATATAGCAGTTCTGCAGTCTATATCCCCTGGGCAAACATGGAAATAAGATCTTGTATAATTTCCATACACACACAGTCACACACACACACACACACACACAGTCACACACACACACACACACACACACTCACACACACACACACACACACACAGAGGCACATGCACGCTTGTATGCAGACGGACAAAAATTCACACACACACACACACACACGTGCACACCTGCCTGCAGACTGACAAAAATTCACACACACACACATATACGCATATACTTATATATATATATATATATATATAAAGAGAGAGAGAGAGAGAGAGAGAGAAGAACGTAGAGGACAATAGCAACAGGGACACTAGTCAAGATTCTACAGAGAGACCATCATAAAATGTCATGAAATGAGACCATGATGGGAGCAACGTGGAACATTGGGGGATATTTGGAAGTAGAATGCAAGTAGCTGGAGAAATTGAAAAATCCATCGGAACTCGAACCCGAATAAATAAATTAACAGAAATGATACTTTCTAAAATTTGACTATTACACACACACACACACACACACACACTATATATATATATATATATATATATATATATATATATATATATATATATATATATATATATATATATGTGTGTGTGTGTGTGTTTGTGTGTGTGTGCATGTGTGTGAGTATGTGCGTGCGTGTGCCTGCTTACACAACTGGCTTAGTTGTGTATTTCTCTTGGGTTAGGGGAAATCCGGATTTTTAAGTCGTGACTTTTAAAACTGGTGAAAAGAAATGTAGTAAGAAAGTAAGCGCCACACGAGCATCAAATACTAAATCACTTCGGTTGCACACGCACCAAATGAGGCTATCAAATGAAGCTAACAAAGTTCCTCTGCATGTTTATACATGTGTAGCCAATTTGGAGAACGGAATTGACGAACTGCGTTAAAAAATTGGCTGTAACTGTGTGTTCATCACCCGCAGAAGCTGCTTTATATCGTATGTCGTTCGACATAGATATTCCCCAGGATTAGCCACACCTCTCTATCATGGGTGTTGCTGGACAAGAACTTTCTGAACTTGTCTAGTTTGCACTAAAATCTTTGAGGAAGAACCTTTTTTGCCCCAACCATGGATGAATTACGGGGCAGACACGCTGTTTGTATATCTCCCACAACGAGTCTCGAGAAAGAACAACTAATGCACAGCTTCCATTTGACTGATAGCACAAGTGAAACTAACAGTTGCTTTGTTGAAAGGTAACATTTAATAACGTGTTGCATGTCATCCTGATAACCCTAGTTATTCACTACATCTCCATCCGTCTTTAGCAATGATGACTGCGCTTTGCCTCCGGACATAGGTAATATGGGCCAAAGACATGCGCCCTTTGTTTCACTCTCATATTTAAGTCTAAATCATGACGTCAGATTTTTCAGTGCTACTACTCCCCTTGGGACCAAAGTCATGGTTATAAACTTTTACGATAGATACACATGATGTGGGCTTATTGGTAGGGTCGTTAGAGACCGCCAACGAAAACTGTCACTCGGACTGTCAATATTCGATCCATCAGTTTTCGAGCTGGCTGGTTATACATGTATTTTACGTACAGGCAGCACCAGCCCATCCAGAGCTGGAATGCTGAAATTTCAAAAAAATTACTTTTTATCGTGTCTACGAAAAATATTGTCTTCTTTTTCACTACACCCCCCCAACATAGGTTTTCAGTTTACGTTTCAGTTGAGAATATAATTTTATACGAAATAGGTCTTTCATTTTTTTGTCTGTTAGCATTTATGCTTGTTTTTGGTTTGATATTCAATGAGGGTTTTTTTTAAATCAAAATTCACAATACGGGCCGACAGGAGTGATCTATTCATTGACAACCCCTTTCTGCATTTTTTTTTATTGATCACCCCTACTGCAGCATAATGTTAAAAAGCAGCAAGATATGATAAATTCAACTGAAAGTCAGGATCGAAGTAGAAGCCAGTCAAAATTAGTTGTAATTTCACAATATGTAATTCAAAAATGATTAGAAGAGAAAATATTGTATTAAATGACCCCTATATCTCAATTTTAAGCCTCTGCAAGCGTGGGTTATTGCAGGAAGTAACGCTTAATGGGTAAAATCAACCTTTCTTTACCTATATAGTCTTCAACCACACAGATACAGAACATATTTGGGCTAGAACGTGGGAGTTCGTTTCTCACCGTTGGCCTGCTGTATAATTGCTCTCTTCAAATGTAGTTGTAGGATTATTGTCTGATTCAATGTTTTGATGAAAAACAAAACCAACCAAGAGTTAGTGAGAAAGTAAAAGCTGAACAAAATTGATATCAAGGATAAGGAGTATCATGAATGTTATGATTCCAATATGACTGCACGTGAAATTATCGTCAAGCATAATATATTTACTCGCTTCAGCATTGCACGGGGACGTCTGAATCTGGAGGCAGAATAAAGAACATCATCAATCCTTGTGTGGGAAGGGGCCGTGAGGGATTAAAAATATGAATCTCATTATATAATCCAGATGAATATATTTATCAATTGAGATATCAATGTACTCACTTTGGGAAGCCACATGAAGATTGATTTCACTTTGTTATGCAACTGAGTTGTCTCTAGCCTGACCTTACCGCTCAGGAACACATACACCATCCTCCCTTGATAAGCAAGAAGCTACAGACACATCTTTGCTTCACGTTCCATTTCTAGATTTGTAATAACTTTTTAGGAATCTTGATTTTGAACTTAATTAGAACTTGATGCTCTAAAGAATAGAATTCTTTATTATTGAACAACCGTAGTCTTTACTGTACCGTCTACTCACTTGGAAATTTTCATCAGTACACCACCAGTCTCTCTCTCTCTCTCTCTCTCTCTCTCTCTCTCTCTCTCTCTCTCTCTCTCTCTCTCTCTCTCTGTAAAAAAATGTTGTATGCTTGTGTATGTATTGTATTTTGGTGAACATAAGTCTGTGGAATATTTTCAATGATTTCAAATTTTGACACCATGTTTATTCAATTATTGACTGTGATGCTAATTTATGTACCTCATTTATTATATTTCGTTTACTTTAGTACATGTTTCATGAAACTCTTGGAGAGGCATCGTGAAATGCCACGGATCCAAACATTCCAAACTGGGAATCATTTTCCTAATATATAAGATATTGGTTAGGATGTCCATAGATAGATAGATAGATAGATGGATAGATAGATGGATAGATAGATAGATGGGATAGAAAGAAGGTGGTAAGAAAGATTAGACGAAGGTTTGGAACAGTATTGCCGTAGGCGTGGATCAGTTCAAAAGTTCACTCTTACGGTGCATAAAAAGGTAGGATTTATCGAGTTCGTTTGACATAGAGTTATCCAAGATCAAAGAAAAATATAGAAACTCAGCAATCACGTCTGGGTCCCTACATAAGAGCAAGACGAACATTTCAGAGAAGAGCCGAGCTAAATTCATACGACTTGACACAAGGGACACTAGTGTCTACTTACTTTGCAGTACCAGTCAATAATGAAAAAACTCCAGACGAAGAGGAAAGAAGAGAAGAGGAGAAAGTGTTCCTATTTATACGAGCAGACAACTTTATGTTTCGTGTTCTATTAAAAGAAAAAAGTCTTTTTAAAACGTCTGTTTTAAACATTCATCGACTGACTAAAGGAAATGTCATTTGTCTTCTGATCAAGTCAAGCACAGCATTTCTTTCATCATTACATCAGCAGCAGCGGCCTTTTAAAGTCCGTCGTTGAATGTAGACATTCCCCAAATCGCCTGATCTCTCGATTGCAGGCGTCATTGAACCAGTATTTTTTTAAATACTATGTTAGGTCACACTTTTTCTTTGCGTCAAACCCGGTTTCCCATATGGTCCTTCGGGATCTGCATTGAGAGTCATGATGTTGACTGATCAGCAGATTACTATTTGAGTTCTTGATAATGGTTTCTATAAAAGATCTGGCCCTGTTTTTTCCTCTAATATACTGAGCTGTCTTGTGATCTCTCAACATGATTTTAAGCATGATTTGACATTTGGCATAGATATACTTTGGGAATCATCATCATCATCATCATCATCATCATCATCATCAATTTTTCAACGTCCATTGTTGGACGTAGACCTTCCCCATAAATTCACAGAATCTTTCTATCGTAGGTGTCGTGGGGCCAACACTTCTTAAATTAGTCTAATACGTCTTTCCATCTCGAATCCCTCTAGCCCCTGTGGCGAATGTGATCTCTGGGGATGCATGTGAGTCGTGATGTCTATCGGATATCTGCCATTTTTGCAACAGAACCAGCCAATTGGGATATGTTTGTCTGGGGCACTTTTTCTTCTCGTTGATGTATTGTGTTGTCTTGTTATGTTATGTAAAGTATGATCATTTCGAGTGCTAGTTGCATGCTTTTCAGTTCGAGGATAGTCTCAAGATTACGTTCCATGTTTCAATTCCATAGGTGACCAACAGGAGTATGTATTGGTTTTTATAGCCCTTCTTTTCAGGAATGACGGGATTTTCTAGTTTTTGAAGGCTGAGTATGTTCTATCAGAGGCTTATCAACGGGGAGTGATTCTCATTTGATTCGAGGATTTCATGGAGATTTGCTGCCTTTGCCATATGTAGTGTTCTACTTTCTTCAGTTATGCTTCTCGTTGTGTTCTTATTTCCGACATGATTTGCACATTACCTTTGTTCTGCTGAAATTCGTGCACACACTGACTTTTTTGATTTCTCCCTTTAGTTCATCCAGCATCACCTGGAAGTCATGCAGGTTTCCTGCAAATAGGGCAATGGTGTCTGCAAATCTGAGATTTCTGTCTATTTCCCCAGTCCTTTAATCCTTTATTTTCCTAGTGTGAGTTTTATTGAACTTATTACGACCAAAGAAAAAAAATTCTCAATCCCCTCTTCAAAAATACATTTTTGAGGGATCGATCTATTTGCAATCCAAGTTTATACAACACTAATCCCTTAATTTGTGTCTCGCTGTGTTCACAATCGTTTCATGAGAATTCATACCTTTAGATCGCCATCAAATGAGAGGGTAGTAAGGGTAATCATTGATCATCGGTGGCTAGTCAGACCTACTTTATTTTTTTGTACCATTGTTTAATGGTTTAACTGTTATTTCTTATTTTTTCCTTAAGATTTTATTGATTTGCTACGAGCTTTCTACGTCTCTTAGTTGATACTTATTTTGCCGTTGTTTCTAGTTCATTCTCACTCGTCTATGTTAATGTTATCTTGCATTTACTTCTTATCTCACTGATCTTTACATTTATAGAATATAAATATTGCTTTATGTATTATATTACTTATGATATAGCATACTTACATATATCTGTATATATACATATTGGATTATGTATCTTGGTATTTACAAACAAAAAAATCCATACAAAGAGATAGCAAGAGTATCATACATCGTAGTTCATACATCTCTACCTATCATTTCATCCGATAATACGCACATGCACATACTTATATATATATATATATATATATACATATATATATATATATATACATATATATATATATATATATACATATATATATATATATATATATATTTATATATATATATATATATATACATATATATATGTGTGTGTATGTATGTATGTGTGTGTGTGTGTGTGTGTGTGATAGAGAGAGAGGGAGAGTGTTAAAGATTGGATATTTACTTCTATCTCTCGATACATAAGTGTCATGTCTGAAAAAGCTCACCATGGACTAGAATTGCAAAATTACAACTTGGTGTGAACGTGATTACCCAGGCCTTTGCATTTCAAATGGTTGCTCAGCTCAGCAGGTTTTTGAAAACAAGATACTCCTCTCCAAAGCAGCAATCTTCCACGATAGCAGTGGCACCAGTCAGTATGCGGTGCAAATTGCCGCACAGTTGTACGAGAATTATTCAATAAATATGTATTGCACTGGCCAGCGTACCTCTGAGATCGGACTCCCATAACCCGCTCGTGGCGTGTGTCGGATCAACATGTTTGCTTGGGGAACTTCAGCCACGTGAATTTCATCAATTTAACGAATTCATGTAAACACCAGATTCCAGAGGAAACCTCCACATGCCTCTTAAAGTCAGTGCCTGCTCGGGTAAGAGCTGTTGTGCTGGAACCTACAGGATCGAACTCCTTTCAAGCGAGTGTTCATAATGTTTTGGCTGATCAGTGTATTTACTTACAAAACTTACATGCAGAGAGGAGAAATCATCCATGGTATATCTTGCATCATCTTTTGTTGACCCTTTTTCATTCACTAGAGAGTTAATAACCGTTATTTTTCGTCTACCAACGTCAACTTTCTGACAGACTTCAATATTCCACCATATCTACCTCTGTGCCTCTGTAATAGTTGGCGCCATGTTTTTGTATTTCCTTGCAATTTGATGACATCCACTTTTAAATGGGAAGAAAAATATTTCTGGTTCAATTTAGAATCTGCTTTCTCTGATTCAATATTCTCCACTAAAAATCCTAGAAGCAATCAAGAGACGCACCGATGGTAAATCTCAATTCTTACTTTTTGGCGTTACTGCTGTTCCCCAATATGCATTAACCCATTCAATTCGTATTCGACACAAGTAAAAAAAAAAAAATGGTTCAGTTTTGCACAAGTGGCAATGGCAAGCTGAGCTTCCATTAGGAGCCTTGGCGCTGTGTTTAGCAGAATAATTGACGAAAATGTCAAAGTAAAGCTAGAAGAAGCCGAAGATAGGATGCATTTCAAGTTTGGAAAAGTTCTGCAAGAGTTATGAAGTATGAATAAATACTCCTAGATAGGATGCATTTCGAGTTTTGCAAAAGTTCTGAAAAAATTTTCTAGCATGAATAAATACTTTGAAACCCCTGACTGCACTTGAATTCTTTTTTTTTTTTTCAATTTTGCTTGTTCTTTTGTTCTTGCCGTTTTTTTAATCTATTATATTTTTCTAAAGACACTGGATTAACATTTTTTCTTCACTATGTAAGAATTAATATAGTTTTTAATATCATTCTTGATCTCTTTTATAATCGTGAATAGTAAACATTTAGTGAGAAGTCATGGTGTTACAACGCAATTTCTCGCTTTTTAATTGTAATTGTGATCGTACAAAAATCGAGTCCTGCTCACCATGGTTTTTATTTCGCATAAAGTTCGTTTGATTTCAAAATTGGAAATCGTTTTGAATTTCTCTCATCATTCTCAAAGACCAATCATCATTACATTCGTTTATTCGTTGAAATAAAACACAGCCGAAAGTCAAATAAGCGCATAACAAATCTGTGTATATGAAAGATCTGGGTCGGATCATACCTCGGTCCGTCTGTTTGTCGCTCACGCTAGGGAAATTTTTGCTTTTCAGAGAATGTCCAAACTCTCAAAACGTATCGTAACAAAAATGCCTTTTAATTCAAATAGTTCAAAAATATTTGCATGAATTTTGTTCTCATTCAAATGCTCTTTCTTTGTAATGATTTTCTCAAGCTTCTCTCAAACAGATATCACAGTATGCGTTGATATATCCGATGCATACCCAGGAAAGTTCCTTCATGTATGTAGTAGTGGAAAAGAGTTCCATGTTTGTTTTTCAGCAAGCAATTAAAGAGACATTGTGTAGCGTCTCCTTCTCACCTGCACCCAAGTCTTCTATGTATTTTACTAAATGGAACTCCAATTCAGCAGCTTAAGATACGATTATCGGCGTTTGGAAAACGCTCGACAAATGTCGTATAGATTGATTGTAATTGCTCTTTCATTTAACCACATTTTCGCTCAACAAAATGTTCTCATGGGAACGGCCTACTTTCAGCTACCAGGCTAAATTTCTTGTGGATATAGTTATCTCTCCGTCTTTTGAGGAGCCACAACAATTTATTATGAGTGTGACGATTTCCCAATTAGGAATTCAACTATAGCTTGTCAGAGATGTAAACAATCGGATTGTCTCGAGAATGTTAAAAATCTTCTATTTACTTTTTATTCCTTCTTCAGTTTTAAAATTTTCTTTATTAAAGTCCAAATAAAGTCCGTTAAACATTTGAAATCAATTTATGTCAAATGTTCTGGGGTATACTTGGTTAAAATCAAGAATATTTTGTTTCTTTAGAGTGTTGAATATTATTAGCATATTTGCAAAATGAATTTGTATAGTTGAATCTATTTCAAACTTGCAGGCACTTTATGGATGATCTTCCTAAATGCGGCAGATATTTCATATCTGAACACTCAGTGAAAACTTTCAAAAGTAGCCAGAATACATTCAGATTTATTTAACCCTGGTAATCCCCCCTCTCTCTCTCTCTCTCGCTCTCTCTCTCTCTCTCTCTGTGAATATATATATATATATATATATATATATATATATATATATATATATATATATATATATATATAATATGTATTACAATGCCTTAAATTATTTTACATATCCAAAAAAAACAACATCGGAACGTTGGTTTTTCTGTTCTTTGTCTATGCATGATATATCTTTCAAATATGAACTCAGTGGTTTCCAACAGCTGCTTTTTTATTCAGTGGTTAAATAGTGAGATAGGAACATATGCAAAAAATCGACCATCAATTAGTTCGTATTAGTCAAGCAGTTAACCTAACCAAATTATGCGTTTTGTGTTAAAAGTATTACTTGCTTATCTTGAAGTCCATTACCCTTACAGCTGTTGTCTAACTTTTTGACTGGATGTGGAAAGAACAAGATACAATGCACTGTAAATAATTGCAATAATTGTATTTATTTATGAACTTGCTATAAAAAAGGGTTACAAGCATACTAAATTATATAAGTTTATCATAAAATGCAGAATTTACTTGGAATTTTAAGATGAGTCATCCCATTATATTATATTCTAACTAACATTTAGGATAGAGCAATATTACAAGCAGTTTCACGGAAGATCCTAATGGGAAACAAAATGGAGATACGTACGTACAATATTACTTCCGACAAAACTAAAGATATCATTACATTCTCTTCCCGGAATATTTCATTCTTTTTTTCTTTTAATCGACGGATTGAGATTCTAATTTTTAAAATAGATGATCTCAATTATTACCTTAAAACCACCAAACGCTTATCCCATTAGAAGTGCACTATAGTTAAAAATACCAACATTCGAATACACATGCACAACACATACATATATATGTATACATATATACAAATATATTATTGTTTCATGCACAGACAGCTGTTTCGTTGTAGACTACCCATTTTCTCATCTATTACCAAAAGTAGGAATGAAACCGTCGCTTCAGACCCACAGGCCGGTATCCTACCTTTACTCTGTGGAACTGGGCACTTATGTTGTGTTTAAACGGTACCTTACCTTATATTCCCCATTCACCAGTGCTTTATTCCTATGGAAGAGCATTGCATAAACATGTTACCTCATTTAAAGGGTGCTAACCCTGAATTGGGGAGCGCTAATATATATATTTATGGAAATCTATAATCATATATATATATATTATATATATATATATATATATATATATATATATATATATATATATATATATATATATATATATATATACATATATATATATAATGGTTATGTAATCAAGCTTTTAATTCAATGATACATAGAAACCAAAACAGTTTCGATGAATCATCAAGTTTCTGACTAGCATGAGTACAATAGTGTCATTTGTAAAGAAGAATTTTCTATGAATCCCACAATTCAGTTCCAAATGGTTCAAATATAATTTTTTCCATCAGAATCAAATCAAGGGCATCAATTACAGTCCTTAGACAACAACAACTACCGAAGACCTATCAAAACTATCGTTCATTTTCGAAACCATTCCATGTTTTGTTTTGTTTTTTTTGTAACTGTTTTGTTTGATTGTCAAAAATTCAATGGAATCAATGCATCTTTTTCTCCCAGTTTTTATATGTTCCTAATGTACTACTCATTCAAAAAAAGCCACTCCAGCAACACTTCGTAGTGTCTTCACACTCAGACTCGGTCATAATCAGTGAGATTTAAATTAAACCAATCATTTTGAAGTGGCAGCCAAAAAATACAAGTTAATTTTTCCTCTTTTTTATACTTTAGTATTATGTCTGGACCTTTTTTCCATCATTTAAAATCTATCCAATTTTCATGACTTGGTAATGTATTGGATTAGTGTATTATCACATATTGTCGCATAGTTATGTAATATCCAACTAATTTCCTGTAAGTTCGGATGAGGATAATTTATGAATGTTTGCTAATATATGAATGTGTACGTGTATGTGGAAATTTCTGGACTAGAAAATACATTCACACAAACGAGCGTGAACTGCACCGAGGCTGAGTAAAGTTGCATTTTCATGAAATATTCCTCACACGTACACATGTACACACTACTTACGTACACAATTAATTTGAGTAGAATTGCACGCATATACACGTAAACGGACGCACATGTATAGTGAGAGAATCACTCATGCTCATTCGTAGAATCACTATGATCTTACAGATCTTGTAGCTTCCTCTAACGGTGGCGTATATACACATGTACTTACACAAACCCAAACCAAGAAAAGTTCCCCCTCTTTAACATTGACTCACATTCGCCTCCTCACTCCACCAGTTACAGAAGAATCCTTACTCCCCGTCCTCGGTTTCTCAGGGCTTGTGGCCATTACTTGAACTAGTCTTGATCCAACAAAGCCATCCCCGGCAAAACTATCACCACACATATGAATAAATAATAGATATTAGCATTTACTGAATGTCTTTCTTCATTGTATATAGTCGTACAAACTCTTCCATTTTTCCGCTGCAAAGGACTTTTTTTTATCTAATATTTATTTAGTTCTCAAGTATTCACGACTACGTGCCATGCAAGTCATTTTTGTTCCGATCTCTGCTATTTCAACATGCTCCCTATATTATTTTTGTAATTCAAATATAGGATTCCGGTGGATGTAATTTGGTTTCATTTTTGTTTATATTTGTAGAAAAAGCAATCAACTTTTTTGTCGTAACCATATTTCACATTGACAAAGTAGGCATTACCCCTTCTGAGTTAGACCATGAAGTTTGATTATAACATATAGAGCAAAAGATTCTTAATCCATAGGAAATGTGGGATTCACAGCATTGAATCAAATGTACAATTCAGTGAATTGCCTTTGAGTTTTTATATTACGAAGAAATAATTCATCCATGATTTCCAATTTAATTACATCCAAAATACTTTACAAAAGTCATATTTCGTCGCAGTCTCATTTCATTGTGCGTTATGTGGCAAGAATCTCCATTCCGTTAAACGTATCACTTTTGAGGTAAGTGGGAATTGGATCATTATTACAACTCTTACCTGCTGATTCAGCTACTTGGTACAGTGTTTCAAAATTTAACCAGGAAATATCTGTTATAAAAATCGTTTTCTTGTAATATACTGGAACAGAATTATTTGATTTTGAAATCTGTGTTAGCAGGTATATATATATATATATATATATATATATATATATATATATATATATATATATATATATATATATATATATATATATATATATATAATATAAATATATATATATATATATATATATATATATAGCATAATAAATGAATGAATGAGATAGAAAAACGTACAAAATCAATTGAAAAATCTTCAGTGCCAAATATAAACTCACGTCTTATTCAAAAATCTACCAAAACTCATCTAACTAGTGAAAACTAATAAAACTTCCTGAATGTATTCATTGATTTCTTAAGCGATTTATGAAAAAGTTACCTCGTAAAAAATAAATGAATATAATCTTGTGAAAACCCACTTCACAACATACCAATAAATATCGAACAGAATTAAAAAATGTTTACATTTTTAAAATATAAATCCCTGAAGAAATTTAATCAATTTGACTTTTTTTCAATAGTCTGATAAGAGTTGACTAATGCCCTCACTTAGAAACATTCAGAACTGCGAAACAAACTGAAGTAATATTGTACTTACCTACGTTTTAGTTCCATTTGTTCAGACATATCGTAGACTTTAGGCGTGAAAAGGTTTTAATAAAAAACGACTGCTTCCCTACTCTGATTAATTACTCACGGTGCCAGCCTGATATTTACATACACACACGTACTAACTGGGTCCCTGGCTTTCCCCGAGGATTCAATAACTTTCCAACACACGCACACTACCGCATAATGTTATGGACTTTGATGTATTCCTGTGCCAATGCTGGTATTCCCTGCTATTTTTTTCATCAGATGAATCTAGACTGTAAATGTATGGAAGCTCTAAAGTTTAAAATGTTTGACTAGAGGAAAACTTAAATGAGCACAGTATGTCTTCAATAATGACACTAAAAAAATCCTTCCAGTCTTGCCCAGCGCAGCTAAACATGCCAGGTTGGTTTGCAGACCCATCTTTCTTTTTTTTTCTACTCCCACATTATATGGTACCTATCAAGAACTGATTTTATTGTTATCTGATATTGAGAGAGGAAACGGAAATGAAATACATATTCCAACCATTGTAGCCATGTATGGTTTGTTAGTGATTGCAGAAACACTCTCAGAAGCACGAGCGTAATCAGCATTGACATTTCATTCCCGGAAGCACCAGAGTTACCAAGCCTTAAAAAAACATTCCTGAAGCACCAGAATCACTAAACTATGAAATATCAAAGCAGTTGAATACATGCTATCAGAGTTGGTCCGAATCAGTCTATAAAATGATCAAATCAGCTATATATTTTTTTCATTTCAAGCAAACTTATCAGTCAGAATAACTATATTCTAAGAATACAGAACAGAAGACATCCATCTTACAGAATTTAATATCAGATATGATGAGATATCATAGATTTCCACTGTCTAAATTGCAAAGAAATTGGCCAACATAGACAGAAAATGTCGGATCCAGTTAGTCCGCTGTCTGCCCACTCCAAGTCTGTATTTTCTTCAAGAATTGGGGCATTCTTTCTTATGTCAGCCAAGGTAGCCAGTTATTGATTGCTGAAACTGCCTTCAATATGATTGAAGCCTACTCAGTCTTCCTATTTGCAACTGGCTTCTCAGAAGAAACTAACAAACTAAAAGGAATCACCTTTATCATAGTAACAGATATAATTGGTTATCTTAGATTTTTATCGGATAAGTGGGAAAAGAAATTAGTGATATTTTGTAAAAACAAACCAGTCTGCTTTTGTTAACTCTCTAATTACTTTTCCCAGTAAGAACTGCCAGATACGCTCCTACTTTTTCCTCCCTAATGTTCCTACAGAGGCCTACCAGGCATGCTCTTCCTTGTTCCTCATTCCCTCACTTATGTTTATACCCTGGCCTGTCAGGCAATCAGTCTGTTTCGTCCCTTCTCCAAAAGTATTCTTATAATTATACAATAATACTCTCAAATTTATAGCGTGAATATGTATTCAGTCACATGGTAAAAAACTGATGATTCCAAAAAAGAAAAAATACCATATAATATTATAATTCCTAATTCTGATATAAAACGAAACCCTTTGAAAATCTTACATTAATAACACTAAAAGATTTTTGGGAATGATTGACTGAAATTACATAATTGTACAAAGAAAGTGATCAAACTGAAAAGCTTTTTCCTACAGTACTTCCGCCCCGTTGTATTATATATATATATATATATATATATATATATATATATATATATATATATATATGATGGTGTGAAGGAAGGGGAATGAAATTATGGAATACATAATTGTAATAATTGGAGTTGAGAATTGACATATATAAATGTGTCACTAATATAAAAAAAAAATGTTGATATCGAAACTATGATTCAAGTGGCTGTTTTTTCTGGTAGAGAACCTAAGTAGTTTCATTATTTTTCTACGACTATTGGTATGCCCAAATGTAATCCCAATTAAGCTCAGTTCGTCGACTTTGTTTCTATTCATGCAAATAATTAACCAACTGCCATGTGCATCGTTCCAATTATCCACGGGAGTATGTACTCTCCATAAAAAAAAGGACAAAAATATCAATTCGTGCTTAAAGGGAAAAAAACGAAAGTTAATTGTATCAAAGCTCTATTAAGAAACCAAAATTGCGTTATATTTTGGACTAGTGGATACAGATTCTAACCCGAATCTAAAAACAATTTGCTCATAATTCAGATAATTAACTGATCTTCAAAATAATTCCCATTGAGAACCATATTTTTTATTACGTAAGCACTTGCTGGAACAATAAGGTCGGAAATGTCTGGGAGGGGAGGAATATATGACATATCAAATTTAAGGGGAAAAGCATGTTATATTCAAGGTTTACATCACCAGGGCGTTTGGTTCGGAATATATAAAAACTATTGAATGAAAATTAGATACGATGTTTCCTGAAATGTATAAACAGCAAACCCTTGCTACAACAAATAAATGAGAGGCACCGTGAAAGTTGAATATTCGTTATACCTGATTGTTGCCTCACATGCAGTGATTAAGTAAGATAGGTATTTCTTTAGATTCATCAAAAATCGTTTGGTGAATTAAATGGCATAATTAATTTCCTTAGAACTATTTACCTTTATTTTTATCACATTTTATCTCAATTTCCTTACAGTTTCATATAATTTCAAACTCATGCAGCACGGATTTAGATGTAATTGTACAAATATTATAGCACATACAATACAGGTATTGACTTTCAAGACTCGTTTTTAAGTCTAAAAACAGATTTGGATTGAAAAAAAATTGGTTTATATTATTCGGAAGATATCCCGTATTGAAATGGAAAAATGATTGAGTTTTTCAACGTATTTAATTGTTTTGTCTCTGATTATTAGAAGGGAGAATTCGATCAATATGACAGAATTGTTCCATGGATGGTTACGCTTCCAGTATAACCGGTTCAATACTAAACCAAATATTTTTTCTTGTTTGTCCCAAGCCACAATATTGGAAGGTACGGAATGTTTGTAATGGTTCGGATGAATGCATGAAGTTGTTATATCGAGGCTCGTTATGGTGACAGTTCATGATATATATATATATATATATATATATATATATATATATATATATATATATATATATATATATATATATATATATATATATATATATATATATATATATATATATATGTATAAATATATATATACCCACACTTCGGCAAAATTTAGACCTCACTTCTGTAAAATTACTTTGATGCAAGATTCGTATCATTTCTTAGACATTTGTAGATAATAGTAACATTGCAACTCACTGTACATCAATGAAAATGAACACATGTGCATGAATACAAATTAGCTGTAATATAATAGATGTTATATGTTGGCATGTGCGTTTGTGTGTGTGTGTGTTTCTGTGCGAGTGTGTGTGTGTGTGTGTGTGCACACGTGTGTGCACATGTGTGTGGAAGAGAGAGAGAGTGAGTTTAGGATCCATCTTGCATGAGCTTCCAGTTCGAAATACGTAAAGACCTATCGATCAAACTTTGAATCGATATTGCTTCCCACACACACATGCACAAACACACGCATACACAACACACACTCACACACACACACACACATATATATATATATATATATATATATATATATATATATATATATATATATTTTTTATATATATCAATATTTATTCATGAAACTCCGTCAAAATGTGAAACTTATAGAGGAGAGCTTGCGAAATTGATTCCATGCAAAATTAGAATTATTTCATGAACATATGTGACTGATTCTAGTGTAATTTTTTTTTCTGGAGTAAGTGTACACCTCAGTCACCTTTTGTACAAGCATTGATACTTAAATGTTAAAATAAATACCGTATCATATGTATAATTTATATATATATATATATATATATATATGTGTGTGTGTGTGTGTGTGTGTGTGTGTGTGTGTGTATGACGGTGTGTTTTTTCCAACAATAACTTATCAAGTTCGGATTATGTTCCAATTTCTTTTTATCTTTATTCATTTAGTCAGACGTAGATGTAACCCATATCTATGACCTTTTTATTTACGTTCTTCGATCTTTAGTTAAATATTAAACACGTCTGAGCCATTTCGAGCAATCATAATTTGATTTAGTGCATCACAAAAAATATGATATACCGTGTCATATCTCTATAGAATCGCATGTGCCATTGACTAAAAATTGTACGTAAAATTCATTATGTAAAAAATTATTCCCTTATTTATATGTTTCTATTCAAGTTGCTGGATGAGTTGTCAGAATTCAAAGTTTTTCCTCGAGTTATAATCGTATATACACAACCCCATCCTAATGCAAATAAGAACATCTTATGCTTACGTTAAAATGAGATGTAATTTACATAGAAGTTCGTACTTATATAACTTTATATAACATGCTTATATAGATAAGAATTATTTTCAGATGAAACGTAGATTAAATATGAGAAATTTGTTTTTGTTTCTTTATCAAGAATGGTTAGAGTGTCAACCAAAACGAATTTCCTCTGCAATACTATTGGATTAGTCAAACACACGAAAGATATCTATGGTAGCACGATGAGTAAATCTTTTCAGGCGGACAAACTTGTCAGTATATTGAATTTGATCCAAAATGATGTTTTATGAAATGATTCAAATCTTGCATCAAATCAATTTTGCAACTATTCCTCTGTGAGGTATAGACTTTGGTGACTTTATACATACATATATATATATATATATATATATATATATATATATATATATATATATATACTTTATACATACATACATATATATATATATATATATATATATATATATATATATATATATATATATATATATATATATATATATTCAGATAAAATTATAGGTACACCAGCTGTGGTACGATATTCAGCACGTTCATCTCGTAAACAAATGTGCTTCTACTGTCAGTTCGATCCCGTTATATTCTCGTGCCTGACAGAGCTAGGCTTACTACTGAACCTTGTGTGAACAGCCAAACTCATTAATTATTCCATACTTGAATCAAGAGCAATAATTCACTTTTTCCATGTTTTAAACCCAAATATGTATCATGAAATCACAGAATGATGGATGAAAATATCTCTTCCAAATCAAATATTTGCATTTTTCACGGGGAGCATACATTTTTTTTTTATCTATCTATGCATATACTTCCAATTTTTCACTTATTCCAAACTGTTGACCAAACTTGTTACAAATCTCCGAAAAAACATTGATACTTTATTGATTGCTCCCAACATTACATTAATTCAAAAGATGTAGGTCATGTGACGGTTTGTTTTTGTTTTTTCTTGTATTTAACCTGTTTTTGTCTACCAACTTATCTTGTGGCCTACTGGAATAGCAAAACCGACAGGGAAATTTTGCTTTCTGTCCATACATTGTCAGGATCCGGTTGTTTGTCTTTTATTGGATGATGAGTTGAAATCTCATCCGATGGATTCTTATTTTCTTTGACGATGTACCAGCCGTGTCCATCCTCAAAGCTCAGCCATTAGCATAGTTGCCTTCGAATCAAAGTTTCTCTTCAGCCATGCTCATTTTCTTTATCCTTGTCTTCATATCATACATTGGCTTATATTATTAACTGTTTTGCCTTCACACAAGGAATCTTGCTGTTCTCAAGATTGATTTTTTTCCAACATATGATAGACCAAATATTTGCTCCCGTAACAAATAGGCCTTGACTGGTATTCTCTTTTTCTGCTTGAGTTGCTTCGGCTCAACTGTGTCCATGTAGTTTCATGTGCTATTTTCTTAGTTACTCAATTGAATTTACCTCGAAATTTGCTGTTTTTCTAAATATTGCTCCTCAGTCCTGTTCCATCTCAAATTTGCCTTTTTGTTATTTTTGCATAATCTTGTTACTTAATTTGATTTCTCGTGAGTTGTCCACGAGACCAAGAGTGTAAAACGGAATACATCGATATAAGTTCCTCACTTTTTGAATATTGAGTCTCAAGTACTTTGTTTGTCCAGTTGAAAAAAGAGCAACAAATAAATCCCAATAAGTATTCTAAAAATATGTACGTCTTTCATAAGAATTTAGTAGTTTGTATTGCAATTCAATTTTCACTTCACTCTGTTTTAACATGTCCTATAACGATATTTGATATGCAAGTTGCAATGAAGAGCAACTATAGTTGACATGAAGAAAATACTTGTTAGAAATCAATAATAGTCGGTGATTATACAACAGATATCGGTCTTCTTACTGATGTTTCCACTCGGATAGCTGTAAGATTTAATAGTTTGCTCAGTCCCAAATTCATTTGTCTCAGTTTTGTTTCATCTGTGCATCACCAACCTTTCTTGATTCGTAATACATGCTTTGACTAAAAATTCTACCTCTTCTGATCATTAGTTTGAATTCATGTACGTCATGTATACCATCAAGGTAAAGCCTTGTGATTATTCAAAATCTGCCTGCCTTTCCATTCCAGATACGATTGAATAGTATCGATGATATTCAGGGAATAACTACAGTGTCTTGTTGACGGACATTCATCTATGTATTTGGGCTTGGTATACTTTTCCTGCATTGAGCCTATTTTTGTAGTTATTTCTTGCAACGAATGGATTTTATCACATATTCTGCAGTTCTAATCTAGGTTGAACATTGCAGAATCCAAGGTTTGAGAATCGTGCAATGTTTTTTTTCTTTTCTTTTTGTCGTTATTCCATGCTGTTGCTAGGTTGTTCCATCAATAAATACATTTTTTTAAAAGTTGTCCTTCTGCTTCTATCTTTGCTCCCTTTGAAACTTGAGTTTCAACATCAGGAATGTTAAGTAGTGAACATTTGTGACAATAGTCAGACTAATCAATTCAGTGTCTTGGTGATTATAATAATTACTTTCTTCGTACGGATCCAGCTCTGTCTCACATACATTTGAATTTTGAATATGTTTCTGATATTTTCTGAACTGTTCCAAAAGCAGCAGTCTTTTGCATTATGGTGTCTGATATATATTTGATAGCATTTCACTACCTTTTTTCAATTCCATCATATTAGCTGCAGGAAAAAAACATATACACTAACATGTCTTCATCTCTGTGGTTTATCAGCCTAATCTGAGTATCTGATGAACCTTTTCCTTACTTTCACTTTCATTTGATTTGAGTCAGACAAATCTTCAGTCTCATCAATGATCAGAAGAAGAAGAATGCCATTATCATCAGAAACAAACAACTGAAAGTGTCAACAGACCTGTTAATTGTTTTCTTTTCCATCAAATTACGCTTAGGGTGTCTATTAAACTAGGAATATACATAAGCATGTTTGTATGCATGTGCATGTGTGTGTGTGTGCGTGTATGTGTGAGTCTGTGTGTGCGTATGTGTGTGCTGCATACAAACTTTTACTGCTTAAGCTGAACTAAAAAGGAGTCATCCGACCATGAACCATCTCCATTCCATGAATCAGCCGAAAGAGAAAGCAGCAGAATCCAAGATACTACTCGCTGTAGCATTTATAAACTAAAAGGAGGCTTTTGACACGGCGAAAATTCTCATGGTCACGAAGGTCATCATCCTACAAGGTTTAGACCCTGTATTCGATTGTACAATACTGCAACATTCATACAGGTACATTAATTCTTTTATCAGGCTACATAGAGACTCAAAATCCTACCAGCTCCAAAAATGGTTCAAGACCAGGTGATACTAGCTCAGCAAAATCTCTACAGCGAATACCTGAGCAACCTCAGACTTGCAAACAGCATCAAAGAGAACGTACACGACCTCCAACTAATGCTATATGAACTGGAAGAATAAAGCTAGAAAGTCAGCTTACACATGGAATCAAGTAAAACAAAGGTCATGTACAATGACCACACCGAGAATAAGGATACAATCGTCAATATCGAAGATGCAAAACTGGAAAAAGTACACCACTACATCTACCTATGACAATGAAACTCTATAAAATCAATAAAAGAACAAGGAATCAAGCGGGGATTAACATGGCAAGCTTCTGGCAGGCCAAACTTAAGACCTTCAGAGACGAGAAGATCCGAAACTTGAAAAAAAAAGTACACAACCAATGCATCCTCCCGATAGACAACAATGGAGCTGAAACATGGAATATAACCAAGAGACAGACTCCTAAACTTAGAAACATGGAATGTCTGCATGAGAGAACAATGCTAAACCTCAAATGGAAAGATCGCAAAACAGCACTGTATCAGAGAAAAGAGGTCCTAAACATCATTGAAATTACAAGCAAACTTAAATGGCAATCGGCTGGACATATCGTAAAAATAGCAGACACCTGATAGACGTCAAGCCTCACGACATGGATCTCCAGGTATCATTCATGAAACTGAGGCCGGCGGAATACAAGATGGAGAGACAAAATTGTCAAATTCCAGAAATACTGCTTTGCGACACCCACGACAGGGAGCTATGGCAAATGTTTGGGGAGATCTACGTCCAACAACGGACGATAAAAGGATGATGATGTCCATTTTTAACAGATCAACCCGAAAGAAAATGCTCTCAAAAGACTTCATTCACGTGACTGTTTCTGTATCGAATGACCTCTGCACACTTACAAGGCTCAACAGTGCTGTTAATTACAGTTTGATATCAGTTGTCCGGTGGTTATTGCTGAAGAGTGACAGTAAGTCTCCTCAGGTATCATTTTGGGATGCTAAGATGAATGAATCTGTTCCTCCCTTCAGATTTTCCATTGTACCATATGTTCCAAATATTTCGTTTTCAATATTCTATATCTGTCTTTGGAATTCCTTGTATTAGTTTGTCTGTTCCCATTTTCATATCATTGTTTGCTGTGCTGCCCCTTCGCTATTTACTTCTTTGTTGTTTGTTGCATTGCTGCAGGATAATGTATCTATAATTTACTTGTACATACATTTCTAATCTTGCTCTGGGTTTTTGACAAAGCTCCCTGTGCCGATGAGTCCCCACAAGACTTATTCCTCTACCATACAGTATATATGCGTGAAAAGACTTGTGGATTGTCATAAACCTTTTATTTTGCGTGTCCATTGATTAGTGATCTTTTTTGTCCAACCTAAGAATGACCTAATGGATCTCAGTTACGATACTGTCCATATGTTTATTCCTTTTATCAGTTTTTTTTTTTATGATTGGTTGGGGCTTTTATATTTTTCTCACTCCTCTAAGATTTTGTTCCCTCATTTTTTTCTTTTATATCAATTTCAAAAACTTTAACCTTCATTTCTGCAGTACCCTCAGTGTACGTCCGTCTTTCCGAACACCATCCTAATTTCGTCGATGCTTTCTTTCATTTTACTGTACGGAGTTTCGAACTTTTTCCTGCTCTTAGCAAATAATTCCATATCGTCCATGTACGTAATTAGGTCGTTTTTGTCCCCTTCGTTTTCGTAAAATTGGAATGGTATCATTTGCTATTTTTCAAGATTCTATTGAGTGGTATCATGATTGGAAAACATAATATTGGGGAGAGAGTCTCCCCAGGGAAATTCCCATTTTCATACTTATACCTGCTAAGTATCTCTTCTGGAGCTGTTGAGTCTACTTTCCAGTTGATGATGATGATGATGATGATGATGATGATGATGATGATGATGATAGGCAGCAGCAGCAATTTGACATCAGGTGCATGGTAGTCACTGCTGAAGATTAAGTGACAGCAAGTCTCCTCTCTGCAATCCCATAGTCCATAGCAGTACTGTGGTTTACAGTTTCATACCATTTGCCCAATGTTTATCGCATGAAGCTGAGTGATAGTAAGTCTCGTCAGGTTTTCTGCCCTCACCTCAATTATATGTCCTTCGCTTATCACAGCGGTGTCGTGGTTCGTATCACGACCACCATTTGAGTGTTTTCCTTTCCTTATAACTGCTAAAATCTCGGGTCGTAGATCTCATATTTCTACCATTTTCATCAGTATACGTTAAGTTCATACCAGTGTTGTGGTCTATACAGTCTCAATCATTCTTTTTTATCCCTGGTTCATCCATGCTCGCCTTCAGTATCTTTGCATAAAGAAGAAAAAAGGACATTGTTTTAATTCTTTTTAAATATAATATATTATAGAAATACTGTAGAGTTTTGGTTTGAACTTTTCTCTCTACGCTTCTCCGTGTTATAATACCTCTGTTCTGTTTATTTTCATTCGTCGACTAGAACATTATTAGTATTTTACTCATCATCCAACGTTAATCTTATTTTTATAATCTCATTTTCTTTTTCAAATTTATTACATTCTTTCCATCACATTTATCTCTCATAAACTTCTCATTCCCCACGTCTTTGAAGTTCTTTTGTGGTGGACTATTCTGCACGACTACCTCTGAAAGCTTTCACTCCGACGAACTCCCACTATCACCGAATTAAATCTGTCTCCGATAATCGAAGACAGAGACATACAACTGTGTTTCTATTTTCTATATGACATCACGTGATCCTGCCAATTTCATTGAGTGGACACCCTCCATCGTTTCCAATTCGCCTCTGCCAGTGGTCACAATGCTGATTGATGTTCGTATTGACCTAGACTGCTTTTGTGCCACACTTTCAAGTCTGCAGATTGGGCTCTCCTTCTAAAACACATATTTGTTTTGTGTTGGCAATGCTTCTCTTTGTACGTACTCTTTGATCATCGTGAACCCTTCTTTGCACGGGTCCCATTTTCGATGTCATTGACAATATTTCCTCACTTCTCTTGGTATGTTTACGGGAAAAAATAAACCAATATCTATGCTCTTGCAACAAGCAAAAATATATACATTGATATATCTACCAACTTCATTATTAATGTATTTATCGGTAGCATTTGGGCACAAAGTTGCAAGTATTAAGCTATCTTCGTATCTGATTTTTGTGAGTTTCATATTTGGTGGCTGAAACACTATTTTGTCATCTGTTATGTCTGGTATATAACTAGTACCTAACAGGTTATCAGTTTGACGCACTTTTGTTCTTGACAGATGGAGATTTTTTAGTTATTGCTGAGATCTTTTCACTATATTAAATAATAGTATCGTTTGGTGCAATTATCCGTTGCTTGCCAGCAAGATCCATGATTTAGGCATGTTTTGATGTTTCCATTTTCTGATAGCTCCCACTAGCTCCTTCATTTTCTTCCTATCCCTCTTATCAATTTTCATATTTCACCTCTTTTTGATTTGTTATAATGTTGCTTCAACATTGTTATAGTTGTGTATTGTCTAACATCCATGCTACCAAAGTATATTTGTCAGGGCATAGCTCTTTTTTCGTTCATGATAATGTCACTATCCTGCAAAGCTTGAAATTTATTCGCTATCGCTACCCGGGAACGTACTTTCCTCTATTTCTACCTCACTAGGACATTTTTCTTCTTAGGAATAATTTAAACAAATGCAAAAGTAATGTTCGCCGCCGAACACTCCCATGAGAAAGGAAGGAAAGGCTATATTAGAGGTTGACAAATAGACTCGCCAAGGACCCTTGATAAAGTAGAAGGAAGACCGTGGAACAAAAGCAAAACGCATAAAGATCGACTGGGAATCATTTGGGATGGATATAAACAAATTGAAAACCACTCTACCAATGTGCTTAACCATAATATTGCAACAGTTGTGTAATACCAGATATGATTTACAGATGTTAACTATCAAAATTACAAAAAGAACTGTAGTCCAACTTATAATCACACGGAAAGCCATGCAAGATCGATATCCTTTGATGGAAAACGAACTCCATTAATCTTACGTTATCACACAAATGATTGAATAATAAGGGTAGTTTTTGGGTTTTTAATGAAGATGATTTTACCCATTGGCAAATAAATGCAGAAAAAAAGATCAGACATGAGATTCATGATTGAGGATTACAAGAATTATATATATATATATATATATATATATATATATATATATATATATATATATATATATATATATATATATATATATATATATATATATATATATATAATGGTTTAATAGTTGGTCATTGCTTGTTAATTCTTTTATGCGTTATGGAGCAGGGATACCTTACTCGATGGTAGTTTTGAATTCTAAATTTGGTTGCATTTTCGTTATCAGAATGCTGTACACCCACCAGCACTTTGTGGCATGTTTCTTCTCTGAGAGTATCTTATCCTTGCTCAAATCTGTTTTTCTAGTGTTTGAGGTCTCTTTTACATGACTTTTGTTCTTCGTTCGATTATTTGGTTCATAATAATAACAAGGGGATTAGGCATCTAAGTAGGTTGATTATTAGTATAACTATATGTGGGGTATAATGTCATTTTTAGTAATGTCGTCATTTTAACATTACTTAATTTGTGTTTGTTCAATAATTCTGGTTTTGTTTTTATTTGTGTTTTCTTTGCTTTTGAATGATCAATCGGGAAAATAGATATGTTTCCTATTTAGGCATTATTCGGTTTCAATATTCTGGCTTATGTGTGTGAGTCTTGTATTTTCCATACCACTTAAATATTGTACTCAATGAATAGCTTGCATGAATGAGTTTTTTTTATTTATGAATATTTTTCCTTCGTTAGTTTTTACTTTTAGGTTGAACTGCAGAGTTTACTTGATGATTTTCCCATTCCTACTGAATTGTTGTCCAAGGTACCTCAAAAAATGCTGTAAATGATCATCAATAATAACCCATATCATTCAATGATACATAAACGTGTTTGTCCAGAAAATCTTTACTTCATCATATTTCAAGCTCTTTTATAAATCAACTTTATGTTTAATGTTGAATGTACAAAAAACATTATGAAATACACCCATCTTGTATCGGGTACTTAAGTATATTATATTTGATTGTATTCATGATTCTTCCAACATATAAGAGTGTATGTCCATGTGTGCGTGCCTGCATCTATCTTCAAGAGTCAATTGGTGTATGGAAGTGTTATGTTGGTAGAAAAATAGTCATACTTTTTTTTTCACTAATTTGATCAATTTGCTAATATGTTAACGCCGATTCCTAATAAAGCCCTCTGCAATTATCACATTCTACCAGACAAAAACTGTCCAATGATGATGATGATGATGATGATGGTGGTGGTGGTGGTGGTGATAATAATAATAATAATAATAATAATAATAATAATAATAATAATAATAATAATAATAATAATAATAATATGAACAAAGGAAGAACTCAAATCAAATACATGAAGCCTCACACCCCAATGATGACACGGATAGACAATACGTACTGAGAAGCCGAAAGGACAGTGTCCTGAGGGCCAGAGCTGATTCAGAAAAGTAAGTAGCTCAACAAACAACCAAGAAGTCAAATACAATGGAGCAGCACAGCAAAGAAAGAAAAATGAGAACAGAAAAAATTATACGGAGAATTAAAAAGATAGATTCAGGATATGGCAGACGTGAGATCATGGAGATGGTTACAAAAAGAAAACCTGAAGAGAGAAACAAAATTGACCATCGTGGCAGCTCAAAACAAATGCATCAGAAAAAATTATATAAAAACAAAATCTGATAGAACACAAAGAGCGAGTGCTGCATGTGTGGTGAAAGAGATGAGAGTGTAAACCACATAACTAGTCAACAGTGTAGTCAACAAAACCAGAAAGAGTATAAACACCGACACGATAAAGTAGCTTTAATAAAACACTGGGAACAGAGTAAATGAATAGGATTTAAGCATACAGAAAAGTGGTACCAGCACAAACTGGAGTCAGCCCTGGGGAATGGAAACAGACGGACCACGTCATATAAGCAAGAAGACTGGACCCGGTAATGCGACTTTATTTTGAATTGCAAGAAATAAATCAAAGATCAAAGCACGCATGGAAATTTGAAAGCAGTCATATTGAAGCTAAATCATAGCATAGCAAAAATATTTTCTCTTACACTAGCCCGTACATATGTAGACACAGACACTCAACCTCATACCCCAAAGGCATGAGTAACAAGAATCATTTTTCCCACAAGTACCACCTAAAAATATCTGCCCAGCAGCAGCAATATCCACCTCTATGTTGTTTAAAGCCGTAAAACATTAAATCATTTGTGAGTTTGTTTTTATACGGTCGTACACTCTACAAACATGAGGATAACCTCCCAGAGGATTCTTTTCAATGAGTGCTGATGAAAATGACGGTAAATTCAAACAAATTGTCAGCGTTGTTTAAAGTTCCTACTGAGTATCCACCTGTTTGCTATTCAATTTACTGTAAAAAAGATGGATAATGAGAGAGGATTATGCGAAAAAATTGTGATTTCTCAATTTTCATATTGATTCACTGCAGATCAACAGGAAAAAAATTGGTTGAATTCACGTAGAAATCGTTGTTGTGATTGTAACTTAAGAGACTCAAGGGAAGTAACAATTAGGATTTGGTTTAAATATATTTAGCGGAGTCTGTTAATGCCAATCACCCCGATGTCTTAATAGCAAGTTTACAAGTTTATGTGGTCTGTTTGGGTAAATCACACTTTGAAATGATACAACTGGGTTTAATCAAAGATCGGTTTTGTTTTTATCGCAGTTTTCATAGAACAAACTTTTCTATCAAACTTTTTATGTCTTACAATATGGTTGCTACGTATACGTTTGGACCCTGTCCGGAATAAATGCAGTGAATGTAAATTGAATGTAATATAAATCTGCTTTAGGAATTTAAACAAAAAATGATAACAATGTAGACTTCTCATTTATCTATACTCAATAATTGTAAAAATTAATTTCTGTACACCCCCCAGACATGCGTTTTCTGTTTCAAAAATCACAGAGCCCTTCAGAAATGATAATTTAAAACCACCCAACCTGTTTTTCTTTTTGTGCTTTGTTTTGTTTTGTTTTTTTTTTTAGTGTGTTTCGGCGGTGATATATTCCCGAGAGAAAAACCCCATGACAGAGTGGTCAAGCAAATCTGGATTATATATAAGTTATGGATGTACTAACTCTTGAGAGGGGAACCGGGCCATCACAAAATTTTAACTGAAAGACACACTCCTGCTTCTATAATCGGCATTACATACGTTTAAGCAAAGAAACACACTAATTGTTGATAAGATAAAGCTATGTATCAAGCCAAATCCAAGAGGTAAGTGCTTACTTGCTTTAAAAATCGGCAGTTACTTGACTTCAGAGAGATTTGATCTGACTCTACTCTGAAGAAGATTTTACATAGTGAAACATTTTAAAAAATTCTTAAATTTGTTCATAGTACATTTTCAGTCTCAAAGTGATATTTATCATGTTTAATCAGAAATTCACTTGTTACGAGAATTCTATTCACGATCTTTTTTCAAGTTAGTCAAAAGAAACGCCTTTTCGAGTGTGAATACAAAGGAGTTCAACTATATCTGCTACATAACTGGATACCAAGTAAATTCAGTAACGTAATAAATATCCAAAAGCAATCTAAGCAGCGAATACGTCCTCCAACTAAACATTGTTTTAAAGATATTCATACACATAGGCTGAATGATCTTTTTGAACGATTTTAAACTCATTAATTCAGCTCGATGTCACTGAAATGATGACGCTACTGGCATTTGATCGACCACAGCATTATTGAAACCCAGCAGACTTCACATCGTTATTAATTGTGTTTATTTCCCTGTCTGCACCCCTACGACTGCTTCTGTGTGCTTCAACGGCGTGTTTATGCTCAGCTAGGTGTACTATAACCTAATGATTAAACGTGGGAGTATTAAGACGTGGCTAATTTCGTTTTTACGGCAAACGACGACTGGTTGGGCGTCAACAAAAGCGACTCATTAGTGTTTCATTCACTGTTTGCCTAAAGTGAGAACCTTTGCTGCTTACATATAAATTCCAAGCCTCAGGTTCCCAGCTAATTTGACATTTTCCTAACCTCAATGAATTATAAGACGATAAACAACCTAAATTAAATAAATATCTACTGGGATTAAAAACGTGAGATATAAGGGGAGCAGTAGGTTTGGCTGAAAATATGCCATATATAAATCAATAGCTGAGACATTAACAGTCCATTATTTAGGCATGTAATGTTAGTATTCATAACTAGAATTCCTTTCGGTGTTGGGGATTTCTTTTTTGTATTTATGCACCTACCAATTTCAGACTCACACCATTGAGTTTCGATTGTATTTTCATAAGTAACAACCGATGACAAGAGCTAGACCAAAACCCAGTAACGGAATATTTGAATTAAAATGACGCATGCAGAATGTAGCGACAAATTCACACAAGTTTCTAAAGCTTAACTCAGGTAAAATTGATTTGCTAAAGTTTCCTGATCCTGTTTTATGATTATGATAATGAAGATTATGAAATGGGAACCTTGAAGAATAAGATGATTCGGTTAGTGCAAAGAACAAGGATACAAAATCAATACGATATCCTGATAGTCACTTATAGAGCTGAAACATAGAAACTAATCAAAAGACTGACCTTTAATTGAAGACCATTCAACAGGCACAAGGGAGAATCATGTTCGACTTCACTTGGAGATATTTCATCACAGCACAGTATACAAGAGAAAGGTTAGTTGTTTGATGTATCATGGAATCTATAAGGAAATAAATGTCGATGGTTGTTTAATATTTAAAGAATTGCAGAGAACCACCTGGCATCACGACTCACAATGTTGGTTCCCAGAAATCACATACAAAAACTAGGGCAGACAGAATACAAGATGCGATATAAAAATACTCTCTGAACTACATAAGTTCCGAGAGTACTGGCTCCGCAACTTCCAGGATAAAAAAAAGGCTGGCGAATAATCGGGGATATCTGTGTCCAACGATTTACGCTAATAGGCAGCTACTGCTGATGAATTCAATAAGAACGACGGAATGTGTAAAATCCATACAAAGTCTTGTTCATTTGTGTCATAATTTCTTATACAAACAATACATATATATATATATATATATATATATATATAGAGAGAGAGAGAGAGAGAGAGAGAGAGATTGATAGATATAGATATAGATATATGCATATATATATAAATATACACAGACACACATATATATATATATATATATATATATATATATATATATATATATATATATATATATATATATACAAACACACACACCCATTAGGTTTATTGTGAGGTCTGAACGCGATTTTTGCAGAATGATATAGAAATATCAGAAATGTCTTTAAAACTAATATTTGTTGTCATTACTCGAGCAATCAATCAACAGCATTACTTAGTTCGTTTTTTGTTTTTCTCAATAGAGATGAGTGATCAATAAAGGTGACACAATCAAGAATGACAATTTTTTTTACATTGCCAAATTTGCATGATTTGTCAGCTATCACTCGTTTTGGTCAAAGCAGCATAGCTGGTTTGTATATCAGTTCCAAAAATCAAAGATATCGGAAAACATATTACTGACTTCCTCAACGTGAAACTGGTATCTTTTTTTTTTATGGAGGAAGATCATGCTAGGTCATTGAAAGACAATGAAACTTCAAAAACTGAATAATGACAGCATTGATTGACATTTTCAATTCACTATGTCAAGATATTCCGTCAAAAATGTATGAAGACTTTACATCCACCTGATGAGTGAAAAACTATTATCTTTTTGTTCAGAGTTGATCAAACTAGATTATAGCTAATTCAGATCTTCTTTTGAAGAGAGTCATGCCAGAAATTTGCAGTCAATCCCCAAAACGTAGGCAATTCTCGATTTTAAACGATGAAATTACGACAGTGAAAAGACCTATAATAGTACAAGAACGATCCTGAATGATGATTCAGAATGTAAATGGTATTCCCTAACCATTTCTTCGAAAATACTCCTATAAACATTGTCTTTTCGAAGTAATCTATTCTAAATCGTTTTAAATTCGTGGCATTAAAGGAAGGGAATAAGTATGACTACAGAATTGTACCCATTTTTCTCCGAGAAGATGAAAAAAACAAACACTCTAGTCTCTGTGCTGGAACTTATATAATAACAGGCTTGATTGTTTTGTTTTTGTTGTTTTTTTTAGAGATATAACATTAGTGGCGACGTAGATAACAGAATATAATCAGTGTAAGGTGAATAATCTAAACATATAACTGACCCGGAACAGCCTCTTTTGGCAAGTGAATGAGATTCGGGTTACAAATGATTTAACGACTCTCCCACTAAAGTAAATCAAATACTTAGGAGGAGATTCAGATCAGGAGACTCTACGATATCCAGTAATAGCCCCAATGAAAACAAACTACAGCAGGATAAGTTTTAACGAAGACCAAGGTATACAAAATGCCCTGTAGTTGTCGTGGAGAATATAACGAAAATCATGATCACATCCTAAAATATATTGTGTCCTTGGGAGAAACACTGTACGAAGCAGGAAGCAAAAGATTAGAATATAACATCTTCTGGAAAAAAATGTTCTTGTCAACATTCATGTGTCTTTACCCGATATGAAAGCCCCTTATGGAATGTCCCTGAGTAGTGTAGCCAATGCATTGTGATAAGAAAGAGTTGAACGCATGAAGTTGGTAGAAGCATTGTGATATAAATATAAAATTTGAAGATTGAATGATGTATAGAAAGACTAAAGACTAAACAATTTTAACGATACAGTATCACAGTAGAACGTTTTTACACGTATTGATACATTTCCTTCCACTTTACGCTTTACGATAGGCCTATCGAACAATTTTTCGATCGGTGTACCAAAGGGTTCCAACTGGAAGAAGAAAGAGGGCTATTGAGTTCCATTGACCAACTTCCTCTATATCATAAGAGCTGTGATGCCATCAATATATTTATTGCCGAATATTGTTTGTTATATAACACTGGAAATTCTACATAACTTCATGACTAAAAGTGTCACTAATTCAAAACCAACTTATTAGATGTAATAATCAGATATTATGTGACAAAAAGGAATTTATTAAAAAAATCAGATGCATACTTTTATCTTGAACTGGCTAATAAACTGATTTTTGAATGAACAATTCTCATCTTTTTCCTTTGTCTCTTTCCTACTACTACTATCACAGTGAGTAATGCTATCACTACACCATTATATATGCAAGAGAATGGCTGGTGGGTGCATTGTTAAATCTTACAATATTTTAAAATGAACTAAAATCTGTATCAAATATAAAGTTCAGTTTTTAAGTCGGGTTTTGTTGTCAATTTCAATCTTCTTATTACAATGTTATCTAAGAGATACTTTTAATGCACATTATTCAAAAGAGATATCAGAGAGATCTCATGAAGATATAATACATTCGTCGTAACAGTCAATAACTGAATAGTTTTATCGTTAAAATTCGGATTCTTGTAAAGTAATTCAACTGAATAACCAAATATATGAGATCATCGGCATTTTGCACTGGAAAACATATGCAATGAAACAAAAAATCTAAAAATCTAGATATATCTTGATTCTATACCTAAGATTTATTAATACACATGTACAAGATCATCAGTGAGGATTTGCTACAATGTGTCTGCCTCGTTTGAGTTTCTCCATTTGCCTGAACAAGCCCAAACAGGACAGAAATAAAAATGTTCACTTCATTAAATATATACACATACATATATATATATATATATATATATATATATATATATATACATATACATATATATATATATATGTGTGTGTGTGTGTGGGTGTGTGTGCGTGTGTGTGTTTGTGTGTGTGTGTATATGTATTCTATAACAAGGTAATGTGAATAAAGCAATACATATAAAACATTTTGCAAAATCAATAATCAAACATTGATTCGTTCCAATCAGACAGTTCCAGTTGTATTTATTTATTTGAATCGATTACTTTGGCCCTAAATTGAATATAACTAGTTTCACAATGATTGCTTCAGGTATCGAATGCATTTTCTAACGATTTGATTTAGAATCTTAGAAATAAAATATCATATTATTAAATATTTACTCCCTATTATGGCTCCAGACATGATTCATACAAATAGCTAAACAGTTTATCATTCCATTTATTCACTTAATTTTGTTTTATTCTTCCATTAATAAAATCGGTAACTTCTACATTCATCCTATTTTTCCATGACGATATTATCTCGTTTTTTCCCTTTATAAAATACCCTAGGCTGGCAACTGTTTCAGTTATCCCGGATTCGGCTCCTAGTATTACAGCATTACTCACTAAAACCTGTTTGGATCAGTGTTAGACCTGGATACGCGAAACAATCGAAGCGATGCCATGTGATTGATTCATGTCTCTTCCTTATGATAAGAGTGCCAAATGCATGCAACTTGTCCCACTTGGAGTTTCGACTCGGTCTGCCTAATTGATTGATTGGGACATTTAGTCCAGTCAATTCGTCGGGCTTCCACCTGCTCGGTCACCCCATATCTCCACTCCAATTTCAAGAATAAGATTAAAAATGCATTGAGTGATTTCGGATAAACTTCCGCACTGCCAATGACTATGATCATGCTGGAACCTAAGATAAGTTTCAAATAACTTTTGCCTCACCATATGCCAACAGCATCCCTTAAACTCTCAGTATACATAACGAGAAGTATGAGTCCACTAGCTTCAAATCAATTTGCATGATCTTACTAAATGCTATTGCAAGCTTTGAAATACCACTCATATCAATGATGAAACAATGCCATGGAAACGTGCCAAACATACTCAAATCACGACTGCGTAACTGTTCCAAGCTTTTTTTTGTGATCATACCAAGAGACATCCATGTCTACGTAAATTACATCGATAACAACGAAGGTTTAGCGTCGATAATCACTGCTCCTATCAAATGAAGCCCTGAAAATCATATGTTGTTTCTGATCTTTCAACCACTTGAAACCCTGCATTACAATCGATTATCCATATACTGCACTTACTTTCCCTTTTTTTTCTGCTATTCATAATCACAAGCCAAGAATCACCTTCCCTGACATGAAACCTCTCCTTCTACTGACCGCCCGTAAAGTGACCTGTAAATACACATACAAGTTCGTAGGAGTGTCCAAACATTTTTGAACGTGTAATAAACGTTGTAATAATCAATGAATTGTTATGTGTTGGTTGAACTCTCTCTCAAAAGAAATTTGTTGTTCATTTTGCATTTTATTGAGCAGTTTTTGTTTATTTCCATTTATCATAGGAAATGTTGAAAAATACCATGACTCTCTGGAGAGCTCATCACTTAATTATATACTTTATATATTACCATTATATTTAACATTTTCCCTGTCTCACTAGTCTCGTTCTCTCAATTGATCTCTTAATCCTCTCTCTCTCTGTCTCTCTCTCTCACTATTTCTCTCTCGCTCTATCTATCTATACTTCTATCTTTCCTTTTATATATATGTGTGTGTGCGTGTGTGCATGTGTGCGTGTGTGTGTATGCATCTATCTGTGCATCTATAGACCTGTTTGCGTTTGTGTAGTGTGAGTATGATTCTGTAACTTTTTCCTCCTGTTACATGATTATAGTCAGTCAATAATCGATCAATCGTGTTAAAAGTGACGTCTATTTTCGCACATCGCAAAAACCTCTAAGATTTCTGAGACGAAGAACAGCCGTTGCCATGGCCTTTGGAAGGGTATTTACATCAATTGATATTGTTGAATAAACGTTATAGACCATAACAGTTTCATAGTTATGTATAAAAAAAAAAAAGTTAAATTGATGTTATTGAACGAAAATAAACAATACATTCAAATATAATTCCTGGCACTTAGATGTAATGTGGATCGTAATTCCTATCTCCAAACACTTAGAGTCATTATTAATCGGTCATTTCGTTGGTCAGAGACTGAAAAGCCTGGATATCTTTCGCTCACCAGAATAACTACCGTAGCATTCTTCAAAACCAATGACTTAACTGATTATCTTCAAGAACCTTTTCGTAATATCTCTCATATATATCTATTCCAGAAATACTTACTAATTCTCTCGACGTGCTTGGGTGTAGCAATTTCAGATTACCCTCACCTTGCCTCATTTCATGGTAGATATAAATCACGTTCAGAAAATAAAATACGCCAGGGAGTAGTTTAAAAAAAATCACATCCTAATCTCTAATTTTTTTCATTATATCCTCAAAAGATTTTGGGGTCGATGTTTATTTGATCCATTCATTTATTATCATTTTATACTTATGTTGACGTGGGGTAGCTTAAAAATGATTTCTACATACACACAATGCTTATTTAGGTTGAAAAATCAACGTGTATAGAAAGATAGTGATTTCAGTAGCTGACTGTAACTTCGGCAGCAGACCAAAAACCCAAACTAAGTTAGGGATCATACGAGAGATATATAATTGAATTTTAAGCATTAAAATTCATCAATTCTGCTAAATAATCGTGGGGATAATCCTAACTGTACAAGGGCTATAGGAAACCTGATTCAGGTTACCTCCGGATGTGATGTCATATCGAAATTGATTAGGATGACTCAGGTCACAGCAGCTTTGTAAGTGTTGATCCCATAACCGAAAGCTCTGACGCAGTGTTTCTCAAAATCTTTTCGATTTGTGGCACACTTTGCTTTTGGTGAGACGTATCATGGCCCAGTGAGTTGGCAAGTGTTTGAAACCAAAGAAATATCACAATCTTTTACAATAACTATCTCTGCAAACGTTACTCTCAAAACACAAAGATGATTTGTTAATTAATGGATAGACAAAAGTTATAGAAAAGGTGAAAACTGAATTTGGTAATAGAATTTCTCAGGAACAACACGAAAACGGTGAAACCAGATTTCTGTCAAGGGAGAGACAAGAATTGCGCAATCAGTGTGACCCACCTAGGGAACATGTCGCAGCCCACCATAGTGTTATGAGACGATTGATGTAAAACTCAGAATCGCCGTCAAACTGCTCCAATGGACCCTGATAAACTTTCCCGTGAAATAATGTCCCAATGGAAATGACATTAGTTTCACTGAGGTAAAATTCTGTATTTTGACCTTTGTTTGTAATGATCAGATGAGTAATCGGCATTGCTGGTTATTACGACTAATGTAACAATATAAAAGCCATACATACACGTAAGTATGTTAAATAGTATAACTTTATGATTAGTATGCGTCATTGCATTGTACGATATCCTTGTAACCAAAAAGTTATCAAGAATTGGTCTATGTGAAATCGATCAACACAGCCAATACAAACAAACAAAAGATTTTAAATCAGCTAGGTAGCTGTGAAATAACAATGAATAATCATAGATGATACATTTGATGTACATTTGAAACAGAAATAAGCTGAAAGGTGACTGGGACAAAAGTTTAATGTGTTGAAATCTTGAAAAAAACCCCCAAAAAGGACATTTGATTTAACAAAAAAAATACGCAATGAATTATCTTAATGCTTGTTGATGTGATCCATATATTAAGAACCAGGTGTGATTCGATTCGTACATGATATATATATATATATATATATATATATATATATATATATATATATATATATATATATATATATATAGCTTAGAATTATAGTGACACTTCCGTCCGTTATTTCTGCTTACGCTATTATGTAATAAAGTTAATCATTTTCTTAGAGAAAAAGAGGTTTCTGTAGAGCTTTTGGACACGTTCATGTACAACAAATATACGAAGGACAAAGACACAAAAATCAGGATGGAGAACGTGAAGGAGAAGGAGATAGAGCATTATATCTATTTGAGGAAAAAAAATCCTAATGAGATATTCAAAATGAGAAGAAATCAATGGAAGAATTGTGCAAGCCATCATAACACAAGCTCAACCTTCACAGGGAAGGGGACATTACGTCCTGAAAAGGTGTACAACCAGTGCATCCTTCCAATAGTCACCTATGGAGTTGGAACAAAAGATCAACCCTCAAAATTAGAACCATGCAGTGTTCACATGAGAGTACCATGCTGGATATCACATGGAGTGATAACTAAACAGCACAGTAGATTGCAGGGAAAAAAGGAGTCAGAATCCATTTGGAAACTTAAACGGCAATGAGCTTGTCTGGATGCAAGAATGACAGACAAATGCTGGACATCACGAATCGCAACTTGGATCCCCAGAAAACATATTCAAAACTATGTCCGATATTAAGATTAAGATGGTGCAAACAACTAGACATGCAGAGAAGACTGGCTGCTTGATGCTGATGGTGGAGAGGTTTCTAGAATTTTATGGAAGGTATATATTTAGCAGCAGGCGCTAAAGACCGCTGATGATTATAGTGAATAATGGTTACATTCCACTTTGAAAGATGAATTTTTTTTAAGCTATGAAAAACAAAAAAGAAAAAAAGCCAATTACTTCCCACTATAAACAAGAAACATTATTCCAATACGTAGTTGAGTGCGAAGAGTTAATTTCACGAGCTTTATTTCCCTAGGATTTGACTGTGGAACATTTGAAATGTGAGCCTAAAATAAAAACTGAAAATTTAAGGTGGTTCGGGGGTTATGATTCTGTTTACTGTCCCCGTTTGAAATCTCATTAGCTTCGTCTGACTTGAGATGCACTGTAACGTAAGTTGAGATGGAGTAAGGGAAACTTTGTCATCGTCTGCAGGATTTTATCAATTCTATTGTTTTTTTTTCCTTTGATTTAATCTTTCTTTTTCCTAATTTTGATTCACAAGTTGGTGGCACGTAAGATACGTCTGGCTTTGAGACTGATTGAGAGTTAGTGGTTTACTTGAAGGTATCTAAATATAGACATCTTTACGTTTTTTCACAATCTCTCTGTCACTCCCTCTATTGCTCCCTCTCTCTCTCTCTCTCCCCACCTTATATATATATATATATATATATATATATATATATATATATGGACAATTTACTTCTAAGGATTAATAAACCTTACCTCTAAACACCTCACGCCCGAGTCCGTCTCACTCTCTACAGTACACATATATATATATATATATATATATATATATATATATATATATATATATATATATATATATATATATATATATAAGGATGAATTCTTTTGGGGGTACTCTACAAAACAAGCCTGTCATTTCAATAAAATGAATGATGTGTACTGTAAAGTAACATCCACATATAATGCAATATTATAATACCCTATATAAGATAACGCACCTTATATTATACACAACCTTAAACATATTGAAATGAAACTATATACTGAGCCTAAAACTCGAAAAAGGATGGTGTTTTATCAACACTGCTGGAAAGCCATATTGATATAACCGTTTATTAGATCCCTGAATCGTTTACATGGTAATCCATCTCTTGAACACTGCGATCCTATCTTTTCTTGAGTAAAATATTAAACCCATTGAAAAACATTCATGAATTCTATAATTAAATATTCTGGAGAGGCTGATTAAAATTACATACATTTAAGAAGAAGAATGTTTTTCATGTTTAATGTTTGAAACAGTAAAGCTTTTTAGACAGGAGTAGGGAATAAAAAGCAAACTGCTTGGATAAGCTATTTTTGGACTTCATTTGGCCAATCTTTTCTACGATAGACAATCATATCACATGATTTGTAATGAAAGTAATTTGTTCTGGGTTATCCAAATCAGATGACTGCCGTCCTCAACAAGTGATATCTTGTCACAAGAAAATGGTGATACCATAGATGAACAGCGTTGAATGATATTTCTGTTTTGATTGCATGAATTATTTTTGAAATATACGATCATTCGAAATTTATATGTACATATAAATATATATGAATATAAATATTATATATATATATATATATATATATATATATATATATATATATATATATATATATATGTATGCATGTATATATATATATATATATATATAATGTAGTCTTTTTCATTTCGATATGAATGAACTAACCAATCGTCTATTTTTTGCACGATTTCCGGTTGAACGACCAGAGCTATGATCGGAAACAAACGGCCCTATCTGTTTTATATATGTGTTCGCTTTTGTGTTTGTGTCATTCTTGGCGTGCACACTTGCGTGTGTATCTGTGTCCCTGTGTGTAGGAGTGTGTGTGTTCTGTGAGTTCAAACCTTCCAGTTCATAGTGTTTTGTCTACAGAATCGCAAATTAGCTTCAAATTTCAACTAGACTTAATAATATGTATTATCGATTTCAATAGCCTTTTGGTATTCATTTTTACGGGTATATTTTACCCTAGATATCCAGATTATTTTAAATCTAGATGTTTTTAAGATGTTTTTCTCTCTATTTCAGATATTTTCTACGGATGTCATAAATAAAATCTATTCTCATCATTTTTATTCTTTGATTTATATTTTCTAACGTGACAGATTTAAACGCTACGGTTGTTCAATTATTGACTGTCATTGCGAGTTTTTCTTTTCTATTTTCCTTTTTATTGTTTGGTCTAAACTCATTTCAAACAGACAGTAACTCCACGTTAATAACATTGAGATCTTAATGGACCGTCTGAATAAAATATAGAATCTCAAGGATAAAGGGAGCAAATGGCTATTCACATAGTATTTATCGTTTATGGTGAAGAACGTGAATAGATTTCGGCTAAAACTAATGGGAAAATACACGAATTCTAGGAGAATGAATAATGGAATTTGAGTGTATTTTGTCGTCCTAAAAATATACATCTTAGCAAGTCTAGTGAGTCACTCTATAAAAACTGTCAAGTAACCAACAACTTTGTCTTTCAGTATATTGTTTTTGGGGTGATCAATTAAAATATCTGAAGAAAGGACGGTCAATGAATCAGTTACTTCTCGCGCATTTCATTGAGCAGTAATTGCTAAAAGTTCCGATTTTTTTTTTCAAAAGCAAATCAAGCGGGCTTGAACCTGGGACCAATTCATCATCAACTCACACTGCAACCAAGTCTTCTCAGTGAAAACATATTCATGTGATATTTTTCTTTTAGATAAAAGAATAAATCTGTTTTTATCGACGTGATAAGGAGTGAATGTTGGATCTTTCAGCCCTCTTTCCCCATCGGTGAGGTCTGTACGTGTAATATAAACATAACGAGCCAGCCAGCCAACTGCACCATTGGAACAGTAGGAGAAACCTATAGTGGTAGTTTTGATGACAGTTTTTGTTGATTGTTTCGAATGAACAAATGCACATTGTCCATTTTTTTTCTCTTTGACTAAAAAACAGAACCAAACAAAACATTAGTGCATTTTCTGAATTATACCATTCAGCATAATCAGAGCAGTGAAAATTGTCTCCGCTTTCCAATAATTCATAAATGAGAAATAAAACTGATATTTGTCATGCTTAAGAGCCATTAAGCTTTCTATATGTTGTATACATATGTGTGAATGGTTTGTCCAAATTGATAAGGAAGGAACATTATTATCATACAATCTTCTTATGCACAGTTCCAGATTTATTTCTGTCAACTAAGTTTAAAAAAAAGAGGCATACGTAATCAGTAGTGTATGTTTGTTTGTTTATTCGTCTGTCCACACGAATTCACTTGATGAATTTCAATGATGTTCTGTGAAAAGGTGAACAATAGGGTAAGGAAGACGTGTTACAAATTTTAAGGTTATCCCTAGTTTTATTGTATTTATATATGAATCCCCAAAAACTTAGAAACTCATGTATAAAGATGGACAAGAGAAGGAATTGTTTACTTTTTTTTTCATGCGTACATACATATACATATGTATTGTGTCAGTTGTTTTGTTGTATCAAAACTCTTCAGTGTGGCCATAGACGATCCATTATTCAATCCAGTACCACGAGGCAGGATTAAAACCTTCGCTTCAGACCTGGACACCGGTATCCTTCCGCTGAGCCACAGCCTACCTTAAATTCTTCATCCATCAGAGTATTCAATTCCTGTGGAGGAGCATTGCATATATATATATACATATATATATATATATATATTCCAACCACACAATATCGCAAGGATCTAATGTTTGACCACACAATATTTCCAATTTTTTTAAATGAATTTAAGCGATATTTGGTGGAAAGGTGGAAAATAAGGTCTGGAAGACTGAATCTAAACCTCGAGTTCGATCAATACACAATGATGTGGGTAGCGGGGTGCTCCGTCTGAGTGTTTTATGTTTTTGTTTTTTTTCTTTGTTTCTTTTTTAGCTGTCGTCATCTTGTATTGAGTTATAATGTACAAAACCGTCTAAGCATCATGCAAAGCATCGATTTATAAAGTCAGTCTTAACCAACTAATTCAATGGACATTATTACCAAAATGCAAGCCACGAGAGGATTCAAGATATTGCAATGATTATGAAACGACCATTTTTTCTTTACATTTCTTCCGTTGATGTATATTCTTGTGGTGGGATGTAGGAAATGCAACTCCATTCACGTTGACTCCACTTGATAGATCCAGACTTGATTCAAGCCCAATGATGCAGAATGAGAATTAAGAAAAAAAATTGGTTCAAGCAGAGGATGAGGTTTCATCTTTCATAATCGTCTGATTCGAAGTTTTATGGAGACAGCGAATACAACCAGCAAACTAAATCAAAATGTATAAATGAAAGACTAAGAGGAGAACATAATATAAACACTTGATAGTTGATAGCGCTGGGATAGAAAAAAGATGAGTTTCTTTAATTGCAGTTCAGGGAATGAAAAGATATCCGGCCAAAATTTATTTTGCCGAGTTACTTCCAAATAAAGAACCGTTTTTAAATTTCCAAATTTCCCATAGGAAACCATCTCCCGGTGAATTCTTAATCTTTTTGGAATGTCTGAAAGAAAACGCATAAAAATCTCAAGTACAGCTACACCAATAATAATAATGATAATAATAATAATGATAATAATAATGATAATAATGATAATACATCAGCATAGAAGATTGTGTCCAGAAAGCTAAAACAGTCCTAGAAAGATATGTGTAAACAAATAGTGAAGAAATCATAAAGAGCGTGAGAGATAGTGCAACAAACAATAAAGTAGAAAACAATAGAACAGTACAGCAAGCAAGAAAAGAAAGATGGGAAGGGAAAAAATTGTACGGCGAGTTTAAAAGACGGATACAAGATATAGCAGACGAGAAATCATGGACGTGGTTACAAAAGGGGAACCTTAAGAGAGAAACAGAATTGCTCATCATGGCAGCCCAAAACAAAAGCATAAGGACAAACTACATAAAAACAAAAATCGACAGAACACAGACAAACAGCAAATGCCGCATGTGCGGTGAAAGAGATGAGACAGTAAACCACATAACTAGTGAATGTAGTCAACTCGCGCAGAAGGAGTATAAGCATAGACAGGATAGATTAGCAACGATGATACACTGGGAACTAAACAAACAAATGGGATTCGACCATGTAGAAAAGTGGTATCAGCACAAGCCAGAGGCAGTTTTGGAGAATGACAACCACAAACTACTCTGGGACTTTGACATCCAAACTGACCACCTCATCCAGGCAAGAAGACCGGACTTAGTAATAGTAGACAAAAAAAGGAAGGCCTGCCAAATAGTAGACGTTGCTGTACCTGCAGACCATAGAGTAAAAAAGGAGGGTGAAAAAAGGGGAAAATACCAGGACCTAGCAAGGGAGTTAAGGAAAATGTGGAACATGAAAACCAGGGTAGTACCGGTCATAGTGGGCGCACTAGGAACTGTCCCCAAAACGCTGAGGGAGAGACTGGAGGATATCGGGATTAGGGGGAGGATAGAGACCGTACAAAGCACAGCACTACTGGGAACTGCACGGATACTGAGGAAGGTGCTAGAGATATAAGTACTGCAACGAATAGTAGCTCTGTCATGATATGCGAAAGAGGGAGGAGACGTTAGCTGAAGACCCGAGGAGACTTATTGTCACTCAGCCTTCAGCGATAACCACTGGGCAACCGGTGTGAAACTGTAAATCGTAGAATTACTGCAACCTATGAGTACTAGGAGAGGAGGGCTGGAGACTTGAGGAGACTTGCTGTCACTCAAACTCCAGCGGTTACCACCAGGCAACCTGTGTGAGATTCCAAATAATAATGAAAATAATAATAATGAAACGAGATTTATCTAATTGCATCTTCACCAATAATACTAACAATATGATATGGTAATATCCAAAGTATCCCATAACGTATAGTTCATCCACATCCTGCAATTGAGCTTCATCGTATATGTGTAAACTATCCTGTTGATAAATGTGGATAATAATCATGCTTCCATAGATCATAAGCATCTAGATTTTTTGATGACAGATTTTTCGAAATAGAATGCAGGTCATATACAGTGAGAAACCCTATACAATAATTTGAAATTATAATAAGGGGTACTCAATATGAATGTACCAGTACTTGTCAATCCTCAAAAGAAGGAGATATCAAGCAAAAAATCACGCTGGATTGAGAAACTTTCTACAGACCAAGTTGAAGCATCAAGAACTAAGATAATCTCATTATCCTTTCAAAGGATATACAACTAATGTATCCTCCCAATAGTCATCTATAGAGCTGAAAAATTGAACTTTTTATTATATCAGAAAAATATATCATGAAATCGATTAGGAAACTAAATGGTAATGGGTTGGTCTTGTTGCAAGAATGTCAAACAACCAGAAGACATCACGACACAAAGCAAAGACGCTTAGAAATTATATGCAAAAGTGTGACCAGCAAAAAAGTAGGATGGACTGACAGAGTATACAAGTTTATGAATACTGAGCGCTGACATAGGAGAGGTCTGGCAGATCATTGGAAAGGTCTATGCTCCGCAACAGACGTCATATGACTGCAGCTGATAAATCACTGATGCTGTCATGGTCTTTCACATTAAAACCTTCATGAGTAAAGTCTGACTTTTCAACCGATTTTTGTTTAATCAAAAATATTGGGTAAATAAAATCATAGTATGTTGACATTGTAATACGATTTCATTTGTAGAGAAAAAAGTTTAATCATCGACAGTTTGTAATTTGATCCGTTCCATTTTCATAAGTATAGCTTCTATTGCAATTTCTGGGTGGGCCAAATATTGGCTGCTTGGCATATTTAGGTTACTCAACAACATCTCACCCAACTCGTGGTGTAATGGTTTGCAAGATCTTTTGGCTTATCATTTTTACGTACTAATAATTTCAATCCTCTTGGGGAGCTAAATGTGCAAACACTAAGCTAATCTTAGTAAATATCAAAATTATATAGATCCATGCCATCACTTTTTATTTCTAGTATACTCAGGATTATACGCACACATCCTCCTTTCCATCTTTCAATCTATCAACATTTTAACTCCATATTCGTCCTTATTTCTGTTTCTCTCTCTCTCCCTCTCTCTCTCTCTCTTTCTCCCTCTCTTTCTCTCTCTCTCTCTCTTTCTCCCTTCATGCCTTTTCCTTTTGTCTTTCTTTCAGTCTCTTTTTCTCAGTCGCCTCTCTTTCCATGTTTTCCCTGTCTCTGTATGTATATCTCTGTCTTTGTCTCTCGCTGTCTATATTTCAACCCTCATCCAACTCTTTTGTCTTACTCTCGATACATATCTGTTTATTTTCTTCATATATTTCTACATATCTCTATTCCATTTTCTTTTTCTCCGGCTCTCTCTCTCTCAATATCATACTTTCTGTCTTTCTATTTTGTTCCTTTTTCTTCCTCTACCTCCCTCTCGCTTTCTTTTTCATTCTTTTTCTTTCTCTCTTTCTTTTGAATAGATAGATTGATATATTGATCGATAGATGGATGGATAGATGGATGAATGAATGAATGGATGGAAATGTCAGGCACCACTCAAAATAACTTCATCTGGGAAAAAGGAACATTCTCTAATAAGATTCCCTATTTTTCGGGACGAGTTTTGCAAGATATGATCGGCAAAATTATTGGTTATACCTCATATATTTGAGCATTAGTTTGTGAAGAATTTTATCCATCCATCAATAGTTAGTTTTTTTTTTTCTTCTCTAACTCCTCATATTAAAGATTTTCTTTTATTGTCTTTACATTCGCTTATTTTAATATCTACGATATCTATCTCTATTCTATAGTCTGTAAACAGAATTTGCTTTAAAAAGAAGATCCATGATTACATGTTCGTAATTATACTCATACATACATATATATATATATATATATAGAGAGAGAGAGAGAGACAGAGAGACAGAGAGAGAGGGAGGAGACGGACGAATATAAGGGGATGTGTGTGTGCAAGTATGTGTGTACACGTATGTGTGTGTCTGTGTTTAATAAGATCATTATACAATTTTAAGAGAAATAAGAACTATCTGAATATTTGGCCATTACTAGGTGTAAATATTCGTAGTGGCTCAAGTTGTCATTTTCATATTGAAGTGTATGGTGATAAAATAGGATCATCGTGATTTAATGTGGATGGTAAAGACTCTAAAAAAGCTATAAAAGTGGAACTGAAGTGTTTTGCGAGATAAAAATGTTGATACTGTCAAAATATTTTATGTTCCCTTTCGATTCATTCTGTAAATATGAAAATAGGAGAAATATTTTCTTCACGATGATCTTCGATAACATTTTCGAAAGTAATCATAATAGTTTGATACGAGATTCTGCATATATATAAACTGTAAAAATAACATTAAAAATAACTACAGAGACCTTAACGCTGTGTTTTGCGAGTGAGGCTTGTCAAAAGTTTTCTGACTAAAGTCTCTTGCAAAACATAGTGTTATGTTCTTCATATTTTTCTAATATTATTATAATGCCGCATGAAAATATCATATACATATTGGAAACAAGAAAATAAGTCATAGGAAATCAATATTAATTGTATGTGTGTCCTTCTAAACTAAAATAAATACATATGATTAGATAGATAGGGAGATAGATTGATATGAATTTCGTTATATTATATAAAAATGTATTTGAAATAATCTCTTGCTGATGAATGTTCATTATATCACTCACTTGGAGTTTCAAAAGTGCACAGGTACTTCTGATCCAATCCAAAAGTGCCAAGGAACAACACTTCGATCCTAGGCAGAGCGCACGGACACTGAAATCTGATGATTGACAGATGACCAGGACATGACTTTTTGATCGAAGACGGAGAGCATAGAAACTCTGGTTGCGAACAGGTTCCAATCCATGCGTAAATAATTCCAACAATTTTGACGGGTACTATGCTAGTATGCACATATCTCATCTGAGAATATCTTCTCATCCATTGATTTCAATTAGTTAGTCCTATAATTCAATGAAAAGTGATATGTATTATATAAACCAAACAGAAAAAAAATTAACTTTTAAGGCAAACACTTTTATTTCCTGATTCTAACATATAAATACCTCACTTCCAGCGTGACATTTTCCTTCTCGAAGAAGGCATACATTATCAACGCCCAACCTCCATATTTCTACGTTACATAGTTAACATAAACTAGACATAGTGCTTCTGTTCAGTATATACCTCCCAACTGCACAATAAAATTAGATACGAGATATTAACAAGTGTCTGCAGTAATGACAGTTTTATAACAAACAAATTTATTTTCAATAGCGTAAGCATAAAATCGTTGCTATACTCAATATTGCATCATGATATCGTTGTATATTTCCTGTTTTGATAAATAACTCGATCTGATGAAATATATGTTTATTTTCAGCTTTTGTTATGTTGTACTGCTGATATATCTTATAAAGTACACTTTTGATACAAATAAGATAAATTTAGCCTCAACTACCAGTAAGTTTTTATGTTAGCAGTAGGATTTTGCTTCGTGACTACGTATATTCCTAAATCCGTCTGTTTTAATACTTTATTAATTTCGAAAAATTAATATAAATTATGCAAAGTGAGGTCTCCCTATCCATATGTCTACATTTTACAGTATATTGTATTTTCAATTTATTTCACGTCTGAATACTTAACAATTCACCGAATCGAGAAAAGTTCATATAGAAATAGTAAATACTCTCTTATTCATTGAAATTTCTGGAGTGCCCTTGATTAAATATTCACTAATTCACTATGATTATGTTTTGATAAGATAGATTCTAAACTTTGAAAGAAATAGGCTAATTTCTGTATTTTTCCTATTGGGATTCGAATGAAATATGTAGGTTTTTCTTTTTCTCGAAGAGAAGACTAGTTGACATCATATTGTGGGTACATATGGAAACCTTGCTCGTTCTCATTGTTAAAGAACTCATAATGACAAATTATACTCATACAATCGGAAATGCCCCTTGGCGAGACAGTAACCAGCGCAGAAAACGGAAAACTGAGTTCAAAGTTTCTTTGAGTGTTTATGTTCACTTGAGATCAGGGATATAAACAGGTTTTCATTACTCCCTGAACCTCTTCCCATCAACATACCATTGTAAAAAGTGTCACTTCAGGTCAAGATTTTCGAGAAGTTCCACGATGCATAATGGGGTGAAAGTGAATGAGTGAGCAATTTTATCTTTAATACCGTACCTACCTGCTTACAAGTAGCAACAGCATTACTGTCACCGTCCTAGGCAACATTACCAGAGTACAATATTAAATACTGACTTTTCCCAAACCTAAATTCAGTACGTAAAAGTTCGCAAACAGTTAGCAGAAATATATCTTTTTTAATTTCTACTGAGATCTCAAATTGACATATTGCACTATTTTGAATTCTGAACTGAGCATTCATTTGCAAAAATTTAATTCCAAAAATATATTACAGCATGTGAAACGTAACGATGCAAGGAAAAATGGAGAAATAAACCACTGTGAACAACATAAAGTCATTCATCAGAGTGATGTGAAGATGTGCAAATCGATTGCCATAACGTAACCGCTGAATGGGATCGCATATTCACCATCACAAATCAAAAGAAAATAGTATTAGGTGGGATAAAGTTTGTGATAAGATTAGTGATCATCAAGCTGTTCATACTCATTTCTAATTTCATTAAAATTCGATATCAGGATGATTGATTATAGAAAATGTTCAATTGAAGTGTACAAATTATTTTTTTTATTATCAAAATGGCTTAAAACCAGTAATTTGATAAACAGATTTGATTTCTGAATTGAGAATATCTGTAGTAGTTATTCCTTGAGAAAAATTCTCTGTTTGTACATTATATGTAACTGGGGTTTATTACTGATTTTTATCTTTCATTTTGATTTGAATTTCACTATTTTTTGTTTTTTGTTTTTTGTTACTTTCCAGATTTTCCTGTAATTTTAAATTGATATGCAACACTTGTTGAGAAACAATTCTACACAGAAGTGTATTTTAGTCACTTGGAGCTTTGGGGTTCTGTGGTTTTGTGCTCTGATGAAGAGATGTCTACTTGCCTGAGGGTGAAGGAAGTTAAAACACACAGTTGGATAGTTGACAACATTGTTATGGTCAACGCCAGTGTCAATTGATTTATATCTGGATCCCTCTGGTAGCTGTGGAATGATGATGGCATTAATATCCCGCTCAGTGTGAGTTTTAGGAGTCAGTATGCAATGTTCAAAAAGCCAATCATGGTTTCTATAATTCAGTGAGAGGCTTCAATACATCTCGAATAGGATTTCTTGAGATGTGTTGGTGATTGTTTAATATTCTTTTTATTCTTACATAACCAATTGCAGTGTCCATTGGTAGCTCTCCATTGCCCAGTTGAAGCAAAACCATTACAAATTGACCTTTGGAAAAATCTCTATCAAGGGTACCTCCTATGTTACTAGAAAGTTAGTGTTTTTTACACTTGCCTCAATATATACGACGTTTCGAAGTATGTTTTTTCACCCCTGTGCAACAATAATTATTATATTTGCGTATAAATACCTTTATATGAATGTAACGATGTTATGGGACGGACAGCATTAGAAAGAGGAAGTTGCATCATGTTGCCTGGAACATAGTTAACTTGGTCCATGCATTTTTTTTTTTTTTTTTGGTAATTGTGGACTCCCATACCAGAAATGGTAGAGATTCGTTGAGGAATGGTAGCGATGTTGCGGGGAAAAAGACCTACACACAAATTTTGGGAGTCATTATACACACACACACACACACACACACACATGTATACATATATATATATATATATATATATATATATATATATATATATATATATATATATATATATATGTATATATATATATATATATATATATATATATATATATATATATATATATATATATATATATATGTATATGTATATGTATATATTTATTGTTTTTGTATGTGTGAGCTATACAACTAATATTCATTCTTTCATAGATTCTGCTTTTTCATTCCTGATGAAGTTTTGTTGTCATCTAGCCGACTTAACTAAGTAATGAACAAATAGAATATTCTCAATAATTTGGTGGAGACTGCAATTGCATGAATTTGACTCACTTGCAATATGAAAAATAACCTACAAAGCCTTGCAGTATCGTGAGGAGTGGCTGCAGGGGCCTTACGTTATTGTTGTTTAGGCTGAAACCGGGTAATCATTTGATGGGGCTTGGTTGGAGCATTCATATATATATATATATATATATATGTATATATATATATATATATATATATATATATATATATATATATATATATATATATATGTATGTATGTGTGTGTGTGTGTGTGTATACATATATATATAGAGAGAGAGACAGACAGACAGACAGAGGGAGATGGATCAGTGCATTTTTTGCGTGTGTGTTTGTCAAAATGCTTACCACATTTTACAAATGCATTTATATACATGCATTCACTCATATGCACATTTACTTATGTATGGATGTGTGGTCTCTGTCCGTCTTTTTCTCTCTCCCTCCCTCTCTCTCTCTCTCTCTCTCTCTCTCTCTATATATATATATATATATATATATATATATATATATATAATCCTAAAAAGAAGACTACACAACCAATGCATTTTTCTAGCAGTCACTTTGGGCGCAGAAACATGGAACCTAACCAAGAGACAGACCTACAAGCTGAGAAGAATGTAACATACACGTAAGAGTGTCATGGAGAGACCACAAGACAGCAAATTACATCTGGGAGAAAACAGGAGTTCAAGACATGATTTAAAATTTCAAAGAAAAAACTCAAATGGCAATGGGCAGGCAATGCTGCAAGAATGAAAGACAACTGATGGACATCATGACTGGCAACATAGATCCCTAGAGTTTACATGCGAAACTGAGACCAATAGAACACATGACAGAGAGATGAGCAAGACAAATTCAGAAAATACCGGCTACGCGACGCCTATGATAAAGAATTGTGGCGATTCCTGGGGAAGTTCTATGTCCGATGACGGACGTTGAAAGACTGATCATGATGATGATGATGATGATGATGATGATGATGATATATGTGTGTGTACTTTTATCGTAGATATTTGTTTTATGTACTTGGTTTGGGGAAAGAAGAAGAAGAAGAAGAAGAAGAAGAAGAAGAAGAAGAAGAAGAAGAAGAAGAAGAAGAAGAAGAAGAAGAAGAAGAAGAAGAAGAAGAAGAAGAAGAAGAAGAAGAAGAAGAAGAAGAAGAAGAAGAAGAAGAAGAAGAAGAAGAAGAAGAAGAAGAAGAAGAAGAAGAAGAAGAAGAAGAAGAAGAAGAAGAAGAAGAAGAAGAAGAAGAAGAAGAAGAAGAAATGGTATTTAGCGAGTAATCGATGCAAAAAACTCATCATCTTTCTGCAATTGTTTTCTGGGTATGACAATCGAATTTGCACAAATTTTAATCAACTTTACATTTTATTATCTCGGCAGGAATTAATCAGATTTCAGACTGCATAAATATTTGTTATTTCCGCTATGATTTATCTTTGTCAATTTTCCACTGAAATTAGATTCTTGTGCAATATATATATATATATATATATATATATATATATATATATATACTGAGCGTTCAATGATTGTTTGTTGAAACTTATCTACTTTTTACGTTCAGACTTGAGATTCAAAAAAAAAAAAAGAAATAAAACATCAAAATGTAGTTCTGGTTGCGATTTTTTTGTAATCTGAAATGAAACTAACGTTAAAAAAATAACAAAAAAAGACGAACCAAATATATAAAAATTTCAGTTCTATATTTTATACTCAAAATTTAACCTTACTCCGTAGAGTTTTGCTTTTTTCTACTGACTGGAGTTAGTTCTAACTAACCAAGTAACTAACTAACTAACTAACTAACCCACCAACTAACTAACTAACCATATATATATATATATATATATATATATATATATATATATATATATATATATATATATATATATTGAATCATTTGAATCGCTACTCAAACACGTTCATGTTTCTGCGCTTTTGGGCTTCTTCAGGCGAATGATTTGATTTGTTTAAACCTCTATTTAGGACATCATTTAGGCGGGGCACTATTTTCAGGTTGAGAAAAACTATTCAATTCAGTTTTCTTTTTTTTTTAAATTGATACTTGTTTAAGTGTTCATCTCTTTTTAAATTTTTCCATATTCCCCCAGGGAAGTGAATTCATGGTTGGTAATTATTATACCTTTTTTTCATCATCAGCATGTCGCTAATCTATCATCTTTTATGTGGTGTATGTGGTTTAAAGAATTACATCTCACTTCTATCTTCCGTCCGTGATAAGGTTCATCTTTACATTGTAGTAGTTGTATGTGTTTTCTTCAAGTACTCAGTGAGTTAACTTGTTTTTCTCTATGAAAATTATGATATGCTTATACTGGCTTGGGTATAATAATGCTAGTAATTTTATTAATAATTAAACAGCTACCATTACTACTAATAATAAAGATGAGGAGAATAATGAGATACATATTGAATTTGAATTGTATATCCATGTCTGTTTGTTTTGTTTTTGTTTTTTTTATAAATATCAAACCAGTTAGGACACTACACAGCTTCTTCGTTTATTTTTTGTATTTAGCAAATCAGATTGTTTGGTTTTTGTTTTTTTGTGAAAGTCAGAATATGTAATTTCCACTTTTAGGCATTGGTACCATTGGGTTCCAATATTGTGATAAGCATGTGTATCTGTTTCAATATTTCAGATTGAACTATGGGCATGATATCCAACCATACATCATTCTTCTCACAGGAAAAATACAAAAATAAGACATCAATATCCATGTATAACTGGGAACCCAAAGACAGCGATTTTACACATTTAAATTCTTGTTCCGTGCCAAAGACTCGTTTAAACTGGTACAGAACTTTATCATTTACGTTTGAAACTTATTTATAATTCTTTATCACACACACACACATATATATGTGTTTGTGTGTATGTGTGTGTGTGTGTGTGTGTGTATGAGTGCATACATATTTGTGTGTGTGCATACTTAAGCATCTTTCTTCGTGCATATCCCCTCAAACACTTACATGTATCTCTGAGTTTATGTGTCCGTGTTTGTTTGTGTGCATACCAATAAGCATATATACATAGATCGAAGAGATATACACACATTAAAATTCTTGTTGTATATTAGAAATATTCAAATCGAAAAGATGAATTCAATTTGGATAGAAAATATACGTTTATTACGAATTTTGGGCAGGTCATATGAAATGTAAAAGAGATATTGCATTCAAGAGATAGATGGATGGATGGAAAGTCGACGATCAATAAGTAAAAAGAGATGGAAACAGTACAGTAACAGAACAAAATGTTAAACAGATGCTCTTTGCGTTCTAATTCAAAATAAGCAACAACTCACTCCAACAGATTTTCAGCTGTTGTGAAATCTCATTGAACCGATGAAGATATTTCATAATTCTGATTAGATTAAAGCCTGATAATGTCCAACAAAATAATTATATATATATGTATATATCAGAATGTTACCCGTCAAACATGACGATTACATTTAGCTGGAGAGCCAATTGGTGATTTAGCGGGCAAATGATTTATGCGTGAATGTTAGATACAAGTGTAAGTAAAGTGATGATTCAACTTATTTTCAGCCAAGACAATGAATATATCATTTTTTCGAATAGTATCCGTCAAGATTTTTTTTGCAGGACTTTTACTTCTTTCCCTAATAATATTTTTTGCTATAGAATCAAACAAGACAAGCAAATTAAATTTGTTGAAAAAAAAAAAGGAAAAGAAAAAAAAAGATAGTTATTGCTTTTCTTTGAAAAGATGAAATGATATTGGTAATGGAAAAACAAGTCAGTTGTTTGGAATAAAAAATCTTTACACGACCTTGGCCGAATAGTCCTACATTCATTTGGTTTAAATGTTTTTCATTCTTCATCAAATTATTGCTTATATTTTAATTGAATAAATCTTATATTTCCTTTCTTTTTCACAAATATCAAATAAGTATTTGTGTTCAAATCTTTTCCAACAAGAAAAATGCAAATTTTTCTCTCTCAGTCACTAACACTATATTTCTTTTGACGTATGAAAATCATCAGATGATAATCATCATTGTAACTTCAAGCTATCAGACTGTTCTTTATTCCATCTTAACTCTGACATATGAATGTATCAGATTATGGCGAGTCCACTATATACAATAAGTTATATCAGGAACTTGAGTAAATAAACAAACTGAACTGCATAGATGCTTATTACATGATCAGATAATGAATAAATAGTTTACCAATCGATTTTAGAGACAAACTTGAAACTTTGCATCGCTCATTCCCCACTAGACCTTTAGAGGGAACGTTTTTTGCTGGTCCGATCCTATTTGCATGATCCATAGAAGCTAAACACTCTTCAAATCAGAAAAAAAAAACGCAGTTCTTTAGATATTTATTTTTTAGATCTGAATTCGATGATTGATTACATCTTGTCTTTCAAGGAAAGTGACGTGTCAGAATATCATGCATTTTGGTTTTCAACATATTTGTGTAACTTTGAAATCGCTGTTTGGAATCATGGCTTTGATGTGGGTTTGAACACCAACGAATGCAGCTGATAGTGAATATGCCACCCAACCAACATGGAAGTGAGCAACAAAGAAAACAAAGAAAGGAGAGTTATAAATACGCTCGGAGAAACAAAGAGACTGCAGAATGTTTAGTGAGCATAACTGAAGCAATTACATGCTTGCTTGTAACAACATTTAGTAAAGATCTCATTTATCAACCCGTATTATAACTGAACGAATAAATACAAATAGTGAAAGTAAATACATACAAAAATGGCACTGCAATAATTTATGTACACAAAGATACAAACAAAAAAAAAGAAAAGGAAGAGAGTGAGAGAGAGAGAGGGGAGTTGAAGAATACAACATAACCTAAATATTTAAAAGGGAACCTTGATAGGCTCTCCCTGAAAACTTACTGAGAGGCAATGGGAATAAACATGTACAGCGAAGATCCGCTGATGTCGTTCCGAATAATCGTTTGAATAATTTTAAAACATGTTAACAGATCTAAATTTTGGGAGTCAACATTTAGGGTCCTTGATGAACTGATAAAATGCTCAAGAATAAAGACCCCTGAAAGATCCTGAGTATAGTGGATGACGAATCCGTTTGGGTATCTCAGATAATAAAGTTACAGAATCACCATGGGACCAAATGCAATGTCCCCTAACGATCCTCAAGGTAGCATTTGGTATGAATTGAGAGTTATTAAGAGTGGAAAGAATACAATTAATGCATGATAGCAGCTATGACCCATGGAAGCTAAACATTGGAAGTAACAAAGCAAACTAAAAACCAGCTCAGATTCGTACAAAGAGTCATGGGAAAAGCAATGGTTGTTCTGTTACTAATTAGGAAGTTACAGTTGTGCTCAGTAATATAGGTTTTGAAATATTTATTGTCTCACACATGTCATGAAGAGAGATTGAATAGAGGGTTAGTAGAAGTATTCATATTTGGACGAAATATTCTTTCATCACCAAGCTCTTGCATTAACTGTGAATTGTTATTCTTGACTGACACTAACATATCACAAATGTGTGCGTGTGTGTGTGCGTGTGCATGTGTATGTGTGTTTTCATGTATGAGTCTGTATACATTTATGTGTGTGTATGTATGTATGTGTACATCAATAAGTTTAAAAATATTTCAAATTCAAATTATCTTACGAAGCCAATAATGTGCAATTTCCTTCGGGGCATTTCTCAAGGAAATGGAGTTTACTTGGCTGTCTCTATTTGCTCTCTAAATAGCATTTTAACAGGCATAGTGTGTTACATGGTTACAGCAGCAGGCAGAAATCCATGACCTGAACAACTGAGGGTGAAAACCTTTGTTTCCCAAGGGGCATTAATACAAAATGAACATTCAACGCATTTCTTCGAAATTTTCATATTCGATTTTCCATGCCGTAAACTGTTAGGCTAAGTTAGCAGGTCTAAAATAATATTTACTTACATATGCTATATATCGATCGCAACACAAGTACAATCCACCCTAAACCAGTTCGAATATATGATTTCATCTTTCTGTGTGCCACTTCACCTACTCGATCCGAAGAGTTTTTCTCCTCCATTATCATGAATCCAGAAAAAAATCTCATCATATAAATATCTATTTCCTTTCTATTTATATAGATTCTCCATAACGATGATGCAAATGCCTTCAAATCTAGAACATATTTTTACACGGTTAATCAACACGGATAATGAAGTGAAAGGACACGTGTGCTTTCTTTTTTTTTCTCAGAATAGTATAATTCAACAACTACCTACACGCAAAGTGAACAAGTTATCCAGTCCTATTGCATATCACGTGCACGCAAAGAATGAAATATGCATTGATTCGATTCTGACAACTTTCCAAATAATATCCTGTCAAAGATAATTTATTTCCCTCGCATTTCATTGAATTTGACAATTTTAATCGAATTTTCTGCAATGCGATCTCCACTTTTTCAGTATATCTGTTCTTGCTCTATATCCATATATCCAATTTGGTCTACATTTCCAGCTTTTTTGGTTTTCGTTTTGTTTTTTTTTTATTATTTTTAAAAACTTTTTGAATCCATAGTCCACAGTTTTCCAGCGTTTTTTTTTACACTTTTCACTCTAAGGTGACCCGAAAGGTGACGACTTTGTCCAATAAGCAAGTTGTCTTGTTTCCAAGATTGTGTAGTTATAACATTTGCAATATCCGTTCAAAAGAAAGCCAATATGATTTCCTATCCAACCAAACATGCCTTATTTAATTAAGGTGGGTATTTTCATCCAGGCAAAAGTATATAAATTCAAGGACTCTAAGTTCTTTTGAACTCATTGAAGCACATGTTTTCTAACAAAAAAGGTAGTACTCTATTTCTCTCTCTCTCTCATTCTCTCTCTCTCTCTCTCTCTCTCTCACACACACACACACACACACACACACACTCAGACTTGTAGTATGTATATTTTTGAATGAAATTGATTGATTGGGTCTTTGTACCTCGCACTGCCATAAAAGTGGATTGCTAGTGTATCAATGACCGTATTTCATCCCCTTTTTCTCAACAAAGCCACAAAACAGAACTGCTTCTTCAACAAAAAAATAGAAATAACTTCTCACGCTCAAAATTCAGTTACAGCAAATATTTTAATATCTGTTCGAAGGCGTTATTTTGTTGTTTTTTTCCCCCGATTTCAATAAGGATGGGTGAGATAAAAGGGGTCTCTTTTTATACAGATATTACACATTACACTCGAAGAGAACCATAGAATAAATCGACAAAACATTGAGTCATGACCAAAGATAGTCTGAATAGAAGTTTGCACATTAAAGGTAGTACGTTTGCTTGCTTTTAAATTGATACTAAATATCGTCTTGGAAATAATTATACTTGAATTTCGTAAAGGTCAAATTTAAAGAAAAATACAATTCTCCCCTTTTCATTCCATCACTTATGGTGGAGCACATCGTCGGTGGACCTGTGTGTGACGTAGTTCACATATTCAAAGCCAAGCTGTATTCATATTTCCATGAAAATATATATTTCCTAACATTTTTATATTTTTTTTTCCATCAATATAATATTACTATGATGTCAGTCTCCCTAAATCTAAAACGTGGTTCACGTGGTGAATCAACAGAGATGATAAAATTTTGGCTACGTGAGTGTTTGTGCTGAGATATGTGGAATTGAGTGGACAGTGTTGCTAACTAAGCACTTTTTGAGCTATATTTGGCACATTTCTTGTTTTGGCTACGCTACTTTTCAGCAATTTTAGCAAATATCAAGCTATTTCCTGAACATTTCAGCCATTTCCAACAATCAAGTAAGGTAATAAAATGGTCGACAGTCTTATATTTATACGTTTTGGCCTTTTCTGACGATTTTTCGGGGTTGATTTCGCCGAAATATTCCTTTGGATGGATAGTGATCTGGAGTGAACAGCAACTGCGAACTCATACATTCGATGATTACCTACATGTGATTTGAACATGATTTTCAATTTCATTAGATTGTATGCACTTGCAAAATGTGACTTGGGCTTTCATTCAAATCTGATATTTTCTTCAGATAATTTCCTGCCAAAGATAACGTCTTTCTGCTTTCTTTCGAATTTTACTATCATTGGGCAAAGTGTTAATCAGGACATTTCAAATTCGTGAAACCATTACTCGACCATTTAATAAATCATCTCGAATGTGAGCGGTTTTTTTTTTCTTCATTTTGTTAATGTTCAATTTTTTTCATGGATATCATGAGCTGATTCGTTAAAAACAGATATCCAATGGTGGAATTTCAGGCATGAGACATCTTACAGCAATAAGAAATCTATCACTGTTCCTTACATTCGCCACCATCAATTTCGCAAGAGCAGTTGGAACAACCAGTATTACGATGTTAGTTATTTCTGAGCTAAATGTGCAGTCTTTTTTCTTTATGAAACGGTAAATATTTCCTCACTTGCTACCGATGATTTTAAGACGCACACAAAAATGAGCATGGAGGCAAGCACGCACATGCACGCACACACACACACACACACACACACAAACACAGACACAGACACACACAAACACAAACACACACACAAACACAACCGTGTATTTGTAGTGTTGTTTCCACCAATATTTTCGTATAAAACATGAAGTAAACATAAAAGCATATTTCGAAGATTCTTTTTTTAAATCTCATATATATATATATATATATATATATATATATATATATATATATATATATATATATATATATACATATGTCACCACATTTCACCTTTGAATTTCCATCTTACAAGAAACAGTGGTAGTTTTCCGATATTCAGCTGTTTCTAGAATGTATTTTTCAAAGGTACACGTGATTTGTAAGCATTTAAAAAGCTTAACCAGAAGTTGTTTAGACATGAAGACAACATTTATTCCGCGACACAGTTGTAATCCCGCCTGCTGTAGGTAACACTAACTCAAAAAATTACTCAAATAAAAACTGCAATTTTTTATCCAACTTTCGTCGTCCATCCAATCTTATTGGCTCAGTATGAAACTTAAAATTGAAAAAAGCAATGGTATCCTTTACACTAGCTGTGAATATCTTAAGGAGCAGTTATCATAGGATGTATTGAGCCAACGATTGTAAAAGGTTAAATAACTTCTTTACTCGAGGTTTAACGACCGTACACTCAAAATAACTGCAGATAACTGCCCTTAGAACGGGTATTTTGCAGCTAGTACTCTCAATCTATAAAACAGAAATGTACCAAAATGAAACAAACTTGATTTGGTGAAAGGTTAATGTCTTGCCTATTTTTTTCAAGACACGAAACGAAATAGAAACTGTCTTTATAATAAAGTTCATGTGCACTTTTTTGGCAATATCGATTTTTCTATATATTAAAGAGCTTAAATTTGCGTGTTCTTTTTTTTTTTCTTGGAGATGACATGATTTTTGAAATCTATTTGGAGATTGCCTAGTAGAATTATAGTTGAAATTCTCAAGGCTACGGGAGGACTCTTTTTTACCGAGAAAGAGATGATGGGATAAGGGGTAAAAAATAAAATGTTATTGCTCCCTTGATCATTAGTGCACTACCGTCTTGTATGCAGGCACTAGCAACAGCCCGGAGAATGTTTCATGCAAGAACATTTATTAATGTGCCCATTACATTTAAAACTCTCTATTTAGTTTTTTTTTGCAATGAAGATTTCATTTTTTTTTCAACAGACGTAAATGATAGGAGGGAGAAAAGAATCGGAATCATTTTATCCACAACGTATGTATCTTGACAACTCTTTTGCTTCCCAGCCTTTAAGACGTATGCACGTTATAATCACTAAATTTAGACTGTTGTATACTGCAAATTATTGGTACTTCTTGCAAGTTGAAAGATCTAGCTTCCGGTGCTCAGCTTTCTCTCGATAATGTATATACATCACAGTTTGATATCTAGATGAAAAAAATGATTGCGTTTTATTGTCTGACGAATATATACTGGAGTCTTGTTTCTAAATTATTTAACTTCATGTATAGTATTTTTTTTTCAAGACTATTGAATACCTTGTTATTGTATTGTTAACATCCATCGGAGAAGTATTTTGGCTTATAATCATCAAATTCAGATACTACACTGGGAGAAAGCCGTAGAATAGAGTGACTCGATCACTGTGTTAACAATACAAACAGCTTGAAAGAGTTAATTCAATTGAATGTATTCCGTTGATAGTATATTTTTGGTTTGGGGATTCTCACGCTTTTTAATTTGAATGTTTGAAATGCATCAAAAGATAATGCTGCTAATCATTATGGAGATAACAAAAATCGAAAAACTTGTTGCCTTCCTCGATCTACTATAAACACAAAAAGATGCGTTCATTAGAGAAAAAAATACGTATTGGTGGGGGGCTGATATGGAATTTGGATTGATTTACAGCTCTCTTCGTTGAAGACAGAGTAAATAATTATATGCAAAACAAAATAAGGGGAGATTTGTCACATGTGACTACTATGTCGAAAGAAGTGAAGAAAATAAATCATCCACTTGCTAATCAATACTTACGAGTGTTTCCCACGGTTTTACATGTGTTCTGTTGGCTAATGTTGCTGATGAATGACAAAGTTTTACATGTGTTCCGTTGGCTAATGTATGATTTCTAGTGGCGTCTGCCAGAGAAAGTACTGCTATTGGAGAGTGTTCCAGTTTTATAGAACTGCATCTTCTAATCAGCTTTTTTGCTTCTTTGGAGGATAAAATGTCTTTTTTGGGAGTATTGTTGTCCAATGGATTTTGCAAGTTATCGGGGTCCCTTCCAGGTAAAAGCCTGTCCTCTCCTGTTGCACCCCTCCGTTCCAGCAGCAGTAAATCTGTGCACTGAACAGAATAATTTTTGGCAGACAGAGACCCATGGTCTGCCCTTTAAAGATGAGACTTTTGCTGCACTGCTTCTATGCTTGTGGAACTTGATGATCTGGGAACCTCGTGCACATCGAGAACTATTTAAAGGCGACTGATGGAAGCATTCAGGGAGCCATGAATGTCGTTGATATATGACCAACGATTCAGCTACATACAGAACAATGGGCACCATACTGGCTTTGTGGACTTTTATATCTGCATTCATCCAGAGATTACACACGAAAGTTTGTACGGACGACAAAAATCTTGTATTTTTCTTTCAATCTACGACATGTCATAACCTTGGTAAGTAGAGCACTGCACTACTTCTTCCTTTTTCAAGCTGATTTTAATGATTGATCAGTGATATTTCCGGTGCAGGTTGACAAATGTTCAATCCTCAAAAATTATTTGCAGCGAGATAGTTCTAGGTTTTTTTTCCAATCGAAGAATCTTTTACTGAGTTACTAAGACTGTTTGATCTTTGCAGACAAGCTTCCCGACTAACTGTAGCATAGTCTGTGTGTTTTGTCGCAGTTACATCAGATTTAATTGGTTTTATATATACATACATACATACATATATATATATATATATATATATATACATATATATATATATATATAGAGAGAGAGAGAGAGAGAGGGAGAGAGAGAGAGAGAGAGGGGAGATAAATAGATAGATAGATAGATAGACATATTGACGGATAGATATATGTTCATGTGTCTGTGTATGTGTCTGGGTGTTTTCGTGTGTGTGTCAAATTCAGTATATTTTAGAAGTTATTGATTACCATAAGCACAATCATCATCAGTATCTCCTTTCCTCGAACTATTTTCCTCTGGAGTAAATTATCTAAAGAGGGTTGTGTACGCATCTCATGTTTTCCGAGGACTATTCAATCAAGTTTGTCCTCTTGAAACAGAAATAGTTGATTGTCTGGCTGGCAAGATCGTGATAAAAAGGCAGGTGTGCATTCCTCCATTGAAGAACACCTTAATCGTTTTGAAAGTGAATTTTGTGTATTGCTATCATGATTGAAGACCACTCTTCTGTGATTGATCAAACTGGGACTGTGTCCATCCAAAGCTGTTTTCACACTCTCAATCTACCCTTAGGAATATGTTCTATAATTTGAGCATTAAACTAATACGTACTCCGAGGGGATCACTCAAAAACCGTACTATTCCAAATATTCACCCAACTTTTATTCAGATGAAAGAGCATTTTTGGTGTTACTTTATGTTTATGCTGTAGTTCCAGATGACAATGGATTGTTGAATGATTGACTTCAGTTTTTGAGCTAATTCTTTAACAGTGGAAACAACATTTTTCCGAGTTTATAAAAGAGCAAGCTATCGTTGAACATACCAGGATGGCCTGTTTGTAGTGCATATTTGAGCTGATGTCACTTTTTTGAACACCGTCAGGATTTTTTTTTCTTCTGTTTAATCATTTACACTTCTCAAATATTTCGAATGCTTTTACAACGATATCACCTCCTGTTTTCAAAGCATAGAGAGCATTGCATATTTTGTGTGCTGTTTTGACACGTCCATCTTCAGGAAGAATACTTGAGTATTATTTGTTGCACTGTTGTCAAAAGAACGACATAGCTTAACCATTGAAAAGTGCACGTGTGCGTACTTGCATGTTCTGGTATCATTTAACGATCTCAGAATAGCCAAATTATCCAACCAACCATTATAAGATTACTCTTGGGATAACTTGAACCATCCATCATAGAAGATATAGATAGATTATAGATTACATTACCATATACTTCTGAATGTACGTGTACAATAAGACACATAAAACTATTCTAAGCACAGAATATATACATGAAATAATTCATGAACTGAAAAAGGAATTTTGAATAAGTCATCAGATCAACTCAGAACAAAGTACAACGTATCCCTAAAGAAATTGAACATAATCACGAGTTGGAATATTTTTATATCATACCGAGCTGATATAAAATTTATTTTAGGTGTTTGATGCTTTAGAGTGGTCATTTCCTGTGAGATAGTGAGGTGCAAAATATTTATCTGCTCGAACGGTTGCTGTTTGCGTCGTAGAGAACAAAATTTCAGATGCTGTTTTTAAAGGCCAGAAAACTTGCATTCAGCATATTGGTGCAGCACAGTCTCTTTACTTTCATTTGGACATTTTTGTGGTGTTTTTATCTTTCAATCTATTTTTTGTTAATATCTATGCACAATGAATCAAGTGAACGCGCAGAATGACTTTCTTTCGTAGAGCTACATAACCCATGTACGTATAAATGTTTTGTTTTTTGTGGTTTTTAAAAAAGGTTGGATACCTATAGAATTCTCTAATGGCTTCAAACGGTTATATAAGTTTACAGTTTTCTCTGAGACAGTGACGGAAATAGAGCAGCAGTAGGAAAAGATCTAAAATTATAAGAGCCAAAAAAAGACCGAGGATGGAAAGAACTTGAGCATTGATTTAGAGAGAGGGAGAGAGAGAGAGAGAGAGAGACAGGGACAGAGAGAGAGAGAGAGAGACGGAGAGACAGAGACTGAGAGAGAAGCACAGCTAGTTTGTTCAAAGAATAAACATCATACTCGGTAGACAAAATATTATGGGCTTGGTCAGGACGGAGAGACTCAAAGAAGAATCATTAATTGTGGTTACACAAGCCCAATGCATTAGGAAGATCTATAAGAGAACCGGAGAAGATAAAATAGCCGAATATCAATTACTTATACTGTACAGGAAAGAAAATGTAAAGCACATTGCTTATGATTGGGACTGACAATTCCCAGACGAATGAAAAAAGAAAAATTAGGATATTTCTCTGGGCATTAGGTGCTCACACGCAAATACACACATATATACAAACACATACTCTCTCTCCCTCTCTTTCTCTCTCTTTTCTCTCTCTCTCTCCCTCTCTCTCTATTTATCTATCTATATATATATATATATATATATATCTATGTCTCACGAACACAAACGCAGAAGCAAATGCAGATACACAGACATTGAGGTTTAGACGAACACGGAAATCCACACAATAGGTTACTAATACGAAAACTTTCATTACTGACCAATAACACACACACACACACACCCACCATGACAAGAAGGCATGTGCACATTCACACGTGTATGTATGCATCCATCTTTGAAACTAAAAAAAGCCAAACGGTATCTCTGTTTGTTTCTTTTATTACACTGTAAAGTCTACAATCAATGTAAAGATGTAACTTATCCCAAGGATGGACATAAGATAGATCATCAGGACTTCAGATGGACTCTTAGGATCAATTCCAGGTCAGGTTTCTTCTGGCATTTTAAAACAAAGACGGCTATAAATCTGTGTACAAGAGTAGTTTGACCCGATATGGAGGAAAAGTAATGGTGAATTAAAGGTTGTGTCGATTTCGTGGGGGTCAGGTCGAATACTCGGATTTTTTATTCTAACTGGGATGGCTGTACCTTGATACTGGAAATTCATGTGCAAGAATAAATTCTTCCCCATGAAGAACATACGATAAATAACGCTGGCCTGTAGTGACCTCTAAAAATCAATTCAAGGTTAGCTCAATTTTGGCCAGATTTTTAAAAAAAAACTGGTTGCACTGTATGACCTTCGAATTTATATATATATATATATATATGTGTGTGTGTGTGTGTGTGTGAGTGTGTGTTTGTGTGTGAGTGTGTGTGTGTGAGAGTAAATTGACTGTAAAACGAACCTACGATAGGTGGCGATGACTTTGATAGCCCATAAAGATCGATTTTAAGTCGTTATTTCTGGCATTTTCTAAAAAGTGGGCTGTTTTAACATTTTCAAATCTATCAAAGTTGGTTACATCATACGGGTTGCAAATTCCTGAACCAGCATAAATATTCCCCCATTGATTTTTGGTAGATTTGAAAGTGGAGTTTAAATCCTGTCACTTGAGGAGTTTTCAATCGGAAGCTGCAAATATCTCTACATTGATAACTCAGCCTCAGTAAGATCGTATAAGAGGTTTTACTGATTTTTGAGGACTTCGAAAGTTATATTCATGGTCAGGTCAATGGCAACTTCTCATTGATTACTATTCTCCCTGGGCAAAACAAGGTACCACAACATATATATATATATATATATATACATATATATATACATATATATATACATATATATATATATATATATATATATATATATATATATATGTATGTATGTATATGAATATGAATGTGTGTGTGTATAGAGAGAGAAAGAGAGAGGGAGAGATTCAAAATTTCCTATTCATTATAGTACACAACAACATTACAATACGCAGAATTTTTTTACAGATTAAACTAAAACGGGTTCGCTTACTTAAAAATGATCCAGAACAGAATGTACATCGTTACAGGGGGCATTACCTTGCTAAGATATCTGATTCCTTGAGTTCAATAGCGAGTGTTTGAACGGCAACAATTTACTGTTCGAAACATATAAGTCATTTGAATCAGTCTCTTATTATATGTATGTCAGCCTTGCTATCTGGTAACACCCAATCTCTCATGTTTTGATGCAGAGATGACAAAACGAACAGAGAATCACCTAAGAATGGCACAAGGGCATGATAGAGAAAATGATAAGGTGGATGAGATACAGAAAAAGAGGTCAACACAAATCACATTGAAAGAATGAAAAAAGAGGGAAAAATGCAAACCGATTATTTTCCGTGCAACGATGGACGCCATAGAAAAGAAACCAGGCACAAGAAGGAATGATAACATCGTATGGTTTGCCAGAACAATATGACAATGGCAATCGGTATGGAAGGACATGTAAAATGTCTTTATCCAACTGTGGAATAATGATGAAACCGTTATCTGTAGATGACACAACTAGTATATATATATATATATATATATATATATATATATATATATATATATATATATATATATATATATATATATATATTCAAAGTAAAAAAATTGATTTGTATCTACATATTAGTGGGTATGATTGAATATTGATATATATATATATATATATATATATATATATATATATATATATATATATATATATGGGAATTGAGCACTCTGGTAGATTAGGGATTTAAAAACATATCACTCAAATTAAGCCTTACTGCTTGTCCAGTTCCGTAGTCCAGAGGTAAGATATTGTCCCACGGATCTGAAGTGAAGGTTTGCCTTGTGGTACTGGATGGGATAATGGAAAGTTTATAGCCACAATGAAGAGATGTAACACATCGAAACATATGTCTGTGGATGACACAATAATAAATCCCCCTCTATTTAGGGTTAACTGAGGTAACACATCCACTGTAAGCTTAAGCAATGCTTTTCTGTAGGAATTGAGCACTCTGATGGATGACGGATTTCTGTGTAATTTTTAAATACATTACTTAAATCCAGCCTTACTGCTTGTCCAGTTCCGTAGTCAAGAGGTAGGATATCGTCCCACGTCCTACATTCGAACAGCTGTCCGTGGATGACACAATATATATATATATATATATATATATATATATATATATATATATATATATATATATGTGTGTGTGTGTGTGTGTGTGTGTGTGTATGCAATGCTTTACTGTATACATCTATAATTCTATTTTTGCTGAGAAAAATTGCGTATTTCCTGTCGGTAAGAGTTCATAAATTATTTGAAATTCAATAGTATCATGAAGTCCTCTCCCAGGCAGTAGGCATGTTTCACATTGAAAATTGGCGTAACATAATCATCCCTCAATTTCCTTCACAACTGCTATTCCCAACTATGCTTTGTTAGTGTGCTAACATTATAAAAATCAGTACATTTCTTTCTATTGCTTCTCAGAGAGCATTACTTTGGACTATTTTCATTATCTTTGACTTTTGATTGACTTCCATGAAAGTTCTTGTGCCACTCGAATCCTTGTGCATGATGGCTTCCCTATGAATATCAGCTCATTTTGGAAACATTTCGCAACGTATTCGCTGAGTTTTATTCAAAAGTTCTGAGTGTTTGACTATAAGCATATCATTTTTACTGTACATCATGTTCACTTCAAGTGATGGCAGCAAACAAACTGAAAACGTCTTCAGTTCATATGACCCGATCCTTAGAAGTCAAAGAAGGTCAGTCCGTCGGAATTGACACTTGTAATTAGCTTTTGAAGACTCTAAATCCTGTAGGCAATCCATAAATTTAGCTTGGAGATAAAGCATTAAAATGATATGCAACCAGTTCTACGATAAGTGGAAAGGAGTTCTCGTCTTTTTTTATTTACCTTTGGAATCAAATGAGTCTTACTTCCATATGAGTGAGTTGGTAAAAAGCAAAACTGTTGTTAATGAGTTGGAAATAACATCTCCGATATCCCCCATTATACAACTCCATAGTAAATTCAATAACTCAGAGTAACCAATTGTTAAATGAAATAAAATTCATGTATGGAAATGTTCCCATGAAGTCTGCTATGTACTTATTACAAGACTTTGTTCTGTGATCGATCCTATTGCGCAAACACGCAGCTCTTCCGATTAACAACCCATGCTAACTGAACTCCTAGCAGTTACTGTAGGTATGTATCACTGTTATCCATTTTTCTTACACTTATTAATGATGTCGCTGGATTAATTATAACACGGATATTGTTAGCAGACCCCATTTATGATTACGGCAACTACGCACTGACTAAGTCCTTAGCTCCATCGTAACGTCAATCCTACTCTTTTTGCTAAATGCTTTGGAGAAGGACATTCTGTGCCATTTTAAAAACCTCTGATATGACTCAGTAGTAAGATAAACAACAGTTACATATATATATATATATATATATATATATATATATATATATATATATATATATATATATATATATATATATATATATATTTATATATTGTACTATTGTATCGACTTATTTGCTATGGACGGATAGGGAGAGAGTGGTAGCGGATGTTTGTATTTTTTCTTTCGCTTCGTTTCACAAAGGCTATCTACCAGAACATGTAAATATGTGCATTCCAATTTAGGCATAGAAAAGTACAAGCAGATGGGTTCACAAGACTAAATCAGTGATTATCAAAAGGTTTTAACCGCTGGTCTTGGAAAAACCTTTGAAACAAGGCACTCCGATGGTATTATTTTTCATTTCTCTTCTGTATTTGTTTTCCTGGTATAAAGGGGAAAAAGGATAGCGAGAGCCATTTTATTTGATTACGAACTTCAAAGGACCAATAATGAGTGAAATTACGGGCAACATTGGTCTTGCCCAAAGGAAATTGATCACCCAAATCTGCCGGCCGAAAACGACTATATTTTAGATTCTGTGTTCGTTCCCATGATTATTCGAACAAATATGGTGTAAAAATCAAAAAGCACATAGGTGCAATGTATATACATACACACAAATGCATACATACACACACACATACATATATATATGCATATATGTATATATATATATATATATATATATATATATATATATGTGTGTGTGTGTGTGTGTGTGTGTACATATCGATATAGATACACACGCATAAACGCACATATATGATCATAAATTCTGTTATGTCAAATCAATCACTCCTATTTGAAATGATCGCCCGTCATTACACGATTTATGTATCGCTTAGCTTACACAACGCAAATAGAATAAATTATTTGAAAAAGTGGACTGGGCCCAATCAGTTGCAGGTTCGATTCCTACAGCAGATCCATTTTCTTTAATTGTTTATCCTACTTATCTTGATTTTGGCCAATTAATACATTAACTGTGTAATGACTGGATATCATTTCAAATAAGAGGCTATATGCAATATAACGCAATCTAAATCAGTACTGTTGAATCATATATATTCATTTTTGTTACAAACAAGCATACACATACACTCACATACTCACACACACACATCCTGTGTGTCTTTGATACAGACAGTCGTCTAAATCATTGTTCAATATCTTGTCATACAAGTCAGATCTCTTTTAATCAATTATTTCCAGATATGTTGTGTTATACACAGAATATCAAATTTAATTATTACTTTTTAAGTATTGATTCTGATGGTGAGCCTTAAATATCATTGTGGAGATCATCGGCTGTTTAGCTACGGGCAGGTTCATGGGATTTAAAAATAGTAATACGTTTTTAGCATGGGATCTCCTAGCTGAATTGATTGGACACAGGAACGTTTCCTGAGTTTTGAAGAGTATGCAGCGTGTTTACACTTTCTGATCCATGATTCAAGTCAAAGTTTGGTGAGAAAAATGTAATTATTGGTGATAGGTTGGTACTGTATTGATACTTAGTACGCCGAACTTAGTGTGGTACAAAGTTAAATGAAGGAACAGGGGTGGTTAATCAACTCCTATGAGAAGGGTAGCCTAATTAGAAAATCTGCATTGCAAGTATTTGTTTTTACCTTGAACTTGTGCTTGTGGGCAATACTCAACCTTCTTTGCTGGGTGCATACTCTACGATACTCATTTGTAACAGTGACGTCTTAATAATACGAGAAGAGAAACACGTTACTAAGTAGTGTGCTTTAAAAAATGTCATCACTCTCAAAGCCCCTTGTGCGTGTTATTTGTCATTGATTATAAATGCAAAATTCTTGAAATAACAATCCAGGTGATGAGTGAATTCACAAGGGAACAGTTTAACTGCAATGGATTACACGGTGCAGTCGTTCTCTTTTGAATAGACATGGTGATTTATTGCCTGGTAAATAGTCCATTGGTGCTGTTATTTTACAATTGTCACTTCGACTACGTTATGAATCAATATGGCATTCTGTTTCTCCTCTGCTTAAGTATTAGGTTGGTGCAGAAATAATAGCAGTTTGAAAGCAGTAAAACTCAGTGAAGATAAAAGTGATTAATCGAAATATGTGCATTCAGATTTTATACATATTTGCCCACCCAAAACCGGGAATCATAGAAGTTAAGTTCTTCTACAACATATCGAATTATTCCGCACAGATCTTCCCTGGTAATGGCCCCTGAAATTGATGTCTTTAGCCACCGAAAGACATCCACCTTTTCAACCAAAGTTGAGCTGTATTTTGGTAGACACTCCCCTGGCGCATAACTTGGTTGATAATACGAGCATTTCTTGCTCCTATTTTAAACTCATGCAGCAAAATTGCCTTTTTCCTACCTTACACTTGACAGCCTCAAATAAACCAGAATAAATAGTGGAACGGACTTACTCCACGTAAACAGAAGGATCAAGATTCACTCTTTAGAGGAGAATATTCCATGAACATAGTTATTTCCATATAAGCTTCTAAGTTGGAAAACTACAATGATTTCTGAACCAACCAATACAAAACAATGCATTCATTCCCAATACAGAGTATAAACAATATCCATTGATTCTCTTTTATTTACACTATTTTTTGTTTTGTTTTTACCTCTACTAACAAAGATATCCGCCATTGGACGGGGATAAAGGCGCTAAAAATATAACAACACTGGAGCAAATATTTATGTTTATTTTACGCAAGCAATATAAACAAAACAAAATCAGATTAACTATACTATTTACACGTGAAAAAGTAGTTGTTACAGGAAATATATCCTTGTGTGAAAAATATATGAAAACATTTAGTCCCTCAGTTTGATAAGACTTCTGAGTTCACATTATTCGTATTTCTTCCACTTGATGCTACCATTGAAAGGTTATTTTTGATATAGAATCTTTGTCTGAAAATGCTCTCCTTGGATGCGCAAGGTTTGATGGACAGAACAAAAAAAAAGTCAAGTATACAAATCCTGAAGGTTCTTACGTTTGCTTGAACAATTTGACCTTTAATTACCTCCAATGCGCTTGGCAGTCAGCATCACCTATTAATCATCTTGTTCCTGTCAAAATTAGCCCCTTGCATCAATTTATCTCCAAGATAGATATGTTTTAGCTGCAGTGTAGATCATAAAAGCCAGACACTTATCCCACACTCTGAACCTAGTTTCTTTAGAATCACCGGTGAAAGTTCAAGATTCCTTCACAGGAAATTTGAAATTTTGTACACAGTCGGCAAACATTCACCAGAAATTCAGAGAGTTTTAGTAAATATAGATGACTTACAAAAATAAATTAAGGACAAGATTATTTCTCCCTATATTCCTACATATTCACTCTATCAAAGGAGACGACTGTGATTAACTTATCATTCCATAATATACCATGATAAAATGTAAGGAAATGAAGGTCAAATTGCGCAGTAAATGGTGTTCAGATGCAAAACAAGTTCGATTCATGCAAAATGAGTTACTTATCCGATGGCAAGTAAGCCAACTGCCCCACCACCAAAATGGCTATAAAATATCCCCCAGATCTTTTGTCTTATGTGAAGGCATGTACTCGATTGGTGTTTTCTAAACTAACAGCGCACGTGCAGAGCCTACCTCTATAATAATAATATATCGTTTCCTCAAATAATCAATCCACCACATCGTAGTTGTCATCATCATCAACTTATTATTATTATTATTATTATTATTATTATTATTATTATTATTATTATTATTATTGATTGCAATTTCACACTAGTTGCCCCGTGGTTACAGCTGGAGGTTGAGTGACAGCAAGTGTCCACATTTTCATAAGCCACAATACTGTGGCTCACAGTTTCATACCAGATGCCAGGTGTCATTGTTAAAGGCTGAGTGATAGTAAGTCTCCCTTACGTATCATGCCAGTGCTGTGTTTCAGTTCCATTTTATTTCCTCTATTCGGCCACTGCAAACATTTAGTGTCGTAGATGTTATATTTCTAGTGCTTTCCTCAGTATCCGTACACTTCCAAGCAATGCTATGGTCTGTAAATCTTAATCTTTCCTTTTATTCCAAATTCCTCCAGTACACCCTTAGTGTATCTGGAACTGTTTTTAGTGCACCTATTTTTACTGGCACTAACATGATTTTCATGTCCCGCATCTTCAGTTCTCTTGCAAGATGTCGGTATTTTTCTGGTTCTCAACTCTCCTTCCTCTTTATTCTATGGTCTGCAAGCACAGCCGCGTCTATTATTTCTCAGGTTTTCTTCTTCCTGCCTACAATTAGCAAGTCCAATCTTCTTGCCTTGATGAGATGGTCGATTTGGATGTCAAAATTCCAGAGTAATTTGTGGTTACCAATTTCCAGGACTGTCTCAGGTTTGTGCTGCTACCACTCTTCCGTATGGTTGAATCCTATTTGTTTACTCAGTTCCGAGTGTATCATTGTTGCTACTGTATCGCGTCTGTGTTTATGCTCCTTCTTGCTTAGTTGACTATATTCGCTAGTCATGTGATTTACGGTCTCATTTTTCCCCACACAGGCGGCACTGGCTGTTCTTCTGTCGTTTTTTTATTTGATATAGTTTTCCATAATGCATTTATTTTGAGCTGCCATGATGAGTGATTTCGTTTCTCTTTTTAGGTTTCCTTTTCGTAGCCATGTCCATTATCTCTTGTCTGCCTCATCCCGTATTTGTCTTTTAAATTCACCGTATAGTTTTTTCCCCATTTCTCTTTCATTATTTACTGTGCTGTTCCATTGTTTTCAACTTTTTGGTTGTTCGTTGCGCTGTTTTGGACACTCCTCGTGATGTCTTCACTGTTTGTTTGCACGTACTTTTCTAGATATACTCTAGCTCTTTGAACAAAGCCCTCCATGCTGATGAGCTCCTAGCCACCTTCCTTTCTCTTCACATATAGTCTGTGTCATCCCTGGGGTGTAAGGCTTTGTGCATTGTCATCAGCTTCCTTATTCGCCGGTCAATTGATTGGAGTTCTCCCTTTGTCCATCCTATGAATGGTTTTGTGTATCTTACTATCGATACAGCCCATGTGTTCATCCATTTCATCGGATTCCTGCTGTTTGTTTTGGTTTGTAATATTTTCCTTATCCACCTAGATTATTCTCTCTTTATTTTCTTTTTCATTTCATCTCATTTTATCACGTCACATTCGAGAACTCCCTGGTATTTGTATCAGTTTTGTGCAGTCAGTGCTATTATCTTGCTGTTGTTTGGGAGTTCGATTCCTTGAGCCACTGTGAGCCTTCGTTTGTTCGTAACCATAATTGCACCTCTTCTAATCAAAATTCCATCCCAATTTCATCACTGTATTCTCTTACTTTGTTGAACAGCATCTCGAGCCCTCTCCTGCTATTTGCAGATAATCCTATATCGTCAATGTACATTAGGTGGTTCACTTTTCCATTTTGTTTTGGAGAAATGGTATCTTCTGCTGTTTTTCAGGATTCTATTCAGCGGTATCATAGTTAGAACAAATGTTAGTGGGTTAAGCAAGTCCTCCTGGAAGATTTCCGTTATCATACCTACCTCTCCTGAATTTGCTCCCGTGCCTGTCAAGTCTACTTTCCAGTTTCCTATAGGGATTTAATGTCTCACCACTGCTTCGCAGATCTTGGATATTTTGAGGGATTCGAGTGTCCAGCTGTGTGGAATCAAGTTATATACTTTTTTGCAGTCTACCCATCCCATTGCAATGTTCTTCTTCTTTTTTCTCTCTTCTTTTAGGATTATTTGGTCGATTTAAAGTGAGTCCTTCGCCCCCTTGGCTTTTATTCTAGTAATAATCCACTTCCTCCCAGGGATATGTACATTCTCTTCTCGCTATTTGTCCGGTCAAGATGCCTCACATGTGTGGTAAGCACGTGATTGGTCTATAATTGTTTGCTGCGTTCCGATTCTCAGAGGCTTTTTTGATAAGGATGGTTCCGACTCTGGTCATCCATTTTGGTACCTTTCCTCCATTCATGCTTCTTTTGAGTGGTTGGGTGAATCTGTTGTGTACTGTGGTGAATTTTTTAAACCAATATCCGTGGATCCCTTCAGGTCCTGGTGCTCTCCAGTTTACTATTTTCTCGAGAGCGTATTTCAATGTGATCTAATATTTGCATTTTCACACCAGTTGCCTGGTGATTTCCATAACAGATTGACTTACAGCAAGTCTTCTCAAGTCTCCAGACCTCCATTTCATACCCTCACAGTTGCCAGCAGTGGTGTGGATTACGGTTCCACACCAGTTGCTCGGTGGCTATTGTTGTAACCTGAATGAAAGTAAGTCTTCTCAGGTTCCCAGCTCCGTCTCATATTAACTTCACCAATTACAGTAGCAAAGTGGCTCGTATAGTCTCCATCATTCCATTTTCTCCGCTGTTATTAGAGTCACAAAAATCTTCTTATCCCCATTTCTCAAATCTCGTTTTCAGTGTCTTTGGTACATTGCAAAGTGCAATTACTATTGCTGGTCGTACCCAGACTTTGATTCTCCCTACCTTCTTGCAATGCCCCAGGATTTTCTTTGCTCTCCACTCTATTCAGTATTTACTCGCTTATCTGCCTATTTAGCAAGATCTTCTACCCTTGTCTATGTTCTTGAGGCTTGGTATTCTCCCTTGGATGAGTAAGTCAGTTTTCAGGTCCGAGAACAATTCTCGGCTTCTATTTACCAGGGTTGTCACCAGTTTGTCCTGGTACTGATTGTTGGCATCGATGAATCCTATGCTTTTTTGTAGTTCTTAGAATATACGCATTGCTACCCTGCCGTGTCTGTTTTTGCACTCTTTCAGAGATAGTTGATATTCACTGATTATGTTGCCTTTGCATTTGGTGTTTGGTGTGGTGTTGTTGATTTTCGTCTCATTATAGATCGTCTTGATGCATTTGGTCTGGGCTGCAATGATGAAAGATTATGTTTTTTCTCGGGTTTTTCTTTACGTAGCCATGACCACCTTTTTCAGCGACAATTTGTATCCATCTTTTGATTTATGCCTTTTTCTGTTCCCGTTTGTGCAGCCCTTTCGTTGGCTACTTTATAGTTGTTGGTTGCACTGCTGGGGTGCTTTTTATGATGTCATCATAGTTTGCTTGTACATACTTTTAGACACTATCTTTTATGCTGACGAGTCTTCTGTCGTCTTCTTTTCTTTTCAGATAAAGTCTGTTGTTCATGAGGTGTAAAGCTATTATGCCATGTCATATGCTTCCTCGTTCGCCAGTTCATTGCAGTTTTTCCTTTGTACTTCAAAGAAATGGATCTTACAACCGATTCTTCACATGCATGTATCCCTTTTATCACTTTTTTTTAATATAAAGCTTTGTAATCTTTTGTTTTATATCTTTTTTCATGTATTTCAGCTGCATTGCGTCAGATTCGAGGACTTTTGGATATTTATACCAGTCGTTTGCTTAGTTTCAAAGGTATAATCGTCACTACCCTGTCATGTTTGTTTTTGCGCTCATTCTTAGTTAGATTATTATTAGTAGTAGTATTATTATTGTTATTATTATCACCATTACTATTATCATGATTATTGTTGATGTTGTTGTTGCTGCTGCTGTTGTTGTTGTTGTTGTTGTTTTTGTTGATGATGATGATGATGATGATGATGATGTTATTTCGTTGAATATAATTGAAACAAGAGATTATCGGTTCAAACGGAATTGATATTTGGAGCCTAATATATATTATTCAGCTTTATCAATGGATGCAAACTAATAGTTGTACTTATGCTGTTCCGGTTGCATGAGTTTTTCAAGTTTAGTTTTTTCCATTTATTCTAAAGTATCATACTGCATCGGTCTTACTATCAAAAACATCTCTTTCCTGCTTATATTTACAGCTTAAATCGAAATTAGGTGTCATGTGAGTCACAAAATACATTATTTACTTAGATACATTAGATTATACAGGAACAAAACAGATTTTGAATCTGTTATACAACAGAGAGCAAAGGTTTCAAGTACAAAAATCAGGAAAAAATTGTTTGTTTGTTTGTTTTCCTTAGTTGCAAAAAATGCTAGTATCCAATGGTTGGATCAACAAAGGAACATCTGAAATGATATTTTATCATCATTATCTTTGCTAGATAATGCACTCCTTTCTTCCACGTTGATGTTTAATAATCAAAAAACGTGATATGCAATACTAGACAACCACGATTTGTGAATCTAATATGAGATTCACTGACGCAGTGCATGTTGGAGGACTGCCAGTCCTGAGCTCATTCGTATTGTTTTCAAACGTTCTCAGAGAAACAAGAAGTTGAGACACAAACAGGCGCTGAACGTCTCTGTTGAGACTGCAGAGAGATGTTGTAGAAGTGCCAATTCGATTACAACTACCTTACTAGAGAAAATGAATTTTGTGACGTATGTAATCATTAGAGGCACTTATGTAAAGAAAGTGCAACTATTCTCAAATTTAACATAATGTATGGTTATGTCATGTTGTCTGCGTGAACCTCAACAATTTAGCAGTTTATTGTTATTTCAAAACCATATGTGACTATAATCGTAGGAAATAAAGCAAGCAATCAAATTGTCAATTTCCAATTCAACTATCGACAATATATATATGAGAGACATCATTTGAAAGTTGATTTAAAGATTTCTACTCACCAGACTTTATTCCTACCTTTTAACTCTACATGATGAACACAAGTACTCTGCTCTTTATCCATAACATCGACTCATTGATTGCACTGTATAAATGTTGTTTCATTCAACCAAAAATGCATCTTGATGTCCAGGCGATGTATAATTTATAAAATTGGAAGACGAAAGAATTCATGAGAATAGTTCTATTTTCACGCTTTCAATTCTCCATTTATATTTCTTTCTCGTCTACTTTAGCAATTTATCATTTCTTTTTCTTTTCATCTTTCTTATATAATCGCGGATGTTTGCTGCTTAATATAGCATCGATTGATCTATCAGGTAGACTTTCGCTTCAGTGTGATAAGCTCCTGTAAACTAATTGACAATTTCATTTACCTTCAATTGAATAAGGCGTCTAGTCCCAGTAAATCTAATTGTTGCTTTTAGCAAGTTTGTTATAAGTTATTGTTAGCATTCGATGGCTTTTTATGACTTTGCTGTTATTTATTCATATATTTCTTTTTCCACCCAAGTTTTCAATCAAATTCTCTTTTTGTCTTTTTTAGGTGCCTTGCATTCGATTCAGTATCATAAACGCCGCTTGCTGGTTAACTGAGTTGTGGGATGCCGTAGAAAAGTTGTTGTTTTTTGTTTTTTTTTCACTGATATCAAAGTTATTTATTGAAAGATATTCTAATTCTAATTATACCTCTGGAGGTTCGCGTAATTTCATATTTCACGGCGACGCCAACTGTCAATCTTCAAGCATAGCTAAAAATAGCGTTTCTAATACTGAATTTCTAGTCAAGTTACCCCTACTTTGCTTTAAACAAAACACAACAGAATTTGTCCTTCCTGCCCTTGTCATTTCCAAGCATTAAATCATTTAACTGGAAAGAAGGAAAAACGCAGTATGTCAATAAGACAGTGAAGATTAAATAGTGTTTTTTTTCAATAAAGATATACAGCAACGTATACATGAGTATAAATGCATTTTCTTGAATGATTACAAAATTAGGCTGTGTTTGATACTGAGCCACGAGTGAGGTTTTTTTCAATTGTTTTATTTCAATACCCTAAGTATGAAGGCATAGTCTTCTTGCTTCGAAGATCATTTTGAACTCTTTGCTTTTTCTGAGATCGCACATCAACAACTGGTGCAACCATTCGAAAATACTAAGAAGAGTTTTTCATATTTATAAGTAAACTGCTACCACCCTGAAAAGAAAATGATTTATAAATAATCAATTCGACCATTGATTTACGAATTTATGTATCTTATGAGATAAGTACTTCATTTCCAAGAAATTCTATCGAGTATGGATCACCATAATCGTTCCTGTATGTAGCTGAGTTTGCACCATTTTGAGAGAATATCCAGTTTTGCCCCTTCCATTATAGTTGGCAATTTTTATTTAGTGCACACAAAATATCGACTATGATATACACGCACACACACAACACACACACACACACACACACACACACACACATATATATATATATATATATATATATATATATATATATATATATATATATATATGTATAGTTTTTCTAAATCTAAAAATATCTTATAGGATTTGTACTATGCACTTTGTGGAAGATAGAAATGGGAACGCCGTGCAAATCCATCCAACAACCTCACAATAAGGGAATATACGCCAGTATTTCATTTTGATATTGGTATGAATTGGAAGAAATTCTTCCGTTTAAACAACCCCTGTCTCAACATTACTCTATTCAAAAGTACATTCAATGGATGTGTATGTGCATTTGGAAAGCATGTCTCTCTTCAAATTTATTCCTCATCTGTACATCTTGTCTTTGGCATCTTTCCTTTTGGAATTTCCAGCCAGCACAGACACTCCTCGGGTCTTTGTCCTTATATCTGTGATTATTATCTTTCAGGTGGAATTACAAAATCATCTGAAACACGATAGGTTTTCAAAGCCGCATGCTTAAGATGCAGCAATATCTCCCGATTTAGAGCAAAGGATAAAACAAATAATTACATTCCAAACAGGTTAAAAATAGGTCATGTTTACGTGAGAGGAGGGGAAAAAGAGAGAGTGCACGCGTGTGTACGTGTCTTTGTGCTTTTTTTGGGGGGACAATTCAAGCACAAGTTCAAATCGTCAGCTAACCCATTGGCTGAACAATCGCTGCTTGGCGTCTACTTGCCTATTGGCATGACTTATACCACGCTTTAGAAACTTTGCAAGGCAGAGAAAAGGGAATTTTAACCTTTATTCTGATAGGATGGAAACAAACGTTGGCAAAATATGAACAACATCAACTGTCGACCTTCTATGGGGAAAAAAGCGAAATATTTGATCAGAGGCCACACAGGACTGATGTATAAAAATCTTTCTTTTTTTATATAGAGGCTTGCATTGTAAAGCGCGTGTTTCTGCCTACCTTATTAGGCTGCATGTATTGCTTTTTGTTCAGATTTTGTAAGACAAATCGATTATTTCTTTTGTCATTCCAGCCGTCTTTTCTCCCTGTCTCCATTGCATTTGTCTTTTTGAAACCAGACTCGGACCAGACGAACTTGACACAACCAATCCAACGTTAGAGTATTGTAAATGTGAATGCACTTTTTTCAATACTGAGTCTTTTTTATGTGTATCGGCAATATGAGAACACCAGCCAAGAATTGTCCAGTTTGTGGTTGGAGATTTTTTTAATAATAAATAGATAGTTGATTGAACCATGTATTTCCTCCCAATTAAAAAGGTAATTTTTTCTAGACTCTCCAATGAATGTAGATGTTTTCTTCTTTACACTATAGGGAATGTCCAAAATAATCAGATCTGTAGAAACAATCAGATCTCTTCTAAATAATCAAGACGCATCCACACACACATATCCATACAAATACACACACACACACACACACACGTATATATATAAATGAATATATGTATATATATATATATATATATATATATATATATATATATATATATATATATATATATATATATATATATATATATATATATATATGTGTCTGTGTGTCTGTGTGTCTGTGTCTGTATGTGTGTGTGTGTGTGTGAACAATAGGGAAAAAGACAATCAGGAATAAAATTATATAAAGACATATTTCTTTATGAACTAATCCATCATAAATATTATAGTATGCTATACATATTTGCTTTTTTTTTGGGGGGGTCCCATCTACAGTACCTGGTGTGTACATTTTAGTGGTTGAAGGGTTGCCGGAGAAATTTAATCTGGCATCAAATGTTTTGCTGTGAAAACAAAAATGGAAATCAAGAATGAAGGTTCTTTGGAAGTCATGGTGGTAAATCTAGACCATATTATGACTGTGTAGAAATCCGTAGTGTTTTGATTCGATATAGTGATAGAGTAATAGAAATATTAATGGGTATCTTATCAGTTGTGTTGATAAGTTGTCATGGGTATTGGGAGATGGGTGCTAGATCTAAGTTAAACTATTTGGGGCACTCGGTGAGTTGGGGTTGAGACTATACCCAGTGTCAATCAATGTAGGCAGAAACATCATAAAATCTATTAGAAAACTTAAATGGAAACGGGTAGGCCATGTTGCAAAAATAACAGGCAACCGATGGACATCACGACTCTCAACATGGATCCCCACAGATGACATGCGAAACCTATGCCGGCAGAATACAAGATGAAGAAATTAACTGGATAATTTAGAAGATACTGGCTCCGTGACTCCAACGATAGAGAAGTGTGGTGAATCATGGGGGAGGCGTATGTCCAACCACAAACGCTAAAGACTTGTAATGATGATTAAGCTTACAGGGAGTCCTTGTTCTCATGCATGATCGAGTACTAGTTGTGGAATGTATGCGCTCTATCCGAAATGAAGTTTATTTTACAATGTGAGGGCTGATGGGTACTTTTTAAATGAATATTTGAATTTATTCTTAATTATTTGATTTGATTTTTAAATAGTATTTTTTTCGTTAAAGGTACTTTTGCATTCGTATGTGTGAGGTTTTCTTGGTCGCAAATATGGAAAGTTACAGAATTACCCTATTAGGACTCCAAAAGGTCCCTCTTTCTCTCTTGATCAGTTTTAGGGATGTTTTATGCGACACTTATTTATTACATTAATACTGCTAATCATATCTTTCATGTATTGTGGTCTGCAGTAGGCGATGATGCATGGGTCTTGGAATATTTTTCTTTTTTGAGTATATATATATATATAATCAAATAATAGACTCACTAAACGTGATTTTTTCATTGGCCCCGTTTGGGCTTCTTTATGTGAATGATTTGATTTATTGGGATCCCTATATAAGACTTTATTGCAGGTGTCTATTTTCCTAGCTCTAAGACTTTTATTCTATTCTATCTATATATTTTTCTACTTGTTTTCCTCCTTTAGTCCTTTAGTTGGTTGCATCTATACATTAAACATTGTTATGTGAAGGAAATCAGGTTATTTGTCAATTGGCTTGGTATGTAAAAAAAATACTAATACTGTTGATGAGAATGGTTCCACTATTATCATCAATGATAGCGAGAAGGATAGGATATTTAGCGTGGTTGATTTTTGTATACCACGATCCGAGGTGTTGGAATATGTTTCAATAAATGTTTTGTGCGACGCCAACATTTTACGTCTACGTCATTTTCTCTATTCGGTAAATCTCACTTTTAATTATAGTGAGAATTTCTAATTCCTGTTTTACGCATAAGTAGAATAGGGTTTCAATGTTTTGACGGGTGCGTGTTTGATTTAATATTTTCCATTTTACTGTTGGTGTGCTGTTGCTGTCTATCAAGTCCAAGTAATGTGTGGATAGTGATGTATTGTTTATTTATTCATCGTTTGTAATCTTAATTCTAAAGGGTGTTTCTGATATTTCTATATAACGTTTTTTATATTTTTAAAGTCCTCTGTAGGGTTGATATTTTAGCTTGATATCCGATATTCGATTGGAGACATTCATTTTGCAAAAGGTACTTTTTTTATAAGAACAAGCCACAAACCTACTTCCCATATGGAAGATAAAATACAATCAGAGAAAAACAATTAAGCGAAAAAAAATGTTAACCACCACTAACAAGAAGGGAAAAATAAAGGAGACCAAACTAAACAAAATTACCAAAAAAAAATGAGAAAAAACAAAAGGAATTATATGATAGCAATCGTCAAAACCACTCTCAGAAACGTCGGGGCTTCAAAGCAATAAACAGAGCTCTCAGTAGAGGAAAGAAACAAATATCTAGTATACTCGATGAAAATGGAGACATAACAACAAATAAAGACAGAACTATCGAATGCACTCAACAACTCTACCAATAATTATCTTCTCTATAACCTGGACAACAAATAGGATACGCAAGATGCTGAGAATCAGTTCGAGGACATCTCAGAAGTTAAGCCATTGGGGGTAAAATAAGCTATCAAACAAACAAAGTAAGGAAAAGGCCTTGACCAAATAATACCACCATTGATCTACTCAAAAAAGCTGGTAAAATCGTCCACAAAATACTAGCTATTGTATTAAATTTGTGCCCCAAACAGAGTAAAGTCTCTGAAAACTGGAACACGGCAATCTCAATGCTTTAACATAAAAATGGAAACCCCAAATACCTCAACAACTACAGACTTATAAGCATACTAAACAGAATCTACAAACTTTTCACAAAAAAACAACTGGATCACTAAAACACTAGACAAAAGCCAACCATAGGAACAGGCTGGATTTAGAAGAAATTACTTGACCAGGGACAATCTCCACACTGAGAGAGAAAGCAAGAGAATACAAAACACCACGCTGTAGCATTTATTTACTTCCAGAAAGCATCCGGCGGTGGAAATTCCTATCGTCATGGAGGCTACCACTGTGCAAGGTGTACACCCTGTATACTTCAGAGTACTGCAACATAACACTGTCACAAATACTTGTTCATCAGGCTACATAAAGAATCCTTCGAGCTCAAATAAAATAGTAAGACAAGGTTATACAAGCTCAACCGAACTCTTTACAGCCTACGTCGAGATGGTCTTGTAAAACATGAACTTAGAGAATAGAGGATTCAAAATAGGCAGTAAATATCTGATCAACTTGCTGACGACATTCTCTTTTTTGCAGAGAACCTATACGACGTCTGACTAATGCTTGATGAACTAAACGAAGAAAAGCAAATGAACCAGCCTACACATAAACTTCAGTAAAGCGAAGGTCATGTAATACAACCATATGGGGAATAATAATACAACTGTTGTAATCAAAGATGCAAAACTGGTGAAAGTAGACCACTGCATCCACCTTGGACAACAAATCTCAGAGAAACCCCGAAAAGAAGAAGAAATCAAGCGGAGAATCACCAAGATCAACCTTCAAAAACATGACGATCCCAACAATCCTAAAAAGAAAATTAGGCAACCAATACACCCTCCGGAAGGTCACCAATGGAGCTGGAATAGGAGACATGAACAAGAGCCAGAACTGTGAAGTGAGAAGCATGCAACGTATGCATTGGAGAATCATGTTCAACATCACATGAATAGATCACAAGATGACACAGTATATCAGTAAGAAAACGGGACACTATAGAACCTGCTAGGAAACTTTCATGTCAATGAGCCGGTCATGTTGCAAGAATGGCAGACAATTGACAAACATCACGGCTCATAAGATGGACCCCCCAAGATCACACGCGGAACCAAGGCCGGCAGAATATACGATGGAGAGACTATCTGGACAAATTTAAAAAATACCGATACTTCGATGCCCATGAGAGAAAAATGTGGCAGGTCCTTGGGGAGGTCTTATAAATGAATGTAGCTTATAATACGTATAAACAAAAAGAAATACTTCAAGCCTCAATCTGTAGTCGAGTAATATCTTTCCTTTTAGCTGCTTTTCTCCTCTTTTTACTTTGTACTCTCCATTTGCTTTCCATCTTTCTTTATGGATTTGATGATCTATTTCGAATTCTTGGCAGGGACTCAAACGGTTTTATGAAGAGAAATTGTCATTTACTTATGGTGTCACTGGATATAGCAATAGACGTGATCTATTTATTCACTTTTCTCTTTCCAACTACCTATTTATATTATTCTGCGTGTACGACTAGAAGAGATTTGCAAAGGTATTTCAGTCAAATACGTATAAGCAGGACACACTAAGACACATACGTATATATATATATATATATATATATATATATATATATATATATATATATATATATATATATAAAGAGAGAGAGACTATATGTATATACCCTTACAAAAAATTCAGGATGCATGATTGAAATTGATATCAATTATATATACAACTTTATGTATATAGGAAACTGGGTCACAGTTAATAATCAATACATGTGCGTGTCTTTGTATGTGTGTATGCGTTTTGTGTGTGTGTGTGTGCGTGCTTGCATGTATATGTGGATATGCGTATTTTATTCTGATTTCTTTGAACAAGCATCTGTGCATGAAGAACTTTTGCAATTGTTGTTTGTAAGATTCTTACATGCATATGACTGGGTTCATATTCCAGTAGATATCTTTTTAAAGAATCTGCGAAATATCACACGAAATGGTCGGCTGGATATCATCACCCTAAACAGTATAAATTGAATTAGGACATTCACTAAAAAAGTTGTTCAGGGTATCAAATGAAAAATGAAATTCAGATCTTTATAATGAATATCAAGATGCAACGTTTATCATTGCTGGCATTAGTGAGTCAAAAGAGTATGGAATATTGAATTTGAATGATTATTGACGTGTTAATAATCATACTTGATTATATGTAAAGAATATTTGAAATATTGAGCGACTGTAATCATAAAGATGGCAAAGGGCTTTATCATTTCATATGTGCATTTATGTGTTAGTTTGATTGTTTGTCTCCAAGTTCCAGCAAACGTTCCGCTTGTCTACAAACTTGAATATTGACATCAGTACTACACTGAGGGATGTGAACCAATAGGTTATAATTCACATCCCCTACCAATATTTGAACTTAAAATGCATGCTTGTCAGTTTGCTGGTCTGTCTCTTGGTTAGATTCGATGTTTCAGCCCCGTAGTGCAGTCTCCTCTATTTTTTCCCTTGTTGTTGTTGGTGGTTTGAGGTTCTGCACTTTTCAATGAGTTTCCTGATTTTTCTGAGATTTTGCTAATGGTGCGTGTGTTTCTTGCTTTGAACATAATGGCAGTTTCTATTAGGGTTGTTTTTTTCTTGTTGTGGAGTTCGTTGACATTGGTGTCATATTCATCAGTGATGATTTTATATATTTTTGAATTCTAACTCGAACGTTAGGGTGATTTCATATGATCCCTTAAGTGATTGCAGTTTGGTGCGGAGAATTTTTCTAAGCTTTTCATTGGTGTTTACTCGCATCTTACATTTTACCATCCTATGGCCGCTTCTTATGTTTACTTCGTTTAGAATTATAATGTCTTCAATTATGTGGCTCTTATCCGCTAAAATGAAGTCTATTTCGTTTTTAGATTTGTTGTGTGGACTCTTTTGGATCCATTCTCTATTGGGTTCCTTTTTGAATAATTTATTTATGATTCCAAGTCGTTTGCAGTTGTAAAGCTCACAAGATCCTCCCCTCTTTCATTCTGTCTTTTATATTTGATATCTCCAACGCAGCGTTAATTTTCTTGTCTTACTTGAGCATTAAAATCTCCCCTTATGATGTTGAAGTATTTTATTGTATCTTGTGATAGGGAAATTGAGTCATCATAGGAGTTATTCTCTTCTTCTTTGGTTGATTGCGAAGTGGTAACGTAGACGAATGACATTTATCTTCTACCTCTTTGAGAGTTGTATGGTGATGCTGGCTATGCGGTTGCTGACAGCATTGAAGCCTGTTACATTGTCTTTGAGGTCTTTATTGACGAGAAAGCCTTCTCCACTCTGTTTCACTTTTCTCTTCCGTCGCTATGGAGAAAATGCTTGCTTTTTAACTTTATCTTCTCATTTTGCTAATACCAATGATGTCCCATTTGATATTTTTGATTTCGTTCTCTAGATTAGTTATGTGAGTGTCCGTTGAAAATGTTCTGACGGTGTAAGTGCTGATGTATAACATGATGATGGTTTCGGGGTTGGGTCTCGTCCGGGAGGTTTTGAGAACATCACTCCCACCCAGGGCAAATGATGCAGCTGGGCCTCCTGATACCTATGACTCAGCAAGAACGGGCATTCTTCTGGTGTACTATTTGGTAAGTGGATGCTACAGCACATCCTCCCTACCTAAAAGAAGTAATGTTGCTGTGCCTTTTCAGACCAAGGACCCAGCAGGAACGGCCGGTATAAGTTTCATGCCCTGCCACTGTAAGTGTTGTTTGGAGTGGCTTTCGAGGTCCACCGGCTCGTAGCACCCATTCTGTCGACTCTTGGTGAACAGCAAATAGGGTTGGATGTACACAGCGTTGTAGAGGGTGAAAAGATAGATAAAGAGTGGAGGTGTGAGTGATTTTTTTGGGGGGGGATGTTTTTTCCCATTTCATTTCTTTTTGTGTTGTCTATGTGGTCTTCCAGGATACACTAGCCAAGCTAACATCCTATCTTTCTCTATCTGCGTCTACCATGGAGCCAAACTTTGTGCTGGTGGGTTACTTACAATACAGATCGATTTATATCTTGCTCATCAGCAAGATGGGTAGTTCAGACTTGAACATACCTCTCCGTGAATATATTAAGTTTTTAACTGAGTTAAAGTCTACTGACAGTAAAGTTTGAAAAAGAGCCTAACCAATGAGTGGAATATACGAATGAATATTAAAAATATGGTAATTTCAATTGTACTCATCCGGATCTTCTTGCAGGTTTTGGATTTTGGGCATTTCTTTTAGTAGTTGAAAAAATTCGAATTTTTCTTTTCACTTTGCTAAAGAGTTAGGGTCCGACTCCCTGCTGAAGACGGCAAGAATTTACTACTTGGTCGTATCTGTCTTTGAATCTAATCTAATATTTGTTTCTATGATCAGTTTAGGCCTGGTCAAGGCATGGGGTTGTAGGCTAACTCACCTTTCCCTTCAGTTGTTTTGTTTTTAGATCTATCTTCATTTTGGAGGTTAGTGGAATATTATACTCGGTTTCAGTGTTCATTCAGAAATACTGATTATTAAAGACTGAAGATAGATAATTCACATTCATGATAATCAGCAATGAGTGTTTTTATCCTGTCACATTGAGGGGCAAAACTGACCTAGAAGAATAAAATTTCATCTTTGGTTGATGTACCTATTTCCCCTTTTCCTTTCTTTTTCATAGATTGTGAGAAAGACTATCGTATCTCAAACAATCATTATTCCTTAACGAGAACATGCCCTTTCCTTGTCAGTTCATGTTACAAGATCCCAGTAGATTATAAGAAATAATGAGATTTCAAGCCACTTTCCTCACTACCAAAGTAATGAGAATGGATTTGACGGACAACCAATTTTTGTTTTGTTTTGTTTTGTTATTGTTTTTGTTTTGTTTTTGTTTTTTGCTTCTCTGTTTTTATTGTCTTTTGGATTTCAATTACCAAACTGAGAATCCTGTCCACCAAATGAAAAAGATTACCACAACGTTAGTTCGGATTTTCACGATTGTAAATAAGAGCTTGACGTGTAAAAACCAGTGTCTATAGTTTGACAGATGAAGCTTCTGATCACATGATATGTCATTTGGACATTCTCTTAGGCAGCCAAATGTAAAATAGGTGGGTGTTGACATGTTTAACCCGCGTGGAAGGTTTTGCACGAAAATAAAAAGATCAATATCATTTTTGTGGGCATGGATAATTATCTCTTTCATCTTTTTTGCCCTTTTCCCCCTTCTGAATGTCATTATTCCAAATTGAAAGACATTGCAAACATTCGAGGAAAAGTAAAATAATAACTACAAGCGATATATAAATCCTGGATAAATTTGCCGATTGTTTTACTATTTTCCCGATATTCAATTCGATTTTAAAAGTGACACATTAAGATTCACTTTGTATTTTATTTCTTATTAAAATTCGACTGGAAAGTAATTTTATAGATAACCGATTTGAAATCCCAAGAGGAAAATATAATCTAATCGAAAAGTCCGCTTTTGAATATTTGAAAACCCATTCTGAATACATAGCGGTCACATACGCCGAAATATATATACAGTTTGGGCAATAAGTATTCATACGGTATGGAAAATTGAACATTCCTTTCGGTGGCTTTTGCCATGTGTTCTCTACAAGTTTCAAATTATGTCAACCCTACGAAAAACAGTAGCTGATGTTACACACTAAATTTGAAGTATATACGTTCATTATTATAGGGATTTGATAACAATATTTCGAAAAAATAAGGTATCTTTACGGTAACAACATACTCCGCACAATTTTGTATCAGTGATCTAATGTGAATTATTTTTGTTTTAATCCGTTTTACCAAACGTTCATGTATTCGACAAGTTTTGACGGTTATTTCACTCCATTCTTCTCATGCTTAACTTCTCCGATAAGTTCATGGGCTTTTTTTCATTACCTTTTAAAGATTCATAGAATTCACACGATAAAACTCTGATAGGAATTTCATCAGGAAGTTACAATAACTAGGGAAAACGTCTTTCCTCTTAGAGACACTTAGTCACCTGCTTCAACATATGGTTGGGATCATTGTCTTGTCTGTATACTTAATTCCTTCGTAGATAGAGATTTTTACCTGATTATCTTCAACTATATCTTAATCGGTTTATTTCCCATGTTTTTTTTTTCAATCTGCCCCAAATTGACTAACACTAAATGCACTAAAACAATCCCAACATCATAATGAAAACTCATCCATGGTTCACTACCAGGCTATTTTTCTTTCAGTCTACAACGTTTCTTTCAGTCAATAATACTGCATGCATAAATGAACAAAAAGTCCAAATTCCGTCCAATCAAACCGTAAAACTTTAATGTGAAATTCTTTATCTATCTTTATGTGCTCCTTTCGGATTAAGGTTTTTTTTTTCCTAGTGAAAAACTGCAGGAACTCAAGAACATATCGAAATTAGAGAAGTTTAGCTGAGAAAGATGGACTACATTCCCCCTTTAAACGTTTCCAAATGTATTTGGGAAACTATCTTAATTGTTTTTCTGAAGTAATCACACAAAAAACAATTCACAGTAGATAACTAATGGTCAGGTGTTTATTCTATATTGTCACCGTACGCATATTTTAGCTTGGGTCATTTTGAAATATTGTATACCATTGCCTGTGTTGTATTATAGTTATAGTGTAATTTGAACTTAGTATAGGACGTATGAACAAAATTTAGTGAAACGTTCAAATTTACATACCGTACGAATACTTATTGCTCTTACTGTATTGCTCTTACTGTATTTCGCTTCAGTTCCCACAATGTATGTTCGTACCTTATGCTATGTATGTACGTCTGTCATTTTATTTACTGATGACGAAAACGTTGTGACCAACCGGGAAGCGAAGTTGCCCCAAACAGACATTTTTATCTGAGAACTGATCCATATCTCGGAAGTACACGCTTTTTCAAACTTGATAAACAAAACACTACCAGAAAATTTATTCATGGTTCTCCTTGATTAAACGTATTTGACACATTATATAGAGAAACTTATCTTACACTGATATTAGCATGGTTTATTCATTTCTGTTGGAATAAAAGAGAAAAGGAGCTTGACTTGGTAGAAACCAGGGTTGTTGCATTTGTATTTATATGATGAGTAAATTTGAAATATAACTACTACCCTTATAAGGGAAAAACATTGAGAATCTCGATATGATCCTTCAAAGATGGATTTTATACGAATTGGAACATTGACATCTTAACTACACTCGAGAAACCAGATCTAACTTTCAATAGTGAACATCGTAAGGTTATATATATTACGCCAATTGCGTGCCAAGTATTTTTCATGATAGTATCATGTTTTGCTGGGACAAAGCTGGTACTAATCAGTTTCAAGGCAGGCAGTATCAGTGGCAGAAAAAATGAATTGTTTGCTGAATAACATCATCGAGACAGTGAAGCATAGATGAAGTTCCATGATGATTCGGGGTTGATTAAGTACAGAAAGAGTAGGTAAACTCGTGCAGATCAAAAGGACATGAAAGATTAACCCATCGGGATATTCTTAAAAATTATCAAAATGGCTCAGCTCGAAATCTCTTCATGAAAAGAAAAAGATATCCCCAGAAGAGAGTGATCCAAAGGATCAGTCATAACATTTGACTGGAGGTCTGATGAAAATCAGCGTTTTGCCATAACCCTTGCAACCACTTTATCGAATTTTCTGGAGAAATATGTAGTGTGAATTGAAAATGAATCTTAAGAAAGGAAAAGAAAGCCTCTGAACATATCAGAGTTCGAGAAGTTCAGCGGAGAAGAATTGGTTAAATATATATTGCAAATCTTGCCAATGGTATTTAATGAACTATCCTAGACTTGGGTCAAGAATAAAAAAAAAATAGAATATATTCGCAACACAATGCTGCTAGGCAATTGTTAGTGGTACGTTATTATTGCATGAATACATTTTTACTCGTATTTTTTTTCTAATGTGATTTTGATGATTGTAATTACTTTAGCAATAAATGTACGTACATTATATTTGATGTCTGTCATTGGCTACAGTGTATACTAGTTGTGAAGTAACATGATCTTAACAAATTAAGTATGAAGAAGGTGGAAGGTTCAACTTTTCGTACCGTACGAATATTCACCGACCCCACTGTAATCCCGACGAGATATTGATTGATGAATGGTTGACTGAGTTCAGTTATCCATCCAATAGGCACTGCACTGAAAGATTACAAATACCTTTGATACAATGCTGTGATGAGATGTTCGATCAAAAATTACAAAAAAGATATGATCATTATTTTCGGAGGCGTGCATGCTGCTGGACACAAATTAAGAGATCAATTTTGCTTTAACTCAGATTTGGAATTTGATCCCCCACCAAACGCACATTTGTTAAGTGGGTCTTGAAAAAAATGGCTTTTAATTTTGACACAATAAAAAGTAAAAGTTTATTTTTCCAGCCTTCTAGCTCCATTCCAGGAAACTCTACGTATGGTACATAGACACTCCAGCTTGACCAGCTTTCAAACTAAGATAAACAATTTTGACGGTTTACGTAATAGCTTTTGTCGACAGTTTCCAAAATATATACAGATAAAGAGTTAGATAAATATGTGAATAGATATATATGAGTATTCATGATTATGGAAAAGTAGACTTAGGATTCACATTCAGATACAACTATGGAATCTTGCACAAAACACATAATGCTTTACGATGAGAACTATAACACGTTAGAACTCATTTTTTTCACAAGTACGTGTGTATCTCGAAATAGATTTACTCATTTCTACAAAAGCTGGATCCTGGATGCTAAGTTGTAGGTGCCATGACAGGATGACATTGCGTTACCGTTGAAGATATTTCCAAGATGCGTAACTAAAAGAAAAACATTGAAACATCTGATAAGAAATTAATCTCCTGGTTACAGGCATTTATTGTCAACTCCAAGTGGATACTTATTTTGTCCTTCACTCTGAATTGCTTTGAGCTCTTCAGATGATTTCATGAATACTTTCCCATCGGTTAAGGTTATATATTTATGAAGCTTCCATACTGGATCGTTTTTTGTTTCTTTTGCTATCGTTTGGGCTTTTCTCTTTTTTATTTTTATTTTTCTTCTTTTTCCTGTTTTTGTTTTTGTTTTGACCTTCCTCTATGTATTGGAAACCGACAACTAAAACAATTACCACAATAGTCAACGGAGGACTTTAATATTTTAGGATATTACCTGGCTGGGTAACCGACTGGCTGGCTGGTTGACTCAATATGTTGGTACCAGATGCACACACCTAACCAATGGAATTAATAACCAAAGAATTCAGATATTAACTCTTTATATCGAGAAAAAAAAACGTATTCTTTTTGTGTTTTTTTAAATACCAACGCACAAGAATATTTTTAGAGACGGTTGGTAATTTTGCAATTTAGGTTTAGGCTAAATTCAAATCATACTTTCAGATTGCCCATTTTTCAGATAGAAACATTTAGGGTGTCAATGCTTAGGAAAGTGAGAGAGGAATTAATTCATTGATCACCATTCTTTTATTGATTTTCCGACCGACCAACTCGAACACAGCATGCTACCAAAAGACATTGGTTTCTGTTGGTTTCCATCGAATGATTAACCAGAATTGTTTATATATTTTAGACGCAGTGTTTCCAAATATCTTCTTCATTTTTTTGGGGGGGGGGCAAGTACTTCAAATCAGGCATGAAGTGCACGCTTTGTTTCATCAATAACGAAATCATTAATTGCCACTTTCTTTCCTATGATATATAAAACACTAACTTCAACGGCAACAAAATGAATATATATATATGCACATATATATATATATATATATATATATATATATATATATATATATATATATATATATATATATATATATATCAACCATTTCAGGACACAACGCACACTTAATTGTCTATTGATCATTATTTTTTATCATTTTTTCCCATTGTACTGTCTTCTCTTGCAGTGCGTAAAGTTATTTTTTCTTTCAATACTTTCCCACCAAAGTTGAAATAATAAAAGCATGAATCGCAAGGATTTCCTGAAAAGACCCTCAATGTCAATTGTAATAACCGTTTACAATACTCTTCCATTTACTTAGCATATTCATCCTTGCTGATATGGATTCAGTTTATTTTGGAGTTTTGTCATTTTTTCAATGGAATCATTGGATAATTTCAGCTCGATGAAAGCAAACTAGTGATGAAAATATTGCTCCAAATTAGACCAGGCAGTCGACAATAAACGTTCTGGAATAGTTGAGGGAATTGGTGCAATTTTCCATCAAAGTAATGCAGAGCATAATCTGGTGATCCGACCAAAAATAGCTGTTACAGCTTGTTTCGAAATTTTCACTCATATACCGTATCTAGTAGATAATACATCTTAAGATTACAATTTTTTTTTTCTGGTGTATTGTTCATCAAAATTTTTCTTTGGAAAAGAAATCAAATTTTTTTTGAGAGAAGGATTTTAGTTAGAGCAATATTCTGCAGGAAAAAAGAAAAAAATACTTTTGAGATGATAGTTTTGTAAATTTCACAGAAAGATGGTTGAAAATGAGTGACAAAAAGGTATATATTTGTTTTACCAAAAAAAAAAGGCAAAACAAACCTGAACAATTATTCGATGACCCATTTATTTAAATAATAAAACACAATACGACCAATCAATGATTTGCAAAAACAAAAAAAAAAATAAATTGCAGTATAAACCTGCATTTTTAAAGGCAGAATTTTGATCTAAAAACTACAGAGTATCCGTGCTAGATTGTTGAGATTCACAGTAAGTGAATTGCATTGAAAGGGAGAGTGATAATGTTGAAAAATTAATATTTTTAACCGTAAATTGATTACGCTTTTCATTATGAAACTTGAATTTCAGATAGGGTTCCGTGGTTTTAGCTTACTGTTCAGTCCATATTTTTGTATCTGGCCTTTTGGATTACACCATTTTTTGGGAGCCTTTTGTGTTTGCTTCAAGCAGAATATACAGAACACGCAGGCACACACACACACACACACACACATACACACATATATATATATATATATACATGCATATATATATATATATATATATATATATATATATATGTACCAATAATCCTTTTTTAACATACATATTAACTGACAATGTACGTACTCACTTGCATACGAAAACGCATACATGTGCACATAAGCACACATTTAACGAAATATTCATATATGTATATATATATGTGTGTGTGTGTGTGTGTGTGTGCGTGTACGTGTGTGTGAATGTGTGCGTCTATTGATGTGTTTTTTCTGCCTGTTTCTCTTTAAACGCCACTGAAAGGGTTCTGAACAATGAATTTGCCAAACGATAGGAAGGTCTTCCGCAAAAATCAACCGTTGGCAACACAATTGTATGCTTTTCTCCGGTTGATCAAATTCTTTTTTTTTTCTTTTAATCGATATTTGCTGATACAATTCAAGATGAAGTCAGTTCAATTCAAGGATATTCTTCCAAATAATCACTTGGCTCATTGTCCAATTTCTATAAACACATCAACGGAATCCCTTTATTCCTCACTTAACTCTATCTTTATATACGATTCTTTATATGTCAGCAGCGAATTTTCTTGCTGTCTTCATTCTATCTTCATTCTTGATTCAAGTAACTGTTTACCAAGATGATAGCCAATCTGGATTCTTACTGGAGCGATCAACCTGAGTTTCACGAATTTTCTGTAAAAAAATTGTTCAAAATGCTTAACTCCGTTATTATGGATCCAACATTCATGCAATATGCAAGCTTTCATGACGCATAAACCAACGGGGGAGCTCTTGCCATGCATGTACCAAATATATCTCTAATTTTTTCCAAGTAAAACCCAGGCTGCCTGATTTGTATATAAATGATGATTAATCTACACTTAAAGGGACACAAAAATAGGTGAAAACAAGATTTATTGGCGTGAGAAAGCATTCAAAAAGAAAAAATGTCAGGGCAATGACCATAAATGATCAAAATAATATGTAATTATCTTAGTCATTGATAGGTACCATACATGCTGTCATTATATATTCAGTGGAAACTGCCTGATATTGCTGTTGATAAAAAAATCTATATTAGTTCAGATTAACAAATAGATATTCCGACCCATCACAGAAATCAATCACTGTAACCTGCACGTGCAATAGAACTAATAATTCGTGAAATTATCTAAAACCATACTAAGAATTAGATCTTTATCAAAAATTAATCAAAATACTTGCACAAGATTCTAGCATTACAAAATGTCCATAGAGCCTCCAACCCCGAATAAAACATTTTTGAAAATACAAAAAAAAGACTGCTTGTAGATTGTGTCAAGTGGTACTCGTGCATATTCTCCAGGATGTTGCCCGAAAAAATTGACCATAAGCATTCGGAGACACCCAGACACCCAGACACACAAACACACACAAGCATACACACTCACACACAAATGAACAACGAAAGACGTATCCGTAGCTCATTTGGCTAGTTGGTCAGGGGATCTAGATTTGATAACAGCTTGCATTATCGATGCTATTAGACCAGATCATATTTTTGTAAACAAGGATAAATCAATCAGTCAGAGATTGGAAGTAAGGAAAGGTAAAGAAAAAATATGTAAATATCTAATCCGTCGATACGAAGTGAGAAAAATTAGAAGTTGAGTATAATTGAAACACTATCATTTCTAAATGTTGGAGAACTTAGAAGGACACAAAACACCTCGTCAAGTTATAGAAACATTTTGAAAAATACTCATTAATCTTTAGTGTCTTTCCTGCCCAGATCAGAAAATGACTCTCTTTTAAAGAAAGCAGCTAAAAGTCGATATCCCTAAATTATGTAGTATATTTCCTACGTTGTCGAATATCTCATGGAAACTGGATGATGCTGAAATTTACATGACATCATCGAAGGTCATCTCTATGTAGCCTGCAAGAAACCTGCAGTGTTGGTAGATATGTTGCAATATAATGAGACTACGCCTTGCTGAATGATCGCTTCGGATATTTCACCGAATCAAAGGCCTTCTAGAAGTCGACAAAAGGTATAGCGAGTAGAAGTTTATATTCTTCCACTTTCTCTTCTGTTTGATTTATTGAAATGCGATTGCCAGTAGTTGAGTAGCTTTTTTCTGAAGATAGCATGTTCCTGTGGTTGTTTTTCATCTGATACTTTAGTGATTCAATTGGTGTAATTGATTGTAGATGCAGATCAGTAAGTTTATTTGGGTTATACTTGTTGAGATCTCTCGGGGTCCCCTGATTCATTAAGATTGATGTGTTCGAATATTCTGGGATTTTATTCTGTTTGAAGAAGAAGTTGAATGAGATAGCTCACCCCCTGTTAACGTGTTCACAAACTTTTTGAAGATGTCGATGGTTATGTTGCATGGTCAAGAAATATCAGCTCACCTGACCTCTTCACGGCCTGCCTCGTGAAATTTCCAAAACCCAAAAATTAAAGGTATGCTAATGGACAACATATACCTTGGAAACTTCAGATTAGCATTGTCTTTTTTTTTTCTGTGGATATTCATGACCTCTTGATGATACTGCAGAGACTAAAAAAAAAGTCTCCACATGAACTTGAGTAAAACGAATTTCTTTTACAACACAAATGTTGAAGATAAAGACACGAAAATCGAATCGGAAATGCAAAACTAATCACAGTAGATCACTACATCTACTTAAGACAACTAATCTCCATGAAATCCCCAAAAGAAGAAATCAAGCAAAGAATCATACTTTGTAAGCATCAAGTTGGTAAGCTTTAAGTTGGTAAGCTTTTGGTAATGTCGACCTACAAGAACAAGAAGAAAGGTTATACAAACAATAGATCCTCCCGATACTCATCTATGAAGATGATATAGGATACAAGGCCACAAAGCTGATTCTCAAACTGAGAACCATGCAGCAAGCACAAAAAACTTATGCTAAACAAAATATGGAGAGAGCACCAACCAAGATCATAGAAAACAGGGAGAAAACTTATAGGCTGTGGGCTGGTCATGTTGCAGAAATGTCTAATAACTGATGAACATCCCGACTCGAGGGGTCACTTAGAAAACCTGGGTTGACAGAATATAAGATGGTAAGACGAACTAGATAAGTTCAGAAAGTAGTGGTCACGTGTTTCCCTCGATCAACAGAGCTGGCAAATCTTGAAAAAGACCCATGCCCAACGATTTACGAGGATGTTGATTTTACAGGATCGACTTTATTAATATATATATATTTTTTTTTTTTTTTGCACGGTTGTTTAAATTTTCACATTCATTGGAACTTTTTTTTTAAACTTCGATTTTCAATCATTTTAATCCCCCTCACGCACACACACACTTTTTTCTATCTCTTTCTCTTTCTCTCTCTCACCTTCTCTCTCCCACACCCTTCTCTCTCTCCGTCTCTTTGTCTCTCTTTCCGTCCCTCTCTCTCTTTCTCTCTTTTTTTCTTTCTCTCTTCCTCTAGCAACCCTCGAGATTTGTAAGACGAAACAACTATGGATGACACAATTATATATATATATATATATATATATATATATATATATATACAATTGATTGAAAAAAGAATATATTATCCAACAGAAATGATAATCTACATGCATTACATCATACTGAATATTTATTGAAATTATCTTACGCGATGGATGTATCATTTGGCCCAAATAACGTGAATAAAATGAACTGTTGACGGAAATTGGATTGTTGTATGCATCAAACGCATACACAAGCACACATATACATTGAACATCCTCAGGTAAGGTAACTCAACCATTTTAAGCTACTATAGCAATGCTGTTCCTATTCTCTGGTCGATAGAGAATTGTGCATAAGTAAATATATCACTTCTTCGGAGCCATTTAAAGGATGTACAATCAATGCATCCTCTCAATAGCCACTCATGGAGCAGGAACATGGATCCTAACTAAGAGACATATCTGCAAAATGAGATCTATGCAACGTGCACATGAAAAAATAATACTGAGCCTCACATGGGAATACCACAAGATAGCACAGTACATACAAAAAAAAGAGCCAGGGACATCATAGAATCCATTGAAAATCTCAAGTGGCAGTGGGCTGGCCATGTTGCAAGGATTGCAGACAAACGATGGACATTACGACTCACGACATGGATCCCTAGAGATAATGTGCGCAACCGAAGCCTGCAAAGTATTGGATGGAGAGACGAGCTAGACAAATTCAGAAAATACTTACTCTGTGCCGCTCGCGATGAAGAAGTGTGGCAGATCTTTGGGTAGATCTATTTCAAACGACGAACGTATAAACACTGATGTGGATGAAGAAATATATCGCTTAAATTCAGTCATACTGACTCTCCAGGTCTCCGTAGGGCAAGAGAGAAATTTTAGACTATGGGCCTGAAGGTTTCGATCCTACCCTGTGGTATAGATGTGATATTGGATAGTGTATTTACATTGACATATTGTATATATATATATATATATATATATATATATATATATATATATATATATATATATGCGGTTTATTACTCAAAACTCCATATAACTCAACAGAAATGATTATAAAATATAATATTACTATCAAACTCGACTTGGGATGATCTCCCATCAGTGAATGTAACATTTGGCCAGTACAGTATGGATATAATAGAAGGATGATATATCCAGTTTAAATACTGACAGTTCATATCATATAGAACTTGAAAGTAATTTAACCAATTTTATAACTAATTTTGTTGGATTATATATGTTATTGTGATTCATTTAATTTTCTTCAATGTATGACAGCTACTTTGATATCTTGATACTATGTGAAATATTCTCTCGTTAGGATCAACAATTGTTTACCACGTAACCATTACGGGGGTTTAATTATTTCAACATGATTTTAGTCATTACACGGTGAATTTATCATTTGGAATAGACATTATTAATAGAATAAACATCTATGAGGAGGCTGCAAGAATTGAATCTACAACTGATAGAATGGCTGCTAGAAAGTACCGTGCTCTTACTATTTTGCAGAACAGCAGTCGATAATGTTAAAAACTTTCCTTGTTTACTCAACGTCTATATCAGCTTGATTTGTTTTTTCAATGCAGACATGAATATATGATCTGACTGAACGATTAGAAATTGTGCTCTCACATGGAGAGATCACAAGACAGCAGAGTATATAAGGAAGAAAAAACAGGTGTTCGTAACATCAAAGAAACTATTAAAAAACTCAAATGGCATTGGGCAGGCCATGTTGCAAGAATGAAAGACAACTGATGGACATGACGTCTCCCAACATGGATCCCCAGAGATTGCATGAGAAACTAAGACCAACATAACACAATATGGTGAGATGAACTTCACAAATTCAGCAAATACTGGCTCTGCAATGCCCATGATAGGGAATTGTGGCGAATCCTGGGGAAGGTGTATGTCCTACGATGGAGGGTAAAAGACTGATGATGGTGATGATGATGATGATGTTCATCATCTTCTTCATCATCATCATCATCATCATCATCATCATCATCATCATCATCATCATCATCATCATCAATGTTTATTTGAAATGATCCCCCATTAAAACATAGTGAATGTATTTCGGCTGAGATGGTGTAACTAGGATGAACAATTGAAGAATCTGGATATCACTTTATTTCAGTAAATTATAATTACGTTGATAAAATGATACAATGGCAAAGTCATTTCAAGCCCACATTGTATATTTTCCTTTCAGTGCAGGGAGAACTTTTCGACCACATTTTGCTAGAGAGCAACAATAACTACTTTACTATGACAGGATCTTTCATAGAACTGAATGGGAGTTTGTTCACAAATGCAGGGATCAGGATAAATCAAGTTTCAAAATAGTAATAAAAAAAACCCTTTTCTTGAACTAAAGCACAAATTTACTTGCTTCATTCTGAGTTGAATGATGGTTAGTATGACTGGCTATGGAATAAAGTTGAATTAAATGAACTTACGATCACTACGGACTGATGCTGCGTCAAACCTGAAACACTCCCAAAACACACCCAGATGGCTGAATAGAATCCTCATGAAAATAACTGTTACAGATCTGACTTTAAAAGGTCTCGAGTTGTATTGTTTGCTTGAATTTGCCAAATGAGTTGGACTAGACTAGGAAGCTGGCTGAACCAGGGGCAAAAATTGCTGTTCAAAAAGAGAATTTATAAAAAAGAGAGATAGACGGTGACATAGATCTAATGAGTTTTAAAATTTGATTTAATGCAATGTTTTCTTTATAATGCTTGGAAAAAATGCAATGTAATTTCGAAAAAAGTGGATGTTGTGAAAAGTGGGGGTCAATCAATATTAAAGCGAGAACGTTAAGAAAGCGTTGAAATTTTAAGCTGTGACATTGGGAGGAAAGTTGGAAGTTCTTAAAAAGGGGGGCTGACCTCTCACATTGGTTTGGTAATGTAATAAAAAGAAAATTCGATTAGATGTTATAAAGGAAAGGCGTAATATGAGAGAAATATTAAAAATTAAAGATAATGTTCCCTCAGGGCAAAAAAATCACATTCAGGTTCGACCCAAAAAGTAGAAAACATTCACTTTTCAACATCGAACCCCAAAAGTGGAAAAAGATTTCACACCTGATTCTGACCGAAAAAAAAAAACGAAAATAAATGTATCCTCTAGATTTTGCCTGCTTCCCAAAAAAATTTAGCTACTCAATTTTAGCCCGCTAATTGGCAAAAGATGTCCCATCAATTTCAAGCCCTGAAAGGAAAGAGACTTCATTTGATTTAATATCTGAAAGTAGAAAAATTCCCCTTTCGATTTTGTCCCTTTCAGTTAAAAGAAATCCCCCTTGAATTAGACCACTGAAAGTGATAAATAAGATTTACACTAAAATTTGACCTATGAAAGTTTAGAGAAATGTATCCTCTGATTGTGCCCTCTAAATTAACAAAAGTACTTTTACGATCTTTACGTCTAAAATTAACAAAAATCTTCTCGATTTTGACCCTAACAGTTGGAAAATAAAACTTCTTGATTTTAACCCAAAACTATTGTTTACACTTGATTATGATCAAAAAAAAAGTGAATTACCCCTAACAATTTTGGCTCAAAAGTTCCACTCGATTTTGACCCCTAAAAGTGAAAAAACAAATTCCACTTGATTTCGATCCTTTGATTTGGAAAAATGTTTCACATTCATTTTGATCCTTAAAAATCAAGATCAACGTTTCCCTTAATTTAGAACCACAAAGAGAAAACAGATCTTCCGATTGATTCCAATCCCTAACAATAAAAAAAATTGTATTGCATTATCCTAATTGTACTACATCATTATATGGACGAATCAAAACAGCACTATTCATGATTATCTCGTACAAACAATAAATATTTCTAAGCATGTTATTAAATAATGGTCAGTAACATTTTAGCATGAATCATCTTGTGAAAACCCACCTTTCCTAACCGACCCCCCACCCAATCAACATTTCTGGGAGCAAGGGTCAAAAGCCAACTAAGTAATTTAGCCGACTACACACCCTTCATCAAAGTTTCACTGAAATTCTATCTGACTTTTATACATGAAAATTCCCTTCACATTCTTACACCAAATACTGGAAAAAAGAATTCCTCCTTTATTTTTACTTTCGAAATGAGGGGCGAAGAATTCCTGCACAATCTTATGTTTTGAAAAGAAAATAGAAATTCCAATGATTTTCAACTCAACAATAAAAAAAAAAAAAAGAAAAAAGGATTCCACTCCAAATTTTAACCATGGAAAAGAAAATAATCCCCGCCATATCAACAACCAAAAGTCAAAAAAATACACCATCAATCGTGACCCTCAAAAGTAAGAAGAAACCTCTGCTCTATTTTTACCTATAAAAGTTAGAGATATTCCCCCAATCATTCTCACCCATAAGAATGAATAAAAGATTGTTGTCCGATTTTGCCCCTAAAAGTGGGGAAAAAATTCTCCTTCAATTTTTACGCTAAAGGTGACAAGAAACCCCTCCCCCATTCAGATCCCCTAAAGGAAAAATCCTCGTCATTTTTATATTTCAAAGTGAGAAGAACATAGTTTTGTCCCCCTAGAGTGGAAAAAAGAGTTTGTCCTGTTTTCCTTCATTTTTTTCCTCTATTCCCGAACAATTTCATCCTCGAATTTGACCCCTGCGGTGAAAAAAGATTTGCCATGAAAACAGAGGAAAATTCTTTCTTTTTTTTGTACCTGAAGGAAAAAAATAACTTTATGTCAGACCGTAAAGTGGGAGAAATTCTTTCCCATTTTGATCACTAAAACGAGAGAAAAAAACAACCCCTCCATTTCCGCATAGAAGTGATAAGAAAGAAATCTCTCGATTTTGATCTGCAAAGATTAACCCTCTCTATATAGACCTCTGAAATTGAACAAAATCTCCCCTTTAAACCCACAAAAGTGGAAAATAATTATTCCTCTATTTCGAACTGGACCATAAAAATAATGAAAATTTCAAACCCAATTTTGCCCGCCAAGGCTGTAAGAGTCTGCCCTTACATTTTGACCCCTAAGAGTGTGAGGAAGATTTTCCTTTCATTTTGACCTCTAAAAGTGGAAAACATTTATACCTCCTCGTTGACTGAATAAAAGTCATCAAAATCCCCCTCTTTATTTCCACACTGGAAGCGGAAAAGACGGAATTTTTTTTTTCGATTTTGAACTTCAATTAAGTTTTTGTTCACCTGCCCCATTTTGACTTATTCTATTTCCTCTCTATTCCTATCTTTCTTTTTCGGTCTCACACTTTCTTTTTTCCCCATTTCTTTTTCTCATACCACCTTTCTTTTGTTTAACTTCTTTTTCAATAAAGTATGCTGAACTGGAAAGATTTTAAATTTGAAAAGCCGGCTAATTGCAAAAATGAAGTCAGAGCTAAGATCTTGACATTGTGTTATTTTGGAAAATAGATATTTCGTTTATATACTTTCATTGTCAAACGTTTTGGCCATCATACGTACACATGCGTACACATTCGCTCTTTCTCTTTCTCTGTCTCTCTCTCTCTTTTAAGAGTAAACTTATTTGAGCCTACATTTCGTTTTCCTGTGACTCTTTTACGCTAAAACTACAAGGTCTACAAACCCAATATTTGGTATGTAGACTTTCAAAAGATATACATAGAATGTGCATAAACCTTTCATACAATTAAATCAATTCTCAACGAGTCTAGGGTGTTACTCCATGAATAATATCTCCAGATGAAAGTAAATATCTTCAGATGATAGTACAATGAAAACAAATATATAAAGTTCACTAAATCAAAAGCTTTGGGCATTATGTCAACAATGCATTACTACGTAATATTCCTTTAAATTCATACACAAGTTCATGCGTAGATAATATTTTTGCTAGCTCAAGTACAAAAATAATCCTTGTTTCTCTCTACATGAAACCATTATTGTTCATTTTTCACTTTCAATTCTTTGTATCTTAACTTATTTACTCTGCCATATCGTTAAAAAACTTTTACCAGTGAAAGCTCAAGAAAAGTGCTAGTATTCTTTTATTCCAACCAATGTGAGGTCTGCTACCTTTCTGAAGGTATCATCTTAAAAAAAAAGATTTTGGAGACTATTCTATTAAAATTTTGATGAAAATTTTAAAAAATGTGAAATCTTTAACTTGACTATGGAAAAATGTTGAATAACTGAAGTATACCAGAAATACTAAAAATCTATGACTGATGGAATTTGAGGCGGAACGAATGGAAGGTCAACTCCAGCATGGTTGAACATCGCGAAAAGAAAATGTACTTAGTGCGATTTTATACACACTTATGCGCTCGTGAAAAGAACTGGAAAAGATAGATCAAATGAGGTAGAGGTGTTCTTGTGTGTACGAAGTTTCCACGTTATTTTCATTCTGTTCAGTCAACAATATTAGGGAAGACACATCGGTAGTGTTTCACCGCAACGACGACGGCTTTTTTGGTTCCTTGTGAAAGCAACAAATCCCATGCCAAGTTTCACGACGATAACACTCCACCTTCTTCATGGAATGTTTTCCTGATTGAATCAAATACATCTCTATCTTTTTAATTTGTCCAATTTGAGACCCCTGTGGTGTTTTCTGTTGCCTAAATTTCAAGAAAAGCGAAGAGAAAGTGACTCTTCTATCGTACTGGAAATAACTCGTCCTTTTTTATTACTGAAATCCTTTCATCCAGGGCACAGTGACATGAATCAACAACGAAAATGTTTTAGAATGAGTACTATACAGAAGTTTCTTTGCAAGCAGCGAAATCGGCTCTGCTGTAGGAATAGCATTATTCATAGTAATTGAATTGCAGAAAGAATTTTAAGCATTTCTTCAGGCCAACCAAGTGCCATTTAAATCAGGTAAATCTATAGAAATTCTTGGGGTTTTGACAACTGAGATTGTCTCATGTCTCAGCACTTCTTTCACCCTTGGTATGAATTTTCTCATCCTCAACCTTATCCTTTTCTTTCTTCGTTGCTCATCCATGTTTCTTTTATGTAAATATTATGTAAATGTGTATCATACGTAAAAAACCTTATGTTATCATCGAACTCCGTAGCTTTCTTTGTTCTTACCATCTCCTTCCTTGAATTGATCGTTATTTTTCTTTTCTATCATCTCCTTTCATACACTCTTATAAAACTACCCAATGTTTCTTTTACTATTGAAAGCGTAACATTTGGTCTGAGATATAAACAAGTGGAAGAATGTTATATATTGGTCTAAATGGAACGCTTACCGTAGAGTGATAGATAACAAGATTGTTTTACAAACTGCTTTTCTGTTGAAGTGAGCGTAGTCCTAACATGTACTCCATCATTATGTCCTTGTGCCTGACTAAGTGAATCCAAGTAAATATACTAACTAGGTACTTGAATCATGTATTATCTTTGGAAACGTAGTTTTTTTTTTAGAGCAGGAGTGTTAGTCATTCAAATAATTGGCTAATAGTACCCGTCAACTATGATGCTTTAATAATAAGAACTACCGGCAGATTTTTCCTGAAAAAAAAAATCCTTTGTCCAAATAAGCCCAGTACATACACAAAAAAAATAGCATTTATAGAGAAATTATGAATCACCACCACTCATATATTTTGTGTTGGGTGATCAGATAAAGAAATTAGAAGAAGAGGAGGGTCAATAAACAAGTTTTTGCTTTCTCTCACGTTTTGTTGGACTATGGACCACTAAAAAGTTAAAAATTAGCGGGCATTACAGACCAATTGATCATAAACTTACATTGCATATTGAACCTCTCTAAAAACTTACTTCAGTGGAGTTCTTCTCATTGAAAAGGGGTTATGTGCAAAATTTCAACAATTCTTCTATGAACGGTGAGGACTAGGTGAATCCTCGATGAGTAAATCGATGGATACATCTAAGTGCCGGAACACATCAAGAACCTTAATCCAGCGACAGTGATCAAATCGGTCTGATGCAGGTATTGGTGGTTGACAGTTAACATATAACTATATAAGGTAGTTTTAAAATGGATTATCTATTAAGAGTTACTAGTTAGCTACAACACGGTGTGACAAATAAATATACCTACTTTTTATCAGAGCGTAAATTTTAGGCCTGAGGGAATTCATTCCTTGGGTTCTACCTTCTAACATTGAGTGCAGTGGTTCCCAACGAAGGGAACTCAAACCCCTGTTGTCAACATATATATTAATAGTGGCATATTGGAGATTTTATCGGAAACAATGATGTAACTAGAGATTTGAGGGTCTGGGAAAGAGTTTTGCTCCCCCAATGGACCTTATAATATTCTGTGAGATATTTCTAAAATTATATTATGCTGTTAGGAAATCAGGAGGTTAGCCATTATTCCATTGGGAGCCAGGGGTTGCAGTCAGAAGATTTGACCATCAACTTTATCAGTTTTTCTTCTATTCAGATACACGTAGTTAATTCAAGAATTTAAGTAATAGAAATCTTGAGATACCCTCATATATTGACACATTTATATTTCACCAAATTAAAACATTAAAAAAAAGCAGATGGATATCGGAAGTTTCAGAGGTGGCAGTCGCAATGATGACAGTACTTAGGTCAATTCAGGTAACTATTTTGTCAGCATACAAAAGTTCAATGCCCTGCAGGAACATTACACTAACAGAAAATCAGAATTTGTTTACAGCTATCACAGCTTTTTTTGATGCTTTTTACGATGTATTTTGTCGAGCCAAAATATCTGATGTATTAAATCATGTGTATCATTCCTCCCGCCTCTCTTCTTACAATACCTGAAGTGGATTCGATCAGGCCATTGTAATGACATTTAGAAGACACTGACGTTTGTTACTAAACGATTTCAAGATATGTGGATGTTCGTACTGTCTTCATTATCCTCTTCATGAGCCTCTGCAAAAGACACTTTGTAGCTCTTCAGTTTCCAACTGTTAGTGTCTTACCGAAAGATAAAATGTTGATTTGTTTATGGGAGTGACACAAATCTTTTAACATCTCCTGTATATATGCAATTCAGTACAAACACAGGAAATGCACTTCTTCGACTGCTGGGAAAAAATGAAAGACGTCAAATCTCATAAAAATTAATTGAGGAAAATTTAATTAACTCCGATTTGTTGTTTTAGCTTAGAACTCTCCGTTGATGTTTATCTTTTGAGTCTTCCCATCATCTGTATCAACAGAAAACATTTTCTTTTAATCAATCTTTCCTGTTGAGTAATATTCTGACACCTGCAGTGTTAGTCAATGGAAAGACATGTGCAAACCCATGGCTTATGGTGCTTTGTATCTTCGGTGTGCTGTGTGCAATGGATGCATAAAAACGCAGAAATATTTCAGTGTCAATGAAAGATAATGGGGAGTAAATAACATTTCAGGTATAATGTAGAAAATGTGGTCCCGAATGTAAAATGTGAATTTCACACCCTTGCCCATTCAGTGATATGAATGGTAAACATTTTTTTTTAAAGAATTATTGGAAGGAAAACCAGATCTGAATTCTATCTTCCATTAAATTTGAACTCATTGCCTTTCACGGATACAAAGATATTTTGTATTTTCTATCAAGTTACAATACGCCACTGGTAAACATGTAAATATTTAGCTTGATCATATTTTATATTTTTGAGCGTGGTTCTACAATCGTAATGATATATTAACGGCTAATGTATATTCACATATAAAATCAACTTAAACAGAATAATTATGTTTGGGAATCAAATATAACGATACCACCTGCTTCCTTGAAAATCACTTTAAGTGAATTTCCCTCCACAGAAAGAGTTTGTTTTGCAGCAGTGAGCAAGAGAAGTACCGTGTTGTTCACACTCAACCACTCTCTCTCTCTCTCTCTCTCTCTCTCTCTCTCTCTGCATCTATCTATCTATCTATCTATCTATCCATCTATCTCTCCCTACTCTTTTCTCTCCCTATTTCTCTCTCCGTCTCTGTTGGTCTGTCTATCTCTCTCCGACACAGACATACTCATACACCAGTCACCCGTGTCTCCTTTCATCAAATCATCCAACAACTCAGCCTAACATGCCAGTATATTCGTTCTTGAAACCTCGGAACGCTTAGTATTCATCAGCAGTAATTCATGGTAATTGACTTCCTGCTTGACTCCATTCAGGCTTCCAAAGGCAGTGCACCCCTTATTTCAGTATTTTGGCCAACTGTATTACAACGGTTTGATTTGCCTCTCGACTTTCATTTTGCTCCATACATTTTAGGATCAAACCCTTCTATTCTATAAATGGATTACTATGAGTAGGTTATGCGATTCTTTACTTAAAACTTTGGAATCCAGAGATTAGTTTAAAAACAGAATGTTTTCCCCGTCCGATGTTTGGTTAGACGTTCCTATTCTTAAAACAGTATACCAAATAAAATGGCAAACAATGTTTTTCTATTCTATGTGGCAAGATTTCGACCTGGTCGATGCACGTCCACGTGTGCCTATGCCAATGATAATGGTAGATTGAATATATTTGGTATCTTTTTATATATACACACATGTATATATATATATATATATATATATATATATATATATATATATATATATACACACACACACACACACACACACATATATATATTTATATATGTGTGTGTGCATCAATCTGTACGTCTACGAGTTATTGAGAAATAGATATATGATCTGACTGAGTGATTATAGATTGCATTATATTGTATTGAAATGACCACCTCCTCTTATCACTCGGTGAATAAGTCATTCGGCCGAAACAACGTAAATAGAATAAACACTTAAATAAAATGGCTTTGAAGCAGGTATTGAACCAGTGTGGTAGCCGTTCCAGCTTAACCTTGCTTTCACCATTTAGCCAAACTGCCGCCGTTACGAGGGCTCTAATAAATATACAGCAAGTATTTGTACATCTGTAATGAACCACTGGAAATATACCTACTCATTCTCTCTCTCCCTCTCTTCTCCTTCTCTATCTATCTATCTATCTGTGTGTGTGTGTGTGTCTGTGTGTGTGCACCTTTATTTGTCCACAATTCAATAATGGAAAAAGCATTTATAAATGATCTCTTTGACCAAGCAATTCACTCAATGTTGAATATCAAGCTCATGGAGGAACATCATACAACACAATTTCAGATTATAATCCAACTAAAATATATATGTCAGATTTTGAGTGCTTGATCTACGATCTAATGTATACCCACAAAGTTCTACTGAAAGGTTCAACAAATTTCAACAATGTTCATGAACTGAAGGTATAAGGGTTTCTCACCATTATTCTTGGAGATGATCAATTAGATATTTAAAAAAGGCTGTTCAAGAAACGTTAAAACTATAATAAGCTTGAATGCTACCATATACAAAGAAAAGGACCAATTTATCATTAACATACATTGCAAATTGAACCCAGATGAAAATGGGTGGACAGGGGTAGATTTTTTTTAACATAATAAGTGGTAAATGTTCGATTTTTCAACCATGTAATTCCATTGCTGTGGTTTGTATGCACGATTCCTACTTACATAAACAGCCAGCCAACTCCTGTTAAAAACTGAAGAGACCTATGTTGACAATTTCTGATACAGACGATGAGTAAAGGATAATGACAAGAAGATGATGAAATAGCAGATGATATGAAAAATTGAAGGAAAAGGTGTCGAGTGACTTTTTGATGTCGATAAAAGTTGCGATTTCGCATCTTGTTGGCGAGTGGAATGACACAGTCGGTATGGACATGTAACGCCCTCTGATGAATTGTCTGTTTATAAGATTTATGTTGACACCTGGTGCAACCAACCAGTTTCTCCTGACGGGGAGAGTCAGATTGTTCGGCTTAGAGACGTTGGGAAAGACGTCCGCAGAGTCTACTGCAAATAATGTTAATGCTCCAAAACTGACATATTATGCGATTAGCAGTGACAATTCCGATGTGTAACACGGATAAGGTGTGTGTGTGTGTGTGTGTGTGTGTGTGTGTGTGTGTGTGTGTGTGTGTGTGTGTTGAGAAGGGCTATCGGCCTTGAAGGCACATCTCCTTCTACGCGCTGGAAAGATCTCGACCTCTGATTGTGATATGAGCAATGACTGCCGTAAGCCCTCCGTTTTTAATCACATTTTGTAGATTCTTTTCTTTTCAATCTCTCCCTCTCTCCCCCCTCTCTCTCTTTCTCTCTCCGTCTCTCTCTCTCTCTCACACACACACATACACACTCCCCCTTTCTATCAAGTGGACTATCTTGCCTTCCATGTTTCCTGTATCCCAAACCCTTTCTCCTCTTTCTGCCTCTATCATTCTAAGCTTTATCTCTTTAGCTCACTTTCTACTTCATTCCCTCCTGCAAAATACCCCTTTACTTTCTCTTGAATTCAAGAACCTTTTCCTTAAGTTCTGTGCTTAATTTTCTCTTCTAAATCTCTTCCACACTTTACGTCTCATCTCTTTCGCTCCCGAATTTTCCCCCTGTGACACCACCTCTGTTTATTTGCCCTTTTTTGTCCTAACTCTCTCTATTGTTCGCCCTGTCCTATGTCTCTCTCTCTCTCTCTCTCTCTCTCTCTCTCTCTCTCTCTCTCTCTCTCTCTCTCTCTCTCTCTCTCTATCTATCTATCTCTCTCTCGCTCTCTCTTCCTTTATCTATCTATCTATCTCCTCTCTCCCTCCCTCTGTCTGTCCTACTCTGTCCTAGGTTTATCCCAATTTCTGTGTCCCCTCTTTCCCTCCCTCTGTCCTAACTCAATTTATTCGTCCAAAATTCCCTTTCTGACCTGAGCCCCCTCTCCCTCTGTCCTAACACTTCCCTCCTCTCTTTCTGTGTCTCCCTCTGTCTCTCTAAATTTCCCTTCTTTCTATGATCTCACTCCCTCTTTCACTCTCCTTCTCTCTCTGTCCAAATTCCTCCCTCTGTCTCTTCCCCCTCTTTTTCTCAGTCACATATATGTTTATTCCTATTCGGATTCCAATCATTCTTTTATTTCTCCGTCTCCATTCTACATAGCGGTCAGTTTCAACAACAGACAAGTCGAATGCTGAAAACGTTTTCTAACCAACAGCGTCTTACCGAATATTATCCAACATTTCCCTATTGATAACAAAATAGTAACAAATAACCAACATAAGCAAAACTTGCACTCGAAAAGAAAGAGGTAAAATACTTTTTTCCTAGAGATCATTCGTCTTATTTCGCTCAAAAATCAGGCTCTAAACGGTAAATTGTATGGGGACCTATGATGTCAGTTAACATACTTCCAAAAACTGAACGATTGATTTATTATTTCAAAAGTTTGATTGCTTCAATGAAACTCTAGATTTATGATGGTCAACTTGCGAACTTCTTCGATTAGATAATACTAAACGTGTGGGTGATAATTGAAGTATACGAATTATGTTGCACAACACATTTGAAGTGATGTACGGGTGAAGGGACCATTAATGGTTTTGTAGATAACTGGATACGATACTGCTTGATTCATGGTCAAACACTACTTAAACTCCTATTTTGAAGGTGATTGCTGTAACTAACCTATTGTATACGTATAAATAATCATCTGTTTAAATAATTAATGAATTTATGTACTAAAATGAAATAAGCCTGTGAGTATATTTATGTCAAATTACCAGTTTGGCTCAGAAAGTAAGAGAGACGGACGGTTACATTATATAATATATGAATTATATTCACAGAAGGGAAATTCTAATTTCATGAATACATCTATTTATCAGAATTAAATAAGCCAGCTGTATATTTCTATATGAGTTTTGGCAGTTATGTTGCACATACAATGTAGCTAAGTGAGTAGAAAAAACACGACTACTAATCAGATGGAAGTGATTTCAAATCACTGTGGAGGGATGCTGTTATGTATTTCCCTCAATTAGGAAAGTATTGTTCTTGTTACGATATGAAAAGAAAATTTAGGACTGGAGTTTTACAAAATATCCACTGAGTAATAAGTTCATTATATTGTATGTTTATTTTAGAAGGTATACAAAGGTCTTTTTCAACGACTTATTTTGTTCCAATTCAATGGGGAAATAACAACAGGTTGACGCGTTGTATCAGATACATAGTGAAAACTAATAAGATCAACACGTAAATAAAAAAAAGTAGTATGAATTCACATAAGAAACTTCGTCAATGTATGAACGTTTGTCATCGTTAAACTCCTAGTTGACTTAATTATTGTGATTATTCAAACATGGAAGGAACAGAGATGATTATATGACGTCATGTCGTGTCAACTCGCGTTTCCTATTTCTGAGTATCCGTCTTTCCGTAAAAATTAGATTTTTGTTCCTGTTTTTTTTCTCTTGTTTTATTATAACTGTTATATATTTCATTTATTTTTCTTCCAGAGGAAAATCCCATTGCTGTTAACGATGTCATAAAAAAGTTGATAATAGAAACAATCTGACCATTGAATAATATTGAAACCTGAGATTCTTTGAAAGGCAGCAGATATTCGTCCGTGATATTCAGATCGTCGACCGACCATGTTATTCATCATTGCAATCAAATTAGATTCTCCTGGAGCGTTCCCGTGGCTCAGTGGTCTAGAATGTTCTGCTAGTCATTGGTATTTCTTGGGATTGAACAATTTTTTTTACAAGAGATAGGTGTCGAGTTAACCATTAGTCTAAGTCTTTTCTTTCTTTCTTTTTTTTTTCCTTTGGTTTTTGACACTAATGGCTGATTAACCATTTTTTCTCTATTTGTTTTGTTGGAATATTACTATTTTGCCTTTATTTTCGTATGTAACAAAGACAGACGGCAATGACCAGGAGAAATACAATTGATTTTATGTATAATTTATAGCAATACTGTGGCGTGCATGAAAACTGATGACAAATTCATTGCCTCTTCTAAAGCCCATCACAGAGAGACTTGCTGTGTTAAAGTCAGCAAATCCCATTTACAGGAATTATATATGGAAAAATTAGAACGTGACACGTCACTTGGGGATACTTTTGTATGGAAAAATGTATGGTTTACTTTTGTCTCAACTGCAATCAAGCTTGTTGATATTAATACATAATTTGCCTGATATGTAATGACATTTGGTCAAACATTTGATTAAATTATTGCAAACAAAGAACATTTTGCTTTGTTTAATTTTGAAAGAAGTCATTATGATTCCAATTAGTTTGACTGCTGACTCTTTCTTCTTTCCATCGATTGTTTACTTGAATTAGGCAGTGGAATGTATCGTCCGAATTATTTTGGTAACCATAAACGCAACAAAAATAATTTAGTTAAAGCCCTGAACAACTTGCTGGAATATAGTTTTTTATCTGCATCCCCGAAATGAGGCATTATCGCTATCACAAACTGATCAAATCAAACAGTTCTCATCTTGAGCTCATTCCTGGTCCAATCCTGAAACGAAGAATAAACTAATTAACAAAATGACAAGACAACAAAAAAATCACTCATAGAAGAAATTGGTAAGGATGGACTATGGAATGATAACGATCCATAAGCGTGGATAGAGTGAATAAATCATTTCAAAATCCCGGAAAAATATCAACAAAGATAGGCACATAAAAAAAATGCCAGAGATCACGACAGCCGAAGCATTATGATGATTACGAACAAGAAAAGGAAGATGATTCGATTTGATCAGAAAATAGTAATTGTTGAAAGATATTTTGTTCTGGATGGAATAAGACGAATAGGATTTAATCTTTAAAGCTAATCGCTGCAATCAATACCATATCTTCTTGTAAAATGTTACGTTTTGTTAAAATTGGCCAAGGATTTTGCTCTTTTTAAATCACGTCTGTTTACGTTTTATACTGTTATTTACCTATTAGATCCGTTGGAGAGGAAATCTGAGGTGGGGGAACATAGATTGAAGAATTTGAGTTACTGGAGCTCAGAATCAAATTTTTTTTTTTTACCTGGGAGGTGGAATCAATTACAACGGGTGCAAACTCGAACCCAGACTGCGAAAAAGAAAAAAAGAGAAAATCGCATATCTTTTGGAGTAAACAACATACAGAGACAAATAAACATATTCCCCTGTACAAGTCTGACCCAAACAATTCAGTAGAGTTGTTATTGTTCAAATCCAAACTCACTTCGATTTCGTTTTATGACAAAAATAGCGAAAATCAAAAAAGGAAAAATGTTCAAAATTTGATACGTTTCAACGGCTTGTTCAGTATTATTCTCTGTTGTGCACAATTCAAGTCTGAATCCTTATTTTGACAGACATTTCTCGTCTGTGCTCTTAACTACCCATCATCATCATGATCATCATCATTATTTGAGAGATTGTAGAAGTTTATGATACTGATCCCCATCACATCTCCCTCTTCCCCCATCGCCAACTTTCTCTCGCTCCTTTTCATTAACAGTTTTGTCTTCGTTAGCTAAATGGATGCCATGATGAACATGTTGGGGACAAAGAAACAACAATCGAAATTGATAAGGCAGAGCTGGAGAAATGTAGACCACAAAAGTAGAACAATAAAACCCCACTAATCTCGAAAACGAGGGTTTACAACCAATATATCCTACCAATCGTAACCTATGGAGATGAAACATGTCACCTAACAGAGAGACTGACCCTCAAACTGAAAATAATGCTGGTTATACATGAGAGGATCGTGCTAAACTTCAAATGGAGGAATCATAAGACATCATATAATATTAGAGAAGAGATCGGGTCCTAGATATTATAGAAACATTGTTGGAAATCATGACTCACAGTGTGGATCCTCAAATATCATTGGTGCAATTGTGGCCCATAGAAAGCAAGTGACACATCAGATGGATAACTAGTCAAGTAATGACTCCACGATGCCCATAATTGAGGTTTGGTGAACTTTGGGGAATGTTTATGTCGAACAACAAATACTAAAAGGCTGCTATTGCTGCTGCTGCTGCTGCTGCTAATGATGATGATGATGATCAACCCTCTTCTTGATAGTTTCTTTCATATTGCATCTTATTTTTTTTGCATATATATATATATATATATATATATATATATATATATATATATATATATATATATATAAGAGTTATCTCTGAAAACAGCATAAAACAAATGTTTGGAGTAAATAAAATGAAAAAATGGCTATTTGGAAAATATATTATGGAATTAATATAATAGCCTCAGTACATAAAGAGTAAATTGGAAAATAAAACTATGATAATTAAAGGCCTGAGAAATATGTTCTTTTTCTATCATTTGAATCTAAAAGTGCACACTTAAATCTTATCTGCAGACGATTGTCAAAATGAATTGCCCACAGGAGGGAAGTTCTGAGAATCACGTTACAACTGATGTGATTCAATTTTGTATTAGAATATGTGTGTATATGAGTTTTTGTTAACGCTCATACTAGAACATATACTGAATACAAAATCAATCATATGATTACAGATTATTATGAATCACACGCGCAATTATAACATACATATTAATTTCAATCTACAAATATATTCTCATACGTTTATACATGTATGTGTATGTTTGTGCGTGTGTGTGCGCGCGATGCAAAGAAACTTGATCTCAAGAAATGAGTCACAGTATAAAAGCTCGGAAAAAGAGGAAATTAAGAAAAGGTTCCCTTGATAAAAATGGCAGTTATTACGATATTATCTTTGCCAAAATGTATTGGGGAAACTAGGGCTAGCCGTGGGTAGTTGAAGCTAGCTGGACCCATCTAGTGCTCAAAAAAGTGAGTAGAATGTTCTTATATAGTAAAAGCAATTTTTCATGGTTTACAAAAATCGTTAAGATCATATCAAATTTTGTGATACAAAAAAGAAGTGTAACTACTCTTATAGAAGTTATAATTCTGTAAACAAATGGCCTAGCGACACCTGATCCTTTTTGCCCCATACCAGTGTAAATTGCCTCACGGTAAGGGGCCAGTCGGCCAGATCTTACACTTTTATTGAGCGGGAAAAGATTAGCAAGAACGATGAGCGGTAAAATTTTTGTATCTTTCAAGCCCAAACCAAAAAAAAAAACATTCAGTTATTGTTTCAACATTGTCGATATAATGATTTAGAATATTCCTATACTTGAAACTCATTCAGTAGTCATTTTTATTCTAAATTTGGTAATAAATTTTTCAGTATGTTCCTCAAGATTACAGCTTGAGAGATCTGAATCATCTCGTTGCGATTTAAATATGCAATTAAAATAAACACAACATTTGGGAAATCATAAGAGGTCGTATGACTACGAAAAAAATGAAATAAAAGTCTTTATTACACATCATTATATCATTTGGTCTTAACTATCAATGAATAAAACATAGGCACCTATTTAGCAGCTGGTTGGCACTGCAGGATTAGAAAAAAAGACCATTTAGCCCATTGCAACGGGATCAGTTTCTTCAGAAACAGATATCTTTATTTGGGGGAGTGACAGTTACCACTGACGATGGATACAGCAAAAGAATCACCGAAAATAATATCTTTGATATACATGTTTTTTTAGACCAATGCAATGTCTGACTGTTATCATTCAGTAGCTGTGGAACCTGATCCAAAGAAATCTTCAAGAAGTTTATTCTAATGATCGGAATCGTTTCTGCTCTGACCTCACCAGTTTGTAACATGTACGTGCGAGAGTTCCAGTGCTATCAGGCAAGTGATAAACCCAACGAATGAAAACCGTTCACTTGAGAGCCTGTGGTCTGACTAACCGTAGTGTCCAACGTGAATTGGGCTCCCTTTCATTTCCTTGCACTCAAAAACGTAACATTCTGATTATAACAGCCATGGTTATTGTCTGAAAATAAAATGAACCTTTTCAATATGAACAATATTATCATTGGTGTAAATTGATATATTTCCAATATTAAATGACAGCAGTTTCAAATTACAGGATTGTTAGTGTTGATATTCGCAACTCAGGATCAAAACAATGTGGGAAATGCATTGTTGACAGGGATACCTCCCTTATTTTATAAATTCGAATGTTGTTCAAGTAATGACACCCAAATGCTTCCAATAATCATCTCATATCGTTTTACCGTCTTGGTTTTCAGGTAATATCATGAACCATTCTTGAAAAGACATAATGAACACATCTATTCACATGGTCTCTCTTGTTAGGAAACATGATAAGTACGTTCATTCAAGTAGTCTCTCTCTCTCTCTCTCTTTCTCTCTCTTTCTCTATCTTTCTCTCTCTCTCTCTCTCTCTCTAGGGAACCTAACGAACGTTTATTCACAAAATCAGTCTTTCTCTCTTTTGAAAACGTAATGAACACATTTACTTAAAGATACAGTTTCTCTGTAAAAAACATAATGAATGCATTTATCCACATAGTCTCTTTCTCCTGAAATTATGAAGATATTTATTCACATAATTACCCTCTCTTTCTATCTGTCTGTCTGTCTGTCTGTCTGTCTCTCTCTCTCTCTCTCTCTCTGTCATTGAGCTAAAGAGCCAACGCTTATGCAAGCACAAAAAAACTGCTTCAACTCCAAATTTTCATTTTGTTCATTCACTGTCTAAATAATTGTTGTATTAGGAAATGGATTTAAGATCTGATTCAGGTTGTCTACGCCAAATGATATTCTCACCATGCAATAACGGAATAGAATTTCGAATAGAATTTTGATAAGATATAACAAAATGTATATATATATATATATATTACATATATGTGTGTGCGTGTGTGTGCGTGTGTATAATATATTTGTGTGTCTGTGTGTGTGTGTGTGTGTTTGTGTGAATGTGTGTATGTGTGTGTGTGTGCATGCGTGTATGTGAGTGTGTGTCGAGTAAGGGAATACAGTTTCAGGAATTAACTTTTGCTGGAACAAAATTCTTCAACACAACTGCAATGATTTTCTCCGATTGCAGATCGGTTTTATTCATGTGTTCGATAAGTTCCAAAAATATGAGTACACAGACACAGACACACACACACACCTATATATAATATATATATATATATATATATATGTAAATTAAGCAAGATGAACTGAAACAGGTCATGGGTAAAAAAAAGTATTGTGGATCTGCTGAAGAATGTAAAGAACTGGATGCATGGTCGTACTTTTTTCCCAAAGGTAGACAACGTAAATCAAAAAGAATTACACAGAAATCAGTAGAACCAATAGTTTCCAATTTTTTTTTCTTTGCCCTGGCCATACAATTTGTGTAGTATGAGGCAAAGTGTGTAATGAACCCTGGGTTGAAGGAACATATGACTCTGCGCAAGACAGCCATTTCGAAAACAGATTCAATCGATTCCGTGAACTGTCTGTCTTTTGGAGATATATACATAAATGTACGCATACATACATGGCACATACACACGCACAAACACCTACGCATGGACATATATCCATGTATATCACATAGATACATATGCACCATATACGCACACCTGTTACATAAAAACACCAACATACATACCATATATACCGATATAGACAAGTTACACGCTCGCATGTACACGTACACACATACATGCCACATATCCACACGTGTGCACATGCAAACACAGGTGTGATAGATACATGCACGTATTCTCAGATAGTCTTATGAATTCCCTCGGGCATCATCGCATTGTGAATACCAATCCACGATTGAACTCATCACGCCGATTCCATATTCCCTGCTGCTAACCGCTTGGCCAACGGCACTCCCCTACAAAGATGACGACTGAACATTGATACCAACAGGTTTGGTTAGTCACCAAATATAGATCGTCACATGACTCACATATTTTGACTGAATGCCATGTTAAGGGTGATCATTTTTTTTCTCAAAGAATGAACACACAGCTTTCCTTAGACAATGATCACCAAAAAAGAAAATGAAAATCCCGATAACAAGCATAGACATAAGTTAAATAATAAACCTTGCATAAACCTACATTTTGAAATGAATCTGAGACCCACATTCTATTTACAAAGGTGGATTTCAGTTTTTTAAAATGTTCCTTTATATATAACAAGGAGCGTAATTGAAAATGTCAGATCTCTCTGTGTATTGGTACAAACTGAAAGTGTGATGCATGCATACATAGCCAGACTGTCAGCCATCCACACCAACTTGAAAACTGAAGAAATATATGCTGACAGTTCTGAAGACAGTTTTATTTGACGGTTTCTGATATGATATCCACCCAAGGCGTGTATTCACCAGTCAAAGTCAAAGTTTCTTTCTAAAAGACAGCCAATAAGAGACACGCCGTGTTTATGTCTTCGTTCCACAACCAGAATATTAATATTGGTGTGCACGCATGTGTGCTGTTATTTTGTTGACAGTCTGTCGCCATCGAAAGCATAAATAGGCACTTAGAACAAAATAGGAAGTTAATTGATCGGAAGGCACCCTCTCACCGAAAGCATCCGTACGCCGCCAGTGATGTCTCCTCCAGGACAATGGTAGAAATGACGGTTATTCCTTTGTCAGAAGGAATTGATTAGGCAATCAATCTTACTGATGTCCATTCCTCTTTTTTCGTACCCCCTCTTCACTGAACCCTGTTTTTCCCCTGTCAACCCCCTCTCACTCTCACTCAACCTTTTTCTATCAATCTTTCTCTCTCCCACCCTCTCTCTCTCTCTCTCTCTTTCGAATAGATATTATATATATATATATATATATATATATATATATATCTTTCTCTCTTTCATATATATACATATATGAATCTCTCTCACACTCTCTATCTATCTCTCAACACCCCTCTCTCACTTTTTCTCAGTCTCTGTCTCTGTCATTCTGTCTCCCTCTCTTTCTCTGTCTTCCTGTCACTGTCTGTTCGTCTGTCTGTTTATTTCTATCTGTCTCTGTCTCTCTCTGTCTTTCTCTGTCTGTTTCTGTTTCTCTCCGTCTCTCTGTCTCTCTCTCTCTCCCTCTGTCTCTCTCTCTGTCTTTCTCTATCTATCTCTCTCTCTCTCTCTATATATATATATATATATATATATATATATATATATATATAAATTCAACCTATTGTACGTTGTGGCCGATCATTGCTCTTTCGATTTCTCTCTACCAATTCACTTTTCCTATACCTCCTTCACTCTTTTTCCCTCCCTCTCTCTCTTTTTCTATTTATATATGTGTGTGTGTGTGTGTGTATTTATCATACTTTGCTTATTGTTTCTCTACCATACTCCTTTTTACATAACCTATGTATCTATATTTCTCTCTTTTCCCCTAACAGTTTTCATGTACATTATTGCTATATTTTCTCTAGACGATATCATTCAATACGTTATATGCTCCATTATTATTTACTAGTTTGTGTTGTATATATTTTACTTCACAACTTACCCCTAGGTCCATTAAAATGCATGCCAATTTTGGTTGTGCGAGGCAGACTATAGTATTATGTATTAATAGATAGGAATCAGATTATTATCTTGGTGAGAACGAATACAGACCTTATATTTTTTCTTGCAAAAGTGGAAACCATATGTGAATTTCACTCGTATATACAGCCTGCTTGCAACCAAATCAAACTGTTTTAGGCACTGAACGAAGCCAAAAGTTCAAGAAAGTAATGGAATAACAAAAAGTTGTCCAATATAAAATAAAGTAACAGTTTTCCCGTGTTCAGAATTTGTTAATGACTTTTCTTTTTGATCATTTATGCCCTCTATTCCTGTCTGGTGTTAGCTTTGTTTCCTGCCATGTCAAGAACAACAAGACAAATCCTAATCAAAATAATGGGTTTAAGTCTATGTGGTGTACGTCCCTTTACTGTGACAACCTGAATACCAGAATCTGAATTGACAAGTGTATGATATTGATCAAAGTCTATTATACAGATACACGCAAGCATTTTTGATCATAATGAATAAATATGTTTTGACATTTTTTTAAATTGTTATGGATACAATACAAACGTATCGTCAACTCCCTAGTCAAAACAAAAGTAAAAGCAAGATGCTGGTCATGTTTTTGTTTTTTTTTGTTGTTCTGTTTTTACCTCTCAATTATTTACTTGAGTTTTTGTCCAATCTTTATCACGTTTATTTACTAAATTTAGCTTAGTCAAGCACAAGGCAACAAGTGTGTTCGACTTACAGAGGACTTTATTCATTATACAGTAGTAATGGAAGGCTACAGTAATGTGGCTAACAATAACCACTTGGTTGGGAACCTCATCTTGAGCATTTCCTAAGCTAACTTCAGTACAACATAAGAAAAAAGTGTCGGGCTTCTTGTTAGAATCTTACAAGATTGTTGACAAACTGTAAAACTTGCTTCTTAACTAATACTCTGTGTCCATGCATTCGTATCATTATCTACTTTTCTTTATTTTTGTTTTTTATTTTTTTTTCATTTTCAATTTCTGCTATTTTTCAACATTCTTTTTTCAATTAATTTTTTTCTTTCTCGTTTTTCCTCAATTTTCGGATCGTAAATCTTGTAACTTGAATTTCTGAAGATAATTTATTTATTTATTCTTCCTTGAGATTATATAATTCTTGTTTTGCCATTTCAATCCATTTTAATCTACTTTGTTACCATCAGAAATGCCGAAAGGATCCATCATATATGATATATATATATATATATATATATATATATATGTATATATATATATATGTATGTGTGTGTGTGTGTGTGTGTGTGTGTGTGTGTGTGTGTGTGTGTGTGTGTGTGTGTGTGTGCTTCATTTGTGTGTTCCAGCGTCCATGAAAAACTTATAGGTTTGTAAATTGGCATCAGTAAACCCCTCCTAAAAGCAATCCTCTCGATTTTTGGAAAAATAAAAATCTTCCATGGGTACTATTCTGACGAGTTTATCGATAACATCTATAAGCTCTCAATCTAAATATTTTAAGGTTTATTTCATTCTATTTTAATCCCCTGGATCGAAATAGTTATAGATATTTTTAATTCTATTTTAGACGTTTTTCAGCGGTAAAAACCAGTGAGGTCATAAATAGAATTTACTCTGACCATATTTTTTACGTGACTTCAATTTGGACTTTTCACTCATTTATTTCTACGAGACATTTTTTTTTACTTCTTTGCCACAGGTTTTTATGATTCCTTCGTTTCCATAGATCTCTTCTCCTACTTTGGCTCTCACTCCGTTTTTTCCTTTCTTTTCCTGATTTATCTCCCTCATGATTTATTTCCTTCAGATGCTTTCTTTGGCTTTCATGTTTTTTTCTTTCTCTTTTTCTTCTCTCGTTTTTTAATTTATTCCACTTATATTTCCAATTAATCTATGCTGTGTACGATGTCTACTTCCTTCCACCTATCAGATGGCTTGTAACCTGTTTGTCACAAGAGCCCATTCGATCGTTGATGGCACCCTCTATTCTGGAACATTCGGCTGTTTTCAATTATTCTGACGTGCTATTGGGATCTGATATTGTTATATTGACCAAAGTTCTGTCTGTTGTAAAGTCTGTAAACAAGATTAATCTATTTGGGCTTTTTGGCGGATATCTGAAAAAAATATATGCGCCAATAATAACGAATGTACTCACTTATTTTCTTATGACTTATATGGGGGAAGTATTGAAATATTGGAAAAGATTTGTTTTGATGAGCTTCTATGATTTATGATCTATGCACTTCATACCAATAACCACACACACACACACACACACACACACACACACATATATATATATATATATACTATTTAGTAACTATATTACAACCTCATTTATGGATAATTCTGATAAAAAATAGTTGAGTAGTTGTACAAGTTTTGAAATCCAATATTTTTTTATCAAGTATAAAAGTGCTCAATCTTATCATGGTACAATACAGAACAAAATTTACGGGATATTAATGAGAAAAAAATACCTGATACGTGTTTAATGGTGGATTTATTTTTCAAGAGTGGTTATTGATAATTATCATTGATCTAATTACGTTAAAACATGGGAGAGAGAGAGAGTGAGAGGGAAAAAATAAAAATGCAGATTTTGATAGAGGGAAGGAGATATACAAGTGATATGGGGGTTATGTCCAGGTTTCAGAATTTGTAGTACTCTGTAAACGTCTGACGGACCTTAGCAGACCTTTTGAAACATCAAAGATATGGACACACGCATGTGCATACACCTGCAAGTACAGAAACATACTGCTAGAATAGTATTCAACTCTGATGATTGATGGCAATGACCAGACCCAGAATCTGCAGGAATAATAGCAACACAGTGACGTGAGCACGTAAAAAGTGATGACGAATTCATCCTGACTTTCAGGTCGAACTGTTTGGTTAAAGTTCGCAAGTTTAATACAGAGGAATTACTAATGGGATGATTGATTTGGGACAAATAGTTTTGTGTATTGTTTACCTTTTAGATTTTGATGAAACAATTGGAGCTGTATCTTTTATTGGATTTTTTTTTGTCTCTTTCACCTTGAAAAGGTGGGGGACTCTCAGAAATAAAGAATTGAAAATAAAACTGATCAACCATAACTGAATTGTCTTTGTCTAGATTTTAATCATTATCATCACTGGCAAAAGCCGGTTCCCAACTGAATTTTTCCAATATTTATTCAAACATTCAGAAATTCTGTCTGAAAAAAGTGATGATATTGTTCAAATCAGAACTGTATTCCAATATTTCTTTGATAAGCAGTCGGTTAAACCCGTTCTGTAAATCACAAGTTATTAGAATGAGTCAACCCAGTCAGATAAACATTTTAAGCAACTTGTACGGGAAAGGGGGAATTAAATAGGCTAACACTACTGCTCAGTGACAATAATTAGTAAATCCATCAAATTTGAAACTGGGGAAAACAGCAAAGGCTGAGTCGGATGATGTATCTGCTGCTATGGAATCGAATAGACTTGTCAATGATCCAAGTTTTCCACTTACATTTCTCAACGAGTTGACAATTTGCTTGACGGACAAAAATAAGGTCAGAACAGAACTGGAAAAGAGGCAACAGGAATGGATAAACAATTCGGTTGTAGTTGCCAGTTTTTGTCATGAGGTAACAGAATATTCTCTAGTTTTTGATATCAGACTTTTTCAAAATGACAAAACAAGTTTAGAATCACTAAAATATGGGTAGTTGAAGAAATGAGATCAATTTAGGATATTTCATTTTGTCTTCACAGCTCACCTGAGTTCGCACTTTGAGATTCTCATTTAATTTGATCACTGAAATAACCCATCCTTCGGTTGATTCTTCGAGGAAATATAGCATCAGAGAATCAACAATGTTTTAAATCTGAGTTAAAAATTATTTCTCCACTGGATTAACTGTGTATTTCAAAGCTCATTTAATCATTGCCAACAGTGATGATTATGTTAGTGAGAAAAACATATAAATCACATTGCATTTAAACGGCTAGCCTTTTGCCACCCCAGGACATACTTACCGCTACCGATGATGTCTTCGAAAACTTTACATTTCAGTTTGTTTGGAAGTAGATGCATCATCTTTAGAGAAAGAATGTATACCCATCGGAGAGTTACCGAATTTAAATTTTATACTCCCTAACATAATCATCATTATTTTCAATGAATTGCAATGATTTGCCTGAATTTAACAGGTTTTGTGCCTGTCAGTTTAAAACAGATATTTTTCTTATGTTTCTTCATGAATTGTGTACATTATTTCCATGAAAGTGACTCTAACTCTCATTAATCAAGATCCAGACTCCATAATTATTCAGAGCTGGCCAAAATGTGCCATTGACACATTTGAATCATTCACTCAAGTACGGTAAGTACTATTTATGAAACAAAATATAAAAATTTAGCGAAAAAATACTTTTAGGAACGAAAAAACTCATTGATGCAAATTATACTATGATATTAACCACTTCTAAGGACTTACACATAGTGTAGATAATTGAGTAGCATGACTGAGCTAATGATAGTTGTACCACAACACACATATCATCACCTGTTTTTATTCAGTGACAGCTGTGCAAGCACCATCAACCCCTGAAATGTTCAATTTTTCCGCGTCTCTGTGTACAATAGTTATGGTTTGATGAAAAATTGAGCAAAAAATTGGGTTAAACTTACCAGAGTAAAGTTAGCTAATATTTCTCTATGCTAACTGAAGTTCATGGCAAAGAATGCGTGTGACACGTCTGTCAAAGTTGTGCTAAAGATTTAGTAAATGTCAGGGAAAATGTCGAAAATGATGAACGTTGTGGACCCTAAGAACCATTTCTTCATCGATGTAGACCACTTCAGCATACACTCTGAGGCTGAGTTGTCGATGAGTCGATCGATTTTTCAACATCAGAAAGTAAGTTTATACTTAAGGTAGCTTTGCTTTCTATCTGCGTATGCACTATATATCTCTACCGATAACTACCTATTTTGACACACAATACATACATACATACACACAATACATACATATATACACATATATATATATATATATATATATATATATATATATATATATATATATATATATATATGCGTGTGTGTGTGTGTGTGAATGTGTGTGTATATTTTATAGATAGATAGATAGATAGATAGATAGATATAGATATATACATGTTTATGCACAGACACATATGTATATATATATGTATTTGTATATATGTTCATATCGATATATATATATATATATATATATATATATATATATATATATATATATAGAGAGAGAGAGAGAGAGAGAGAGAGAGAAAGAGAGAGAAAGAAAGAGAGAGAGAGAAAGAGAGAGAGAAAGAGAGAGAGAGAGGATCATTGATATAGTTTTGATTTTAGTGTATCTGAGAAGTTTTGTTGGGAAAAGATGTATCAATAATTTGAACAATCTTTGTCCAAACAGATTTTTACTATATATATATACACATATATATATATATATATATATATATATATATATATATATATATATATATATATATATATATATATATATATATATATATATATATATATACGGGGAAATAAGGGAATCGCTACACTAACAAGTTAATGTTTCTGCTCTGTTTGAGCTTCTCTAGGCCACGATTTGATTTATTGAAGATCTCTTTCGGGTGCATTTCTCGGCATAGGGTCTTTTTTTAAGATTTGGACCTTTGCCTCCATTTAATATATACAACATTTTTTTCCTCCCTTGTTTAGTTGTTGATCTCTGTGATTTTTTTTTTCTGTTTTGCATAGGTGATGTACTTTGCTCTCCGTTAGTTATAGATTTTAAATCAGTAGGAGATCCGCTAGTTATTCATTTTATCAGTATGTTGTTGAAAAATCGGTTGTTTGCGATACTTCCTGCCTGAGAGTATTTTATTATCATCTAAATTTGTTCCCGAGTGTCGTGGTTCACTTTCATATGACCTTAATTGTTGGTTTACGTTTTTGTTTGTACATATCTAAAAAAAATATTAGAGGGTGATTAGTTTGGTCATAGAGTGACTGCAGGAAGAAAGAAATTATTATGTTTATGTTGATAGCAATGATCTTCCTACTATTGTCAGTAGCAACGAAAAGAATAAGGTACGAATGGCTGATGATTAATGTATACCTGTACATTAGGTGACAATTCATGTTTTTTAATCAAAATTTTCTACGATGTTGACATTTATTCGTTACTTCATTTGTTTTTATTTAGTATTTCCGCTTTTTGTTTCTCTGTTCTGCTGGTAAAAGTGAAGATTTCTAATTTCTCATTTAGGCAAAGGTAACACAGCGTTTCAATGTCCTGACATTTAGTGATTGTTTTAATGTTTTCTATTCTACTGAAGGTTCGAGTTAGCTATCAGTTAGTCTCCTATGATATGTAGAGAGTGATGTTCTATTTTTGTATTTATTATTCGAAAATGATGATATATGGTTGTCTAATGTCAGTTAATGGAGTGCTTTAGATATTCTTATATAGTATTCCATTACTCAGGGTTTCACTTGGGTTGATATTTCAGCTCGGTTTACAATATCTATTTTGAGACGTATTTTTTACAAACAGCATCTATTTTGGGCAATTGTAATCTTGTTTATTTATGCTTTCTCCATTGGTATTTTTCATTTACTTTATTGTTATGTTTTGTTATGAATTCATCAAAGCTATCCATACAATCATACCTAATTTTCCGTTTGTTTCTTTTGAATATTTTACACAGTGGTTTGGTTGGGGGGAGGTGTTTTCCTGATAATAGAAATATTATTTCCCTAGGTTGATTTTTACTTGTAAGTTGAAAGGCAATGTATTGCAGATGATATTTCTGCCTCTACATTCATTTGTTACTGCTATGTTTTACCTTACTTGATTATATCCAAATTTAGTTTCGGTAAATCTTTTATCCTATACGGTGTGACAACTATTTCACTTTATTTAAGAATTGAATTGGAATCCTTCCTTTCCGCAGGATACCTAAAACAGCATTTCGGACGACGACTCCCCAGAGAAGTCCAATGACACATTTTCAATTGTTCATTATCCTTGGCACTTGTTGCCGTTTTTTCTCTCTCTACCTCTCTTTTTTCTCTAGGATCTGTATCGTTTTGCAAGTCCCTTGCCACATCCAAACTTTACTGTTTCTCTACTGTGACCTTTTACTGTTCTAAGCGTTGCCCTTTTAGGTTCACTGATGTCTACACATCTCTTGTACGAATAGTTACTTAATCAATTTTCACCGCTACATCCAAACGCAAATACATCTCATTCTATCATAGATGAAATGGCAGCGCTTTTATTTTACGACAGTCACAATTCTTCACCTTCTAATTCTCCTTACTTCGGGAAGTGCACATGGTTTAGACTCAACAATAACTTGCCATTTACGAACACGTACCGTACCTTGTCTACATTACCATTCTTTGGTATGATCTAAGTCTTATGGATTTCCAATATTTCAGCCTACCCTTCTACTCTACCAACACCAGGTTGATACTACTACGACTCAAAGCTCCCACCTTTTGCATAGAAGCTATTTCCCATCCACTTTCCTTTTTCTCTCAACATTATTGTATCAATTTTTTCTATAAGTATCTCCTTTCAGTACTGCATTGTTATAAGTGTTATGTATTAAATGATCGTTTCATCTATTCTGAGAACTTGTATATGACTTCTTCATTCTGTTTAATCTCTGCATCAAGCATCATACTTGGCGTGCAGACACTTCATACTGTCATGACAACTATACAACATCCTCCCTCTTCCAACATTTCCAGTGATGTCGGCGTGTGGCACAAGAAACAAAATCACATAGAGGTGAAATTATCTGTCTCCATGAACAATATGTTCACTCCAAATACAACCAACAATCATTACTATATTTTCCCATACAATATATGAACCACCAATAAAACCTATCATATGCGACCTTTTGACGTAAATACATTGAATAGAATCTTTGGATGGATAACGGAAGTGAGTCTAAAAGCAAACACGCCGAATTAATCACAACACTTCAAATCAGGAACTTTGTCTCCAAAGGTGAACACATTTTCAACAGTGACTCTCCTTTTTAAAATCATACAAAAGTTTGTTTTTTTTCCAAAATTGCCCGGAAAACATCACTCTTCTCAGCACAAAAAGAAAACATAAAAATTCGCTCTTACATTCTATAATTAAGATTTTTTCCTTCGTTCTTCCTTTAGCCCAATAATCACCGTGGTACATCTCGCTAAACAATTCCTACCATTCCTTTTCAATTTTTCAAAGAATTAAACTTTGATTATTATTGCTAACTTTTCCCGTTTGTCCTTTTTCCAGCGTTTGTTGCCAATCAAAAGAAATGTATGCAAACCTTATTTTTTAGTTTAACCTATGAACACATCACTTTCTAGAATTTATCACCATAGATCTATTGATTATCCACAGATGAGATGAAAGGGCGACGGCAAAGGCCTCTGTATATTCACTTTTAACATTGATGAATATTGTGTCGTTCGAGAATTTGTATATTAGCTTAATCTCTGTTGATTTGGGAATCTCTTTAATGATTCAGTTTGGGTGGTCAGTTTTTGTGTTAACATATATAATTTCATAATATTCTTTCCTGAGTGGTTTATTGGTATCATTATTCAGATTAAAAGTAACATCAAAAACTTTAGAATTTTTTACATTGGCCTCCATTTCGAATTCAAAATTCCTTTTTTTTTTCACTTCTTTCATGATTTATT
>OY735208.1:58794476-58889476 GCA_963457665.1 Thysanoteuthis rhombus | reverse complement strand
AGTTATGAGACCTCCGCTGACATTTGTAAAATATCACTTACTGGTTCAATTCTCACGAAATTGAAAGGCCAAAAGCGTTTCATCAAACTGAGAAGGACGTATCATTTTTTTTCCACCTGATTAATGTTTAACTGCTTCCAATCAAATCACAGTCACCTTTGGTATCCTTTTTGTAACAAAATATTTTGATATAATTCTGGACTGACCAATTACTTCCTGTCAGTTGCATGACCATTTAGAGACAGTTTTCATGAACAAGCAACTCTATACAATCATAATGCATCAACGATTTCACCCAAAACTATTCTTCCTTTTCAACCTTAGGATATCACTGGTCAAGAACCCGAACAAACCTCTTGAAAATTTTGGAATATTTTAGCGAAGAACATTTGATTTAATTTGTCCTTATATTGATTATTTATTCTTCCACAAACAATCCGAAGAACCCTGGCATTCCATATCTTCATGCAAGAGTTACTTCCCTTAGAAAATTCTATCAATGTAAGTGGCTCAATGCTTTCCCACAGTTCTCTGAGCTTTTATGTAATCAAAAATTAATCATATATTCCTGTCGTTTTTTCACAGCAAGGATATATATATATATAGAGAGAGAGAAAGAAAGAGAGATGGACAGACAGACGGACAGACAAACAAACTGACAGTCAGAAGACGGACAGAGATAGATAAATAGATAGATATAGAGAAGGAGCAGACATAATATACTTTCCGAATGTATGCATATCTGCGCATTTGTACAGATTTGCAGATGACATTGCCGTTTTCGCAGAGAACCTACACTACCTCCACCCGATGATAGATGAAGAGAGTAAGAAAGTCGGCCTACACATGAACTTCAGCAAGACAAATATCATGTGGAAAAAACACATCGGGGATAAAAATCAAAATCGAGGACACAGAACTGGAGGAAGTAGACACCTGCATCTACCTAGGACAACGAATCTCCATGAAACCCTCAAAAGAAGAGGAAATCAAGCAGAAAATCACACTAGGATGGCAAGTCTTCGGCAGAGCTAGTTCAACCTTCAAAAATAAGAAGATCCCATTAATCCTAAAGAGAAGGGTGTATAACCAATGCATCCCCCAAATAGTCACTTATGAAGCCGAAACATGGAACGTAACCAAAAGACAAACCCGTAAATTAAGAACCATGCAACGTGGACATGAAAAAATAATACTGGGCCTCGCATGGAGAGACCACAAGACAGCACAGTACATCTGAAGAAAGACAAGAGTCAGGGACATCGTAGAATCCATTAATATCTCGAATGACAGTGGGCTGGCCATGTTGCAAGAATGGCAGACAACCGATGGACATCACCACTGACGACATGGATCCCCCGAGATCACATGCGCAACCGAGGCCTGAAGAATATTACATGGAGAGACGAGCTAGACAAGTTCAGGAAATACTGGCTCCGCGACTCCCATGAAAATCCTGGGGAAGGTCTATGTCCAACGACGGACGTTAAAAGACGGATGATGACGATGATATATATATATATATATATATATATATATATATATATATATATATATATATATATATATATATATATATATATGCATGATTGAGTGTTTGCATGTATGTATGCATTTGATTGTAAGAGAGTCTGCACCAAATTTCATACGGTATGTTCAAGGAGGTAGGACATTCTGAACAAAACTTTCTCTTCACTATAACGTTTCATTGCATGCAAATCGCTCAGTATTCCTGAAAGTATTTTGTCAATGTTCGTTTTGTGCACTGTACTCCCTTACTAGAAATAAGCTCATTGCAATCATTATGTATCTGCTTTGAAAGTGTTGTTTAAGGTAAAATAGCTCACAAGTATTCGTTAAAAAACAACGGAAACACTAATGTGTTCGAGAAAAATTCAAATTCAGTGAATAGTTTCATTATATTGGTCTGCAATCATCAAACCCTGTTATAATTTCACAAAATGTTCCAAAAAATTTCCTGAATTTAGAAAAAAGAAAAAAAAAAGAATTTGTCCAGCTCTTTTGGTTAAAATTTCAGAATTCTAATGAAAATAATGATTTAAAACCTACAAAAAAATATCTTTCATTACTATTGCTATCCTCACTTTTCGATTCATTGTATATTTTTCAAAAAAGGTTATGTTTCATTTTCAATTCAATTATTGTAGGGACGTTTCTTCGTAGAAATGTAAGCATACTTACCGTCTAAAAGATATTTTTTATTGAGTTTCCATAAATTGAAATGGGTACTGAGAGACTCTCTCGGATAAGAGGGTATTTCCTGATATTCTGACCAAATGCCCCTCTCTAGATAAGATTTATTCAAAAATTGATAATTAAAGGGGAAAAATGGTCGATTTTATTTGTTCTGCATAGAAAAACTCTATGCATATTTTCCTGCCTTTTTCTGATGCAAATTCTAACGTTGCACCAGTTTGCTCAGCGTGAACTACTTTCCGAAAAACAAATATATCCGGGCTCGTAATGTTTAAACAAATGAATCTTACATGAAATTTGATGTACAACCTTTCTACAAATATCAATAAGTAATAAGTTTTGGATATTTTTATCGGCATCTGTTGCTTAATTACATCTCTAGTCACATACACAGTCACACACACATTCACTAATCTACACATAATCACACGCACACCCATTTACAAACATACTTACATTGAGGCTCTATTCAGCAAATCAAATCCCTGGCAGTTTGAGAGGTTTCGGACTAGATTCTGAGAGGAACGTAGAATTTACCGGAATATTTATTGTAATCGAAGCTTTTTGTCATTAATCAATTCATCCGTGCGTACTTTCAAGCTTGGTAGTACGCTCGGGTAGAATATCAAAAGACAAAAAACTTGTAAAGGTCTGCATAAAAAAGAGAAACGTCCCACAGGGAAGAAAAATTATCATAATGATAAAAAAAAAGTAAAAAGGAAATAGTTTGGGTTTTTTTGAAGTTGAATATAAATATGAAAAAGAAAAAAGCTGTAGTCGAGAAAAGAATGTAAGCGATCAAATAATAATGAGTGAAGAATGTAGGGAAAGCAGAAGCTGCAAAACCAAGGCTGGAAATTAACTGAAAAAAACGAATTCTTGGAGATAAAGAAATAAAGCAGCAACCAAAAATTACCTTTGAAACTGGATAATAATGGAAGATAACTAAACTAATGATAAAAATTAACCAGAAGTTAAAATAGATAAAACGTAATGAAAGACAAGGGATGATATGAATAAATAGGGAGCAGTTTGGGAAAAAAAAAACGGCCCGCTTAAACTGTCAATAGACATTGTCACGTGACCAACGTCTTGGAGTTGCATGCCGTGTTGGATGGGATCAATTCAAAAAAAATGAAAAACGGGAGTCGATAGGTTCCTTATTGCATGTTTTTATGAATCACAAAAATAATCATAAATTGAAAAAAATAAAAAGCAACAAGCATGACACAGCCAAGATATCATAGGTGATTGTTTTAGCATAAATTCACATCGCAAATGGGCCTACACATCAAAAGCCTATCGATGGTTGATTTTTTTTAAGTGTCTATTGTAAACATGATAAGGAGTGAATATTCGAATTTTCAGCCCTTTAGCTTTTCAGCTGTCGCCTCTTGTCGTACGTATACACATTGCCAGCCAGACTGATTTGGAAACTAAAGTAACAGGTGTTGAATGTTTTTATCGACGGTATCTAATCAGTGTTAGCAGCTGATCGTATTTCATGGGATGTGATCTGAGAATTCAATCCCAATTGCAGTACGTGAATGTATTAGGGAAGAAATAGACAATGGCTTCTTAGGCTATAGTACTTTCCTTATGGCATTTTGGCTGACTTAATAACAGCGTTATTTCTTTTGGTGAAGGAGAGGTAGGAACGTAAGCAGAGCAATGGAAGTGCCTACAAGAGAAAAAAGATGAATCACTGATCGAATATAAGGCGGGGAGAGTAGATTAAAGAGATATCATGAAAGGAACATGCCAAAAGAATGGAACTGTCTTCGGGAAATGAGGTGGGAGTTTTAAAATAGGGGGTGCGAAAAGACAAAGACGATGGTGGAAGAGATATCCAACGGCAGGATATTATTCATATAGATCGAAAATTATTCAATGAAGTTAGTGTTTGTGCTACGAAATAGGGAAAGCATAAGAGCCCCAGGAGGAGATGGTTTAATGACAGACCTTTTAGAAGATGCAGCAGAAGTCTTTCACAGAGGAAAGAAAAGAGCCCGGAAACATCTTCCCAGAAATAGGGATCCTATTACACGAGGAAGAAGACGAGAAAGAACTTGGCAATTACCACCCTGTTACTACCTAAATTTAACAAGTATTCTAGAAAATACCAACAAATAGAATAATTTACTCTAGCTGCACAAACAGACAGGCTTCGGAAGTGGATATTCAACCGGAGACTGCATACACACAATACAACTCTTGGTGGAAGAAACACCACACTAAAACTATGGTTGACTATCAAAAAGCTTTGACCCTGAAGAATACATGGCATTTTTAAACAAAAATTGGAGAACAATGTCTCGACGATAACCACGGATAAGTAATTGAGGACAAATGCAAAAATGCCACAGCAATAATTTGATTTTATAAAGATAAAAGATAGAGATTTGAAAGCACTCTTCGAGAAACAAGTTGGGTAAGTATGGGGCTAGACAGAGAGGGTGAATGAACAAACCATGGGAGGTTTTGTAATCACACTGCATTAAAATCTGAAATAATGGATGATTTACTTAAAATGTTAAATCATTTAAACAATCATCAGGAAAATGATAAACGATCAATAATAGATGAATAATAACCCCACCTCTCAAAGACAAAAAATCAGAATTGTGGTTGGAGACTCATAGGATAGCAAGCAATCAATTTAGAGGAAAAAATAGAACGATAAATAACTGATTGGAGACCATTTGGTGTAAATAGAAAGTTGCTGAAGAGCACATACCCAATATACATGAAATGTGTGTTATAAATGTATAATGTCCACTTGAAACGTTTGAATGCAAGATTTTGAAACCAACAGAACCAATCAAAAATAAATTCTAAATTTAACAGAGATCTACAGAGAGATATGACGGGAATAATCTTGGCAAAAAATATCAAAATTGATCTGAGAGAAAATTGCACTGAGATATATTGTACGAGTAATTAATCGACAAAAATGGTGTAATGCTTTACCTAAGCAATGAGAACAGACAAGAGGTGGAACGAAAGGTCAACTCATTGGTTGCCACAGGACAGTGAACGCAGTAGAATAAGACGAGATAATTGATCAAGTGATGGACAAGATGATTTGCCTGTAGGACACAGCAGAGATTAGCGCAATCACAGCCGTAATGGCAGGAAATTGCAAAGGCCTTTGTCCAGCAAGGCTCTTATAATGGTTGATGATGATGAGAGTAAGAAGGAACCTGTAGCATGTCCACATGGAATATTAAAAGAAGAAGTAAAAGGTTTCGAGACACTGGTGACTGAAGTTAAAGAATAGCAGCAGCAGCTGGCTCTGCTTTCAGATGCCGATTCGTGGAGACAGAAGAAAGATAGGCAACCGAAATAGTCGCCACATGAATAAGATTAGAGAAACAATTGCCGTTGGCTTCACAATTCGTATGGATGGAAAGCTGTTCATTAGATAGTCCGGTCTGCTCTTGTATAAGCGATAAGCATTTGAAATGATGTCGGCAGATAGATGGGTCCGCGAGGGACCGTTAGCTGCTGAGCCAGCCAATAGGTCTGCTTTTGGCGGTTCGTCTTTGTGTTAATAGTTTTCTTTACTGTGGATTTGCATTTCCTTGCTGGCCAATTCTCGTGTTCGAAAACGATTATTTCGGAAATCTCTCTCTGTAGTCATTATTCAAAATGCTTAGCGCCCTCCTTCAATGAAGCACGCCTACCTCTCCCTTTTCTCTTTCTGTGTGTGTGTCTCTCTCTCTATCCCTGTCTTAGTTTCTCTCTCTCTGTCTCTCTCTCTCTTTCAGTCTGCATACGTATGCGTGTGTACAAACTGCTACCCAAAAGTAGATAGATACGGAAAGCCACCTTAAATTTTGAAAAATTTAAGTTACTCATTGATATAGTCAAAGAAATTACATAATTTCCTGTTTGCGATCCATCCATTGATAGATGCATTGAATGTCAGATGAGAGACAGAAACTGCTTTGTAATTTGACTGATGCACACGCTGATCAATATGCTCAAATCCCTAGAAATTATGGATAGCACCTTGTATCATGAGAGGATACATGGTATGTCATTAAGATAAACTAACCTGAAAAAAATGCTTGAGTTTAGTGAATATTTGATGAGCAGACCAAGAAGGATAAGATAGATTTGCCAACTGGAGTGCTGTACACGATCGATATAATGCAGTATATTCTTAGTTTGACATCTGAGAGAGACAAATTCAGACAATACGTTAGAAAGCCTCATTTTTCCTGAAAACAATTATATACAACCAATGAATCCTCCAAACAGTCACCTTGAGTGCTCGAGCGCAGAACTTAATCAAAAGATTGAAACCCAAAATGATAACCATGACAGATGAACATGAGCGAATCATGCTCTACTTTATATGGAGAGATCATAAGACTGCATAGTATATAGTGGGAAAACTGGGGTCAAGGATATAGAATCCATTATAAAACTCAAATAACAATGGGATGGTCATAAGAGCATAACAGCAACTGAATATCATTTCTATCGATGTGGATCTCAAAATATTATATGATAAATTGTTGCCGACAAAACAAGATTATGTGACGAATTACAGATGTTCAGAAAATATTGGCTCTGAGAAGCCCATGATAGAGATGTTAGGCAAATCCTTGGGAGGTCCAACGACGTATTTCAAAAGGCTGATGATAGTGATGATGATGCTGTTCTTAGCATTACCAGAGTATCTAATGAGAAAATCAGTCGTACGAAAGTAGCTTCCATAGGTAAGCAGCCATAATGCTGCAAGAACGATACATCCTCCACAGCAACATTCTGCTATTCTTGTATTCTATGACAGTATGTGTTAATCAATGAGATGGACTAACTTAAAGAAAAACATTAATCCGACGAACAAATCTTTTATGAGAAAAAGATGGAATTTCAAATATAATTCCGATGTATTGTCTTCTCCAGAAAATACATTGATAATAACAAAAGCAGATCCGATGGTTTTTTTGATGAATAATTATCATTTGCTTATTAATGCAAGAATTGGCATCCTCATCAGTATTTTTCTCTAGTCGTCAAACATAGCCAGTTCCACAAGATCCGCAAGACCTCTCAACCGTGACCAATTTTGGATATGATCTATGTTGATCAATGCTTTGAATTGCAATTCCAAATGATGAGTCAGACACTGTTGCAGCATACTTTACTCCTTAACATTTGAGTTTTTCAATCGTTTTTTTTAATTATATTTGTATTCCTCTTATGTATTCGATTTTTCTGTGATATTACAAGTAACCAATCGTTCAGAAATGTTCTTTGTTTTTGCTCTGCGGACGACTATCAGGAAAAAACACTGGTCGTAAACACATTTTAAGAACTTATAGGATTTTTCAAGGTCCAGCTTGCTACTCTTGTATAAATATATATTCATATGTGAACATAAACATTTTTGCAAAGTCAATGGTGATTTTCGTCACCAACCATTTGCACCTATATATATATATATATATATATATATATATTGTATACTCAATGTTTGTGTGGATTTGAGTGTGTACGTGTTGGGAGATATCATCTCATCTGAAAGTCTGCTTTAACATTTAGAAATAGAATCATCCAAGGACAATGTCAGGAGCATAATGTTTTGGATTGTCGATGGAAATATGAGATCAGTTTGAACGCTCCAATAGAAATGCTATATAGAATCGATATAATGCAGCAAGTTTCTAGCGGTATGGAAACACCGAAAAAAGAATGAAAACAATTAGTTATACGGAAGCAACCTGATTACATGAGCAGTCACCCTGTTGCAAGAACCATGTTTTGGCCGTAGCAACCATTCCTAATCCCCGAAGGGTTTTCTGGAGCGGAGAAATATCTTGGCATACTACCTTTTTGCAACCGATATTTCAAGCATAACTTCTCGTGGCGATGATGAGATTTAAACATACAAAAAGAAACTGCTGTGTACCAATGCTCTCTAACATGCAGTGCCTTCGATTCCCATTGTGGGCCCAAGTACTATAGCTTCGTGTCAGAGTAAGCGAGATCTAATGAATATTTAGGGTTACTGCGATAGAGTAATAGCTTTGCAAAGTACAACTATAGCGTCAGTTATAAAAGGATGATCCATGTAAAAGATATCCGACGCCCAAGTGTTTCGACGTACTGAAATGTTCGTAGTCAAAAAAATCTGTAGGTGGCGAGTATTGATGTACGCTCCAAAACCACTAATAAGCTACGATTGATAAATAAAAGGTATCATGCATCACACATGCACACCCATACACAAACACACACACACACACACATATATATATGTGTGTGTGTGTGTGTGTGTATGTGGGTGTGTGTGTATAATATAAATCAGGTGCAATATAGTATAATATGATAAAGCAATGTCTAATATGTGATGTTTCATTTCGTAGAGTGTTTGATACATTCAACTTCAAGCTCCAAGAGTAATTTTGGTTCATTGTTGTGCTTGAAATATAGTATTTATGATAAATCTTTTTTAACATGGCTCATTTAATAACAACTGGAACTTTTGACCCCTTGGATATGATTTACAGTGCACTATACACTGCGGATGAGACAAAATAGATTATACCAGAGTCGGTTACAATTTTTTTTTATTTACCCAAATGTATTGATAAACCTGCATTTATGATTTTTGATACTCTTTGCGCCAGTTTAGTATATATATATATATATATATATATATATATATATATATATATATATATATTGTAGAAACGCTGCACAAACTAGCTCACGTTTCTGCCCTGTTCGGCCGTGATGAGGTCTGAACAGGGCGAAAACATGAGCTAGTTTGTGTAGCCAAATCTACATTCTACTTGTTATTTCCAGCTCTACTCTAAAACAACTTAACTTCAAGAGCAAAAAGTTGTATGTATTGAGCACTCTATGAAGTAAATCCATTACATTTCAGAAGTGGCTTTATATTATCAATGTATTATCATTTTATGTTATACTGCTAGCCTGATTTGTACCATATATATATATATATATATATATATATATATATATATATTGATATTATCCTGTCAATGATAGCACGTCTTTTGAATTATCAAAATACCATTTCAGTCTCAAGTTATTCTATTTCACAGTGTCCATCTTGGATTCAACTGCATAATTGAAATTGAGTAGATCCTGGTGTCTTGGTTTGAGGACAAAGGCAACAATTTGTCACCATCCAAATGGCTATTTATCTCGGTAGCTCATTGAAATCTATCAATTCAGACAATGCAAATGTCATTCAAAGGGAAAAAGCATCAACACGTATCAGAAATATAATGAGGGTCTTCTCAGGAGTAATGTTCCAACTTGATACTTTCTCAAACAAAAACTGGGTAATATCCAACTTAAACAAATTTATTTGGTTCCAAAAAACGGAATTTGGTACTGAGGGGAAATTTACTAAAGAAAACAATCCTTTGCAGGCAAATATTAAAAAAAAATCATATACATGAGCACTAGGGAAAAAAGTTTTCAAACCATTCTTCTGGAAGATTAGTCTAACGGTTGATTCCAAGTTATTTGATTAATTTGGTCCTGAAGCTACTTAATTTGGTCTTAAGAGTAAACAAGTTCCAGTCTTGTGTAGCAAAAGAAATTTTGCTGCCTTACCCCGGGGTTTTTCGCTATAGCAGACATCAGTGGATCGCTTGAACTATTGGTCATTTCTATATTTGGTTGGAGTTAAGTGGCTGAAATATTAATGACACGGTAGACTGAAACAAAAAGCTGGGGTCAGGTTCCGAATGAAGGAGCTTTTAATCAATTTCCACAAGTGATTATAAAAAAAAAAAAAAAACATGATTCTTATTGCGTTCAATATAAGATATCGCTGACAGGCGGCTGGACGGCCATCTTTGAGTCTTGAATGGAACTCAATTTTTGTTGGATAATTATCATCGGAGAAGTTTTTGCTGTAAAATCCTAGAGACAACGTACTCTCTTTGATGCCAGCAGTGTTCTGCAATGATAGCAACATCTTTGTACAGGATAACATTCCCTACCGTATTGAACGAGCTGTACGGGAATGGTTGTAGAATAATAATAATAAATGAACACATAGGCTGTATCGGTAGTGAGATACACAGGACCATTCGTAGGATGGACAAAGGAAGAACTCCAATCAATGGACAAGCGAACAAGGAAGCTTATGACAATGCATAAAGCCTTACACCCCAGAGATGAAACGGATAGACAATACGTTAAGAGAAAAGAAGGTGGCAGGGGGCTCCTCAGCATTGAGGATTGTGTCTAAGCAGATCTAGAAAAGTACGTGCGAGCAAACAGTGAAGACATCATAAAGAGTACATGAAACAAACAACAAAGTAGAAAACAATGGAACAGCACTTCAAACAAGGAAAGAAAAGTGGGAAAAGAAAAAAATGACATATACAAGATGTGGCAGACGAGAGATCATGAACATGATTACCGAAAGGAAACTTGAAGACGGAAACGGAATCGCTCATCATGGCAGCTCAAAACAAAAGCATCAGGACAAACGATATCGAAGCAATAATCGACAGAACACAGACGAACAGCAAATGCCTCCAATGCGGTGAAAGAGATGAGACTGTGAATCACATAACTAGTGAATGTAGTCAACTCACCCAGAAGGTGTATAAGCACAGACATGATAGAGTAGCAATAGTGATACACTGGGAACTGAGTAAACAAATGAGGATTCAACCATACAGAAAAGTGGTACCAGCACAAACAAGAGACTGCCTTGGAGAATGGAAACCACAAATTACTCTGGGACTTAGACATCCAAACCGACCACCTCATCCAGGGGAAAAAACCAGACTTCGTGATCATACACAAGTAGTGGAAAACTTGCCAAATAGACGTGGCTGTACCTGTAGGAAGGAAAGTGAAAAACGGGAAAAATACTAAGATCTAGCGAGAGAACTGAAGATATGGAACATGAATGTCAGGGTAGTGCCAGTTATAGTTGGTGCACTGGGAACTGTCCAAAATACATTGAGGGCGAACTGGTGGAGATGGGGATAAAATGAAGGATTGAGACTACACAGACCACAGCACTGCTGGGAACTGCACGGATACTGAGGAAAGTGCTAGAAATATAAAGATGGCAACACCAATTGTTGGCAGTGGCCTGGCAGAGGATGGAAAATGAAAGTGAAAATGTGAACCACAGCACTGGCAAGATAGGTGAAGGAGAGAAGAGATGTTTGCCGAAGACCCAAGGGGACTTATTGTCACTCAGCCTTCAGCTATGACAACTGGGCAACCGGTGTGAAACTGTAAACTGCAGTATTACTGTGGTCTATGAGAACGAGGAGAAGAGGGCTGTAGATTTGGGGAGACTTGCTGTCACTCAACTCCCAGCAGTAACCACCAATTATTATTATTATTATCATTATTATTATTATTATTATTATTATTATTATTATTATTATTATTGAGATTGAGTTGTGGTATTACTATCAACATTATTAGTATTATCATGATATCCCAAGCTACTTTAAGCCCAAACTTATTTTTTTCCGTAATTATGTTATGTATATACAGGCAAACTCATCAAGGAAAATAAAAGAATTAAACAACTACAATCCTTTAAAAGTGAACTCTGACACTTGGGTAGAAGCAAATGAAGGTAAGACATATACTCTTTGAAACAAAATACCACAGAAAGTTAACCAAAAAAGCTGACAAAAAAGTGTTTGAAATTTTTATAAGTAATTTATAACGACCAACCAGGGATCCCATTCTCCTACGGAAGATGAATACAAACAGAGATCAACAGCTTATTAAAAAAAAAGGGGGAAAAAACACATATGAATAGAATGAAAGAAAGGTTTTCCATCCCCTAGAATATAAGTTTTTAGAGGCGACTGATTTGGTGTGTTTTTAATAACCCATACACAACTACATTTTAATCCCAGGAGCCGAGCCCGAATTGCATATTAACTTTTTCTGTTTTGTAACGGAACTAGCAGAATTCTATCGGTTATTACGAAGTTTTGGTATCAATATATTCGTACAGTTGTGACCGTAATCCATTATCTGTGGAATTAATTATATATTTACCTGCATAGACTAATTAAACACCTTTGGTTCAGCAAGGCATTTCAATTCAAAAAACAAAATAGATATTAATGCAAAAGTGAAAAAAAGAGCTGCTAATCAATTTTCTTCCTGATTGTTTCTAGTTTGACTCTTACCAGCATATATTATCAGATATTGCTTTTGCCTGCATTGAATGCTTATTACATATTTTCATTAAATGGAAATCTTGTGTTACTATTCTCTGTCTTACGTTACGTCTAGTAAGTAGACCACAAATGGCCAACTAGCAAGCTAAGAGGGCTATGGATTTTCCTCTCTCTCTCTCTCTCTCTCTCTCTCTCTGTCTCTCTCTCTCTCTCTTTCTCTCCCTCTCTCTCTTTCTGAAGGTCAGTCTTTTGGTGTGTGTGTGTGTGTGCGTGTGTGTGCCTCTGTGTGTCTGTGTGTGCTATGGTCACATTCTGAGGGCAACAGACAGGAAAATATTCTTTGGGTCTTTCAAAAAAGGTTGTTGGGTCTCTATGGATGTGTTGCACCAACAATGCCCACATCTTATGTCGGTATTTTTTTTTTAATTTTACATCTATTTCCCTCATGAATTTACATAATGCTTTAGATATTCAGTTCTTGGACACTTTTGGGCTGCGATGATTCATTTATGAGTTTTGGATATTATCATCAATTTGCAGATATTTTTTTCAATAGGAAAGGCAATAATAGAACTTTATATATATATTTATACAACCAAACGTACTGTTTATATTAGATAGTAATGAAAATGAAATTTCTCAACAAGAGATAAGTGTTGACGATACTCTCCAAGGCAAGTCCTTTCACAAGGACATGCCATTCTATTCTCAGGTGGCAGTGTAATGAGTAGTGATCGTGTTTGATTCTGAGAATCTCACAATAAGTTCAGCAGCATCGAGCCTGGTCAGTACCCGATGGGTGACTATCTGTTAACAAAAGCTCCGTGAACAGCTATGGATTACGTTAAATGCTTCCGAGGGGTTAACCCCTACATGTGATAAACGAAATCTGTCAGTTCTACCTCAATCGAAACAAAAGGATTGATGTCTATTGCGCTAACAGGGTAGGGTCATAAGAACACTGTGTTGCTTGCGTCAAAAGCCGATGAGATTGGAATCCTTTGACCACAACTGTGAACTCATATTAAACTGACTTAGTGAAATAGTAGGCTTTACATTACAGAATGGATTATAGTTATTTGCTATGCGTGGCTTAGTGGGGCACAGGTTCACATGAATCCGACACAAAGTCTGGATGAAACTCATTACACTAACAATATTAAATATTGATTTACTAAAGGCACCACTAATTCCAGCGTATTTTTGTTAATTAATCAGTTTTCGACTTTGTAGTTTTTCAGGGGCTTTCCTTCGGGTGTTCATATACACGTGCTTCTCTGTGTGTGTGTGTGTGTGTGTGTGTGTGTGTGTGTGTGTGTGTGTGTGTGTCTGTGTGTGTCTGTGTGTGTTTGCGTGCGTGTGCATTTGAATAGATCTGAACCTGTGTATGTGTTTGATAATGTTATAAAAAAAGTCAACAAATTCTGTCACCAAATGTGTCAACTTGGGTTTTTCTCAGTTGTTTAGTTGGTCTGTCAGGTTGACTATCCGCCTGTATCAATGTATCACACGCATAGACAGCGTCGATAGAGTTAGAGAGTGGAAATTTCCAAAATTCACCCTTTGTTGTACCTTTCCCATTTTTATCCAACCTTTAAAAGTTTTAAACAAGGTGTCCAGTTTGCAATATAGGTCTTTGCTAGACCAGCCCATTGTTAGAGCCTGTTTATTTTTTAATCTTCATATGTTTGAGTGATCACTGCTCAAGCAAAGGCGAAAGAGGTAAGTGAATCATTGATCGCAAATGTCTATTGATCACCCCTAACACAGCATGCTGTCAAAGGTGTTGGTCATATGGCAGTTCCTGATGAGTGACTAACTAGACATTTTTTTCTTTGTAGTATGTATGGGTATGTTTGCAGGTGTATGTGTTTGTAGGTACGTAAATATGTGTGTCTGTACTATTTGTCTTCATGGATATGGACCTATGAACATGTTTGTTGATATGTCAATCCGTATCCATGATTAGTTATGCAGGTGTACGTGTTTTGTTTATCATCTTAAACTCAAGCCCGTAGTCATGTGGAGAGGAGGAGAAAGTGTTTGAGGTATTTTGTCCATCTGTTTATACTATTCTTTATTTTACTTGATTAATTCATTTTAACTCTCTTCTGGCTTCCCCATCTCACCAAAACTTCAACAGTGCCTTGATAATTGTTGTTTTCAGGGACATGTTCCCTTCTTATACCGCTGCTATCACTGCAGGTCAGTGGTTTACCTCTATCGTTTAGAAATTAGTTGTTCATCTTCCAGACTAGCAGCACACCAAGACATAAGAGTCCAGTCTGCCCTGCCTCTTTCCTTTATCTGGGGAGAAAAAAGATAAATTTCTGTCTTTAGTGAAACGTCTGGTGAGATTGCAAGATATCGCACTACATTAGAAAAAACGGAACAGGAGTCATAGATATCTTAGAATCCATTCGAAAACTCAAATGGCCAAAGGGAAGCCATTTTGCATGAATATCAAGAAGTTTGGACATCATGACTCACAGCGTGGATCCCAAGAGATTATATGTGAAATCATGGCAATAAAGGAGGAAAATGGAGGGACAAGTTGAGACAAATTGAGGAAATATTGATAACGAGAAGCCCAAAACCGAGAGGTAGGGCAAATCTTTTAGATGACTTATGACGACCGACAGAGTTTGAATGGCTGATAATCGAAAAAAAAAACCCAGCTTGGTTTCGAACTGGGTTCCCAAAATCTACTTCCCAGAATGCTAACCCTTGGGCCATCCTAGCGCCCATATGTCAATGTGTGTATATTTGCTCGAATCAATGGTCTAATACGTTAGGTACATGCTTTGTTCGTACGATACATTCGTACAGATGTATGATGATTTTTCTTCTTTCGGTTGTAAGGTCGTATGTCCGAGGCTATGCGTGAATGGCTGTATGTATTTTCATATTGACAAAATCAATTGGATGCTGTCAGCGTCTAAAATTACAAAACAGCCGGAAATTGCAAAGCCCTCATCGCGAAAAGAAGAGGAATACAATTCGTCTGCTGAATACAGGACTTGATAAAGTTGTGTACAGCGGGACTTTTTCAAATAGATTGTATTTGAAGAAAAACAGAAAAAAATAAAAGAAATAAAGATGAGAAGGAAAGGAAGAAGGTAAAGGACAATTGCAGGAAAGATCTGAAATGTGGACGGTGGGCAGGGCCAGGAAATAGATTTGGGTGGGTAAAAGGAAGGAAAGAAGGGGGACGATTCGCTGTACGATGAAGAGACTATTGCAGACCGGGAATGAAAGAATTAAGCCAGTCAATTCTGAAACCTCCATTGATAGATATATACACACACACACACACACACTCACACACACACACACATATATATATATATATATATATATATATATATATATGCGCCAATGCCTAAATTCAGAACGTACTAAAACACAATGAATGTTTGAATAGATATACACATAGGTAATCCACAAGTATGTAAATATGTGTGGGTATGTATATACTATACAAGTGCAAGGATAAAACAGTCACTATACAATCATGGTGAGTGTACTGCTGATGTAAATATCTGCATGCAAATAAATATAAACACATTTAAACAATTATATATATATATATATATATATATATATATATATATATATATATATATATATATATATTTATGTGTCTGTATCTGTGTCTGTGTGTATCTGCGTCTGTGTGCGTCCGTATTCACATATGTATACATATTTATAGTTTCGTTGGTGTAATAGCAAGATAATAAAACATGAAAGGCGTACTAATACACTGTTTCTGCCCCGTGGCTGGAGGATTAACGTGTTGCTTACCAGTGCTGAGTGCTTGAACCTAAATGAAAGCCGAGAGTTGAAATGCTAATATTTGAATCAAACAGGCCTTTGAAGCCTGGCGCAACATGATCTGCCGATTTTATCCTGAGCATCTGGTGACATATTTGAGAAAAGGCTGGGCTTAGGAAACATCTATATACTGAATAGTTGGGGTAAAAGATAAGCAGAAAAAAGTCTGTGTAGATATATTGACTGAAATAGAAGCAATCCATGGGAAAAAAGTTCTCATACATCAGAGTTATCACCCAAAAGTTTGGTGTACGGCCATGAATCAAACTACTCAGCGCGACATTTAGTTTCCATTCTCGTTTTTGAAGTATTCTCTTTGCCTGCTGTCTGCACAATGGCTTACAAAGGGCTGATCTTATAGAGTGCAGTGGTAAAAGTTCGTGTACGATCGGTCCATGTGCACTCTTTTCTTGGCTACTCTTTGTTAGGATCTTTCACCTCAGTTTTTTTCTGTGTCTTTCTGTCCCTGTCTCTTACTGTCTTTGCATCTCCCAATTAATACATATATATATATATATGTATATATATATATATATATATATAGAGAGAGAGAGAGAGAGAGAGAGAGAGAGAGAGAGAGAGGGAGAGAGAGAGGGAGAGAGAGTTATAGTGAAAGTTAGAGAAAGAGAATTCAATTATGTTAAAGTACAGCAACTGTCATTTGACCGCATAAATAGATGTCGTCTGAGCGCCACCGGGGCTACCGTTTGTTAGAGACAGGGCTTAAAGGCGAAGAGACTATTTTCGAACCTTATGTTAAACTGGAGACTACGAGTGCTTGGTAGCGACAACACCATTGGTTTAATGGTTGGAAAGATGACAGATGAGCAGTGGAGAGGAAAAAATGCGGAAAAGACGAGACGTGGTGGGGGAGGTATTTGGAAAATGTGTGCTGATTGAGGAGACGAAGGAAATGAGGAAGGAAACCATCGGTCTGCGAAATTCAGGAATAAACAGAAGGAAAAGTGGTATGAAGAAACGAAGCGACTCGATGCAATGTAGAAAAAGCCAATAGAGAAATTGGACGGATATTAAGAAATACATTCAATAGGAAATGGGTGATATTCAGTGCGAAAATTGTTGGACCATTAGCTACACACGAATGCAAGCATGCACGCACAAACAGAGAGCAGTGCTGGATATTAAATTTTAATACCCGGCTCTGATCCAAAGTTTGCACGTGATAATTCTTGATCCCATTATCCAGCAAACTTAATACACGTAAATACTTATAAATACGTGAGTGATATATATATATATATATATATATATATATCAATAGCCATCAACCAAAATAGTAGCCAAATGTCAATATTGGTTCCTTCAGTTTTCAAGTTGATCTGGCTGGCTGGCTGACTGGTGAATAGGTAGAAGGCTGAAAATGTAAGCCACTATTCTCCACTTTGTTTTAAAAAGGTATATAACCTCTCGGCCACTCAGAAAGAAAATAATCAGATATGGGTGTAGGTTCAATTCATCAAACTAAATTGGTCTCTGTTGCTTTCACGCTTTTTATCTCAACATTATGATGCTTTAGTAATCCAATTAAAGGCAAGATAAGTAATTTAATTCGTGTATCACCCGTCCTCAAAATTTTCAATCAGCATGCAATCAATGAGATGTTGATCACCTGATATTTCTTCTCTCTCACCCTCTCATTCTCTTTGTCTTTCTTTATCCGTCTCTCTCTCTCTCTCTCTCTCTCTATATATATATATATATATATATATATATATATATATATATATATATACAAACATTTCAACTGAGTGTGAGAATTTCCTGGAAACATCATCATCAGATAATTGAAGCATTTACTAATCAATACAACTTGTTTTCAAGAATAGGTGCCGTCTTAATTCTATATATATATGTGTGTGTCTGTGTATCTGTGTGTATCTGTGTGTCAGTGTGTGTGTGTTCTTGTAAACAATAGAATATGCTACTGTTATGCGTTAAATGCTTTTGTTATGTCGTTTTCTTTTGTATTTATGTGGAATTAGAAAAATCTCACCATTGGATAAGTGACTACATTTGTCAAATACTAAGACCACAAATATGAATTGGGCTTACAGAAAACCTTTTAAATTAGCGAATGGCTTATCTCAACCGGATATTAGTTTGTTTTTTGTTTTTTTTGTTAATTCCGTTGCTCTTTTTTTTTCGTTTGAATTTTTTTTTCTTTTCTGCTTCTACAGGATTTAATCAATGATCTATTTCTTTACGATTGTTCTGATTTATAGTCATTGAATTCTAGATTTTAATTTCAATTTTCAATACATTGATTATATCCTGATATTAATAACTCATGCAAAAACCCTTATGATTATCTGTACCATTCAAGCAGAGATGAAGAAATAATTAGTCTTCCTGAAAAAGGATGCATTAAAATTGAAGACGATCACAACATTATCGTAGAACAATAGTGTAAAAAGTTCCTCTGGTTTATTTGCTTGGATTCTCACTATAAATAGGTTTAATGAAAAAATTATCAACCGTTCTGTTCCACAAATGTCTGCCATGTTTGAAGCAAATTTTGCCTGGTTATCTAAGTAGCATGTAGTGTAATGTTAAGTTATTATCGTTTTACGCCTGTCGACTTATTCTGGACACTCCTTGTCAATTTGTGTCTTTTATCCTTTTTATTTGGAGCAACCTTTGTTTGGATCAATTATTGAACTGAATGACTATACCGCTGGACTGACAACAAATATGATACAGGCTTTTCCACTGGGAAAATGACACATGCAACATAATCTCCCGTCTTTACCATAGCTGACAATTATTTGTTAAGGTATTTTGCAAGCCGTTCTGATTCACAAATACTCACTTTAAAATCAGACAGTCTATTATATCTTATATCAGTATAATTCGATATCCAACTTTTTATGGGTTACCTTCATGAGTAGAGTTTGAAATAGTATAAATATGTTTAAATTTCTTCCCTCTTTGAGCTTCTCCAAGTAAATAATTCAAATTACTTTTTTCTTATAGGGGGACGGGAATTCTGTTCCCCCTTATATATATATATATATATATATATATATATATATATATATATATATATATATATATATATATATATATATATATATATATATATATGTATGTATGTATATATATATATATATATATATATATATATATATATATATATATATATATATATATATATATATATATATATATATATATATATATATATTCTCTTTTTCCTTCCTAGTTTATTTATTGGTCAATGATATTGCTTTTTTTTTATATTTACAGAGTGGCGATATTTTACAATCAAAGACTTATAAAATAGCAGGAGATTCTGTCGACACTTTTCATAAGTGCACTGTTAATGCATCGGCTCTTTGTGATATTTTTCCTCTGTGGAAGTAATTTATTCTTTCTTTAATCTGTTGCCCAGTGTTAGTGAGGTCTTTTATATTAGGGCACAAAATAATTATAGTGTTAATGCTAGTAGTAATGTTGCTATTATTATCTTCAATAATGATGATGGGAATAAGATGGGTATGGTAGGTAATTTCTGTCTACCGGTATGTTGGGAATTAAGTTATGATCTTTTTAATACAAATGTTTAGCATTACACGCACTCTGACGCTACTGCATCTCTTATATTCAATAATTCTGCTGCTTCTTTTCTATTTCCAAAGGTGAGGATTTCAGATTTCTCATCGCTTAGGTAGTACAGGGTTCCAATATTCTGGCAAGTGTGTTTGTTACATTAATTTCCATTTTGCTGTGAGTGTGCGGCTGCTATCGAATAGTCTTCAATATTATATTGACAGTGATAAACCGTTTTTTTTTGTAATTTTCATTCATAAATGATGATATCAACACAAGATCTCATCATCCAAGCAATATAATCAAAATTTCTTGATGTCATCAGAAACTACGGTATTATATAATCCCTCAACTAGATACTATTCAGCAATATTGGAAATAAATACACTGAAGCTCTAAAGAACAGAAGTTTCACCAAAATTAGTTTTATGGATGATCAGAATAACAGAAAAATGACCATGAAGTGTTTATAAAAAAAAGACTGCTAGTGGAAGAAGTATAAATAAACCAAATTGCAACTGTACAAATACAAACAGGTGCAGATTGTAAATCAAATGTTTTAAATTGATTATTGGATATTGAGCTATAATATCAACTCATGAGAAATCTTAAGAAGTTGAATGTCTATACTTTTTTTAAAAGACGTGTTTCAAAAGGAGGAATGCCTCTCCAATATAGCCAGGCACTTAAACAAGATTTCCAAAATCTGATTGTGGAGCAACTTTTTGATAATCGTTGTAGCAAGAACGTGTTCTCTAAATGACTTAAGTAAGCTAGCTCGATATATAGTAATGTTTTTGTATAAGTTGTATGCTCGTCAATACCAGCCTTCTTTTTAACATGATTTTTGCAAGTTGGGCCCAAAGCATTGTTTCATACATACAATTTGAGGAGTGTTATTGAAATGTCAAAGTGTGGAATATTGTATATATGCATGGAAGCCAGTGCACAGGTGTTATTTCTGCTTTCCTATGCACATTTAGAGTAGGTTGGCACCATGCAGTTCTTCCTGTTCATTTCCATATTGTTTACAAATACTTTCCTAGTTTGCATTCCTGTGTGTGTTTGTTTTTTTTTTCTCTCTTCCGAACAACTAGATTATGTAGCTACGCCGTGAGTTCAGTTGAATTTGCGAGAGATTGCAAATTATCATAAAGTAAGCCACTCATGAATATGTATTATATTTACATTGAAAATGTGTTTGTTAACACTATTATTACTTTCTCTGACTAGGCTGATAGCGTATTATTTATTTACCTCTGTCATTTTAAATGTAACGCTCTCATACTTAGATGGATCCTGGACGGCACGTTTGCTGGACATTTTGTATTCGCAATACGAAAAGCTGAAACAAAATTGTCTTTTCCCGAGACAGTCAACCAAAACTTTGGATGTCAAATAATCCTGCATGGCTGGTAATGTATGTAGGTGTAACGTGTACAGTCAAAAAGTAAACAATGACGTCTAACTGCTGCCTGAGTAACCCGAAAGGAGAGTATCTGTTCACATACGTATATTGTCTTGTCAGTGACGAGCCATGATGATTGGTGGAAATAATGCAGATGTGACAAGAACCTTTTTTTTTGTTTCCCAATCTGCTGCTACCATATAAAGTAATCCAAAATACACCATGTCATTGAAGGTGGTTATGAATCTTCCATACTTTTCTGATGTCATGAAGGACCAATTTGCCTCTCGCACAATCTTGTCTGTGAACCGTAATCAAAAACATACACTTTACTTGAGAGGAAACGGAGGAGACGGGTATTAGAAGGGTTGCTTTCATAAAGCGCTTTTTATGAATACTTTTTTTTTAAAATGTGTCAAATTAAACAAATATAAAACTGTGGATTTCAATTCTCTGATTCATCACAAAGTATATATATATATATATATATATATATATATATATATATATATATATATATATGTGTGTGTGTGTGTGTGTGTGTGTGTGTATTGCTCTTCTATAGGAATTGAGTCTCCTAGTAGATGAAAAATGTCCGTGTAATTTAAATATAACGCTTTAATTCAACCTTACTGCCTATCCAGCTACGTAGTCCGAAGGTCGGATATCGGTCTACGGGTCTGAAGTGAAGGTTTCAATTCTGCCTCGCAGTACTGGATGGGATAATGGAAAATCTATAGACACACTGAAAAGATGTAATTCATTGAAACAGTTGTCTCTAGATGATGCAATGATGTGTGTGTGTATATATATATATATATATATATATATATATATATATATATATATATCTTTGTGTGTGCCTGTTTATATATCTATATCTATATATATATATATATATATATATATATATATATAACTAAAAAAAATCCATACCAAGTACTGAATTTATAATTCAATTTGGCAGTTTTTAGGGAATACTATAGTGTTTTGGAATCACGCACTCCATTTCTTTATTATTATCAGATGTCGATAAAAAGCCACGATTTTTATTGCCGCTGGTACTGTCCCAAACTCTAAACGATGCCTTGAGCCAAACTTAACTAAACATCGTACCATCCATCATTCTATGTTTACTCATGTTTGCATGCAAAAGGATTTTTTCCAGCAATAGAAAGTGCGTGATAGTTCTCATCGTAATCCACCTTTGTCACAGTATCGTAGATCACCTTATTTTCCCCACTGGATGGCGTCCAATATTTAGATGAAAGTTTATATTCAAACGAGGGCCAAAGGAACATCGGGCTATCCCGAAACACCTCATCCGGGTGATACAAAGCATCCGTGCAAAGCGAAAAGTTTATACATACAGAGAGCTCATCAATTTTGTTTGCTGTTCGTCCGCACACTGTGCACATAGAAAAACCAATTGCCGTTCCGAAATTGAGGATTCTGCCTGAATGGAATATTTGGCTTCCTGCTTGACTCGTGCGCTCTTTCATCTTAGCCGTTTCTCTCCATCCCGGGATATCCAGTACCTTTCGGCATGTTAGATTATCGTGCCGACGGACCAAAGATGTGAATTTCTGCCAACATCATTTGCGAATTGCTACGAAGGGTATTTATCGCATAGCCGGATATGGAAGCATCGTTTGTATCCCCTTTTTCCCCCCTTTTCTATTTTCTTCTCGATTTGAATTGGCCAGTACCCGATATGAACCATGGATCCAACTTCGTTAGGCAGGCGATTACATTGCAGGAAAATTCCGTACACATATATTACTTTACTCACACACGTACAAGCACATGCACGTGTGCGCTCTCTTTATCTTTCCTTCTCTTTATTTCTCTCACTCTCTCTCTCTTACACATATACACGAACACACACACACACACACACACACACACACACACACACACATATATATATATATATATATATATATATATGTATATATATATATATGTACGTGTCGTTCCTTAGCTATCCAAAAGCGAAGTGTTCTAATAAAAACATTTGATGATTCGAAATGGCGTAAAGCAATGGAGCAATTACCATTAATATTATATGGGATTTTCAGAACGATCCAAACCCCAAATGATGATGATTATATCTTAGGTTGAGTCATAGGAGTTTGGATCGATGGGCAGTATAGTTGACCAGTGTTGGAAAGAGGACGAAAAACAAAGGCTAATCGATATTATGTTTCAGCCCCCTTTTTCTTTTTACAAAATAAAAAAAAGACCTAAACGGATCTGAAAACAGCAGAGGATACACGCACACACACACATACACACATGTATATATATGTGTGTTTGTATATATATATATATATATATATATATATATATATATATATATACACACACATATATATATACACACATACATATATATATATACACACACACATATATATATACGTGTGTGTGTATATATTTATATATATATATACACACAAATGGTTGGTCAGTCAAAAAAAAACATCATGTGACGAACCACGCAGTGTTTGGGTTGATGAATTTTGAAAAAGCAAATGCGTTGATCAGCGGATAAGTTTCTTCTCTTACCTTGGGTTTCGGTGGTGATCACTAAAATCCCGCATGTTCAGGAAAGAACCTACGACAAACTAAGTTATCAATTTTGCATTTGTTTAAAATTTGAGTTAACCCACGAACAAGAATGTACCTTCGAAAAGTTAGTTTTTACCGTCGACATATTAAGGGGTAAATTTCAACATATCAGTCATATAGTTCTATTGCTGCCACCTGTGAGTGTGAAAAAGGCATACATAGCTAACCACTTGGACTAACTTCGAAACTGAAGGATCATATATATATATATATATATATATATGTGTGTGTGTGTGTGTGTGTGTGTGTGTGTGTGTGCGTGTACGTTCGTGTGTGGATGCATGATGTGTATACACACATTTTTAGCTGGAACTAAATTTTGTTCAGTAAGGTGTTATCCTGTAACAAATCGAACAGATCCAGTTACTAGGTAGAGCCGTGCGGAACGAAATATGGTTCATACCGGAAATGTTTCCATAATCAATCCATTTTGTCGGATACAAATCGTTCACACACACACATACACACACACACACACACACACATACATAACTACATACATACATACACATGATTGTGTGTGTGTGTGTGTGTGTGTGTGTGCATGTGTAGGTGTGCACGGATGATTCCTGCTTTCAGATGGTTATGTATTATTTAATGTTCCCCAAAACACTTTAAAACCCGTTTCTGTGAACACAAAAGAAGCTAAAATAAACTGAATGGAAAGTGCTCCTGTGGGCAAACTCAATTAAATGTTTTTTTCCCCATCACATCTATTACAGCAAAGACGATAGAGTTAAAACCAAAATAGAACACACCTCTTCCATTGTTATTGTTCTGTGTTTCTTTCTTTTCTTTTTTTTTCTGGTTCAATCCAGTTTCTATCATTTTTTCTACATCTCTGTTAAGCTGCATCTCAAGTGTTAACCCTGTAGTCCATGTGATTCAACATCTTTTTCAGCTGCTAAACAGCGTTTTCCAAGTAGGATTAGGGCCATGATTTAAGGTTCCTACCATATGATTGAAAAAGCCAAATATCTCTTGATAAGTACAATTGAATGACTCAACGAGTATCAATAATACCTGGAATCTATAACAGAGAAGATTGACACGTGATCAAGAACACTTAAGATAAAACGAATTTTCATGCAATAATCCTATCTAAACAGGCACTTACAATCGTCGTACAAAAATATGTCCGGTTTATGATACACCTCTGTTGCATATCCCATTACACAATCTACTACAAATAATGATTCACGCACTCTCAGGTTCTTGGTTCATAATTGAATGATTAACAAATATCGAATTCCTATATAAAAGTTTTAAATGACAATCAATTCAGGGGAAAGAGACATTGCCCAAATTTTGGAATTTAATATAATGGATCAAATTCAATGTTTGAACTATATTGGTCTCACCACCAGAAACTGTTTCGAAGAAAATTCACCCATAATTCTAATTTATTCTATTTGCTGTTTTTTTGTTTGTTTGTTTGTTTGTTTGTTTGTTTGTTTGTTTGTTTGTTTGTTTGTTTGTTTGTTTGTTTGTTTTTGTTAATCATCATTGCTATTCGGGATAATTACTAAACCAGTTGCTTACATAACCTTACACTTGTTCAATATACAATTTCGAAAGAATTAGATAATCGGCAATATGCACAAATCTTGCAGATGTTCATATATTTCTTCTGACATCTATCCTAAGTGTAACCCTGATACTTGAGTTGACAAATCTGTGAAACTACTTATCTTTGCTCATGACACCAGTACCATGAAGTTGTTCGGAAAAGACTCCAAACTGCTAGCAGTACAAAAGTATACCGAAAGCTTGCATGGTAGCTGAGATAATTGCCTATTTCCTATTGGCAACACTCGTCGGTGTTCGAAGCCAGTAAAATGTTATGTTTGATTTCAAGTTAGACGGGCCCTAATTTTCAAACTGGCGGATCACCAGCTTCCTACCTCAGTTCCTCGCATTTGTTTCCATGCCATTATAAGGACATCTCCGGAACATTTGTTAGATCCTGACGAATTTTCATTTGAAAAAGCAAAGAGGTAATTGTTTTCTTGTCAAACAATGTGAAACCAAAAGCCAATAAACTGGAAGGTGTATTTTGTACTTGTTACATTCATTCAAGGAGTGTGAAACAATTTCAATGTCTCATTATACGGAGTTATAAATTTCCGGTTCCTGCTATCAGGAAAAAATAGAAAACATAAGTTAAGCTTAAATTAGATTCGGAAGGAGCTGGAATTTCAAGTGCACTCAGTAACTTCATGACGTGCGAAGATAAATTTTCTTTCTGCAAAGTTGAGCATTTAATATAACCCTGAGCTCGAGCGAATGGAAGCAATTTTTTCTAGTTGGATTTGAATTAAATTTGCTATCATTGCAATTATAATTTCTTATTCTTTTTTTTTCAATTCCAAAGAGGAGACTATAAAATGTCAAAAATAAATAGCTTGATTACGTAAAAGAATAAAGAGAGATTCACCTTAGTTGATTGCTTTTGTGGTGAACAAGTTAACGGCTCATTTCACATGGCCCCAAAATATTTTAAGAATATTGTCTTCTCCACGGTTGGTATCATAGAATCACATTGCAGTTCAAGTTGGATCCTAGAGACAGGTTTGGTTGTAACATTTGGCAACAAGATCAAGCCATTATCAGTCATGAATGGTTATTGAAAAAGTCGGGTCTCAAAAACATTGATAAAGATTTTTCAAAGGAGTAATTAGGTACCATTCTTCTATGTTACTGAAATTCGTAATACGTCATGGGTAGCATATAAGGTTAATGCTAAATGTTTTCATATTTTGGCGATATAAATTCGGAGAGGAATATTCAAATATCAGGAAATAACATTGGGCTTTTTTTTTTACAATCACTTCATGTTTCTACCGTTCCAAAACTGCATTTGAGTTAAGCGGACCATCAGTAATGTATTATGCAGAGGATAGATAGAGTATTTTTAGCACAAAAGGAACTGGAGGAATTCAAAAATATTCGACGAGGATGGATGGATACATACATACATACATACATACATACATACATACATACATACATAGATTGATAGAATGTGATCAGTTGTGCCTCGTAGAAATAGCAACCTAGTCACGACAATTATGGATAATGAACAATCAAGAGGTAGGCAATGTTTCTGATCTCATTTCAACCATCCAAAACTAAATTCATTGACACATGGACTTCGTTAATTATCTTGTGAGTATATGGACTCATTTATGCACGACACGTACACAAAAAGAACCCCAATATTTATATATATATATATATATATATATATATATATATATATATATATATATATATATATATATATATATATATATATATATATATATATATGTGTCTGTGTGTCTGTGTGTCTGTGTGTGTCTGTGTGTGTCTGTGTGTCTGTGTCTGTGTGTGGGGGGTTTGCTTGGTTTTGTTCATAATGAAAACCGACAAAAGCTTAAAAAAAAGTAAAAGAATACATTTCTTCAGTTCAGGCCATAATTCTAGAGAAAGAAAACAGTCATGAAATGACGGTGGATAACGATATTATTGGGAAGCATTTGGTATAAATGTATTCATAACGAATAGCGAACTGAAAAGCCACGAAGTACTGCTGCAGAACCTGCACATACAAAACCATACGAAATTTAACTCTGAATAACACAAAAGGCGATGCAGACACCAGTGTTTTGGATAACTTCAGGAAGCAATGGTCCTAACAGAGGATTAAGGTGAATAATATCGTACAAACAACAGATTGAATATACAACAAATACATTGCAATATTTAATGACAATAGATGGAGAAAAATGCTATCCAGTTGGTACTTGCGGTAGGATAAAACTAGAGGAGGATGGAGAAAAAAGATAAAAGAAGTAAGGCCTTTGTCAAGTAATGAAATTATAACACTCATATATATATATATATATATATATATATATATATATATATATATATATATATATACGTAAAAATACATAGGTAAACACACTTATATACCCATTAACATATAAATATAGTTGAACGAGTGTATGGACATACATGCATTTAGGTCGATAGCTTCCGCAAATTCATTTCGTGAATATTCACACACGCGCATGCTCATGTACATACCCATACATCGACACACAAACACTCTCACACAAACAAACACACACATACATACACACACACACAGACACACACACACATATATATATATATATATATATATATGTATATATATATATATATATATATATATATATATATATATGTGTGTGTGTTGTACATGTTACAGTGAGGTAGCACTTGCAGTAGTAGAAACATGTCATCTGTAATATTTTCTATAAACTCACTCTCAAATAGACGGATTTATAAATATTACCAATGATAAATTTAGGTGACGTAAAACAGATACGAAGTTTTTGTTTACAGCATCTAACAATTCTTTAGAATAGATTAGTAATAGCAGACTGGGATACATTGCTGAATATTTAGAGAGATATTCACAGATAAAAGATATTTGTCTTCAAATCTGTCCAACAATTTTCCAGGTTTTGCTAAATAGCGTAGACACACACTGAAATATATATATATATATATATATCAACCGACCAAGATAAATACCTAAAGATTTGATCATGGAAAAAAATATTGCGATAGCTATTCACGCATTGAATAATTATGCGTATGAATATAGATATTCGCTGACTGAAATGCACGTATAGTGTAAGGCTTGAATTCCTGATGTTACCAGAATGAGGTACGCTATATTAGACATGCATAGATATCAGTAGATTATCATAAATATAAACTGACGTATAGCTAGAGACGACAGTAATTCGGGAAAGATGCAGATAGCACACCTGATGTTGCAAGATGATGGTCTGCTCTTTTTATTAAATATAGTATCAAGTGGAACATGCCAATGAAAACCGCTTTTTATGAGCTGCTAAAATATTGGTAACCACATTACTCAAGTATATATTAGCTAAATATTGTCAGCTCATGAATGTGACATGTGGTTTTAGGCATCTTTCGTCACTCGCCTAATTTCATTGTACACATCTGTCATATCTTCGAAAGAGCGAAAGTAAGGAATGGTTTCTCGGAGAAATTCAAATCGGTCGTATTCACGAGTTTATATGTATTCACCAGGTGACAACTCCTTAGAAGCGTCCAATATATTTGATCTGTTTTAGCAGTGTTTATGTGCTAATGTGAGATATTCACCTGATGACAAGAGGTATAAGAGGGAATCTAGAATCAAAAATACCTGCGTCATATTTCATTCAATGAGTGCTCTCTGTTTTGAGTGGTTTCTTCCTCTCTATGATGTTGTTACCAAAACATTTCGACTTGTCCATTTTTCAACCCTTTCCAAGTATACGGTAGTTAGGTATGCAATCTGTGAGCAGAGAAGGATATTATTTCTCAGCGGAAAATAGTGATGGAATATAGTGGTCAGTAATTTACAAACTGGAATAGTGATTTTCAAGTGCGTCATTCATTCTCCCATCAAAGCTCACGGATGGTTCCAAAATTAACACGGGTGGTTATCCAAACATTTTAGCTCAGTGAAGAAAAACATGGCGTTGAAATCCCTAGTAACCGGACATGATGGTATTTTGAACCTCACTTTCCAATGGTATCCCCTCCGATTATCTTACCAAATCTCAAAGTGGGTATTGTGTACAATTATGATTCCGTATAGAATCCACCAGTCTGTATCCCTTTACATTAAACCTTGATTTTTGTATGTACTCGAGTCCGATGGTTTCCTACTCATTAACTTATTTGCATGGAATGTTTCAAATAGAATATTTTATAAAAGCCTTCCGTTTGTAAGAGCTAAACTCTTGAAGAGTACCAACTATTACGATGTTTAAATGGATTGATCACATTTGTTCAATAACGGCTATTTTTTCCCTCCCGTTTTTCCTGCATTTCTTCGAGACTAGATTGATAACAACAGCTGAAAATTGATCATCCATAATATTGTTATACCATGATGAAGTACACATGAAGGTTGTTCGATTATTCGAAGTTATAGATACTATATTTCAGATTCAAAGTTCATATTTGTTATTACATGTAGATATAAGTATTATGATTTACATTCTGTCATTCCCCTTCGATCATTTTATTTGTTCAGTCATTCTAATTATTTTTTTCAGTACATAAAAACCAGACGAACTTGGAATGAGCGTTTTTATATCATAAACAATTTGCTGAAAAAGTACACACGACTAGATTTCTTCTCAATTTTTTTCTCTTGAGAATCCATTGCAGCAGCATTTTCCAAACATATAAACGTAGTAAGTTTGTTTTTCATTAGATATCTCTAATAGTCGAGAGTTAGACAAAAATATTGTTTATTCACTTGGGGCTCGACCGTTCCTTGCTAATAGATGTCCGCCTTTCCTCTCAAAATAACCACTGCCCGTTCGGGTGGCCTTTTGCAAGCAGTCTAAAAATATGTCATCGAGAGGTTATCTTGTTGAGACACTTCTGTAAGATATTTCGAAATCAATGCATAATTTATAGCTTAAATCAGAAAGTTCAAAAATTATTAGATCGTATCTCTTGTGCCAGGAAGGTTTTGGTCGCTTGGCTTCCGCTCACATTGTCGGAAGAAAATTCGGATTCTAAACAAATTTCAATCATTATCGAAACGGAGAAATCGTTACAAAATTATTCTGACCAAAGATTTGAGGAGTTTGCCATTAATCAATAGGACCGCACGTATACAAGCAGACAACATGGAGCAGAAGGTGTACGGTATCCTTGCCTGCGGAAGACAAATCTTCGAAACAAGATTGTAAGAGGAAAACTCTCATCAAGCGTAATCAGGATGCCTTTTTTATACATATTAATCAACAACTAAATGCATTCCCAAGTAGATGAGGTACTTGTCATGCATATGAATGCAAATGTAATGCAGGAATTACGGCTGAATCTGAAGTATATATTCATACATAATTTATGTATGGAGAATGGATGTAGATCTGACAAAATGTTGGGAAAAGTTGGCGATTTTGGGAAGGAAGGAAGACTTGGGACTAGGTTCCGTACTCTTCACCCATGTTTGGTTTTGTCAGTGCTTTTGATGCTAAAGTTGTTTTTTAGGTAATGGAGAAAACTCCTGAAAGTCCTGAAAGTTGGAAGTTGTTGGGTATAAGTGGACACAGGTGGAGATATTATTTCCTTATATGTAAAAGAGAGACAGAGAGAGTTTTTAAAACATGTAAGTTAGATATTCAAAAAAATAGATGTTCTTTTAAACAGATAAAGTTGTTTTGAGGATTGGAATGGGAAAGTTTTTTGTTTTTTTTGTTTTATTTTTTTCGGAGTTAATAGTTGGCAGAGTGAAACAAATGTAAAGAATAACACTTTTCAATTCAAAGTACTGAATAGACCTTTTCCTTCTCTCCAAATTGCCAACTTCGATTTACTAGAGTGAAAGCAAGGCAAAGTGATCTTTTGAAATTTCCATTAAAACAAGTCATTAAGCTACAAAGGCAAAGAGCTTCCATTTAATAATGTTTCAATATCGACCTTATTAACATCCCTGTGAAATCAAATTTTCAGCTGCCTTAGGGGATACTAGAAATCAGAACTTTTTTTTTACTTCGTCTTTTTTCGCAAACAAACTCAATGATATATTTTTAAATCTCGTTTTGTTTTCCATCCATTGTTTTTAATTGGGTCATATTTACGTGAGAGAAATTGTGTAAGTGGAATAATTTGATGTCTACCAAAGTTCATTATAGACACTCAAATTGCTGTTATTAGTTCGTAAGGACAATGTAACTCCCCGATTTCCTCTCTCCCTTACCTTGCACCTGATCTTACAATCACTCACCACCGACTTTACATACAGGTATGATGGAAATGTATTATTGCTTTAGTTTCTTTTGTTTTACCTATCCAATGATATACACGAAAATGACTCATATGGATAGTTTTCCATAGAAACTTAGGCAGTTGGAAAGCAGGAGAGAGAATCTTCAATGTAAAACTTCCAATTCTAATTGTATTACACCTAAAGACGTTAAAAAGTGCCTCTAAAAAAATGAGAAGCTATTTCACCTGTATACAAACAATGATTTCCCAGTTTCATACGCAACCTATCCATATATCTATCTACAAATCAATCTATTGATCTGTACATATATCTTGTCTATTTGTGCATTACTTTATTAAAATATGTTTGGTAGAAGACATACCTAAATATCCCGATGAGTTGTTTCAGATTCCCTCACAAGTAAACGTTCGTTGATATTTTTATAAAAGAACTGAACAGAAGGTTTTAACAAGGCTTTCGTTCAGTTATTCTCAAATCCAAGACTTCATTGACCTTCGGATAACCACAATTATCGTTATCAGGTAATTATCAATTAGATTCCGAAATTTTGGCAATGCATTATTAATGCAGCTGCATGATGTCATGCACCGGATGATTAGCAAGTAAAAAAATTCTTTGTAGAAAATGTATCAGTTGTTTGATAAATGCGAAAATCCTGGCATCAGAGTATTAATTAAAGAAGATATTAGACGGATATGAATTCTTTATTTTGAAAACAATATGCCTCCAGCATCTGCAAAAGATGGTTTCAGATTCTCCATACTGTTGTGAGTAAGCCGAGACGAGCGATAAAAACCAATATGTTAGTTGCCTTTAATCAAACAAAACACACAAATGAATATATTAAATAGTGAGGGTTCTAATGTAGTACAGTCGAAGTCTTTCTGTAGAAATCAATATAATTAAGCATAAGCTGATAAAAAACACATTGAACTTTTGTTAATTAAATTAGTACATATATTTATCAATGATCAACTAAGTTCCTTGACTTTCTAAAACTTATTCAAACATTCCAGAAGTTTTCTAATGCAATCTTAATGAAACAACTCTTGCGTTGGCACAGTGAAATTTTCAATGGAATTTTGATCATCAAAGACATCAACGATTCTTTAAGCAAATAAATAATCCACATTGATCGACACAGATGATAATATTTTGGTGCTTAGTCTGCTTATTATACAGTGTAGAGAAGGATCTACCATTTTAACTCCATCATGATTTCATGGTGCCACAGAGAAATGCAAGGTACTATCACTTTCCAGTCTGTCCTGAGGATGGCTTTCTATTTTCAATTATAGCTCTCAAAATTCAGAGATGACGGCTGTAACACCTTACATTAACAGTTCCATTGGGTTCTAATAATTCCTCGTAACCCACATCTCCCTAATCCGACAAAATAACTAGCAAAAACAATTTTCTTAGAGGTTATGTTTTGTTGTTGATGCTACTGGCGGTCGTTGATCGACCTATGATATGCAACTGTTCGGATCCTAGTAGTGAAGCAAAATTTCACATGCATTGATAATTTTCGAAGAACATGATTATCAATGATTGGCAAAAGTTGGGTAAAAAGACATGATGTTTTTATGTGCAATGCTCCACTCTAACGATTCATTTTCCTGCTATATCTTTGCTATGCGTTGCATAAGTTTTATGACTTTGTGATGGAAATGAAGTTTTTTATCAATTAATTCCGGCGTTGCTTAGGCGGGGCTATCATCCATGAAATCGTCACATCCAAATATCTGTGCTCTACAACCATTTTGTCCTCCCATTCAAATTTATCTTGAACCTAAAATTTACAGCTTCCATCGGCTCCATCAATCAGATCTGCTTCTTGGGTGCCTTACCAAAGTTAAAAATGGCACACCTGCAATACCACTTATGTATCTTGCTTTACCCTCATTTTTACCTTCAGAAAATTCAAAACCAGTTTTCAGTCTTTAGTTGCTGTTATTGTACTGAGAATTAAGACAGACGTTAAAGACACATGTGCATGAATCAAACAAGGAAAGGACGTATTTTATACAAAAATGTTTTCCAATTTTATCCACCTTGGTGACAACCAATCTCCATTAATCACTTACATATAATAATTTCTCATCAAAATTGAGGTTGAAGGTTATCAGACTACAAAAATTGACCTTATACGTGTGTGTGTGTTCATATAATATGCCGACATGATTATAAGTTAGATTAGGATGAACCGAAATTCTTTGTTCAATACACTCTAATCAATAATGTTGGAGAAAGGTTACGTGTCTGTAATTAATTTCTACTATCTGGTACTTTGCATGTGGTTTACCGAAAGGAAATCAAATCATGTGAATAAATAGTATATCGTGTATTTCACGTCCAAGTTCACTCGCACACCCACTCACTCTGCCTCTCTCTCTCTCTCTCTCACACACACACACACACACACACAGTTCTATCCACACACAGTATATGTTTATAGCAAGACACTGTTCGGGAATTTTTTTTTTCATCATTTGTATATTTCTTCTATTTTACTGGTGTCTTGCTAAGGAATGAAGAACCCCTGAAATGGAAATGTGGCGTGTTGAAGCCAGACTGGCAACCGTTTTGGATAGTTTTCATTCTTGGAATTTTCGTGCAGACTTTTTCCGAGTGACCTCAGGTACTTACAGGAAGAAAATAGAGTGTCAAAGCGATTGTTTGTTTGAAAAAACGAAAAGAAAAAAAGATAGTTGGATTCTTTGTCGAGAGGCTTTCAACAAGTAAGTGGAATTGATCTATGTCGCGTAGTTTGCGTGTGATTTCTCCCTTTCCACTCCCACCACGAATACTAACACTGTGTTCTGTCTCCTACCCCGTCCCTTTTGTCAATAGAAATAAGTAATTATTTTATTTGAACTACTTTTTCGTGGATTGAAGATTGCCTATGTTCTCACTTGTCAAGAAAATCAGACTTGAAATTTTGGCGTTTTACCTGATTGATTTTCTAACTAAAAATCCCCATCTTCGCTGCTGATTATATAGTACGTATCAGAGCTTCTCGTTGGGAGTTTCAGGGAGATTTTTTACGGTCTGCATTGATATAGAGTTTTCAACCCAACCATAAAATTTCCTATGTATATTTATTGTTTGAACGTACAGTAAAATAGACCAGGTACCTCAGTGTCTGCAGGAGCAAACACTTTGGCTCTTGAAACTTACGACCAATAAGTAGAATGATGAGGGATCCTTTTTCATTCTAGGTATCACAGTAAAAGGAATAAGTTCAGTGGGAACAATAAGTATCCATTCGGTATGAAATATTGATCCCTTCATCCAAGACTTGTTTATACGTGTTTTTCAGGTTGAATCAATACAACACCCAAGATACGAAATAGTCTATGATACACACAAAACTTGACGTAAATATGTTATTTATTGAAGGACACAAGCAAAAAGTATAAAGAATCTTTTGAACACAGAGCGTGTGTGAAGAAATGCATTCGATGAAACAATCTTTTTTTTCACGTTGTGCGAATACTTTTTGCCCAACATGGTGTAGATATATTGATGTAAATATATTAACACAACCAAAAGGCTGACATTGAAGTCGCCACTGGTGTCTTTAACTATGGTCTCTTCGGTGAATTTCTCTCTATGGATGACTTATCACCCGGGACTTGAAAGCTAATAGGCTACCCTAAAACAAATTTCAATAGTTTCAATAAAGCTGACGGTAGAATTATTTTCATTCTTCAAAAAATGGATTTATTAGAGTTGCACATCTATAAAAGTAGATATGGCCCCATTACCTCAAAAGCTGCAAGGATCCCTACAATATAAAAATAATTAAACAGATTTCGTGCTTATTCAAATATTCATGAACAATATATTTCTCCTCAAGAGTAACTTATATAGTAAGAAAAATCTTGTTCATAAGTACTAGGAAACGCACAAAACCAATTTTTCCTGATATAGAAGGGTCAACTATGTATTCTGAACAAGGGAAATCAAAATTAATGTTCATGTTTCCTATTCTCAAAGCAAAATGAATATGAGTAATGGCAGATTGTCATGACAGTTACTATATATGTGTGTGTGAGTGTGTGTGTGTGTGTGTGTGTGTGTGTGCGTGTGTGTATGAGAGACAGAGAGGGAGAGAGAGAGAGAGACGGAGTGTGTGTATACAAAATGTGAACACCAGATAACGATACTGCGCTCATGTAATTTATGTTGATCCAGATCAAATGACATAAACATTTCACATATATTAGCCAATCAGCGATAAACAAAATAAAAGTGTCAGTTTGATTGTGTCTTCACTTCGCTGTTACACATTGTCCGGATTAGATATGGTACAGTGACGTATTAAAATGAATGGTTGATCTGAAAAACTTGAAACTCGCACCAGTTTTTCTGTGAAATCTAACAGAATGAATACTGATTTTATAATAACAGTAAATAAAAGGGGATGATTTGTACCTAGTATACAAGATGTCTATTAATGATCAAAAAGACGTCCCGGTCGCACAGCCATGTTCCACTTGTGAAATCAAAATATCGTTTGAAATGATCAATAAATAAGCATCAGAATATTGCAGAAATGGAATTCCGTATCTGAGAACGGATACATTATATGTACATCAAATGTACGTAACTAAAATTTGATTGCAGTTTTATTCAATGCAAAAGTCGATAACTTTTGTATTCATTCTAATAGATTGGACTAAAAAAAGAAGCCAATTCAAATGTTCTATATCCACTTTCGACATTAAACATTCGAAACTGAATGACATTACACTCAAATTCATGTAAATTTGTTGAGGACCCCTTTCCATCTCGCCTGACAATGGAATGACGCGGGAATGGCTTCAACAGGATGCGAGGTGCGTACTTAGTTGATTCTGTGATGCACAGTCGATAGAATCATCCTTTTGTATTTGCAGAGGTAGGTTGGGCGATGATTTGTGATAATTTTGGCTCCAGATAAGTTGTCATGAGAACGTTGAAGTTAACATCCTGCCGCCTTAATCCGTCGTTTAAAATCTGTGTTGTTCCTCTCCTAAACTGGTCGCCTTCTTATGCGTAAAAAGTCAAGATTACCGTGCTGTTTTATTGATCTCCGGGTGGATAAGAAGGCGATAAATGGTTCCGCAAACGATAATAATATTAAGTGAAAGTAAACCGCCACTACAGTAGTTTTCAATCGGCCTGTTTCCGATGTTAACCACTACGCCACTCGAACACCATTGTTCTTGCTAAAGCTGCAAAGCAAAACCAAATCCTCCGCAGATAAGAAAACGTGACTCTGTTAATTGTGTCTCGGAAGGGGGGAAAATTGACTTTAAATGCATCAATCGATAGTGTGTTTATATTGCTTACACCATGAACAATTACTGGGCGACATAACTTTCCAACAACAACAAAAAAGAAAGTAATTATCTTGAAAAACCACAAGCAGTAGACCAAGCTGAAGATATCGGTCATTAACTGTCTGTAGAAACAAAAGAGTTTTCGTTTTGTTTATTATCATTTTTTAATATATGAAATAGGAAAGATAAAGACTAAATCACAGACTGTCGTCATTAGTAGACGGAAAGAAATCACACAAAAAATAACCAAGATAATTTGACCTCATCCATTGAATGACCAAAATAACAATGGAAGATAAGACTTTTTCTGTTTATTTCCTCATTAGCCACAGTTTTTTGTTTATGCAATACGTTATTTCCTTACGTATTCTCTACTCTAATACACCAGGGCAACTTTTTATTGTCTGTTAAAGAAACTACTTTGGGCTAAACAAGATAGTTCGGTCTTACCGAAACGTCAATTTTAAGCCAAAAGGTAAAATCATCTTGAATCTCCAATGACAGGATTATTGCTTAACACACGAAGATAAGTACAAATAAGACAAGTGAATTGCAAATCAAATTGTTCTGGTTCGTGACTCTAAATAAACAACCACATTACCGACGGCCTTTGGTTGCACGCTACGTTAGGGGAATCATACTAATACTCATTGTTAAACAATATTCACTGAAACGTCTGGATTTACAAGGAAATATAACTACGGGTCAATTTTGCTAAAACTTCCATTTCAGACGGCAACCCACACTGACAACTTTTACAGATATTTAGATTAGTAAAATATCTTTTCTTTCGTTTCGGTCTAGATATTAATTACAGTAATTGTTCGATTTTTCAGCCTCCTAACTCCATTGATGCAGTTTTTACGCCTGATAAATGCATACATAACCAGCCAGCCTGACTAAAGAAATATATAGTTATGGTAGAGTAGTTCTCACCAAAGCACCCATAGGCTAACCCCTCGTCAAGCAAATGCCTCCCCGTGATAACTGGTTAAGACAGTGCTCAATGAGCAGTGGATTCATTCCTTTCTTAAAAACATTAATATTAGGTGAGGAAAGGCAGTAAAATTTGGAATTCGGTTCTCGTATCGATAACCGTTATACTCTAGCAAATGAGTAACGCCAAAAAACCAATGGTGAAGTAGCAGTAAGGTTGGTGGGCAGCGACAGAAAACTGATGACTTGTGCAGGTATATCTGGATTGCTTGCATCAGTTGTTGAACATTAGAAGTACACAATTCTACCAGTGAAGACTGAATTGATTTACATCACTAAAATGTCATTGCTAATCATTCTCATTTTTCGTCCTGATTAATGTTCCCAATGATAGATTGCATTTATAAAGCCCTGGTAGCGCGGTCTTTGTCCACATTCTGAGTGAATGACAGCCATATTATCTTTATAGGTGCACTTGAATGGTCATGAAGAGAGTAAAGACTTTGTTGATGATCCGTCGTTTAATGTTCTGTTGAATCTGTCATTTATCAGAAGGGACTGATAACTGAGTATAATTTAAATCACAGATACAACAGGTGTTTTTCTTTGACTGGACAAATTTTCATGTGGTTGAAAAAAAGGAAAACAGATATAACAACCGTTGATATTTTGGTAGTTGAGAAAAAAAAGGATAATCTGTTAGGAGTGAAATTATTGATTCTTCTGGATCCGTTGTGGAAGAATTACTTCGAACAGAAGTTAAAAAAACTGAAAAAAAAAACGGAATAATTTCTTTTTGATCCAAGAATTAGTCACGAACACGTCATCTATCCATCAGCAATAAAGAGAAAGCTATGTTCGGAGTACCCACAAGTGAACGAGTTGATTGATTTGAGGAGCACCAAAACAGAATTGATGAACGGAAAACAGAATATCTGCCGGTCTACTTCCTCAAGATTCATCACACAATGTACTCGTGACGCGTTTCTGGATCAATAAAAATTTCAAGTCATAGAAAAATTAATAGACGATCAGTTCGAAGTCCGACACGATTTTGATCATGCTGACTTATAGATTGATAGTATCGTATTGTTAGTAGATTGGATCGACAGTCTGCAGGAAAATATGTTCATTTTATGGGACTTTTTTTCGACTCATAAGAATTTTCATTATCATGGAGACTATGTTTCCCTCTTAGGAAAAGAAAATAGTGGAAGAGATGTTAAGTGAGCTTTCTGATTTTTTGTATAGGGTTATAGACTTCTGGTTGGATGTCCTTCGTTTACTTCCTGTTGGGAACACTGGCCATATTTTTTTTTATTGGATGAAAGGAACGCTCACATATACCCACAAACAAGGGTAACAAGACGACAAACAGTATATACCAGTTACGAGTAACCTGTCTCAAGATTTCGTAAAAGTTAACTCGTAGAAGGTAGAACAAGCCATCAAATGAACGAAAAAAGGAACAATCCTTAGACAAAATAACATCACCATCAACCCACACAACAAAGCAGGAAAATTCATCACCAGGAAACAAGAAATCCTTATCAACTAATGCCTAAGACAGAGTGAAATTCCAGAGGATGGGGACGCTTTATCATAATGTCATCACATGAGAAAGGGAACCTGAAAGATCTTGAAAACTACAGGCAATAGAATATACAAATAGCTGCATCTGCTATTTTAAATAATATTAGACTCGGAAATCTCCAAAGGCACTGATGATATCATACAATGAGGTACGGACTGTATATTTCAGAGTCTTGCAAATTATATAATGACTCAACAGTTCTTTCATCATTTAGAAAGGCAAGTTAAAACTAGCTCACCCACACTCTTCACAGCCCATGTTGACATGATTTTTCAAAACCTTAACTGACAAAATAAATAAGAAATAGACGACAAATGAAAAAAGACCCTTAGTTTTGCTGACATCGTGCTTTTTTTACAAAGGAAACTGTTTGCGTTCTTCAAGTAATGCTAGACGAACTGAACGAAGAGAGCAATAAAGTTGGTGTCCACATGAAATTTAATGGAACAAATGCTATGTACGAGGAAAATATTGGGATCAAAAACACAATTTTTTGAAAATAAAGCACAGACCTGTAAGAGGCAAGTTTGTGATACAGCAAGTTAAACTTTTAGGAACAAGAAAATCCCATTTGTTTAAAAGAGAGGTTTTCAACAAATGCTCTTTCTCAATATTCACCTATGGAGCTGAACATGGGACCTAACCAAAAGATTGACCTTTAGACTGAAAACAATGAGAAAACAAGGCTCAACATTAAAATGATAAATCACAAAACAACATAGTGTATTAAATAGCAGAAAAAAAAAACAGGAGCCAAGGATATCATAGAATCAATTACAAAAACCCAAATGTGCTGGTAATGTTGCAAGAATCTCATATATTGATGGGCATCACGACTCACAACACGGATCCCCGGGTATCATATGCAAAACTGAGGCGAAAGAAATGTAAGATGGCGTGAGCAACAAGAGTAATTCGGAAAGTATCGTCTCGGCAAAGCCAATGATTGAGAGATCTGACAAATTGGAAGGTCTATGTCCAACGACACATGATAAAAGACTGATGATGATGATGATGATGATGATGATGATGATGATGATGATAAAGTGATCATCTGATGTATCACATTTCGTTGAATCTGTCATTCATTAAATGATTAGTGTGGAGCAGAGTGTATAAAACGATATTTTTGTTCAATCAATATCCCTCGCGAGATTATGATCCACTATCATCTTCATTTTTGTCCGACGTTGTTACAGCTTAGACATCTGAACAAAATATGTTTGTCCGTGTGCATATCTTCGGCAAAAGGACACGATCCAATGGACAATCCTTTATATTCATTTATATACAAAACTATGGGACATTAATCGAGGCAGTAAGTCTAATCTTCTTCATTTTCTTATGAACTGAAGTCCAACATTCTTTTGTCAGTATTCACCTAATTTCACCCTTTTTTTTTCGGCTCTGGATGGTCTGTTCATTTTGCCGGCTCTGATGTTGCTCTCACTATTGATTCCTATCATTCTTTGGTTAGGGATTCTGTACCATGTGTTGATTAGTAGCTTGGAATATTGGTAGACGTATTAAATAACTTAACGGTACGCTGGTTTGCATCAGTTTTTTTTTTAATTCTCTCTCGTTGTCCCAGTGTATTTTCAAATAGCCATGAGAATTAATCTCATTCTTCCAATTATTATAGACAATCGTATCCCTTTTTGTAAACTGTGACTTTCATTTTTTTGTACTTGACACTAGTTTTTCATGTTGAATTGCCGACTACTCCTCATATTTCTTTTCTGTTTATATCTCTTTTTGTCCGCTCTAGATCAAGTCATGGTTTGGATATATGGATCTTTATTCGTTGTCTAATTCAAAATAAACATTTCAGGTATTGTTGTTGTTGTTGTTGGTGGTGGTGGTGGTGTTGGTGGTGTTGGTGTTGTTGCTGATGATGATGCTGTTGTTCCCAAATGTGATGTTTTGGTTGCAGTCGCACTTGCTGCAATTAGTTGGCTATTTCGTTTTCAGTGTAAAAACAGAATTAATTAGTATTAACAAAGTGTACATTTAATTGCTCTAAGCTGTTTTTGATCACAAATAGCTCTATCAGTAGGGTCATCATCACTTTGATCATACTTGCATCCTCAATCGTCTTTACCTCCATCAGCAGCTGTATTATTTCTCATCATCATCATCATCATCATCATCATCATCATCATCATCATCATCGTCATCACCCTAATCTATTCCAGAATGTAGCACTTCTCAAATTCCGATTGCAATTATCATTGAATGACGCACAAGATCTTTCATTATCCATATTTTACTGTCCCAATAAGCATCTTTATAATCAGACATAAGAGTAGTAAGAAAATTACGAGCTGGACAGGTGAAAATCCACTTGTGTTGACAAGTAACATTATCCATTGTCTCATATCGCTTCCCTTTTCTGACCTCAGCCAAGATCTTTTCCTCCTCTCTCTCCCCCAATCTTCGTTTCCCATCCATGATTTAATCTAAATGTTTTGCAAATATGGACTAATTTTAATGGACAGAATCATTGAAATTTCCCCCCCTCTCTCTGTCTCTCTCTCTCTCTCTCCCTTTCATCCTACCCCCTTCAGTAAACCACGTATCATTCTTCTGTTCATTTCCGTCTGAGTAGCTATTTTCCTTTTTCTTACCTTTCCCGACCTACCCTCCCATTAAATTGAATATCTTGGCTCTTTTTCTGCCTTGTCTTATTCTCTAAATAACTATTTAAATTTTATTTCCCTTTTTCAGTCGCTTACGTCCTAGAAAATCTACTTATGTCTCCCCCTGGGTCTTCGTCTTGTTAAAGAATACTCTGAACTCCTTACTCCTCTCTGTCTCTCTCTGTGTCCCTCTCTGTCTCTCTCTCTATGTCTCTCTCTCTGTGTCTCTCTCTGTCTCTGTCTCTGTCTCTGTCTCTGTCTCTCTCTCTCTCTCTCTCTCTCTCTCTCTTTCTCTCTGTTCTTTTATTGAAGTACATAAGATCGGTCCTTGATAATAAAATACTATTCCAAAAGAAGCAAAAAACGTCCAATCAATGTATAATAAAAAGAAAAAAAGACATACGTTTTCATTGAAAATACTTAAGTTTGCTGAACTGAATCTTAATCCAAGCTCATTATGGAGTTGCCATTTTTAAAACATAATTAATGTGAAGAAAAGAACAACGATTATACGTTCTACAAAAGTGCTAATATGCATGTCTGTTCCATTCATAATTCAGGGTTCCTAATTTTCCTCTCACTTGATTAGCAATCTTTCGACCAATCAGCACGTAACGGTCATAGACCCTGACAAGCAGGACGATAGTATGATAGTACAATATGTATGGATACTAATAGCATGTCAGTAATAATATGTAAAAATGCTCTCGTGAACACTATTGGTACAATTTCTGTAAGCAATATTATTGTCTGCTAGATCGAATCCCTGTTGTGAGTAAAGCTGATATTTCGTATTTTCATTCACAGACGAAGTAGGATACAATGTTTTTTTGTTTGTTTGTTGTTATTTTTTTTTGTTTTTTTGTTATTCCATTGATGGGATTTCAGAGAGTTTTTCCGAGCACTGTAATTACTCAACAACTAGCCATCACATGACATATAGCAGTCATGCAGTACAGTGTTGAGTTTGAAGTTGTTGGGTCTGAGGTTCTCAGGAGATCTGAAATACGCTAACTTCATGTTGGTCATCAAACGGAAGAATGCTCTGCATGTCTTAGCATGACAACAGTAATCTCTGAGACGCTAACTTCCTGTCAGACATTAAACGAAGTTCAAACGACCCAACGACTCTTTGCACAATTTTATGAAGTAAACCGGTGTGGTCCTGATTATTATCATTATTTATTCTAGTTTTCATCATGGTTTGCTGTTTTCTCATTTTACCAGTGCAGTCGTCAGGATGAATTCCTAGGTCGTGCATCCTTTTCGCTGGGATCTTCTGTTATGTAAGTTTTCTCTTGATGATGATGATCCTCATCATTATGACAATTGTGTTCCTGATGCTGATGTTAGTGCAAATGATACAGAAGTAACGCTAAGGCTTATGGCGTGGGATATATCGTCGAGAAGCATATTTTATATATTTCTTATGGCATTAGGAGAGCCGCTTTTTCATCGTATTCATTCATATGATAAATAAATTATTGCATAATTGATGATAAGCACCTATGATCCGTTTACGGACATTTTGTTACCTCTCACTGTCATTATTTATCTATTTATTCTCCTATCATTACCCCCATTGTATTTCTGCTGAGTTGTCCATTTTGCCAGTGAAAAACAACACAAAAATCATTAACGCATTTTATCTATTTTTTCGCATACATATACATTGAGACCTTTTTTTAAATTACTTTCCATAGAATCGTATATCTTTCTTCCAGGTGTCCGCAAATTGAATGAGGTTTTATTTCCACCTCTTTTTTCAGAATGGTCGGATATTCGCCTTTCAACCATTCTGTAAAGGAGTGAGATCATACTAGACATCTAATTAGATTTCGTAGGGAATATATTGGTTTCTGCAATCCCTATTTTTTAACGTACATTTCCTAATTCCTTCTTATTCAATTTAAAGGAACATCAAAGGGCAAGACTATCCTCTTTGCACACGGCTTTTTTTTCTTTCTGAATTCCCATAGTTCCATATCGTACTTATTGTCCCCCCAAGGTTCTTACTTTCAAGTTCTGAGCTTTTTTCTCTCCCCTAGACAACGCAATTTGCGATATTCGCAAGCCTTTTGCAAGATCTGGAAACCACAATATCGAGCATGTACCTGCGAGATTATCTGAGATAAAACATAAATCAGATGCATTTTGTTCAGGATTTCTAATATCTTCGTAGTTTACGGCAATAAATAATAATCGGAACCGGGATGAAGATGTTGTGTCCATTTGAGCCCGTCATATTCCTCTTGAAAAAATGCTTTAACATTTCTGAGTCAAAGGTCTTTGCGTATTGAAAGGAACTTCAAAATCTATGAAATGGGTGCATCGAGATACCTCGGTTTCATTTATTGCTCGTTTGTAGGAGAACCGATGCTTTAAAAAGTATGAGTTGATAGAGTTAATAGATTTGCTCTCCAATACGGCAAGTAGAAAAACTAATGTTAAGTACTGACATGCTTCCTATAAAATCCTCAGACATTAAGTGATGTGAACTCAACATTCGATTTTAAATAAAGCGTAAATGCTATTTTTTCCCAAACAGGCAAACTCACGCCTCCGGAAATATTAACTCGAATCAAACTCTCTTTAAGCATTCAAACAGATGGGAAACTGAGCTAAGATTTATATGAAGTCATTCCAAGAGTATATTTCGGGATATCTTGTCCAGCCTTTTATATTTCGTTGATTATATTAGAAACCCATTACGAAAATATTTTAGCAAAAACATCTTGCTTTGTTTTAGTTATATCCAATGTATTTCGTATTCTAAATACTGTATCGTTGTGTTATCTTTCCGCTTCTTTCTTCTGTGTTATTTTCTGAGTATTCATAATCAATCTGCTCACTTGACAGATGATGGATTGCTTTTTTGCATTGTCTTCCAGGATGTTTTAGAAGCAATCATCTGGATAAGAAATCAAGCATTCAAGTGAAAAGTACATTAAAAATGCATGCATTATACACGCATATGCAACAAAAGCTCTCTGTTTACGGCACACATACAGTAACACTAAAAAGAAAGCATGAAACTGTATCTTGGCTGCCGTGTACGAGCATGGAAATATATTTACTCTTGAGTCTGTAGCTCTACCTGATTGAAATTGAGAGAAGACAGCTTTCATTGATGTACTTCTTGTAGTATCATAAGAGACTAAATGGGAAACAGTGCTAATACGGGGAAGAAATGCCTGTCCGGGAAGTATGCAGCAACTTTGAATATTTTGGGAATCAGTAGCTTAATCACGGAAGCTCTTAATTGAGCCATGCACTGTGTGGTGGTAAAGGGAAACATTTTTTCATGTCCTGTGCAGGAGATTTTTGCAGAACATCGAATGATATGTACTTCCATCCACGAAAAACAAACGCACAGACATTTTGAAAAATCTGCACCTTGCCTGAATGAATTTCCTTAATCCAAGTGTATACCAGAACTCTCTAGAAGATTATCCGAAACTAACGAATAAGTAAACTATGTACTTTATCTGGATTTTTTTAATACCATAATGGTGCAAATTGTTGGCTCAAAAAGACCATAGAAGGGTGAAAAAAAATCTTTTGAAGAAAAAAAAGACATGGTAGATGGTATATTGTGTTGCAGCCATACAAATATTCAAAGTAGTGCTCAGAGATACACAAGTACACAAGCAAGCAGAGAGAGTAAAATATGTAGCCCAGTTAGCTGGTTGGTCACGCTGGTCCATCCCTGACCCCAATGATTCGATAGGGTGAATGATTTTGACACTTGTTATCGCGGACCCAGCATACAATCCTCATTGTTTATTTGATATTCCCTGATACGACGATTACAGTTGTTTCATGAGATACTTGGTGTTCTTTACTTGTACCATACAATATATATATATATATATATATATATATATATATATATATATATATATATATATATATATATATATGTGAGTGTCTGTGTGTGTGTGTGAGAGAGAGAGAGAGAGAGTATATGTATATATATATATATATATATATATATATATATATATATATAACCTAATGAATATATATATTTATATATATATATATGTATGTATATATATATATATATATATATATATATATATATATATATATATATGTGTGTGTGTGTGTGTGTGTGTGCATGCATGCATGCATGTGTATGTGCGTGTGTGTGTAGTTAGGTTTTTTTCAAGATAGGTATAGAAACATTGTGTCTGATATACTCCAGTCTGCACAAAGATTTTCATAAAAATAGAGACTCACAGATTTCAGCAGATTTACATGAAACTTTATTGACGCGATAAAAACTAATCTCCTCACTCCTTCATCCACATATGCAGACACTAAAATGCGAGGATAGGATATTATTCAAGACTTTTCCTCAGTATTAATCGAAATCTACTTGAAAAAATGTCCTATTCGCAAGGGGAAAAGAACGAAATATCACAATTATGTACCTTCAAGGGCACTAATATCCTTCTGGCTAGGAGAGAAAAAGTATAAAATAATAACAACAAATTGCTCAAGTGGCACGTCAGTAACTCTCTCTGTGGTCGAGTGGCAGATGATTCGGGAATAACCGGCTCGAAGGCTGAGATTTTTACAATGAATGCTGATTAGCACGTCATCTGAAATGCATTGATGAGTTTCCTCCCCCTGATCTGGAAGTGATTCATCATTCTTGACAGGTATAAAATGTGAAAGTTCTATTGACCTACTTGACGAAGATTGTTTGAGCTTAACTTACTTTTTTCTATGGAGAAAGAAGAAAACGTGCAGAAGCGTTTAAGCAAATAATCACAAGAAAATGTATATACGCAGACATGCACACTCACATAGACACATAAAATCGGTTTGTATTAATATATATGTGTACATATACATAAACATATATATATATATATATATATATATATATATATATATATATATATGTGTGTGTGGGGGGGTGTATGTGTGTGTTTATGCCTATTGATATATGTAGAAATATGTATACGTATAGATGTGCTTGAGTGCGTTTGTGTGTTCGGGAGTCGGTGTTTTCTTGCTTAGCCATGAGTTGAATATATCGAAAATCATCCCGTCACAAGCACATCTATGAATGATGAACTGAAAAGCAAATAAGCAGACTTATTTATTTATGCATATATCTGTGCAATATATATATATATATATATATATATATATATATATATATATATATATATATATATATATATATATATATATATATGAATGGATAGCATTGCAAGCGATCATCATCAGGGTGTAGGCACGGCGGTGGGATCATCGGCAATGGAGCCTGTGAGTGGAATAACCCTCCAGCCTGGGCAATTGTGATTCAAGGGGAAGTGCAACATATATATATATTTGCGTGTGTGTGTGTGTGTATGTGTGTGTGTGTGTGTGTGTGTGTGTGTGTAGTCTTGATCAATAAATTTATTTTGCCAGGTGAACAAATAATACGTACTGAGGAAAATGTGTGCGTCTGTCTACAGATGTGTTGATCAAATGACGATATGGAAAAAAGCCAAAACAGAATCATTGCTGTGGATGTTTTTAGAAATGTGTATTTTGAAATATATGTAAAACAGGAGAAAAAAAGTATTTTAAAGGGAAATTTTATGAGATTGAATAATTGCTTTTTATACCTTTGGGAATTGTCACCACTTACAAAGGAAACTGCCTGGGGATATAAAAAGTGTATCTCCTCTTAAGTAGTGTGTGTCCAGCACTTTGAAATATTCTTTCTAGTTCTTCAATATTCTATTCTGACTGTATTAGAAACCATCAAATAATACTGCCAACAAAATATCTCCAGTTTTTAAGCTGGTCTGTCTGGCTCTGTGTTTATGTACGTATGTATCACGGGCTGCACTGATTTTAACAAACTTGTTCCCCATTATGTCAAGAAAAATATTGTATGTTTGTTTTTCGCATGCCCACACACACATACACACACATACACACACATACTCAACTATACCAACACATGTTAGGTTTCTTAGGTGCATGTCAGTTTGAAATGTAAGTCTATATCCAAGTGATCCTTTAATTAGCGTCTGGAAGCATCAGGGCATTTTTTTCCATCAAACTTTGGGCTTTCTTGATGATCACTGTCCAACAAATGCTACAAAAAGTGATTTATCCACTAATCAGTACTTTTTAGAATTTTTCAGTTGATCACCCCGAACATTGTATGCTGACAAACAACGTTGGTCACATGACAGTTTCTATTGCATGACTAACTGGACTTCTTTTTTCTTTCATCGGTCTCTTGTTCACAGGGCCGCGGGCTACATGTTCTGCAAGACACAACTACTCATCACTCATGGCTTACATTAGCTTGGCGCGTGTGTATCTGTTTAATGCTAGCGTTCTTGCAAAGGTAGGTAAAAGATATCTGCGCAAAATTCTATATGAATATATATATATATATATATATATATATATATATATATATATATATATATATATATATATATATATATATATATATGTGAATGAATAATTTTTGTCTGCGTTTATCTCTCAACAACAAGATTGGAGTATAATAATGCGTGCATGGTGATCATCAACTCCGGATAAGTAATTTGCAGACCGAGTTCGAATTTTGGGTGGCACTGTCCATGTTAATTCGGCCTTAACTCCCATTTTGTTGCACTAATAATGTACATCATTACTTTTAGTTGCACTACCACGTCTTTTGTCAGAAAGGTCTCGTTTCGGGCACACCATTATGGTTCACGGAAAGAAAAATAAGTAGAATTTGATGGAATCATCCTAACATTGTTGCTTATTGCAATGATACCAACTTATTATTTAAGCCATTGTTGTCAACCAACAGAAAAACTGATATATATATATATATATATATATATATATATATATATATATATATATATATATATATATATATATATATATATAAATATCAGAGAGAGAGAGAGAGAGTCAGTGTCTTATCTTCAAGAACATCTTCTAAGCCAATTTTCATTCATTAAGCATTTCTATATGAACCACATTGTAAGATAAATCTAGGATGTAGTTGTATCAGCTAATGTGATGAGTACTCACTGGAGAGTGATTTCAAGTCAATATAGAAGCAACATTATGACTTTCAACATATATATATATATATATATATATATATATATATATATATATATATATATATATATATATATCAGACTCGGAATATCAAAATCTATGTGCATTTTTGATCTTACCCTCATTTTTGTCAACCGGCAAAAACATTCTTTTGTTGTGAATTGTAACGACAGCTGCTGTTCGAGCAGAAAAGGTAAACTGATGATGAGAGTCTGGGTAGATGCAAGAATAGAATTGGATGTTGCATGATGTCATTTTCCGGTCTACATCAAAGCAGACCATTTTGGCGTGATACGATGTTGATTAGATACAGAGAAACAGCTGCAACGGGTTTTTGTGTTCTGAAGAACGTTCCTGGTTGAAAGTTTCCCTGCCCTCCGAAACGACTTGTGAGCTGAAATGTCATAAAGCCAAAAAGCATTTAGCACCGATTTATTCTGGGGAAAAGATTTGGAGCGTTCCAGCCCCATATAAAATAATTGGCAAGACTGTGCGTTAGGTTTCGAGTTGTTTGAGTTCCAACTAGAAAGAGGTACGGAGTATGTTGGAATCTACTGCAAAACTGAAAATGATCTCTGTTTTCGCTTATAATCGCCTTCTTCTCGTAAGAGTGAGAAAGTTGCAAAAATAAATTTTAAAAATGAAAATGGCAGATACCAGTATTTACACTGAATGGTTTCCTATTTAGAAATATAGAGGAAAAAAGTATTCGAATGACAAAAAAAAAAAAAAAGGAAGGAAGGAATGGAGGAAGAAAAAAAGTCGAAATAAAGAAGTAAAGTGATTAGATAGAGAGGGGGGAAATTCTGGAATGGATTGAAGGAATTGATTGGGGGAAAAAAATCAAAAATTAAGGGAAGAAAAAGGAACAAAATGAAGGTGGGAGGAAGAAGGAGAGTGAGAAAAGATGTAGAAAAAGAAACAGAAGGAAGATGGGACAGGTCTGGTTAGTCAGTCAATGGAGACTGTCACACGACAAATACCTTTTGGCAGCGTCTTGTGTTAGGGGTAATCAATAGAAATGTGGAAAATGGGAATATCGATTGATAAGTCACTTCCTTTGCCTTGACCTGTTAGCTATCATCTAAAAAATCAGATTTTTTCAACTTAGAGACCAATTTATCATAAACTTACATTGCAAACTGTCCCCCTTGTGCTCTCGCACACACACACACACACTAACACATAGACACATATGGACACTAAAAAATCTGTAAATTTTGAAAATATCGGCACTTCTGCCCTTATGTTGCTGACTGTACGTGTGACTCATAGCCTGCCAGCCAAACCAACTGAAAAACGTAAGAAACCTATGTTGACAGTTTTTGAGATAGTTTTCGTCGACAGTATCACATACCTTAAGTGGAAAAACCAAAAGAAAGTAAGAAAGTATGAAACATTGAAAGAAGCGACTGATTAGGAATTCGTGTAAGGAAGACTAAATATCTATTGGAAAATAGAGAGAAATAGAAATGACGAAATAAGTTTAAAACAAAAACCCTGAACGAGCGAGCAGGAATATAAAAACAGGCATATCTAGAGAATAAAGTGAACGGGAAGTGGTGAAAACTATAAAATGCACAAAGGAAAAATAGACAAATTTGAGATAAAAAGGGGAAAAATCAATATTAATCGCATGAATAGATAGAGGAAAAAGAAAAAACGGAAAATATCAATAAATTCGAAGTGTAAATCAGATTAAAAAATACTTTCCCCAGAAAGTAACAACAACCAACGACTTTGCTAAAAAATATTCTGAAGACAAGTGTCATTAAAAGACAAAGACGAAACAGAAAAAGCGTATATGATTTGATTAGACTCAATTTAAGAAGCACTAAGTAGCAAAGAACAAAGAAGCTGAACAAAAATATTGCTTCTCAACTGAAAGAAAATGTCACTTGTTTATAGAGTCATTAAATCCACTAACCGAAATTTGCACTGACTGGAGAGAGTCAAAAGTTTGTACTTAGATTTTCCCTAGCAATATGATATATTGAAGGGTCGTAACGATTTTCACTTTGCTGTCGTTAAAACGATTTGCAGATCACTGTCCGTTAATCAACGTATGGTTTTCCGGCCTTTAATCATCACCCACGCACATACTTACACACACATACACCTATGCACACACACCCATGCACACACACACATGCACACACACACATGCACACACACAAACAATCGCTCGCACACACACACACACACACACACACATACACACGCATATACAGATGTCTGTGTGCGTGTATGTGTGTATTTAGATATATGTATGTATTACAAAAACTCAACGCAGCTTGGATTTTTCAAAATTACAATAAAATGCGCAAATATATTCGTAATACTGGCCATAATTTGAATTTTGTTTAAGTACGTCATAGCCGAACACTGAAACAATATATGTGAAAAATTAGAGATAGCCTTTACAAAATACTACCCAAAAACCTTGTAAAATACTACAAAACTGGACAAAATATAAAATCTTCGAGATTGACTTCTAAAAATGTATCACGAGACAGCCGATTTGATCGTTATTGGCAGTATTTAGAGTTTTGACAATTTTTGTTACAATAAAATCATCTCTTTAATAAATGGATATTTACTAAATGGCTCCCTTCTGAAATCTATTAAAGAAAAATGGATGAAAGTGGCTCGCAATTGATTTGAATTTTTTGTAAATATTTTGTTTGCATTAGAAAGGTTTCAACTATTTTTCTAATTGGCTGACACACACACACATACACACACACACAATATATATATATATATATATATATATGTATATATATATATATATATATATATATATATATATATATATATATAATGGAGTATCCGCTTTAAAAATCACTGCAAAAATATTAACAATAGCCTTTTATAAATTGACAGGATTGTAGTAACTGTTTTCAAAAACAATTATCAGAGAAAATGCTGCAATGCCAACCAATCAATCCATCTAGTTTATGGCAAAATAATACACAACAATAAAAGAATATTAGAAGGACTGCTGGAATTTTCAAACCATTTCAAAATGTCAGCTAGTGATGCCTGTTTTTAGATGGATTGTTTCATCAGCGATAGATATAATATGATACTGCGGACATAAATCATTGAATGTTATACCATTCATAGTGTTCAAAGTGGCTGCGAGGGCTGGAATACAAATTTTAATAGCATTAAACTTGCATGTTAATCTGATTTTGCGGTAATATCATATACTACCATACTTTATTTCAATGTTAAGAATTACCCAGAAGCTTTTTCCTATTTCATTTCAAGACTGACAATATATGATAAAAATAAACACCAGAGTTTTGGTGAATTGCTTAAAATTTTAGTAAGCACTAATCCCTCACAGTATATAAGGGCTGAGGAATCTAAAATAGATTTTTTTGCACATGCTCTACCTAAAGCTACCTTACTTATATTTGCAGAGGACATAGCTGGATTAGCTTGCAGCTGGTAGGCGTTCGAAAAACAGGTCATAGTACTTTTTCATATGCGTTTGAAGAGCGAAATCTATACGGAGAAGATGGTTCCTGTTTGGACACTGGCATTTGACCGAATGCATGATTAACTTAGTACTCTTCTCTCTTATATACTCTTTCAGGGTAGATTCTTTTGAAAAGATTGATTGTACATTGTTCCTATTCACTTGTTTCCTTTATTTCCGTCTATATGCTGTTGTTGTAATTGAGTACGATGATAAACCTCTAGCTTGTGGCCTTTATCTCTTGTATGTAATCCAGGACAGGATATTGTTTCAAGTGCTCATGTGTAAGCTTTGGATAGACAATCTGTATGGCTTTGGTTGGTTTTCCGATTGCCAGCAAAGCTCGAGACATACAGTCAATGTATGGAACAGTTGAAGAGCACCTGCCGTTCGAGGGCCTACTCATTCAGCTTTTCCCCAAACCTTTAGATATCTGACACTCTTTCCAGTTCCGAAAGCTTCTGAATGTAGATCCTGAACCACTACGACGGCTAGCGCTTCAATATCATTATCGACTGTTGGAATCATATCTTTTAATAGCATTTGTTTTGGCTGCATGGCCATATATGATAACAGGTGACTATCAGCTTCCTCGTGCATACATGGGAAATTGAAAATAAATCTGAAAGTGATGGCTTGCTTGCAATTTCCCCGTTATCGGAAAAAAAAATTCATTCCCTCGAAAAAGACATCTGAATAAAAGAAAAAAGAGTTCTGTTTGGAGGTGCAAAAGGCTAAGATTGTATAGCCCTCATACTCCCCGAGAACTATGTATGGTACATAAATCAAATAATTATATCCTCAATATCATATTATATCCATCATTGATGAAACAATCTACCTAAAAACAGTTTTCACTATCACCCATTCTAAATTAGCCACCACTTGTAATTTCATGATGTCTCAATAACTAAATTAATATGGAATACCTTTGGTAATTAGTGTACCAGATTTGTATCACAAAATGCACAATTATGCACAAAAACTACCCCACTTATTCTTTCATGGCTAATATCAGACCAATACACATTTGATCTTTATGTCTTGAATAGAGTTACATAAATTGACAGATATTTCTCAATATTATATGTACATATATGTATGTATGTATTTGCACGTACATCTATACGTTTTTATCATCTTCCCTTTCGTACACGTGTGTCATTGCTCTTGAGTTATTGATCTTCCTACCTATACTGAACAAGCAAGAGTTTACATTGAACAAAACAGATAAGACTTTTTTTTACATTCAGAATATCATAGAATATATCTTCCATTCTATCAACGTCTGTCTCATTTTTTATTTCTTAGCTTGTCTGTCCATGGTGTGTGTGCCTCTTTCTCAATTAGAAACTGTCAACCAAAACTCACCGAATCTGTCAACATAGGTTCCTTCAGTTTTTAACTGGATCTTGCTGGCTGTGTTATGTATTTGAGACACGTACAGGCAATACCAATCGTGGTAAAGGGTTGGAAAATTGAACATTTACTTTATATTATGTCTACAAAAACCTCCGCTCATATTGTTTTCCAAATCCTCCTAAATAGGTTTTCAATGAAATAGGGGGTTCAATATACAATGTAAGTTTACGCTGTAATGATCATAGTTTTTGCCCGCTTATTTCTTAGCTAATTCAGACTTACTAGAAGTCACTGTCCAAACAAAAAGCAAGGAGGATAACTTACGTACTGAGTAATACTTTTTCATGTTCCTAAATTCATTGCACCCAACAGGAAATGTTGCTAAAAGATGTTGATTTGCCGAAAGTTTCAACTGAGAGACTAACCAGACTCTTTCCTTTCTCTGGCTTTGAAAAGAAACCAACTCATGAGAGTTGCTAATACTAATCATAAAAAATCCTCCGAAACCAAAATTACTTTTTGTCATTAGCTTTTTTCATTGTTGCATATAGTATATTCACCATATATATATATATATATATATATATATATATATATATATATATATATATATATATATATATATACATATATATATATATATATATATACGTGTGTGTGTATATATATATACACACACAAACGCACACACACACATATACATATATATATATGTATATATATATATATATATGTGTGTGTGTGTGTGTCTGTGTGTGTGTATAAGTATTGTTTACAATGCAACCAGTATTATAACATGGTATCCAAGCAATGTTGTTCAAAAGATCCTTTTATCAATGGTTTTAATATTTTCATTTCATATTAGATATAGTTTGTTATAAAACGTGGGGTATCATCAGGATGGATGTTGTTCTGTAGTACACACTATTCAATCTTTATGAAACAAAGGGTCACTCACACAGGTTGCACAACTATGAGAGATCAGTAAGTATAAGAACAGACGTAACTGTTAATTTATGTCATTTCTTTTCAAAAAAGACAATCCACTCACACGGATATATATATATATATATATATATATATATATATATATATATAGAGAGAGAGAGAGAGAGAGAGAGAGAGACAGACAGACAGAGACAGAGACAGAGACCGACAGGCAGACAGACATACAGAGAGAAAGTATTGTATATTGTGACCAGTGCAGCTCTTTACGTTCCCCATTCTCTTTTGAGGGGTTGGAAGAACATCATAGCCAATTCAGTTATCTTCCAAGTGCGGAATGCCTCATGGTTTGACAATTGGTCTGCCCTAATATCGGTGGACCTCTGCAAAATGTTGACAGACCTCTTTGACAAGCTTGCATCGACAAGGAAAGGGACAATCCTAAATAAACCTATGACTTTGAGCCTCGCTCATATCTGAACAAATTTGGTGAACCATACAATACAGATCCTACGTTGAAGGGTTGCATCATCCCGATATCATTTCTGCCGATTTCATTGCTTGGGCTGGAGGCTTGTTCTGTAATGGGCCCCGCCATCTTAGGTCTTTACGAATGTCAGGAACCCTTCTAGTGAATCCTTTTTCGCAATAACAAGCCATTCTTTGTATATGAAAAGAAATACGTAAACATTTATTTATCAAAAACGTATATGTATGCATGAACGAATACTGCATATAACTCCAAATGTAATGTAAGTGTCAAAGTCAGAATGGCAATATGATCTCAATACTTCAAGATCTTCAATGAAAAGTTGCCGCAAAATGGGTCTTTCAAAAATATGAAAACAAAAAAATTAACAACAATAACTAGAAAGAGAGTTGAAAGGAGGAAAATCATATATAAATATTGAACGAAAAGAAAAAACGTAATCGTCAGAAGATTTTTTTTTTTTAAGCAAAAAATAATGTCCAGTTGCTTGGAGAAAAATACTTGAAATATAAGACGTTTTTATTTGCTTTTGTTCATCTCATTTAAATAAGAAATATTGAAGTTCCTGTCCAAAATGTATCAATTAATACTGCAGACTTTAAATCACACAAGGAAAGAGAAGAAAATTTCTAATATATATCTTGATGTAAAATACATAACGTTCCACTTGACATAAGCACACAAAGGAAATCTCTCTCACACACACACTCACACACACATATATGAATATATATACGAGGTAATCAATGTGTTCAAGTCTGTGAGACAGTTTAAATGAAACCAGATGAATACGAAAAAAGATTACACCAAACAGACTTGACAAAAAAATCTTCAAAACAATAGATACTTTTTTCATCTCAAATAGATTTATGCCCACTTTGTATTTGATTTTCTCTGGTTTCATTCTTTCTTCTTCTGTGCTTGCTATTGTTTTTAAGCTATTCAATTAATTTTATTTTATCATCGGAAAAAATGCCATAGAAAAGATAACTGCTTATTTTACCTCTCATTCAATACAAATCAATAGTCAGGTGACTGGACCTCATGGTAATGATTTTTTTTTCTCTCAACGGAAAGAAATAGAATTGCTGCATGATCACACAATGGAAACCGTCGTGCAACCAATGTCGTTTGGCAGCATTATATGATAAAGATGATCGATTGAAAAATTTGAAAAAGTGGTGATCAACTAATAAATTGTTTCTCTTGCCCTTCCCCAGATGTGATCCATGTATTGTTAATTCGTCAAACACACACATATTAAAAATATACTTCTTTTAAAAAATGTGTTTGAGATGTAAGGAGTCAATGTTTAAAATTTCAACAATCGAACCCAGTTTGTGTGGCTTTCATGCTAGGTACATACATACGTAAACAGCCAGCCAGGCCAGCTGAAAAATTATGTTGAAAATTGTGTTTGGTAGTTCCTATTGTTGCAGCTGTGTGTGTTGTTGTGTTTAACAGTTTGTCAGCATTTGCATGAACAGGTCTCTTACTGTGTGCGATTGTAATACATTCTAACATGATTTTAAACACAAGCACCCTCGTCTCACTTATATCGACTCACATAAAGAAGCCCGTGTACATGCACACACAGCTAGAGAAAAGCACACCGCCGTCTATGCAGGCTGATTTACGGGTGAAAAGAAACGATCACAAAAACATTTTCTTCCTCTGTCTCTTACTCTCTCTCTTTCTCTCTCTCTCTCTCTTTCTCTCTCTCTCTCTCTCAATATATATATATATATGTGTGTGTGTGTGTGTGTGTGTCCGTGTGTGTATTACTCTATTGTGAAACCCCTATTTTACCTTTGACTAAATTTTTCCCAGGTAAAAACAAAGTCTGAAAATTACAGGAACGATGACCCTCAAAAGCTATGATCTTTTAAAAATATTGAAGAAGCTTGAATCCAGGATACAAATTCATACAAACTCAACAAGATGATGTATAAAAGATTTAAGTTTATATCTATAATTGCCTCTAATTATACATAGAATTATCTGGACTTTCACGGAATTCATCTACGAAAATATATAGGTACTATTGTATTATGCCCTATTCCAAAGCCAAATCAAGATATAATCTTCAATTGATGGTGAATTGTTTTCACAAAATAATTTAGTTTCATCAAGAGTGGCGGTTGACCTTGTAGCAGCCCATCTTGTCATTTTTAGCGTTGTTAGACAGTGTTTGCTACGCAGGTCTCCGTAGGAGGTATTTCTGAGCAGTGCTGCCAATAATTTATTTATTTCAGAATTTATAAGAATTTATAACAATTTACAATTTTTTTTCAGAATTGGGAGTCCAGTGTTACCAATTTACATAGTTTCTTCTTAAATTTTCGATCTGAGAGTTACTTTCATCCGAAAAATTGAAAAAAAAACTTCATTAGGCAACATTATTCCTTATTCACAACTACTAAATACAAAGATCTCTATTTTCTATCAGTGCTTCCTTGATGTAATTAAAAGTAATTATATGAAACTATATGTCCAAGTTCCGTGTATCACCAGAAATCTTTAGTTAACGAAAAGCACAATAAAGAGTGTTTCCGAAGAAATAAAACGAGTAATGTCGGGATTGTTGATAAGTTTCATTCCTGTCATCAGATTTCTTCGTTGCTAAAACAGTGAAAGTTATTAATCGAAATAAAATCCTTCAGAATCTACAACATTCCTGCCACCAAGTCCATCTTTTTCGGGAAACATACGATCCTCTAGTACTGGTATTAATGATATATTCGAAAACGCCTTGATCTAGTGTCTGGCTGTTGAAAAATATCCTCTGCTGGAAATGGTCGAAATACTTCGAAAATTGGTATTGAAAAGTCAGGTGAGTAAGCTTGGTAAAGGTGCAATTGTGCAGCCTTGGTTGTTCACTTTCTGCTGGATCATTTGCGTGACATGCAATTTTGGAGGCTTTCCATTCAGGATCACTCACACGACATGTCAATGTTTTATATGTTCTTACTTTTACAATGCAGAACAAATGCTCAGAAGTACTGGCTCTGCAACACCTGTGATAGAAGAGTGTGGCAAATCCTTGAATGGGAAATGTCTATGTCCAACAACAGATGTTGAAAGATACTGATGATGATGATGATGATGATGATGATGATGATGATGATGCTGATGACGACGACGACGACGACGATGAATTTTCGATAACTGTTGAATTGTCGTCGTTCAGTTCCTCAGCATCTATCCCAGTTGTTTGACATGGATCTGCCTCAACAATGACCCTCAAACGGATGTTGTCAATCACAGAACCTCATCTATGTCTTCCAAGCTTTGGTCTCTGTTTTGACATCTTGGACACAAAAGTTGAGCTGAGGGTTCGTTGACGTCCTTTGGATCAAATGTTTGATTGATATTGTTTGTTTCCGTTGCTTTATGTCTCATTTTCGACTCATACATTCAAATGTCATATGTAAATATATATACATATATGTATGCAATTATATATATATATATATTCATTATATGTATACATATATATGTATGCAGTTATATATATATATGTGTGTGCAATTATATATATATATATTTATCATATATATATATATATATATATATATATATATATATATATGTATGCAATTATATATATATATATTCATGATATATATATACATATATATGATACGGCGAACACATAGGGGCGCCACCTGCAAGAGTTATTAGCTGATTGATGGTCGTATATGGTCGGTTTTCGATGTATGTGATAAGTGGAGAAGTGTTTGTATAATTAATGTACATATATAGATATATGTATATATGTGTGTGTGTGTGTGTGTGTGTGATTGTGTGTGTGTGTGTGTGTGAGTGTGTATATATGTGCATGTACGTGTGTGTAAATTATTACGGTAAGACTTGTATCATGTCAATGTTTCGTGTGTCTCAGATTAGCAATAGATAAATATTTTTGACCCACATATCACAAATAATTTTTTGGTCCAGGAAATCTGATACTTAATTTGATGATTTTTATCAATCAGTATGGATTTTCTCGTTCTCAGGGAGAAAACGATTTGTTTAAGTCATAATCCCAAAACATTTAGTCGGTGAAAAATATTTACTTTATCAATTTCGATTTTCTTTGGTCAACTTCATATGGATTATTTACAGTTCTGTGAAGAATGATGAAAAAAAAAATCAATATTTTTTTGTTTGGGAGGGATAAAGTTTCCATTATATATGGACTTTTACTTTTTTAATTTTCTGAATATGCGATTTGAGTCTCAGTGCCATCCAAACCAAAACATATCGAGTCGAGAGACAGATTTCAAAGGGAAGCAACTAGACGGGTACCCAAACCTAACCTATCGATACAGCCAGTGTGAACTGGATCATTCAACTCTTAGTGACGAGAGGAATGATAACTTCATCATAAATTCTGATGGTAATACACAGAGAATAGGAAAGAAAGGGAGAGAAATTATATATCAACTAAGGGCTCGCCAGATACACAAAAATATAGTTTCAATGTCTGAATAGCGTGGAAATGGAATAGTCTTTCTAATTGAATATTATGTTCTAAAAATATGAATCCTTTCAAGAACAGAATTGATAAATACTGGGTAAAACAGCAAATACTACACAACTACAAGTCCATAATAAAAATCCCCGTTTCCAGACTCCTGTGAACATTTACATATCCAAGTGACTAATTTTTTAAAAAAATATGATTTTTTATAAAACCTGTTCAAAAAATGTTACCAACCTAAAATCATCCAAATTTATCCAATATATGATTAAATCGGTTGGTATTTCAGGAATTTTAGTGGTTCTTGTTATTTCATCTGTACTCTCTATTGTAATAACTGTTTCATTAAGAACATGGATTTGGTGGGTTATATAGTTACACAGACTAAGTACAGGAAGTATTTTATAATCAAAGAAGATATTCAGATTCATCAGTTGTGATGGAGGGAAATTATCGACTAAAATCTTCGTAGAAAGCTTTTTAAGTACCATTTTTTATTGTTTGATGGAATAAAGATTTGTTAAAAGAAATATTCATTCGTATATGTGCCAAACAAAGTTTAATCAGAAATCTCATAAATATTGTACTCAGATTGAGCCATAAACTAATTCTAATTGACTGATGTGAAACACGTGAATTTGACAGATATCAAGCGGTGAATGATCTGACATTAATTATTTAAATTCCTACTGCTTGTATGAATAACAGCACTGAAAATAGTGCCAGCAAACTTAGTTTCAAATTCTGCTTTAGAATTTCCAGATATAAGCAGAAATGTGGTGGTTGATGTTTCACACAAAAATTTTTTTTTTTCATAAAGTTCTGAAATAACAATATCGTTCGTGATTATTGGAGATATGAATCAGTGAGAAAATAATTGCTGTTTAAAACGGCATAAAATTTAGTTTTCAAAATGTCATTTCAAACTGTTATTTTTTCCTGATCAGTGCATCCATCTGGAATTCTGAAAATGGATGATAAAGTTGTTACAATAGTCACATATATATATATATATATATATATATATATATATATATATATATATATATATATATATATATATATATATATATATATATCACAATGCCAATTGCACAAGAATTTACCTTACCAAAGCAAGACTTTTTGCTTTTTCCTATTGCTGTCTCCTGATTTTGATGCCATTCAAACACAACTCGTTCAGCTTCAGACATTCCCTGTAAAACATGACTAATTATTTGTTAAGGTGTATTATTATACTTATTGTAGTTCGTTGGTGTAACTATGTGTAAATATATGACCCAGCTCATCGGTATTCCAAGAGGAATAGGTATTACAATCGAGAGTTTATATAAAATAACAAAAAGTACTTAAAATTCTTACATACCAACTGATTGCAGCTAATGATTCTCCACCTAATATTGCGAATTATAGATTAAAATCTTATGTGGCAAGTTCGGCAATTAATCTTTATGTTTTGCATCGGAGATAAAGAGAAAAGGGGACTTTCAATGGTTAGTAATCAACAGAAGAGTTACTGGGAGGATATTATCATTATAAGTACACAAAATTATTAATGAATTCACTATAAAAATGTATTGAAAATAAGTAAGAAAATCGATTGTTGGTTGTTGAAAATTAATACAAAAGCTACTGACAGAGTAGGTATGCAGAAGATGGAATGCTTTTTTGAGTTATTAAAGTTATTAATGTAAGTTTCAAATTATTACACACTCATTTTGTAAATGTCATATTCCAAATTCAAGTGACATTTTTATGATTATCTTCTGGGAGCTTTTTTTCGTTCATCTAGACGTGTAAAAAGATATCAACTTTCTTTATGTGCAGGTGTGTCTGTGAGTGTGCCAGTGTCCGTTGTTCTGTCTGTGTGCTTAACAACTGCCTACTGTCAGTCTGTTTTCTGTATTTCAGTTGAGTGCATTGACACATTGGTAGAAGTAATCTTTTGTAGTGTTGACAATTATATTAAAGTCGGTGTGAACTATCATTCTCTCTTTGCCTTTACTATTGGCGCTAAAAAATGTCACTAGTGATCTTCACGTCTAAGTTTTTAGTTCTTCTTTAATTGGTCTTGCTCAACTTAAATGTAGTAATATTCATGGACTCAAAAATGTATTGCCTCCAATGGTTATCAAACATGGTTTAGACATTTTATAGATATGAAAATGTATGTCCATTTTGAATAACCACAGTCTCCTTGCTATCGGCAAAAATTTGAGTCAGGATACAGGTCGACAAAATGTCTTACAATTTTTAAAATTTGATATTATATTTTTTTATCTCTGTTGAAAACACATCTCTCAATTCCAAAGCGTGCATATATATATATATATATATATATATATATATATATATAAAAAGATATATATATATATATATATATATATATATATATATATATAAAAAGATATATATATATATATATATATATATATATAGCAGACGGCTACTACAACTGACAGCTGTTTCGTTGTATTACAACTCTTCGGTGTGGCTACAGACAATCCATCCAATACTAAGATGTAGCATCGAAAACAGAGGGTTGCATTTTACTCCTGCCCTACGTAAAATTGGACAGTCATTAAGGCTAAATTTGAGCGATATTTTTACTTACGCACAATTCCCCATCCATCAGTGTTCTATTCCAGATTTAAGGAGCATTATTATATAGAAGGTTATGATCGAGTTACTTTACTTGAAGAGTGCTCAACCCGGAATAAAAGAGCGATATATATATATATATATATATATATATATATATATATATATATATATATATATAGTTTTTGAAAGAAAAGTCTACAAGCAATACATTTTCTTAATGATCAGCTATGGAGCTAAAACATGGAATCTAACTAAGCTCTCAAACTAGGATTCATGAAACGTGCTCACAAGCAGATCATGTTTAATATTTGATGGACGGTACAGAAAAAAGAAGGGTCAAAGATTTCATGGAATCCAGAAGAAAAATTAAATGGCAACCGACGGACTGTTTTGGAAGAATATCAAATACCAATCGAACACCATGACACGCAAAAGAAAGAAGAAAAAAAAACAAGATTGCACAACGACGGATAGTTTCAGCATATATTACAGCACGAACAACAGATAAGTCCAGGGAATCATTGGAAAGATTTATGATCAACGACCGACAAAATTTGCTGCTGCTGCTGCTGCTGCTGCTGCTGATGATGATGATGATGATGATACACACGCTTTTCAGACGGTGCAAATTATATTTTGGTCATTATTTCATTTTAGATCTTAGTTAAATTATTAGTTTAAATTCCTATAGTCAACGGCATGGATTTTTTTAAAAATGCCTCTTAAATAATTGTTAACGGACCTGAATCCTTGATGAAGAGTACTATGAGATAGAATTCCAAAAGCAAACACTACTCAGAAGTCAGCTGATTATACATTCTGCTAAAATTCAGCTGTACTCATGTCTTCATATCTAAAGGCAATATATATATATATATATATATATATATATATATTAATTGTATTTATCATATTAGTCGTCGACAGGACAGGCTATATATATATATATATATATATATATATATATATATATATATATATATATATATATATATATATATATATATATATATATATATCCTGTCCTGTCGACAACTAATATGATAAATACAATTAAATGTCCGACGTGATATGAACTTTGTTCAAGAGATATTTATTAACGCAATTTAAATATTAACGCAGTTTAAATATATTGATCTGAGAAGATTAACTTACTGTCCGTCGAGAACGATATCGAATGGGTTAATTCAATATCTTCCATTTTTACCGAACGGTCTATGTTTGTTTCTGGGTGTAAATTGGCCAGTATCGGTTGTTTTTTCCAACAATGTTTATACGTACTCAATTATTCTGTTTTTTCTTTTCGTCATTTTTTAAACACTATTTTGGCCAGTGTAATCGCTAGCATTTTTCCAGTGAATTCATTCAATAATCTGTTTTTTGTTCGTTTTTTTTTCTGTTCGTAATTTGACCAAGATTCTGAGCAAGACAAGACAAACAAATCCTTTCAAAAAAAATACACGCTCCAAAATGTTTTTTTTTTAAAAAAAGCAAATATATGAATTGAATTCAGAAAATATATTCACCGTCTATCAAAAAAATACATCGATCATACGAATCACTGATCTACCACCTGTACATGTTCATATAATATTGAATCATATTGTGTACTCATAAAGAAACAGCTGAATAAACACGAACACAAACACACACACACACACACACACACACATATATATATATATACACACACACACACACACACACACATATATATAGAGAGAGAGGGAGAGACACACACAGAAAGAGGGGGAGAGAGAAAGAAAGAGAGAGAAAGAGAGAGAGATAGGTGGATACATCCATCTTGCATATATGTCAACCAACATCCACAGAGTGTGTCTCAAAACTTTAAACTCAGGCAAAATGCACGTTCGGTTCCGAGATAACCGTCTGTGTTATTCTTTGACACACGATACCGACGAATATAAATAGAGATTTGATCCTTTAATATCAAGTCAATTGTTAATGAGTTTTTCATTTATTCATAATTGAAATTCCGTTAAAGTCTTTCAATCCATGATCATTGCTAAACTTTTCACTACTTGACAGTATTCTTCAAATGGCCAACCATACCATCAGAAACGGTAATGAATTTATTATAGATAATAGAAAAAGGACCGTGAGCTTGAGGATTTGCAGTTCACTTGGTGAGTATTTGGATTAATTCGGAATAGGATCGTAGTATGTATTCAACGATCAGAATAGCCCATTCCAAATAGTAGACATAGAAAGAAATTTTTTTGTTGGCAACTTTCTCCTAAAAAAAGATTTTTGCTTTCATCATTGTAACACGCAGTTTATGATTCAAGATGCTTACCAATATACCTATTTCTTGGGTGGGTGAATATACTTATTTAGTTGTCAAATACAAATATTGCTATGGAAAAGTCCAGGATTCCTCTCTCTCTCTCTCTCTCTCTCTCTCTCTCTCTCTCTCTCTCTCTCTCTTTTTATCTATATATATATTTATATATATATATATATATATATATATATATATATATATATATATATATATATATATCGTGGATATTAAATGATCTGACTGAATGTTGATGAAAATGACAACTGGAAAGTGAAAGGAAAAAACCCAAAAGATAGCCGGTGTTACATTTCAAAGAGATTTATCACCATGGGAGTACGTTTCAATGAAATTTAGGAAGTGAAAAAAAAGCATACCTGAAAGCAGTGCTACTTGACAACAGAACGACACTAAAATATCCTGGATTTAATTGATCAACTTCAAACGTGAATACAACATAGTTTATTCTTTGCACAGCTGAAAGTTTTTAAAATGATGGCACCCATCAAAATGCATTGAATATGCCCTAGTGATAATAAACATCTTAGGGATGCAAAAACTCCTTCCTGTCAAGTTGTTTCCCCTATTCACCTTCCAAATGTCATTGCCTAACATGTGAGCAAACACAAACGCATACATACATACAGAGAAAAAGGTTTTGATATACCAGTTTTTCCCAACATGAGACGATGCATAAGTGTCTTCTTTACAAGAACAGAAGTACACAATCCTTTGCAACAATATATATATATATATATATATATATATATATATATATATATATATATATATATATTGAGAAATGAACATATATGGTCCGACAGGATGATCATGAATTGCATTGTTTTATATAGAAACTTATTTGCGGTGATCGGTCACTACACAGTTGATCTATTTGTCACCCTAAATAAAGTAAATAGAATGAACAACAGAAGAAAATATAGCTGCAGCAGAATTTGAACTTGCCACCTAGTTTTTTTTAGTGTTCATGCTATATACATCGTCTTGGGTGAGTGATACATCTACCACGTAATGAAAGGAGATCATCTGAAATAAGTGTCTATATTATATAACGCAATTCATATATATATATATATATATACAAAGGGAGAGAGAGTGCAAGAGAGAGGGTGACAGTAGTTTCAATCATGTGAAGACTATAAAAAAAAGATAGCGTTGGCGTATGTACATTACATAAAAAAATTGATCAAGGATTTCAATGTCTAAGAACTAATTTCACTGCCCATGCACGCAAAAAGCAGTGTAGATGATTCTGTGATTCTTCAACCAGTTCAAATGAAATATGGCCGCAAATCAGATCCATCCACAAGCATTCATTTTTTGACTGATCGGGAAAAACTGGGAAGAATGTGTGTACGTGGTTGTATTTGATCTTCAGTAGTCTGTTGAGTGATTGTAGCTCAATCGGTAAGATCATTTTGACGATAAGATAGACTTATTGTGACATCCCGAAGTCATTACTTAAAGCAGTTAGCTTATGGTCTTTGAATTAGGGTCTGACCAGTTTTAAAGATGCAGCTAAAATTGCAAATACAATTGAAAAAGTATGATAGTTTATAGCACAAAATTTAATGAAACTTCAAGAAAATATGACTCCTTCTGAGCCAGAGTTCTACCTTTGGATGAGTAACGGGTAACATTTTTTACTTTAGTTGCAGTAACTTCCTTCAACACTCCACCCATACGCAAATGAGGCAGAATGTTACCATGGGAACGAGTTTTCCTTTGAATAGGCTGTTCAAATCTGAAACTGTTGTCAACTTTATTTTATCATTATTTAAACATATGAGAAAAACTGTTCGAAGTAGTGGGAATAGTTGGTTAAATCTTGGAGAAAAAAAAACACGAAGTTAACTTCCTAATAGGCAGAGATGTATCAACTATAGTGTTTTTATTGAGAACTATAAAGCTTCAAACCAGACAGTACAATGTATTTGGGTAAAATAGTAAGATTTTAGTTTTATTATTTTTCAGGCTCTTTGTTTTTCCTTCCACTCAATTGCATAAAAATATCAGACTCTAAGTAGCCGAGTTTATGATGTACCATCAACCCTAAACACGTGATTTTCTTTCCATTCAAAAAAGGTTCTGACACAAGGTGCTTGGAATGTTATGTTGGTGCAGTTTATTGCTACTTCTCATGAACATAGGATATCATCAACCACACAATACGGCGTGGACGAGACATTTGTTCGTCAAGGTGAAAAGGTTTCTGACCGAAGTGAAAAGCCCACCGAGCTTACAGCACATGTGACTCATCATCAACATCATCCTCATCAAAATTATCAGTTTTTTCTCGTCCATCATTGAACGGCGACATTCATCAGGATTTGCAAAATCTTTTTTTTTTTCTCATGGACATCATTGAGCCAATAGTTTCTGAATTTATCGAATTCATCTCACCATTATGTGATCTGCTGGCTACGGTTACACTTGTGATCTCTGGGGATTTAAGTTGTGAGTCGTGATATCCATTGGTTGTCGGCCATTTTTGCAACATGACTAGCACATTGCCATTTGAATTCTCTAATGGATTTTTATACTTTGTAGCAAAAAAAGGTCGAACTTCTCTGTTCAGTATGAGACTAACATTAACGGTATCAAGAGGTGGAAAAAGAATAAATCAAATAATTCAATATGTCCCTATGTCCGAAATAAAACGTTGTTTCTAATTATCTCTAATTGCTGCCGTTGCTGTCAAACTCCTGTGAAAGTTCGAGATGAGTTTGTTTTCAGTGCTTCAGCGTTTGTCAATCTCGCTGTGTTGAAATGCATAAAATTGATATTTCCTTATCGTGATTCAAAATCAAGACCAAATGTTTGGAGGTCTGTCCTCTTACCAACTGAGATCAACAGACAAGTATATGCCTACGGAATGTATCATGTATACAACAACAAGTATCATAGCAATCTTCTCCTGTCCCAAAAGAAGATACAGTAAAGTTTGACTGTACAGCTACTAAATTTAATTTATATTTGTCTTCATGAAAAAAAGCAGAATCCGATTTCAGTTTTGGTGCTATTTCTCACCATGTCCACAGTGCTTATCACGCAAAAAAATAATATTGCTTCAATCAGAAGCCGTCAACTGAAACTGTCAGCAAACTTGTTGAAATGGTTAGTTTTTTGTTGTTTTTTTTTTTTAATGAACCCATCTGGATGGCTCGTTGGTTATGTATGCATGTAATATGCATTCAGGACAAACTGATGGAGTGAGAAGGTCTTGGATTACAAACATTTATTCTCTTCTATATCCAGAAAACTGTTCTGCCTCTTATTAGTGACTCACCCGTAAATAGGTTTTTAGTGCCAATAGTTAATATGCAATGTAGGTTTGTTCAAAATTGATTCCATTTCTGTGCAGACAGCAGCATTCACATTTGCTCTTCCGATTGTTTAGACTTTTTCAGCCGTAAAAAACCCACAAAATACAAGTGAAGTATGACATTGGTTACCCTTTTTTTTTAAATATTTTAATTCATCACCCTTAACATCAAATGCTGCCAAAAGACGTTGGTCATGTGACAGTTTCTATTGAGTGAATAAGCCGGTCAGTCATTATTTCTGATTGATCATATAGCTTTATATCAATTCCGATGAAGAATACAAGACAGTGCATTTTCTCTGTTATATTTTTTCGCAAATCGTTTATTCAATCTTAACTTTTCAGTGAGTGGCACCCTCAGAGAAAATAAAGACAGTAAATAGATGTGCATGTCACACTTTGAATTATAATTATTACCCTTTTCTACCCCTTTAATCCTCGTCATCTTGTTTACTGTCCTTTGCTATAATCGATTTATGATCATAAAGATATTTGTCTGCATTTTTGATGGAAAAAATTCAAGTTGCTACACCAATATTCAAAATGAATCATTAGCGTGCCATCCTCCGCTGATTCAGAAAATTAGGACCGGACAATTTTGAGGTACTGGAATATAAACGAGATTTAGAAGAAAGTACGACACTTCAGGAAAAAAATTGAATAAATCCCACATGATGATGATGATGATGATGATGATATTGCTTATGATAATGATGTACACGATACAGGCTTCCATATCAATCAAAATCAATTCCTATAGTTATTGTTACGTACAAAAAGATCATTTAGAACCTAATCGGAGAAAAAACAATATGAAAATAAGTCTGCTAAATCACAAAAGAGAAACGTATCAGGATCTTACTCGGGAACAGAGAAAGTTGGGAAAAATAACTCGTCCACGTACATCATCATCATTATCATCATCATCATCATCATCATCATCGATCATCTCTTGGGAATCTTAGAACTGATAAATTCTCAACTTGCGTTGTCTGTCAGGCTAACTTTTCTACCGGTTTTGTATACGATCTCTGAAGATCCATGTTGTGAGTTGCAGTTGTCTTTCAGCCTTGCAATGTGACCAGCTTATTTTAAAATGTTTTTTTAATGGATTTTCTGATATCCCTGGATCTTGCTTCCTTTTCTCGATTGTACTGTACAGTCTTGAATTTTTATTGTTTCTCTTCTGCGAGGTTCTGTGTTCTTTTAGTTAGATCTCATGATCCAGTTTCATAGTTGACTATCCAGAAGACGTATCTGTTGTACGCCCTTCTTTTCAGGACAAATGATTTTTTGTTTGTTTTTGGAGTCTGAGTGTGCTCAACCGAAAGCTTGCAGATATAGTGTGATCCTCCACCTTATTTTTCCTCCTTTTGAGGATTTCCTGGAGATTGGCTGTCTTAGGCAGATGCCGCGGTCTACTTTCACCTGCTCTGAATTTTCGATTTTCATCGCCGTGTATCTCCACTTGACATGTTTGTCGTACATGACATTCGTTTTACTGAAGTCAATATGGAGACCAACTCTCTTGCTTTCTCGATTCAGTTCGTCTAGTGGTAGATGGAGGTCAAGAGGAAATCCAGTAACAAGGACGAAATTACATGGGTATAAGCCGTCTTACAAACACCCTCGAACACTACTGACAAAATAAGATGAACAAGAGATTTGAAAAAAGATTGGTGTATTGAGTACGGAAAATATGCTGATTAAGATATTGGAGTTGTGAAAGATTTGCAGTTATTGCTTGACCTCAAGTGTAAAGAATCAAATACATGAGAAGTTTTCTTATCAGTATTATATTTTCTATGAGTCCTCGATAGACTGGAGGAAAGTAAAAAAAATACTATTCGTGGACAATCAGAATTACTAGAAAAAACAAAAATTCTCTGGTGATTCCGGAGCCATCAAGACTTGCTCTCATTTGATATCTTGACGGATCCAAAGGATATCTGTTTTTGAGGATAAAAAAACGGTTCAACGAATACAAAATTATGTGAATTATATCAACAATTGATATCAGCTTAAACCAGGATATTTTATGCAAGATTGAGAAATAAAGTTTTGTGGAATGTTCAAATTCAAACTTATCACATGATCTGGGCTAGGAACCTGGATTTATTTATTTAAAATGAAAACAAAACAAAGATGATGTGCCAGGTAGTGAATTTCATCACTCCTACAAATCAAATATCGATTCCGTAAAGGGGAAAACTTGATTAATATTACATTCACGCAAAAAAAAAACAAAAAAAAACTGTAAAATACGAGGGATATGATTGAACCAGTCATCATTAAGGGTACTGGGAGCGATCCCTAATATTGTTTGGAAGATCTTGATATCTGACTTTGAATAAATTATCCGAAATAATTTAAATTGCAATGAAGTACTTGGGATGAAACTGAGTAGTAAGGGAATATTTGGTTATGTGATCAATCCCAAAATGTGCCTAATTCTTATTGTGTGAAAATTCATTTACAACAGCAACAACAACAGCAATAATAATAACAATAATAATAAGAAGAAGAAGAAGAAGGAGAAGAAGAAGAAGAAAAAGAGGAAGAAGAAGAAGAAAAACAACAACAACAACAAAAAGAAGAAGAAGAAGAAGCGCTATAAATATAAAGACTGCAACACTAATTGTAAACTGTGACCTAACAGAGAAAGGGAAATTAAAGCGGAAAAGTTAACCACAGTACTGGCATGATAGGCGAAGGGGAGGAGAGAGAAGACATCTTGGCTGAAGACCTGAGGAGACTTATTGTCACTCAGCCTTCAGCAATGACCATCGAGCAACTGGTGTGAAACTGTAAACCGGAGTATTACTGTTGTCTAGCTCGTCTCTCCATCTAACATTTTGCCGGCCTCGGTTGCGCATGTGGTCTCGGGGAATCCATGTTGTGGGTCGTGATGTCCATCGATTGTCTGCCATTCTTGCAACGTGGCCAGCCCACCACTATTTGAGATTTTTCATGGATTCTATGATGTCTGTAACTCTTGTTTTTTTCCCGGGTGTACTGTGCTGTTTTGTGGTCTCTCCATGTGAGGCCCAGCATTATTCTTTCATGAGCACGTTTCATGTTTCTCAGCTTACGGTCTGTTTCTTGGTTAAGTTCCATGTTTCAGCTCCATCAAGCGAAGAATCACACTAGGATGGCAAGCCTTTGGCAGAGCTAGCCCAACCTTCAAAAATAATAAGATCCCATTACTCTGATTGGTAAGGGAGAAATAAAAAGGCGACAGACCCGAACAGGCCTGATGTCACCCAGTCTTCAGCAGCAACCACCCGGCAGCTAGTATGCAACTACTACTACTACTACTACTACTTCTACTACTACTACTACTACTACTACTAATAATAATAATAATAATAATAATAATAATAATAATAATAATAATAGTAATAATAATAATGATAATGTACCCGCGTGTATGAATTTTAAAATTCCAACGTTCGTTAGGGAGATGCAAGGTGGGAATGGTAATTGCTGGCGGGCCTCACTACCAGCTAGAATATGGACGATTACTAAGTCAAGACTTGAAGGAAATAAGAGGGAGTTATGATCTCACTAATTGTACGCAATTAGCTAAGAGACCAAGATTAGTGCTTTAGGTATTAAGTAGGTGGTGAAAGGCAAACACTTTTCCACTCTTGAATGTTGCGTACACCAGAATGGCTTCTCCTGCTAAGAACATACCCTGAGTGCTAACTAAATCATTGAAGTCTGGTAGTAGCCCCTCAAGAAATAATAAATAGATAAATAATCATGACAGTACAACCAAATTTACTGCAAAAATTGGAAACAGATCATAGATTTGTGTCATAACCGGCAGGTGTTCCCTTGTTAGCCACCAAAGGGGACCAGGTCGTCATCCTGTGACTTCTGGCCAAAACTCGGCTTGCGTACCCTTAATGGCCTTCAGAAAAGACACAGTTGTTACCAACCTACTGTTGGCCGAACCCCATCTCATACGACACTCACCAGACCTAGGAAGGGTACAGCCACCAACGAGTGGCTGTTAACCAGAAGAAGAGGAAATAGTCAAGAGAGGAGAAAAAGTTAGTAATGTATTGCAACTACAAAAGCAAACAATCGATGCAATGTTATAGGGAATGCCTGCTCAGGATATGGAGGGGAGATACGCTGAGGTATCAGGCTATCGTCTGACTGACCAAATAAACAAACTCTGAAAAACAAATGGCTCTCTGAAACTAAACTTCAAGAGATCCACAACGAAATAGAGAAGGGAGAAGGTGACCTACCCAAAGAAAAACCTTTCGAAACGACCAACGCAGTAAAAGACAAAGCCGGAAGAAACCCAAGCAAAAGCAGAATTCCTGAAGAAAGGAACACACCAGAAGGACAACGAAATCCGGACGGAGGAAGAAAAAACTGAGAATCTAACTTTGAAAGAAATCATACAAGAAGAAAAAACGACATTTCCAACTCCTAGAGACAAGGACAGAAAGAAACTAGGAGAAGCAACCGGACGAGTCAACTGCCTTCTAAAGCTTATCAGAGCCAACAACCTATTGGAGCTCAAAAACCTAATCTAAACTAGGGAGAAAAATAATAACAGAACTTTTCACAACACGAAAAAGAACTTCAGATAACAATTGGATGTAAAAACTTAACGTGGAAAGAAGATTAGAAAAATAGCTCTCACAACCCTGAGAAATGCAGTACTACTGAGAAATGCACCACACACTAATAGACCACGTGTAAGACTTGGGGATAAATACGAAATAATACAAAAGGATATCCCTGGGGCAGTGGAAGAGATATATCAAAGGAGATTAGCGAGAGAGGCAAGGCTAAAAAGGTAGGCAAAGAACTGCCAAATACACACAAACCTGCTCATCACAAAACAACGAGAGTAAGTTTTACCAAGACCTGAACGAAGAAAGATGACAGAACATAAAGCTTGATGCCACAGAGACCAAGAACTACAGAAACAGCACATGGGGATACCCGAAAGGACACAACAAAACCCTTGAATGGTCAGAGAACATGAAAATAGAATTAAAAATTTAGACGATGTAGAACCAACAAAATCGAACGAAAACCACATTGGAGCAAGCTCTCAGGAAAATAACCAACTGGAGAACGCCAGGACCTGACGGGATCCACGGATATTGGTTTAAGAAATTTACCACACTACATGACATGCTCAACCATCTACTCCAAAAATGCTTAAATGAAGGTGAGGTACTAGAATGGATGATCAGAGGCAGAACCACTCTCATCCAAAAAGACCCCGAAAAAAGGAACGTGAAGAGCAATTAATGGTGAATCACGTACTTACCACTCATGTGGAAAATCTTGACCGGGCAAATAACAAAGAGAGAATGTATATATTTATGGAGAAAAGGGACAATTACCAGAAGAACATGTAGGATACAAGAGAGGAAACAAGGGGGCGACTGACTTGCTTCACATCGACCATATGATCTTAAAAGAAATAAGAAAAAAGAAGGAGAACATTGCAATGGGATGGGTAGACTATAACAATGGGGTACGACATGAGTTCACATAGCTGGATACTATGATAATAATAATAATAATAATAATAATAATAATAATAATAATAATGATAACAACAACAATAATAACAACAACAGCAACAACAACAACGATAATAATAATAATAATAATAATAATAATAATAATAATAATAATAACATTCTTGAAGAAATATGCATCTCTTGATTCCCTATGATGAAACCCTTTGCGCCCTAGATATACACTATCCACGGTCTTCCTGTGCCTCAATTTCCATATTTAGCATTTGATACATATTGTTCGAAATAAGAAGACACATGGATATTCATACGTGCTTGACATAATCTGAATATGTTAAATCCATCTTTCTGCGATTAAGATCAAGATACTGGAATGATGTTCAGGAGTTAGAGACGTGGGTTATTTTGTGGAAATATTATTATAGCTAAATGATTAAATGTAAATCGGTGAGGGTTTTTCTTCAGTTCTATCTTCCCTAATCAATAGGGGATAGAATGCTGTTGTTAACTCAGAGATTTAAATCATTGTTTCAAATTTTCATTGTGATTTTAATTGATATTCAATATTGAATTTTTATATTGGCCCATGCAGAGAAAAGTATCCAAGTACTTTGATTCATTTCTACCATAAAAAACAAAGGTTTGGTTTGTTACCAAAAAGGCAACAATGTCTTTTGGCATACTGACTTGGAGGTGATCAATAAAAAGAGTGGAACAAGGAAGATCTATGAATGTTACTTCACTTGCCTTTATCGAGAGTTACTTTCAAAATTAGATGAACACAATTTCAGGGTTCAATTCAGCATAAACCTGCATTGAAATTGAAAATCTATTTTGGCGGGAGGATTTAAAAAACAGCAAAAACAGATGTTTTTTTTTTAACGTAATATGGAGTGAATGTCTATATTTTCATACATTTAGATATAATGGTAAGATACGTAAACACAGAGACAGTTATTGCAGCTAAAAAACTAAGATAGATCTAATCTGACTGCGTTAGTGACAGTTTTTGTGTACAGTTCATAAAAAAGCACGTAGAATTTTACAAGACAAAAGAATCCAGCTCACGATTCAGTATTCTGTTCTGGGAAATTTCCCAGATTTCAACACATTCATTCAACGAATTTTTATTCATTTAAACAATTTCACATTGCAACTACGAATTTAGTTTAAGTAAGAATCTTTTCTTTTCTTTTTTTTTTTTTTTTTGTTTGCTTGACAGTGGATTTCATATTTTTCAATTATATTAATCAAACCCACTTAAAGGGAAAAAGCAAACTTTTATTGAAGAAAAGGTGGATCTATTGATTTCCGTAGACAATGGCAGGCTCAGGGTAACAATGCTGACATTGTGAGATGGCTGATGATTTATATCAATTTTCTGTCGTCGGTAATTATTAGTTTGGTGGATTCTATTGTTAAGAACTAAATTTTGGTTGTAGGGGAGTTGGTTTTGAATGAGTACCTTGCTAATTATCATGGTCTATCTTTTTCTAGACCTGGGCTACACAGACTTTTTCCTATTCAAAACGAAATTTTTTCGTGACCCTGTTTAATGAAAAGATTTTAGCGATATCTTTTGATGACTATACACTTTTTGGAGTAAACAAACAGTTAGTGAAAAAACAAAGGTCCGAAAAATTGACTAGAATTGCAATTTATGATATACTAGAATATACAACTCAGATTTGACAGGGTTATTTACGTATGGATTGGTTTTTAAGTGCGCAAAGCTATCTACTTGGATGATTTATTTTCATTTTAATCAACTTGAATCCAAACTCATTTTGGAGTGTTTTGATGTGTGATGATCAGACATGAAGACTTCAGAGTTCCTATGACGTAATTTTCTGTATTCCAAAATAGGAAGGTAAATCCACCAATGACATCATTCCATTTGAGCGCAAACAAACAAACAAGCAACGAATGAATCGATAAAGTTCGCATTCAAGGTCATTAGATGGTTACACTGCATAATACCCATTGGGAATTACGTGTTTATCTATGAATGTATCGGCACTGAGGAGCTTAAAGGTAAATCAACCAATGAGATCATCAAATTTGAGGACAAACAAATAAATAAATGGAAAAAAATGAATAACATTCACTTGAAGTATGTTTTCACGTTATGAATATTGATTTTATATTGCAATAATAGTCTTTTAAATTGCATTAATCTATTCTGGACAATATTTCAGAACGATAGAAAAATAATTGGTTTAATTCATTAACAATTAATTATTAATAAAGGAAAATCAGGATTGTACAATGGAGAATCACAAACATGATTGAAAATAAGCCTTGCGGCAAATGGCAGCTTCCTTTCGTAAAGTTCTTGATTCAAGTCTAAGACCAAACCATACAATTACTGTTCAAATACAAATAATCAGAAATGTATGAGAGGAAAAAGATGGCCTGTATATACGGATGGTCAAACACCTTCATATATACATTCCTATCATAAGTTACGTATCTTTTTATCAATCAATCAATCAATCAGTATATATATATATATATATATATATACATATATATATATATATATATATATATATATATATATATATATATATGTGTGTGTGTGTGTGTGTGTGCATGTGTGTGTGTATGTTTTGACTTGAATGGTGGCTCAATTACACACTACGCTGAGTAAAGCATTAATATCAACGCATGTTCATATTTCAAACAAATATTTTAAAAGATCTCGAAAAGAATTTAAATATTAGTTTTTTTTTTTGCTTAGTTCTCTTAGAAAATTGCCAAGTTATTTGAACAAAAATAATCACATTGAAACATATACACCCGTAAGTTAGTTTGTAAATGATGGCATAACTTTCAAACATAGTACTCGTCTTACTTTGCTCCGATGTACTTACAGATGAGGTACTCCTCTAAAAACTCTACACTTTGGCTCATCAGTGTGGTTTACTCTTGAGGTTTCAAATTGATTTGTTTTCATATTAACTGAATAATTTGGTCGTGTTGAACTCTTTTCGATCATGGAACGCTTGCTAGTACCCTTACGCTGACTATGACATAAGCCATCTCTACTAGGGGTTCCCATATTTGCGACAAGCACCAGGGGTAGCGTTAATTCACTTCGCCATCATCGCTGAAGGTACATAATATTTCCAAATAATCACTTATCTATGTACCAACCGGACTAAGTACTTAGCAGATTCTTGAGAACGGGCATTTCAAATTTGAGACGTAAATGGTTTGAATCCGATGTGGTTTCACTGATATAAAATCACTATCTTAAACAAAGTCACATATATTAATAGCATGCCAGATAGGATAGTACATGGAAGATCAACTCAATATCTCGCAACTGCGACCGACAGAAAATACGACGTCGTGAAGAGTTTAAGGGGTATCGGCGTTTCGATGCCCGTAATAGTGAGATCTGGTGAATCTATGTTCAATAACGGACGTTAAAAGTCTGTTTCTACTGCTGCTGCTGTTGCTGCTGCTGCTGATGATGATGATGATAGTGATGATACATCATTTTGTCAGTGCAAGTTCTTCGGATATATGGACGCGTTCAGTTTCTGTTTTACAATTGAAAAATATTTTTTTGGTTTGCGAATTTTAGATTAATAATCACTTAAACCTCGTTAATCTTAATAGGCTGCGTTATTCGCTATGTAAATATTTCAATAATTTTATTAACAACAGTGATTTCATTTAAACCAGTAGACATTCTAATTTTTCTCGAACAAAGATAAGATGGAAACAAATGATTTATCGCCTGATATATTTCCAAAGTTTACTCCATACTTGCGTTTTCCATATATCTCCTGTAATATACTTGACTGTACAATGATCTAGCGACAAGTGTTGGTACTAAATCAAGTTGCATCGGAAAGGAAGACGCGGGTCCAGTGCCGTGTTTCCGGGTAGACGAACGGAAACAAATAAATTTGACTTTTATTTGCAGTCATTTTGGATTTTAGGTTTATAAATGAAAATAGATTTAATATCGCTGTAAATATTGACTTAGGCTATCGCATTTATTTCCTTTGAGATTTTAATCTCCATCTACGAAAAAAAGATCGGCGGATGGAACGAAGAGAGGAAAAAAAGAGAGAACGGGTCTGTTTTGAGGGAATAGAGGGTGACCGATGACGACGAGGAGAGAAGGGGAACAAAGAAAGTTACTCAATCCAAAAAAGGGGAAAAGAGACAATATAAGGAAAGAAAGTAGAAAGTAAGATAAGTAAAGATTTTTTTCATATAGATTGGTCAATTAAATGTTGAGAAAAAAATGAAACCCCCATTGACAGTACAAAATAATGAACGAATGATTGAAAAACGAAAGAGTGAACGATGCAAGAAAGAACAGTTTGGGGCTGATTAGTACATGGTATACTGGGCTACTTTATACGCTGTAATCATATGTAACTGGGGCAGACAAAAAAAAACAAAAAAAGCCTGCAAAATAACAAAGTAATTTTCAAATGAGTCATCAATGACGTCATTCTTTTTCTGTTGATTTTCTTCAGTTTAGTTACAAAGCCCGATTGGTGTTCACTTATCATACTGGGTGGCCATTACATTCCTAAAAATATTATATTTTACTCAGTTGAATTCGTCTATCTGGTTTTAACTTTATACGGTAGCGAAGATAGCCAGTCGATTTCTTGCAGCTACTTAAAAGCAAAGGCTCTCCATTTTGGGGAGGACAAATACACTTCTGGGGGAACTTCAGGCCTGTAGTGAACAAAATCATTTGACAACTTCCCACACCAAGGCAAATTGCGTCGAAATAAACAGGCAAATTCGACCTTACCAAAAATATGGTTTCAAGAGGCTACTCACTAATTTTCTTGACCTGCAAACTCCATTTTTAGAATGTTGACATTACAGTTTGTGTGCTGTATGGGATTTTTGAAAATGCTGATTTTACCGATTTAATCAAGATATGATCAACTACACTAAATATCAAGCCTCAAGAATACAATGGGGAAAAACGATTCCAGAATTCATTGAGCATAATTACTGGTCAAAACAGACCAAATTTGGAATGTAGTTGTTCAAGGAGACTGTGCTGTGACATTTGGGTTGGTTAGTGTGTTGGCAATTGCAATGCAGTGCATATAATTCAAAAATGCACGGGCCACACCAATGCAGGTAGAGGGCTAACAATTTAAATATTCACCCCTTATGAAGTCCAGAGTTCTTTTAAATCCCAGTCCCGACCACGGCTCAAGTGGGAAGTCAAATTTAAAAAGAAGGTTATTGCTAATTTGAATCAACAAAAATCGAGATTAGTAACATGTTCATTGCTCATCATCTTCCCATTTTTTCAAATGATTACCACCAAATGGCATGCTGCTAAAGGACGTTTTTCGTGAGACAGTGTCTTTTAAGAGACTAAGCAGACCTGTTTATGTATTTTCTCTGAATCTGAATGTTTGTATCAGTAATAATTAGCTGATCATTTTTTTATTACCGTAAGTTATAATTGAATCAATAGAGTTGAATGAAATATAAAAGGATAGAAAAGTGTATCAAGGACTAGTTGTATCATCTACCAAGGTTAGTCATACTGACGGAATACTCCTTTAAAGAGACATACTAATTACGACCGAGGAGACCTGCTCCCATGAACCTACTGTGATGGACCATGGCATGCTATCCCTCGGTTCGGAGGATTTGATCGGTCACATGCACAAATCCAATTATCACGGTGCCCTCGGTGATTTTCATTATATCGGATTTGCCGTTATGTTGGACGAAATATAATGTGCAGTATGTAAAGTTAAAAAGGCAGCACTGAAATATATGGTAATATACGACGAACATATTATCAACTTGTTTTTTATCAAAGATGCGTTATATCCCATGATAGTCTTGCAAGAATATGAAAACATGAGTGCTGATAAATCGTACCGTTATATAAAAAGTTTACTGTACATAACTTGAACCACGTGGGAAAATTTATAAATATTATAAAATCAAACATCTGTACAACAGCCAGTATATGTTTGTTGTATCTTTGCATTGAAATTCATGTGTTGATAAATCACTTGAATATTCCTTAATTATTCGGACAAACCTCTTGAAAATATCGCCTTAATGATTTGTCGGCTAGAGGAAGTAAAGGAAAAAAAATGAAAAAACATAGTTTGTGCATGTTGGAAGAGGCAATGAATGGACATGGGAAATGTTCCTCTATGTTCGACTGTTTGACTGCAGAATGTTTTTTGTCTTTGCGCTCAAGGCACTTGATCAATAGATTTGGCTCATCAAAGACTCAGTTAGCGTCCGGAAAATCGATCAAGAGGCCAGACGATTTGAACAAAACCTCTCTCTCGTTGGTAACGATGACGCTTTTTTGAGATGCAGTCTTTGCTTTATGGCGTCATAGTCTCTGGATATTCATTAATTATGTCTAGCTTCCAGCTGGGCTGTTCACTGCAGTTCATCTTTGAATAATAAATTGCACGAATACATACATACATACATATATATATATATATATATATATATATATATATATATATATATATATATATATATATATATATATATATATATATATATATATATATAAGCGCAGGTGAAGTTGTTAGCACGTTGTATTGGGTTCAGTTATACAATTGAAAAGTCATTTAAACAGATTTCTTAATGATCAAGCAAGTTAAAAAAATCAACTGAAAACATATGAATATGAAATTGTAATCAAAAATATTAATTACGCTTTGAATAAACGTAATTACTTTCTCTTGATAATACCGGGGATGATGTAGTATCTACAGTCCATGGAATTTTTTTTACTATATTTCAATCCTTTTGATAGATGACAGTGAACAAGAAGACAAGAACAATCAGTTTGATAGACAGACTATATTGTTTATTCTTAACGATAGATACTTGAATATATATACATAAATACATATATACATATGTATATACGTGTGTGTGTGTGTATGTGTGTGTGTGTGTTAGTGTGTGTGTATGAGAGAGAGTGTGTGTGTGTGTGTGTGTATGTATGTAAGTAAATACGAAATAGCAACAGATTTTGGTGGCCAAAACGATGCTCTGCAGGGGATCCCACCAATATTCTTAACCACGTTTGTCCCTTCGTTGGTGAAAATGTTTCTCATCATTTCTGATTGTTTAGAGTTTAGAAAATTGTTTACCTACACTTTTGATAACTTAGGAGGTAACTCATATTACTACTTACCAATGGAAGGTGACAGTTTTCGTCACCCTGTCCCTTCTATGTTAGCTATCCCTTTCATTACATAAAGCCTTCACTAAGGAGCCTACAGTGAAAGGTGGCCTTGAGGGGTCAAAAGAGTGTAGGGAAGACATATGGCCCTGGTCAGCTGTTAGGGTGGGACCATGCCGTCTTTTAATTAAGCCAAGCGCGCACACACACACACACACACACACACACACACACATATATATATATATATATATATATATATATATATATATATATGTGTGTGTGTGTGTGTGTGTGTGTGTGTGTTTGGGTATTGTCTTATGTGTAGCATGTTGAAATAAAATGCTTATTGACTGACTCTATTCAAAGTCTCATCCCCAATAAATGATGGTAAACATCATTATCTAGGAACGATTGTGACAAACTTACCGGGCAGACATTATATATATATATATATATATATATATATATATATATATAGAGAGAGAGAGAGAGAGAGAGAGAGAGAGAGAGAGAGAGACAGAGAGAGACAGACAGAGAGAGAGAGACAGACAGACGGACAGACAGACAGATAGACAGACAGATGGACAGACAGACAGACAGATGGACAGACAGACAGAGACAGACAGACAGACAGATTGATAGAGAGATTGATAGGGATTGAGAGGTGAGGAGAAGGAGACAGAGAGATGAAGAGGAAGAGAGAGGGAGATGAAGAGAAGGAAAGTGAGGGGGAGAAAGATTGTCTGCTTGGTGATTGGGTTATTTTTTATGTCAATATCATTGAAATCTACGTTGATTTTTTAAAACTTGTTTATTCCTTTTCAAAATTTATTCAACATATATTTTTATTGATCAGGTCGATGTTCTTTTTCTCATGATAAGTGCATATACTTTTTTGCAATATAATTTTCTTTCAGTAAATGCATTTTCAATAAATTATATAGATTCTTCCTTTTTTAATAACCTAAACATCGATCATATGTTTATTACTCAATATTTACTAGCTTGGATTCAATAATACCTATTGTGGTTATCAGTCAACTTACTCGATCTACAATGACTTTTCAAGATAACTCAATTAGAGTTGACCATATACTAGAGTACCCATAGCATTATATATACCTATCAAGCAAACTTGCAGAATCCACTTAGGATTGATTCAGTGCGGTATTACTGGTCAAATTCAATACAGTATTAATAGGTTAGTTTCCTATGTATAGCTTCGGAGAGAGATTAATTTAACAAAGCGTTTTTTTGTTTTTTTTGATGACTCAATTTGTTGCAAATCGATGTTTGGCTCCGTTTGCAGTATGTGTCTTCTACGGAATAGTCCCCTTGTGAGCCATCACATCTCCTCACAAAGGGTAATGGTTGCAGTTAATGTCCTTACTTCAATTGTATGATTGTATGCATATTGTCCGGGTTGAGACCTTTTTTTATGTAAAGACTTTTGTCAAGTCAGCTTGATTCTGCCTCCTAAAAAGGAGATAATGATTCAGTTTATTGGAGTTGCGTAGAGTAGACCTAATTTATGTACTCAAATCGATTCTGTACTTCAGTCAGTGGAGAATTTCATTTGACTGTTCACTGACTGATTTCGTAGGATATACAACAGAATAGGAGATAAATGAAGTCTTAATGAACCCAATCAACAGTTATTTGTCCCTCGGGACATTCAAATCTTTAACGATATGATAATATCCCGATTAATGACCAGTATATTATTGAAGCAATTACCAGTATAAACAGTAAACGATGATTTGTCCAACATCAATCAACTTTTGAAACTTACTTTAATCAATTCATAGTATAATTTCAATCATGTCTCTATTTTATTCATACAGGAGTTTTTCTTTAGTTTTTCTTTTCCAGGAGTACTCAAAAGTTGAAACTCTCTAATCCAACGCTCTATTTTTCCGTCACCGTGTACGTTTCAAATCTGCTGTTGTTATTGGTATGTGGCTCCCCAACGAGATGTCTTCGCATGGGAATCAAGCCGTGATTATATACAGAATTGTCCAATTTTACGTGTTAAAAGTCCAGATAAGCCGGATTAGAGATTTATGACCGTATAACGCATTTGTATAACAAGTTGTTATTAAGTGTATAAATATTTAAAACATTTACTGGACTCATGTTCATATTCACTAAGGAAAACTTGATATAGTACGGAACCCTTTACGATGTAGTTTCTTTTTTTTTTTTTATTGAACCGATTTTCAAAACGGGAAAGTTTATCCGACTTTGAAATCAAAGTCTGGAACCAAGGCTTCTTTCCTGGACAAGAGCACAGCCTGAAGCGACGTACACAACAAACCCAACTACCACTGATAGCTTTTCTACTGAGTTCAGCTCGATCTGACACAAGGCTAATAGAAAGTCGATATAAAACATTGAAAAAAAAGCATGTCTTTGCTATGGTTCTTGTCATTTTCGAGTGGAATATATTTAATAACGTGGATATATTGAGCTTCTAGCGTTCCTAAGTGAGTAACTAAGTCCTATGTTTGAGTTGAAGAGCTACTATGTCTCCTTGTGTAAGACATACTGTTATGCCAAAGAATTCCCTAAAAATTGACCTGAATATTGACTTGGAGTTTTTGCAGATCATGATTGAGAGTGTACTGATTGGGTGCCATATGGTAGGATAATCCCTACTATTTTACCATGATGTATAAAATCAAACAGTTTGGAGTAGTTTACTATTTAAGGTTGTTTGTTTTTATTAATTTCATTATTCCGCTTACAATGAGTATTTGCACAGTTGTCGATCTTTAGGGATTGAAGTCATTTTGTGTTTCGACCTGGTAGTCCTTTTGATTTTGGACAAATACAGAAGCTGATGAAGGAGACTGTACACTTCATCTGCAGTGACTGTCAGTGTTATTCCTCGATAATTGCTTTTCAAGCCGGGATCTCTTTTTTTGAGAGAAAGATCACATGCAGCATTCTACCCACCGGTATATAAGGTCTTGATTGTGCAACGTATTGCATATTGATAGCAGTACACCATAACAAAACAGTTTTCAAAATTTCAGTCACGTTGTCTAAACCAGAAGCTCTGCCATGTAAGATTTCCTTAGGGAAACTTTCTCGTTCTTTGATAGTGAAGTTACTTTATTTAAATGTCAATAATGTTCAATAAGCTGTCTTATTATAGTTGTTGTTTGTTGATCCTTCCAAAAATAGATTTTTACACTTAGAAAAGCCAGATGCTCTTGACACACAGCTCCTATTTACTCCAACTTCCCCTGAGGAAAGGATGTTACACAAAGTCGGTTCAACGTAGGGATTCCACTCACGCAAACATCTAGGTTGGATCTTCTGAAAAATTATATTCAGTCCTCACAACAGCTCAAATAGGAACGAATTTGGACTACAAGGATGCTTTAGTGATGCTCTCAAACATCAACAATAATGCGACCAAACTACTCAAATTGGTAGAAAAAGCAGAAGATAGATTCAGTCTGTGCATTAACGCAATCAGGACTGAGTATTTCAATTTCAGCCGAACGGCTGATAATGAGATCAAATCACTCAAATTACCGCGATCAAATCAGTGTTACAATTTGCATAAATTGGTAGTAACATCATATCCACCAGAAGAGATACTCACATACGTAAAAATAATGGAGGGATTTAGTAGATGGATGCAATCCTGGAAATCTCGCTGAATGGTAAGCTACATTGACACTGACTAAAATAAAAACAACAAATGTTGCCCTTGGCAGCCAATTTACAAGTATGGTACAAGTGGTTCTCAATGTCAGAGAGAGAAAAGAAAAATCCAACCAAGTAACTTTATGGGAATTTGTCACTCATTACAAAGATTCTGAGAAATATGATTGTGTTTTCCTAGCTATAAGAAGCGAAACAAGGAGCAACTAGTGAATGACACAATACTTTGGTGGTCATCACACGGTATAATATCAGTAGGAATACAAACACAATCATATTATTGATCGACTTGCAAGTGATATTGGATGTCAACTGGAAGACCTGTCAAACGTAACGTAGGACAAAAGCAAGGGGAGCAGGGGTCAACTGGATCTGAGACAAACTCTTGACTCGATGATGATATTAAATGACCTGGTATTATTAGGACAGGGCTAAATACCCACCAAATGTGAAATCTAGAAAGAGAGTAGATTCAGTTCAAAACCTACGACACTGAGTATACAAATTTAAGTTTCTGCTATAAAGTTATTAACAATATTTCAAGATATTTGTTTCCGATTGATTTATCTAATGATTCCCCGTTAAAACCACCAAATCAAAAGTAAAAGAGGAGGGAGCATATTTGTTTTTATTTTTGATGCAAGAAAAGAATTTTATATCTAAACAAAGATTACCTGCCTCTGAAAGGAATTAGGAAAAAAACAAACCACATTTGCTGTTATCGTAATAGGCTATCGATTGATGACACCCCTGATGTTTCTATTTTAATTAGTTTCTGAAGTTATTCAGCTTCAAAAAGCAAAGCCAGGTCATGCTTAATCGGGTCATTTAACGAAATCTGAATGATCATCAAAAGAGATGTTATTGTCGGGTGAAAACTATTTGCTCCAATCATTAAAAGTTTCCAAGATATTTTTCCAATACATTTGATAAAGGGTGTTTATGAAAAAACAGCTATTGATTCTTTTTTTGGCTCTCCTTCTATGTTGAACATATCACTTCCTATGCAATTTTTCTAAATAAACTTGATTATCGATGAAAGTCTGACTGAATCTCCATGGTGGCGGCCATCTTGGACTGACAGCGTCAGAGAAACCTTATTGCATTAATTCACCCCGATGACCATGATAGTAAATCATAGTAGTCATTCCATCCATTCATTAAAAATCCAACTGACTGATATTTTGTGATATTTGCTCCCCTACTAGAATGAAAAAAATTATTGCATCAAGAATTTGAGGAAGGGAAGAGTCAACTCACAACCAGAAAAAAAAAGAAAAAAAAAAAGAGGGGAATCAAAATTTTCATGAAATTCCCCCGGGGATTTGTTCATTCTGATCGCACAGTTTTGGTTTTTTTTTTTGTTTTTTTTTTCACTCTGACGTAGCTCTCATTGCATCTGTTCTTCATTACCTGACTTTATATTCTAATTTAATCTTCAGTCAAACTGAAATAGCTACTCCTTTTTACAAACGAAGTCTATCTCTCTATAAAGACTTGGGGGTCACTTGATTCCTTACAACCACTGTCAACGTATTCAAATATCGTCTCAGCATGTAATGTTCACCGTTCTGAAAACTGTCGACTTACGTCGCAGTTAATAAGAAATTGATAGATAGCGTTAATTCAATTTGCTTTACACAATTCATTTTATAACACTCTCTTCACACTTTTTCTGAGAAAAAGGCAAGGCTAATTGAAAAAATCGAGGTCTTTTATGAGAGAGAGGTTTTAGTTGATGTAAAAAGGGGTGGTTGACTCCTGTGAAAATGGTTAGTATCAAAAAAGGTCATAGTGGGGATAAATTTTGTTTTTTTTAGTGTTAATACTAAATAAAGGCAAGGCTAATATCCAGAAAGAGTTGTAGCTTATGTGCGAAAAGATTGGGTTGATGTCAAAATAGTTTTAAGAGGGAGGTATAATGTTGAAAACGGAGGAGTAATTTGTCTAAAGTTAAATAGGGGTTACTGTCAAAAGGGAGGGGGTCTAGCTCAAAGAAAATGAGCCAATGTTGAAGAAAATGGGGTTAATATCCAAAAGGAAGAAAGCAGTGTTGAGATCGGTTTTCTTTCGATTTTGACCACCCATATAAAACAATCACTCACGTTTTTTACTGAAAACAAATAAAATTGTCCCTCTTGATATCAACTTCTATGAGTCGGAAATCATTTCCCTCCTGGTTCGGACCACTGAAAGTGAAAAAAAGTTTCCCTTTCGATTTGAATCACTAAAAGTTGAGAAATAGTTCCCAATTTATTTGGACTCTCAACAATTTATGTTCCCTCTTGATTTTGACCTGCGAGAGTCAAAGATTAATGTCTCTTCCGATTTCATCCCCAATAATTAGAAAATAAATTCCGTAGACATTGTCCCATACCAGTGAAAAAATCTCCACTGAATATGAACCCTTAAAGTTTAGGAAAAACTTTCTTCTTAAATTTGACCGAAAAATGAGAGAAATGTCGATGGTTTGATGCATATAATTGACAACATGAATCCTTACTTGATTTTGACCTCTGGTAATGAAAATAAGTCCCATTTCAAATTTGACCACTAAAAAACGGGAGAAAAATCTAATCGATTTAGCATCAAAAACGGACAAATGGAAGTCCCCTTTTTCAATATTGCCCAATAAAATAGAGAAATAAATCTCTCCTCGATTTTGACATCGGAAAGTGAAAAAAAATATTCTCTTCGATTTTGATCCCTAAAACAAAAGAGAGTCTACTCTCTCAATTTTGATTCCTGAAAGTACGAAGAAACTCTGTTTGATTTCAGACCCTAAAATTGAAATTATAGTGGTGTACAATCGTAGCATGTGTCATCAGACTTGATTGCATACACGACCAACTGGTATATATGATCCACTCATTTCAGCAAGGAATATAAAAACACATTTTCAGTTTACTCGCAGTTGAGCATTCAATATTATTAGAATATGCCATTATTGTATGGTAAGAAAAATAATTAGGAAAGAAAGGCAGTATAGTTTATGTTTTTTGGTTTGTATCGAATAGCATAGTGTCAGCAATTCCTTCAGGCAGTCATCTCAACTTTGGTGCTAAACGGAAATGTTAATATCAGAAAATCCAGCTTTGATACCCATGATAATTTCAATTTTCTAATTAAATCAACTTTCATAGTAATGACAATAAGAACCTCTCGAAGGAATGATATTGATGATAATTATACTTGAGTGATATTAAATTCTTTTATCCATCAACTACGGTTTTTTTTTCTTATTCTGAAAGTTATCTTTGATACTCAATCGCTGACAGCCTCTTCTGTTTTCATTTCTAATGTACTACGTACAGGCGGATTAGCAAGACGTGTTAAAACTGATATGTGTATATCATTACTAAATCCAGTGTGAAATTTTCCAAATTTATTCCTGCCATCAGAAATATTTAGTTAGTTTGTGCTAGAAGTAACAAGGGTTAAATGTGTTCGGAAATTAACTGCAATTTTAATCAATACGTTTACCGTTCAATTATCCTGCACCAACGTCCAAAATTCCTAGTGTCACTATATATGCAATCATTGGAGTGGATGAACGTTTTGGTGCATCGTGATGAATCCTTTCTGTGATATCATGAGTTACATAAATAGTGACTCCAGATGATAGCAAGAAAAAATCGGTCCAATATCATTGGATAATTCTCAATCCCAAAAGTTCCTCATAATTGACATTATACTATTAGAGGGTCTTAGGCTGTCGAGTCGATACGATGATGATTAGTCCAATACTTTGCTCAACAGCTGAAGGGTCAATATCAATCACCATTATATATATATATATATATATATACGACGATTTATACGTAAAGTAAACGTGTATGGTCGGATGATTTCAACCTATCTATATATATGCAGTTTTGCGTATTTGTATTCGTATGAACCAGTCTGTTTGATTGTCCATTAATGTTTATATGTGTGTGTGTGTGTGTGTGTGTGTGTGTGTGTGTGTGTGTGCGTGTGTGTGCGTGTGTGTGTGTGTGTGTGTGCGTGAATGACCTGCGCAATAAAATCCAGTCCTGCTCTTGAGATGATTAGTAGCTGATACGAAGACATAAGCATTGATTTAGGACAACTTTGACCGACCGGCCATTACTGAAGTCTAAATGACTGAGCCAAAAGTGACCATCATCCGCTCTGTAATATGATTACATTCGATTGGACCAAGCATTGGAACGACCATTAATGTTTATTCAGACCAGTGGCCACCCAGTTTTACGAGGGTCAGTTTGACTTGTGGGATGCTGGACAATGGCCGCGTATGTTTTAAAATTGAAGATGCGGTCGGCAATGGACAGTAAAGGAAAGCGTGGCGAAGATTATATAAAGTGGTCAGCATTGTAGAAAGTTTTACTGTTTAACGCTTAAAAGGAAACGTACTCGAGAGGAAAGCGTAATCAGAGGGAAAGTGGCAGACAACTAGCTAGAACAAGGAAGAACGGAAGCGAAGAGAGAGAAAGGAGGGAGAAGAGGAGAAGAGCGCTAAAAAGGAGGCAGGAAAACAGGAACAATTCTTTTAGGGTGGAAGATTTGGTTGGCTTTTAGGTGTGTTGTGCATTGGTTTGCTTTTGGTTAGGGATCAGGAAACGTCCATGCTGTCGAGGAAAGAAAAAGGGTGGATATAGAAAGAATAAGGTCCCAAACCATTGCTACTGAATAGACGTTATCACTAAAACGCAAGAACAGAGTGTGATTCAGGCCGGAAGACAAGAATCGAAAATGGCTATCGACTGAATACGTTTGTGTCCCCTTTCGTTTAACAATACACCATTCAGTTCTAAATGCAATAACCCTTTCGGTTGTTATATTGCTTTCATATCTTTTCTGCTTATTTTCCAATTCTGCTTATTTATTACTTTACGCTTCGTACTGTTTTGTTTAGTTTTTTTTTCAGCATAAATCGCTTTCCAAAAACCGGCGACGCATGTATCAATAGAAATTCAATGATAGCAGTGAAAGTCTTGTTCTGTTTGTGAATTCATTATTGGCTTTGAGTACATCTGTAGGCCAAATATATACAACAATATGATATCATGTAGAAGGTTCAAATCAGAAAATTAAGTATCAAATAGGAAACGTATGTCGAAACGAGATTTTCTGTTCTCTGAAAACATTCATTTTGGTCATCAGCATGAGCATAATCAACACTCATAGACATTCGCTTACTGAGCAGATTGCTTATTGTCAAAGTCCAGAACAAAGTTGAGATTTTACTTTGTTTTCCTACCGTGACAAAAGTAAAAAGAACAACAAGAACAATCCTCAGCAAAATGGATGCTGTAAACGTGTACGTAAAACCCACATTCACTTACCATGATGTGCACTCCGACTCCAACCACCTGATTGCTTGGAGACTTTCCTATTGACTGAGACAAATTGACAAAGTCAGCAGTAATAAAAAAAAAAAGTTTTATCTTGCAGATAAGCATGAGCCTATTTCTTTCAATAAATAGACATATATTTTACAACACAAAAATATTTGATTTTTTTATCATATATAAAATACCAACGTTGCAGCATTATCTTTATTCTGAAGGGAATTCGGAGTGAAGTTTGAATTCGTCACAATGAGTCTTGTCTTTATAGAGTGACACATTCATAGAGTAGCATCACTTAAGGACCTTTTTGTATTTTTCTTTAAATGTATCTTTTAAGCTCTACACATATTAAACTAATGGTTGCTCTTTCAAAACTTGAGTATTGTGAGTTGAGTTATATACAGTAATTGAATGTTAATTTGCAGTGATAGAATGCTCGAGATATCTATCATGACTGCCATATAAAACGCCAACGCGTACAAATAAAAGAATACCGTGAGAAAACGCATCCTAATAGTTAGTAGGGTCCTCAAACCTAATCTAAAGCATCACTTCTACAGGGGATCAATGTAACGGGATGTTTTATTGCTTTTATTAGAATTTTTCCCAACATTCTAAAATATTAGTCAAGAAATCATGTGTACTTGCAGGATGCTGCTGCTGCTGATTATTATTATCATTATTATTATTATTATCATTAGTATTATTATTGTGCCAATTTCGTATACCATGGTCTTACACTCAGTACGAGGGCTGGCCTTTGCAGTCCCTTAATGCTGTTGTTTATAACGGAGGTTCCAACTAGTCTAGTGATGTGTCCCAGGCTTTTTCAATATTGAAAACTTACCAAATACTTGGAGTTCTTTGGCCTACGATAGAATAAGATAATCAGAAAAAATTCTAAATCAGAGTTTATTTCCAAAATGTCTTTTATCTTTAGCCTCCAATATAATGTTCGTATAAACTTTCTAATTCCACAATATCACACCACGACACACCCAAAATGTAATCGTTTATCTCATGGAGTTCTGTTAGTATTTCCTACTCAAGTATATGTGACCCTAAAATGTTAAATTTTAATTTTTCGACTTGAGATAACTATTCCAACCGGGATCAATATTCTGTTCAGAGAATCAGATGCCCTCTTACATGTCTTCTTGGAAAACATTTGGTGTGTTGAGGGCCCTACATCGTATGACCACAAAGTGGATTCAGTGATTCTATGGTAGCCACGACTATTTAAGTTTAGATAATTTCTTAAATTAATTGTGGTCATTTTCTGCGGCTCAGCAAAAGTCGAAGAATAAACATATTCATTCGACTTAACGACGTTTGTCCAGATTGAAGCATTTCAAAATGAAAATAACATTCGATACTTCTAAATATATGTGGCTAAGTAGTCAGAACGATTGTAACAGCGAACTTCAGAGATTTTATCTTTGTGCAACAACTCAAACTCCTGCGATGGCTCGATTTCCGACTGAGTTTCTCATAGGAACCTCCGTGTTTCGTCTATTTCATGGAGAAAACGCAAAAACCTAAATCCACCGATAAGAGAGAATATTGAAGAGACCAAACTTGATAGATTTATCAGGAAAAAACAAAGGGAAGACAGAAGAAGATGACGGCAGTCATTGAATCGACTATCGAAAAAGGTCGGATCTTCAAAGCTATAAACAAAAGCTTCAATTCAGGTCGGAATCAAATAACAAGCATAATAAAGGAAAATGGAGACCTAACTACAGGTAGAGACAGGATTATCGATCGTGTCAAAGGATTTTACAAAATACTCTATTCGTCGGAAGAAGGACTACAAAACAATGAGCAACAAGATACGCAAGACGTATGCAATCAACTCGAAGACTTCCCAGAAGTAATCCTGTGCGAGCTGGAACAAGCCATCAAGTAGACGAAAAAAAGAAAGGCCCCTTGACCAGACAACGACACCATCGACCTACTCAAAAAAGCAGGCCAAATCATCACTAGGAAACTGAGTATCCTTTTCAACTTGTGTCAAAAACAGAGTAAAGTTCCAGGTGATTAGAACACTGCAATCATAATGCTTTTATATAAAAAAAGTAACCCGAAAGACCTCAACATCTACAGGCATATGAGCATACTCAATCGCATGTACAAATTTTTCACAGAAATCATCACCAACCGATCCACAAAAACCAACCACAGGAGCAAGGTGGCTTGAAAAGAATCAATTCGACCACGGACCACCTGCATTCGATAAATCAGCTGAAAGAAAAAGCAGCAGAATATAAATTACCACTCACCTTAGCATTTATCAACTTCAAAAAGGCTTTGACTGCGAGAGCACAGGAATCAAAATAGGCGGTGAATATCTGAGAAATCTCATATAAGCAAATGACATTGTCCTTTCCGCAGAGAACTTACACGACCTCCATCTAATGCTAGATGAACTAAACGGAAAGAGCAATAGAGTTGGCCCACACGTGAACCTCAGCAAGACAAAGAACATGTGCAACGAGCACATTTGAGGAAAAAACACTACGATCAAAATCGAAGACACAGAAGTGGACAAATTAGATCACTACATCTACATTAAAGAGCCCCCAAAAGAAGAAGGAACCAAGAATCACCCTAGGATGGCAAGCTTTTGGCAGAGCAAGATCAACCTCAAAAAGCAACAAGATCCTCTTAATCCTGAAAAGAAGAGTGTACAGCCAATGTATCTGCCCAATAGTCACTGGATATTAAACATGGTACCTAACCAAGAGATGGATCCGCAAATTGAAAAACACATGCACATGAAATAATTATGCCGGGTCTCACATGGAGAGACTGCAAGACAGCACACTACATCCGGGAAAAAAAAAACAATTTTTTATACCAGAAAACTTATTGTTATGCTGGATAAATTTATTCGTCGAAGAGAAAAAAAAAAAAAAAAAAAATATATATATATATATATATATATATGTATATATATATATGTATATATATATATGTATATATATATATATATATATATATATATATATATATATATATATATATATATATATATGTATGCATTTAATGTCAAAATACAAAAGTGCCAAGTATCTGATGGATCATGGGGAATGCAGGGCAATATAATAATGAATAGACTGATCAACTGTTGAATTTCTCAGGGAAGCACACGTACACAAACATTCACATACACACACACACACACACACACACACATATATATATATATATATATATATATATATATATATACATATTAGAAAGCTTCATAGTTAAACATTAAATATTTTTCGAAAAATTCACTTCAGTCACATATTTTTTAAATATCTGCGAATGCAATTTGAATGGAATTCACGGCATTTTTCCCTATAGCACATTCATTTTTTTCAATCATGGCACAATGTATACATTGTCACTTATTGTGATCATCGGTTGTTTAACATGGAACCGATTCGGGTGGGGGTGTTGAAAAGATAGCAGTTATAAAGAATGGTGCACTAGCAGTGTTAATCAACCTATATCATATAATTCAACCAATATCATATATAAGTAGTTCGTTCTTTTATACACAGTTTCATGAGCATTGTATATTTATATTATTTTATACTACATGTCATTTGTATTTTTTATATTGCTTACTTATGAACCATACCTAAAAATCGTATTAAACGATGAGAGAAGTATGACTCCTGACTTGACTCTCTGTTTGTGTCATTTCTATTGAATGTTAAACCATGTGAAGATTGAATCCATTGTGTCGGTTTCATTTTCTTCATGAAAACCAACTGACAATATCATCCTCAAGAATTTTAATTACACAGAAAAAAACGTCCATTGGGTTGATTCTATACTATCATATTAAACCAGAGAATTTGTCAATTTTCTCCACGAACCTGAAAGTTATTTTTTCTCTGCAGTATACCATGATGTTTTTATCAGACTTCTTCTAGCACTGAATTATTAAAAAAAAAATCCTTATATCAATGGTTGAAACAAAATTAAACCACTGTCTAGCAGATAGAAACACTTCAATATATACACGTATATATCTCTGTGTGTTCTTATCTATGATGACACACGTATCTAAGAAGATTGTAGTAGTTCAATTTGCTTTATTTCATATCTGATGATTTGAACATGACAACATGTCGACTGGAAATGAGATAAAGCAGACCTCATTAATCATCTCAATGTCAGCTTTTCCATGAATTAAGTAATCTGAATCGCTGTGCAGGAGAGAGAAATATACTGTATTGCCAACACACGAGCGCTTTTACATTGTACATCTGAACAATAGTGTGTATGATGCAAAAAGAAGGATATACAACCAATATATGCTCCCAATAGTCAACTACTGACGGATAGAAGTTGAACCTAAAACTGAGAATCAAGTAAGTTGTACGGGAGATAACTAATCTTAACCTTGCATGGAGAGATCATAAGACCTAATAATATATCAGAGAAAATTCAAGAAACTTTGATATCATAAAAACTCTTGAAATTTTTGGATATTTCCTCCTCCCTAAGATCGTTATCATTTCGCCGACCTCCTGGCTGATCCGATCCAACCATTTTTCTATCGTGACCTATCTCTGTACAAACATTGCCCATTCTACTTCACCGATGTCAAGGCCTCACCCATACGCACAACTATGCAACTACACCACCGAATCTTGACTGCGTGCTCCAAACGCGAATCATCTCTCGCTCTCGTAAATGAAATGGCAAGATTTTTTCACTCTCCGATAGTCATGACAATTTTTCCTAAATTCCTTTAGTTCGGGAAACACACATGGATGAAACTGTCTTTTCTGTGCTTCATGGTGTGTCCGTCGAGAGTCTATCCGCGTCAGAAAGTAGCCTCAAGTTAACAAACACAACTTGGCTGTTGGCTTGCACACTGAACCCAGTTTTCACGAATTACCTTGAAGCAATCCAAGCCATATGGAAATCCAAGCCATTTCAGACAACTCTGTTCCTACTCCGACGCCAGTGCTATCAACAACAAGAAAGGTCCCACCTTTCGCTATCTCTTCTCTTC
>OY735208.1:58639476-58789476 GCA_963457665.1 Thysanoteuthis rhombus | reverse complement strand
TTTGATTTTCTCCCAGTTTCCAAATACTTATTGTCCCTCAATGTAATTTTACACTTTTTGATTTAATTTTGAGGGTGTTGTCTTCTTGGTCCGTCCATTAATATATATGCTTTTTGCTAATAAATATTCTTACCCTTCCTAAACTAATTTTTTCTCATTAAGGTTCTACTATAAAATTTATTTTGAATCTTTAATGGAATGCTTTGCAATCATTTTAAAGCAGTGTTCAATTAAAATTAGGAGTCATGTGTGCAGAGCCTTGCTCAATACATGGCTTTCAAAATGACATGCATTAGGACTCTACTCTATTCTACGTATATGGGTATAAATGCACGGGAACTCAAGTAATCGGAAAAGAGGGAACAATTCCACAAATATTGATGGGGGAACCTGCCAATCATAATTTTAAAACAAACGAAGCAGAAAACCGCTATAATTGAGGGAATGCTACAGTTGTGGGATAGTGATCCTGTTTGCTTAAAACAAATATCCAACAAATGTTCTTCACAACAAATAAAACTATAAAGCATTTGCCATCATAGCCCATAATTGAACACCAGTAGCATCAGAATTTGAAGTCATGTGAAAAAAAGACTCAATTAAAGAATAAATATGGTCTGAATGAATCATATTTATAAAATCACTGGTGTTTTCTATTAGGGAAAGAAAGGTAAAATAGAGTGAAACAACTTTTAAATCCTTCAGGATTTAAATGTTATGTATGAACCCGTCAAAATATTTCCCCGGAAAACAAAAATCTTTTTTTCCAAAAATGAGGAAAAAAATATTTTAAAAAAGAAGTCCAGTGAAGTACCAATGTCAATTTTCGAATTTGCTGACAAAACGGTATGGTCAAAAGCACAGGAACACACTTACGAACAAACAAGTAAAGACATGAACGTTTCTGGAAGACTGTTAATGAAATATTCAGCATTTTTTTTTTACTTTGGAGATCGAGGGAAAATCCTAGCAGAATGTAATTATACTCACAGAAAAGTATGGAAGGGGAGGTAAATATGTTGTCTGATGAAGTTGTCGAAATAGGAATTCTTTTTTTTTCTTTTTTTTTTTGCTCACTTGACCAAACAAACTTTTTGGCCTTTTCTGCCTTTGAATTTTGTTACATCATTGTACTTCCAGGGCATCTTTCCATAAGAAAAAAAAACGTGAAGAAATAATTAGAATTTCATTTCATGAATTCGTTTCTGGTATTTTGGCGTTGGGATAGGAATTCGTTGACGGATATAATTTTGTCGTTGATTGGGTAAAGTAACGGTAAAAGTAGAGGAAGAAAGAGTAAGAAGTTCAGTTTGAGGTTATCTAAGTTCGTAGACATCAGTAGATTTGAGACTGAAACATAATGAGTTTTTGATAAGCAAGCGGTAAGTTATTTATATTGCAATCAGCGTTGCCAATTCAAATGTTTCTATTTTGTTTTGTTTGATTTTTTTTTGTTTATTTTGTTTTTTTCCAGATTAGTGAGCTCAGTGTTGACAATATTTACATAGGGGTTTCTTGCTTCTCAATGGAGGTAGATTTAATGTCGGGTGCTGCCGAAATAAATATCTCAACTTGATTCTCCGAATTTGATATTGGCTTCCAGAATCAAAGAATTGGAAAATCAGTTCTAAATTGACAACACTGATTGCAATTGGATGTGACATACGATTCTCGAATATTTTAATGAACTCTAGCAGTAACCCAGTGAAATTTGTCGTTTCAATTCGATAGGGAAAAAAAGCCCATACCTTTTTTTTACGACTCCTCATTAGAATTAACTATGCAGCCTTCTAAGTACATAAAACAGGCACGTTTTTCTTCCATCACCTCTTTTCATTCAAGTTGCCAACAAATATGACACCATCTTATTAGAGGGTAGCATTTACACACTTCATGTGTTGAGTGTATATCTGTAATCGTATGAGTTACAGTACTGGGGGTATTGTTGATTTTTCTAAAAACCTTATGTATCATTTCAGCTAAATCATGTACATCTGTTTAAAGTACAATTGAGGGTATTGCTGATTGATAACTATCCATTCATTTGATAAATCATACTCTTTACAGTATCCCAAACTATTCGTATTGGTTACTTCGATTTTAAAACTGAAATAGGGAGCTGCCTAGTTTTCTCATGTGTCCTGGTCTCATCAATGGAGCTCGATGGTACGAACTTTAGATATTTATACCTTATAACTAAGAAAAAATGTTTTCGATTTTGCTTCTCGAACCCCACCACCGCCAAGTTTTGTAGTGGGGTTCAAATTTGCAGTCTGGGTTCCGTGCTAATTTTCCAGTGATCACTGCCCAACAAAAAGCGAGAGAAGTAGATTATCTATTGATCACTCCTCTCTCCAATTTTTAAATGGATCATTCTTAACATGTTATGCAGCCGAGAGACGTTGGTCACATGACAGTTTATATCAAGTGATCAACAAACAAGCTTATTAGTTTTGCTTTATATTACTCGGGGTAGATACATGCAGTTCAATTTTCGTGGATAAGACTGAATCAAAAAATGTTATACGATAAAGACAGAAATTTTGACACACTATTTGTCCGTGTCTTTGCTGAACCCTGTTTATAATATTGAAACTCTTTCTATTGTTAAACACTTGCTTTGTTTGGAACTGTATGCTTCAACAGACAACAATGAGGAAATTTAACACAGACATGAGTCACGAGCAGACGCACAGAGCTTGTTTTTTGAAAAAAAAACTATAATATGGATAGACTTGTTTGTGTTAACACTTTTTTTTTCTTTTTTTTTTTTCATAATTTGGTTAAGATAGTTGCTTGCAGTATTCTGGGAGTTATCTTCAAGTGAATTTAATGGAAATTGAATCTTGTTATATATATATATATATATATATATATATATATATATATATATATATATGTGTGTGTGTGTGTGTGTGTGTGTGTGTGTGTGTGTGTGTGTGTATGTGTGTGTGCGTATATATATTTATATATCTATATTTATATAGACACATGTACATATATATATATATATATATATATATATATATATATATATATATATATATATATATATATATATATATATATATATATGTATGTATGTATACATTAGTTTGACTTCACACATTTTTTCATGATTTCATGAATTATTATGGTACAATTTTATTCAAATTTTCTTTTTCTATTTTTTTTCCATTGTCAATTTTTCCTCCAGGTTTTTTATTTGATTTCATACATTCTCTTTGGCTTTGGCAATTACTACAACGCAAAAAACATCATTCGTATCATTTGGTTTGTAAAATAACAACCATACACAAATGTATACATACTGTGTATGCCGTTTACTGTGGAGAAATTTTTTTAGGACCGGCCACACCATATGACCAATCTCGTTGGAGCAGATTAGAACGCATGTATTCATTGCTAGAAATGTTTGGTTGACTACTGTGTTTTAATCACAGGGATGATTGTTTTACTCTAATTAATGGAATAATTTTAAAGATTCATTTTAAATTCTCAGACGAGATTATATTTTTTACCAATATTCGACTTTATTCAAGGCAGTAAATTCCTAGTTTAATACTCCAACGATAACATTAATACTCTTTATACAGAATCTAAATTAAAGCCTCGATTCAGTAACATTAAAGAATTAACAGGTCCGTTTGTTTCCCAATAAAATCACAGAAAAATTAGTAAACTTCGTTACTAAAATACTCATATCCTGTAAATATTTTTCTTTATAATATTATTCATTAGAAAACTCAAATAAATATCTTCCCACCAGATTTGTTATAAACACAAAAGGGACTTCTTGAAATTTGTCAAAATGTATAAAATTCTAACGACCTGCTGTGTTCGTGTCAACAGAGAAAGACGGACAACACTGAACCTAAATCTAAAGTCAATTAATGTAATTCAGTTGCATGATTAACGTTATCAGCTTGAAGACTTTGGATGCAATCAACAGTAAATGACGCAGTAATTTTCGTCTTACTTCTAAGCCGAAAATATATGAATTCAGTTATACTCTGCCTTCGGACCAAACGATTACAAAGCAAAAATCTAGAAAACTGAATGATGAAAATACAGAATTACCTATTTGTTGCCTATAACTTCAAGAATAATCATAATATACCATTTTTTTCCTATGAGCATGGCATAGAAAACACTTTCTTTCCTCATAGATATTACATTTTACACTTGAAAGGGGTGGTAGAAATGAATCGTTGGATAAATCGGGACTCCTTCGAAGATTTGACGAAGAGTTCATATTGTCCAAAGAAAAAGTGGATATGTACACATTTGTATTCCTCAATTTAACACTTTGTCATAAGAATTAATCAAAGAGGGCTTGCATCAAAATGACGTAACATCCGTTTTAAACAATAAGCTTGTCTCCGAGTCTTGCAGGCAGCTTATTATTTATTTCAAATCCAGCGTGAATACTTACGATCTCAGAATGCTGATCAAGAAGTGGCCATGAAGAGCAACTGAAATTAGAATTAAATGACTTGAAGTCAAAGATCAATTACATTCTAGATTTGTATAAATCACTGCTAATATGTTAAAGCAAACGTTTTCATAACGTATTCAATAGGATTTATTTACGAGCCAATCCGCTGATTTGTATTACACTTGGTATGCAGTGCTTATCGATACATTAGAACTTGCAACAATTATCTACGAAGTGATTTCTTTTTATATGGATATGGAAAAGCAGACCTGCCAGTAAATTTAAACGTTTTAAAAAGAGGTTTACATCAATTCGATCACAAACTGTCTCAACGACTGGCTCTGTGTTTATGATGTACTCTTTGAACTAAACCCCAGCTTGCGTAATAATATCTTTGAAAATAGCGAAAGTTAAAGAAAGATATACATTCGGGTTATTTTTTCACATCCTCATCTATTTCGTGATGAATCTACAGAGAGTAGGTCTAAAAATACAAGCTCAAGCCCGTAGAAAATCATGAACAGAATATAATATTCATTTTTTTATATAATCTTTTAGAATATTTACTTTTGGAAAGGAGAGATAATGAGATTTTTTTTTTTTTTTTTTGCGAAACACTTTTCCGTATCAAGAAAGAATGTAGAAGATATTTTCAGTTTCCAATAAAGATGCTTGTACTTCAGCTAAAAATTTTGAAAGAAAATTTTGAAAAACTTTTGAAAAAAAATTCTCACAGAGTCCATTGCATTTGTGCAGTTCAGAATTGACACCATCCGACATTTTAACCACTTGAATAAATAACCAAAGTGTATTTACTATAACTACTTAGAAATGATCACACTTGAGTAGATATTCACATGAAATTCCATGTGAACAATAGTTACGAAATTTATTCATTGCAATATAATAAGCACGTAAATGGATTCTGTGCAAAATAAAGTATATATGTACAAACTTTTCAGACGATAATGTTTGAATTCATCAGATGAAGCATAGTCACTTAATATCAATAACTGTAATCTGTCTCGTTTTTTTTTGTTATCTTGACTCTATGACTAATAGGTAATCAGAGTAAATAGAAAATATATATCAAGTCTCCTGAGAGATTCGATTGCGCTCTACAAATCCCTGAGAGTCTATCTTACAATGACAGTTACCAATTGGGCCACATAGACTTTATCAGCTTCCTTTTCCGATCTCCCGGAAGACATGACATGTGTAAAATAAATTGAAGGATGTTTAGAAAATACTATACTAGGTCAGTTGGGAAGTATCCAGATATTTTGAATATCTTTAGAACCGGTTTTACGGGTTTGATGTAGTTTGGCAACTGATCATAGTTATCTAAAGATGAGTGCGTGAACAGATACTCTCCTGTTGAGTTATTCAGTCGGCAATGAGCCTGTATATAGAGTGTGGTCAAGCTTGTCGATTTTCCGCTCATCGTGCCGGGTTTTCCAGCATCTTTCAGTCCTGTTAACGCCTTACAGTCCTGATCTATCTCCCTTACGAATTGATTCTTTTCAAGATTAAAAGGAGGACGAGATTAAGGAGAACATGACAACGTAGTTGATGGCTATCCCCAAAAATATTCTTTAAACAGGATCTTGGAAGTAATGCATGAGGTCAAAGTTTAATTTTTTGGCTGGGACCAAGACACCATGGCCCTAGGTCAGCTATTTTGTTGTTATTATTCGTGGCTGATTACTTTTTGGACAGGCCTTATACGGCAAGTTCGTCTCAAGCGATTGTTGTTGCCTTTTTTTTTTAATCTAATGGCTGTCCCGTTTCTGTCTAGCACTCAGAAAGATGGAAAATTGAATTAAGAAAAGGTTTTTCTAATTTAGAATTAAAGAAAAAAACATTTGGAATACATTTACATATATCTATTTCTAAATAAAGCGTTCCAATCACCATTGCATATAACAATATATTCCATCTTCCATTTTTAGAAGATCGATACCAGAGCAAGACAAAATGTTGGGACTAAATCATGATTTTCTGTGATTCAGATGCAAGCCGGTTTGAGCCCATGAAATCACTATCAACTATCCGGATTGACTCGTTTACAAAATGGAGAGAAAATAGAAAAATGTTGATTTGCTGTCCCGTGAAGTAAAACAGTTTGGTTTTATCTAATGTTATTCAAGAGAATTAATTAGGTTTGTTCAAATTCACGCTATAGTTATTTTTAATTTCAATTTTTCATCTTATTATTAATTCACGTGTTCCTAGATTTCTCGTGTCGGATCTCAGAATTGATTAATTTCAACGGCCAACAAAAGAGCAGGTGCGATAGATTATAAATTATGAATGTGGGGCAATCTTTAATAACATATCAGTTGGTCTATCATCAATGCGTGTGCTTTCATATGAATACTCCTATACATAAACAGATATTCAATCTCAAAGAAGGGGAATATATATATATATATGTATATATATATGTAATTTATAATTTAGAGCATATATATATATATATATATATATATATATATATATATATATATATATATATATATATATATATATATATATATAAATAATTTGCAGCATTTTCAAAGACTGATGGACAAACTGTGGGCTAGACGAAAAGTGAAGTATCCACTGATATGTACAATAACTAGGACTAACCTTTTGTGACAAATCCGAGTAAGTTGTTTGATAGACGGATGGATAGATTGATAGATACATACATAGATACATAGATAGATACATACATACATATTGTTTCATTCCAGTTCAAGTTGGAACGGACCTTTTCTGTCTATAACAAAATCAATTCTTACATAATTTAGAGAAATAAAATCCTCACAGTTTGTCTATCCAGCTATGTAATACAAAACTGAAAAATGAAATTATCATTTTTCCAAAACAATTTGAAATCGCAAACAGGTGATTGCTACGCGAAATTGACAAATTCCATACATCTACGAATATATTTTCAATATATAAAATGAAAAATATGATGTCAATAATCATTTTATGTTAGAAAAGAACATGAGTGTAGTTTGACCCCAAATCTTTAATTTTTGTATACATTTTTATTCATCATGCTTGAGAGAGTAGGAATAATTTACATCTATGCACTTATATATATATATATATATATATATATATATATATATATATATATATATGCGTGTGTGTGTGTGTGAGTGTGTGTGTGTGTGTGTGTAAGTGTGTGTGTTCAAGTCAGGACATGCGTGTATGAGTGTGTGTGTTTTTGTGTACATCTATGTGTGTATTTGTGTGTATAAACACACATATGTAATACATGTTAATAGTTAATTGAATACAGATATGTATATGTCAATTCATTTAAAAGCATATATATATATACATATATTCACATACGCGTATATATCTACAAACGCACATGCTACAGAAAATTGAAATAAATATCTCTGATTAATACTTTCGAAAGTTATAATTGCGCAAGATATCTAATTCATAACTTAGCTATTACAAAGATATTTCTAAATCAATTTTCAAATAAAAAAAAAAAAAATTAGCTCTGTTTTCTTTTGCAAAGACCTGATTTCCGTGTTTGACATTCTAGCAAAACAATCTCATTCTGCTTTTGTGAATTTTTGAATTCTAAAGCAACATCTTTCGAAAGATTCCCAGGCCATAATTTACGAATTTTATAATTGGTTACCTTTGAGTGCATGTTGCGAATAAAATCCATCCATGTCATATTTGTAGCCGGAAAAGACAAATTAACGCAGCTATCTCGAGATTTCTCTCCGTTTCTCGCGGCTGTACTCACCATTCCTTGTATGATATTGATTAAATTATATGTTAGCATTAATCATAAGGTAGCTTATTTTAAAAGCGATCATAACGTCGATTGGCAGAATTAGTAAAGCTGATTAGCAACGTAGACAGAAACAAATATATTAGATTTATTTTTGCAAAAAATGCACACATTAGAAAACATAACAATAAATACAAGAATTATATTTTGATTTAAAGTTATGGAATTTTGAATAATATTTTCTTCTCACAAACTCTTTTATGCAATCCGTCTTATTGTAAATCTCTTCTGCTAGCTTCATTTTTCACTTTCATTGTATATTTGACCAAAACAGAGTATTATTTGAATTGAAACAATAGAATTGATATAGATTGTTTGTTCAAGGAGAATAATTTATTTTCTTATTAGACAAGACTCACTGTCATGATAACAGATTTTTATGTATATGAAAAAATATCTTCTCCCCAAAAATATATAAATAAAAATACGATTACTCCCAAGAAACATGCACAATGAGAACCTCATATGGATCACAATATTGAAAATATCTTTTGAGATGAATGGAATACCTTGAAACTTACAATATTGTCATTCATTTCTATTATTATCGGAATAACCGTAATCTATAGTAATATTTGATCAAACACACACACATATATACATATTTGTATGTTATTTGGAAGTGGATATATGATTTGACGAATAAAAAATCGTATCATATTAAATAGAAACTTTTATTTGAAATGAACATCTCTTCTTAGATGGTGAATGTATCATTTGTCCAAGACAACATATATGCAATAATAAATTAGAAAGAAGTAGAGCTGCAGCGGGATTCGAACTTACAACCGATAGGGCTGCTGCTGGATCGTAGCATTGCTTCATCATAGCATTATTAATGGGTTGAAGGAGAGAAATAAAGCAGATATATAGACTGTCAATTGGCAAGATGGGAATTTAAGGTTGAAAAAGTTATTCGGGCTTCTCGCATCATCGGGGGCCCTTCAACTTTATGGTAAGAGCAACGCTACATTAAAGCAACTGACTGATCGGCTGTAGGTTCGATTCCTACGACAACCTCATTTTTTGAATTGTTTATGCTGCTTACGCTGCCTAGGCCAAATGGAACATTCACCATGTAATTCCGGGTATTCATCACAGTTGAGAGTTTATAACATAAAATCCAATTCATCATTTTAATTACACACACACACAAATATATATATATATATAGATATACACACACACACACACATACACACACACACACATACATATATATATATATATATATATATATATATATATATATATATATATATATATATATATATGTGTGTGTGTGTGTGTGTGTGTGTGTGCATGTGTGTGTGTGTGTGTGTGTGTAGTACGTTTCAGTGCGTACATATCCTAGGACCTAACTGCATTTTTGACAGAAACAATCTCCATGTAAGAGTACATAAGAAAAAAATTGGTGTGTTCAAAGGTTTTCAGTATTCTGTGATTACCATAAAACACACAGAAGAACTTTTTTTCCGTAGATTAACTTTAGGTTGAACTGTTGAAAGCTCTCCTTGGTTTAGCCACACTTCCCTTGGTTTTTGAAGTTCATGGTAAATCTCATTCTTTATCCTAAAAGGATTTCCCGAAGGCCTTGCAGGATGTTGAGAATCCTATCTTACGAATTCCAAGATTTGTAAGCGGTATATTATAATTGCTTGATTTTGCATATTAAAAACCAATCTTCAAAAATTCTCCTAGGATCTCAGCAACACGGGACAAAATCTAGTGCAGGGTACCTTTGCATCAACGTCATAATCTGTACATAATTATACGTAGGATATGAGTTATTGGATATCTTTCCATATGAATTATTGAAGTGATGTTCAGGCAAGTATATTACGCTAATTGTTAAAGTTAGATTAGCTGGGGAAACGGTTTTAAATTAGGGAAAATGGGAGATAAGAGTGATCTGTTCAGAAAATATTTTGTCATATTTTGCTTCCCTCAAAAAGCAGATATCAACCTAAACACCAAACCTGAATGGCAATAAGGAATACGTGACTTGGCGTTGCTGAAATTTCTCAATGAGACCGTGTTCGGCGCTGGTTTGTGCGGATGGAACTTTTTTTTTTACTATTGTCCCTGTCGTTGGACTAGAACGTACTTCGTCAGGAGGATTTTCCAGCTGCAGGAGACAAATAGCAAAACAACTGGCGGTCGATGAGAGAGGCAATGCGATGGATAATAGTCGAGTGGTTAATTATCGAGCGGAGACGCACACTAAATGTTAAAAAATAGAATTTTCTTCTCACCACACCAACTACAACGCCTTTGATGCTTGTATAGAAAAATCTCTGAGTCTTAAGCAACCATGGTCGGTGTGTTGTTTATTTTTTCGTGGAAATTATTGAAGATATTCAATAAGTTATTGAGAAGCAAATAGTTCCCTCGTCTGTATTAGTATGGTATCCAGTGGGAGCAGGAAGGGGGTGCAAAAGGCTGAAGATGTCATGTTCCCGGAAATAGTAAACATCGAGTAAAATGTGTGTATCATCGTGTTAAATGCATGCATGAAATTACATTTATACATGCCTCTATACACACTTACAGACATATATATATATATATATATATATATATATATATATATATATATATATATATATGTGTGTGTGTGTGTGTGTGTGTGTGTGTGTGTGTATGTATGTATGTATGTATGTATATGTGTGTGTTCGTTGGTGTGTGTTATTTAAATATAAAAATTCAACAATGTTAAAGTTTGATGACACTTACAAAAGCTTATTTTACATGTTATGCCACTCATCAGAAGATATATTTGGGCTCTGTCATTTTTTTTCAGTTTATTTTTTTTTTTTTTGTTTTGATTTTTTTGTTTTTTTTTTGCATTGGCATTTATGGTATAAAATGTACAGTTCCTTCAAGTCTTTTCTGGCTTAGGTCAATATTTCAGTTCTTGAAAGTTGCCTTTAGAATGTATTTTTAGTGTTTCTCGGGTAAATCAACCTTTCGTGTCCTTCATTAGAGTCGAGACTCGAACACCTGATTTACAAACCTATTGCTGAGTCATGGCCTGCCAATAGCAGCCATCTCTGAAGTTGCTCCATCCTAGCACTAGTGGTTTGGGAAGATTTCCCAAATGCCTGCTTTTGAAATGTGTGTGTGTCATTACTATTTGGAAGGTTGAGTTATCCATGTATGAAGAGTATTCGATATCAGAGAGCTTGTGTGAAATAAATGTACATAATATATTCAGCTATGTAGTCAGTTTCATGCTAGTGGTTTTTTGTAGCGTGTACACCTTCTTCCTACAGCACCGATTTTCCAATGATCTTAACTTCACTGCCAACAAATCCCTATGATCATTAATGAGCCTTGCGGAACTCAATCATCTTCCTATGTAAATTATCAGTGATTTTTCCTTCGCTTTACGCTGTTTTAGCTAACGAGTTGTGTCTCTAAAAGTCTCATTATGAAAATATGGTTTGCAGCCAAAGAGCTGAAATGTTTTCTCTTTCAGGTATCAAAATTATTAGATCTCGTATTTTGATTTGCGGAAAATCTGACGTGACCTCATTCAAGTCATGAAGCAAATCTCTAAATTTAATGATTTGCTGGATAATTTTTTCATTTCACTATTTAAAATGATCAAAAAAATGTAATGATTCATCTTTGCAGACTAGGTTCTTTGAAAAAAAGTAAGATATTAGAAATATAATAGCCATCAGGTAGGACAAGGGGGATTATATGAGATAGGATCTCACTGATATAATGTATTAAGATAAAAGATTGGAAAGGAACAGTGAGAAAAGATTGACGACACTGAACACTCATTCGGGATTTGTTTTTGTTTTTCATTGCAAGCATTTTGTTTTCCTTCAGACTCCATTGCATACAATTAGTATCAATCAAAGAAGGAAAGATTGTGGCAGAAGTTTCTTGGAGCTACTGTATATACTATTTATTGCTTTGTCTCATAAACATCGACTGCGCTAACATTAACCCTACGATACAGCATGAAGTACGCATTGGCTTTTCAAAGAGAAAAAGTTACTTGGCAAAGTGAAAAAAAAAGTTCCTTTTCTCACAACGCATAAGACTCAAATATAGTAAATATTTTTTAGTAAATATTTTTTCTCCTCAAAATGAGACGCCATAAAGTGATGAAAACAAAATGGAAGCAAGTGATTCAAACAAACTCTGCTCTCAGCTAGTGCCAGCCTTCCTCACCGAACGGTTTCCGAAAGATTATAATTACCAGCAGCCCACTAAGTGGATTCCAAATCAGCCATGTTCCACAGTGAAAATCGATAATGATTTCTCTTATCAAGGAAATCTTCTAAAAATCAGAGTGAGAAAGAGAACTAGAATAGATACACAGAAAAAAAACGTTGCTTGACCAACGTCCATTGGCAGCAATCTGTGTTCGGGTGATCAACTAAATGAATTGAAAAAAAAGGTGATCAATGGATGAGTTGGGCAGTGTTTACTAAAAAGATTCTGAATTTTTAAAATTGAACTCCAAAACAAAACCTGGTTAGCGTGTGATTTTTTCTAACAAAAAAACTGTTTCTGGATACGAGGATAAAAGTTGGAAATCTCAGCCGTAGGCCCCATTTTTGCAGCCTGTATTCGAGATATTAAAAAACTGAAGAAGTTCAGAAGTTTTTTGAGACCGTCTAGATTGAAGGTTTCTAATAATTGAAAAGGCAAAACCGAAAAAAAAAGAAAGGAAGTTTCGCTGACCCTTAAGATTGGTCATACAGAACAAAAAATCACGATAAAAAAGATAAGTTGAAAATATCGTAGGTGAGAATATTTTTCACCGTCCCAAATTCTCGGCAAGAGTCCCCAGATGGCATATCAAGGGGTGATTATCAATTGTCTGTTCGTGATGTGATCGTGTTAAGAAGAGCGTAATTGTTATGATGATAAGAGGAGAAAAGGAAACATGCCCTGTTCTTCAAAGACTACAACAGACAATGAAATGTTCTCGTTAATATGCAGGCGTCTGATAGCTACTAGCGACTGTGTCTGGCACGGGAATGCAGGATAAACAAGAAAATGGACTCGGCAAACCGATTTCAATTTCCGTTCAAGATTACGCTTCTTTGGCACTGATGTTCATGGGAAAGACATGAATCTCTATATACCTTCAGCTATCGGTAGAAAAGCACACGATGGGGTTACTGATGCCACTTCAGATGCTTTGGGCCCCTAAATAGATTTTGTATATTGCTAATGGGTTATGTACTGATGTGATGAGACGCTGAAACAGGGATGACTGAAGCCCTAGCCAGTGTAAGGACACTACTTGATGTATATGACACAAGTCAACGTTGATAATTTCATTCAATTTAATTTTTTTTTGTATATTTTCGTTCATTCTTTTTTTGCCCCATACAATATATATATATATATATATATATATATATATATATATATATATATATATATATATATATATATATATACACATACACGCGTATAAGCACAAGTATTCATATTCACGGAATGGATACCATCCCTTAATCATGCATCTTCCAAAAGAAAAAAAGACTCTTCCATCACTCACCTTATCCACCTTCTAAGATGTAAGGTTGGCCATCTCATAAACTTTTTCAATTATCAAATGTGAAGTAATGATCATAAGCTGGTTGAAGATTTTCGTTCTGACTAAAATTTTGGTTAATGAACCATTGATGTGAGAGTTCTTATTCAAATTCATTGTTCATATTTCCTATTTTGTCTATCCCTACTGTTGTCGTTTTGCGAAAAGTGTTAAGTTTACCCAAGGTGTCATTTAATAACCAAGATTGGTATATCTGATCCAAAGTAGCATTTAGTCTGAATTAGAAGTTTTGTGGGGAACTGAATGCATGTATTCATCTTAATGTAGATGCATCTTGACATAAATGCATTTATCTATTCGTGCATATATCTGTATAGGTGCACATTCGTTCATGGGTTACATGTTTTTGCGTACACGAAACATTGATTTCAAGTTTTCATCAATGACTGCGAGACGATGTTCAGTGATTGGTGGGATCGATCCCCGATATATTCCATTGTTGTAGAGTGAAAGTATATTTTGAATAATTTCATTCATTTATTTTTCATGGCATTCCGGTAAGAGGTTTCCTTTGAAGGGATTCGTTTTTGTTATACTGCTCATAATTTCGTCCGAATTATAAATTTTTGAACAAGATCAATGAACACCGCGCTGAATGACTCTAGTTGAAAATACTTAAAGAATGAATGAAAACACGAATAAAGAATAAAGCAGAAACATTTAAGGATTAATAAAAATCACAAAAAAATTATATTGGCCAACTCTTACCAACAAACTCATAGAGCAACTGGTAAAATGAGAAGAAATGGATTTGCAGTGAGTTATTGATTTAACGCACTCTGCATTTTTCTCAGAAGACATTACTTTTTATATCTATATATCTGAATTCCATCAATAGATAGCGTCTAAACAAAAATAACCAAACGTTACACTTTTGATCATGTATATTATATCAGTAGTTGACTACATATCAAATTATTGCCTTCAAATATGTTGATTGGAGCAAGTTTAAATTGCATGGAAATCTATGATTGACCGACTTCTCTGTGGCATAAGGTTGTGATACTATCATTTGACACTTATTATTAAATGATTCAGATTGATTAACAATAGTTTAAGAAACCATTTCTGATAAAAGGCTCGCGCGCACAAATTCAAGCTTGTATATATATAGAGAGAGAGCGAGAGAATGAAAGCGTCTCATAGACAATGGAGAAAGCACAGTCTGGAGGATAATAAAAAAAATAACAATAGAGTATTATAAGAGAAAAATACCCCTCCCCCCCCAAAAAAAAACAACGGAGTTTACTATAAGGTCAGGATAAAGACGGATTATATGGTCTTTGATCTTGGAACAAGTGATATAGAATAGACGTATCCCTAGAAAAACAATTTTGATTTTTTATTTGAGACAAATGCTGCTTCAGCCTTTTGCAAAAGCCAACTTGAAATCATCCTTCACCAGGGAGTATTTCAGTCACTTTTATTTGTAAACAACAGTATTTCAACGAACAATATCAAATTTGGAACTGCAGAAATCATTTGAATGGAAAATAATGTACATCCTCTCGGGAACCCAATAACTGAAAATACATGACGTTTTTGAAACTTATGGTTTTGGTATAGGAAACCAGTATAAAAATTAAAGAAAATCAAGTCTCTCGATGTTGATGGCCCGAATAAACCATTAATTACCATTCTCTCTCTCTCTCTCTCTCTCTCTCTCTCTCTCTCTCTCTCTCTCTCTCTCTCTCTCTCTCTCTCTCTCTCTCTCTGGTTGTCAAGTAGACCCCAGAACTAATATCACTCATCTGTAGCTTTAATCAAATACAGCCTACCTTGATTTTCTCTCTGCTTATACAAGTGCTTGTCTGCAGTTCTCCCGTGTCTTCAGGCATGTCTGCTGAATAATCGATATTTGGTGTAATACGTCCTGCATATTGAGCAACTAACTCTAAATGCGATTCGCATTAATAATTTAACTTGACCTGCCGAGACCTTAATTTTTTCCAAGTCGTTCGCTTTGACATCGGTATGATTGTGTAATTGAATACTTTTAAATTTCTGCGAAGCTTTTTATCGATTACTAATTAAAACGGTTCCAACGTTCAACAAATTTTATTTGTTTTTATTTTTCCATTTATATTTTGGGTATTCTTCATTCAAAATTACTTCATCTGCGATATCAGGTTCGAATTGATTGGGGAAATATAGAAGTTACTCCAAATTTCACAGGTTTCAATTTCGTTTAATCGGAAAATTGTTGGCCCAATTCAGCAGATCTCGAACATGGATGAGCAGACCCATTGAATGGTCAAGAAACGTATTACTTGAAGTCCATTAACTTGTTGAGTATGTGCACCTTTCTTCAAAAGTAAAGTATTCTTGGAAAATGCATCAAAAGTGGTCTTTGGCAATGATAATACTGAGAATCGCTTGAATGGACAGTGTCCATTTTCACCGACTTTTGATTAAAAAAGAAATGACTGAAACTTGTAATCTATTAATTTCATCGGAATTATCCATGTTTTATCGATTATACATGAGCATAGTAGAAAATTCTGATTAAATCATTCGTGTAATCATTATAAACTAAATACTATTGTTTGATAACACATTTACACTCAGCAAACTTAGATATTATTCCCAGCTATTCTTTCTATAACAAATTACTACAGCAAACCGATTAGTTCATTGGAAGACTAATCGGTACAATAGACTTTGAGAGGTGAGGTCATAGCATATGTTGAAATATGTGCTTGTTTTTGTTACAAGCAAAGTCAACTTACTTTTGTGTCCGACCAAAAAAGTCTTTCATTGGTACCCAATGAGTTAAACCAAGTTCTCCCCCTTGCATTGTTTTATGATAGATGCCTTTCGATGAGAAAATGTTAACAAATCTGTTGTCCTCCGCACTTTACCACTAATAGCGAATGATAATGGGCTGTCGAAAATTAATTAGTTGGGAGGGGGTCCTTATAATAGCAGGGGCATTTTTTTCCAAAATTAATGAGCGGGTGGTTGGTGATTAGGTACCTACGAATAACCAATTTTCTGTTTGGGCTGACCCAATCTCAGTACTCATTTCTTGATCTCTTCTTCAACCACACAGACTATGTGATTGCTCTTCAGTCTCTATCTCTGCATATTCATGTCTTGATTATGTTTATCTCACTTACGCTTTCTAGTAACATACGTAGTTCGACTTGAACTGATAGACGTATATGCATACATACACATTATTTTGTTACACATGAAATATCGTTTGTGAATAGTAAATTCTAGGATATTAATCAATCGAAACGTAACTCCTATCGAGCAATAACTTCTTCCAGTGACCCTCCTGATGTTCAATCTTTGGAAAATTATTCAGGTTTAGTGGTCGAAAATTCATAAAAAGTGCCACTTTTGACTACACTATTATTGGGCCTTTTATTGACGATATCGATTATAAAGTGTTTCAGAATATAATCTATGTGAGAAATGTCCAATGAATACGAAGGATGCTGCAAGACTTCATATCCCAATTCTCTAACTTCAGGGCGTTGGGTGACATTATTATGTATCATTTGATTCTATTCATGTGGGACCGATATCCTTAACCTTTAAACATTTATTATTGCTTTGAAATGACGTAATATGGTCGCTATAGAAGTCTCCAGAAATTATTGAGCCGTTGTTAGTCGCTAGGTGGCCACTGCTTTTGATAATTCTCAATCATTATGAACAGGCTTGAGCTTCCCTCGACGTTCATAATTGCAATCCATATTCCCAGAGCTTAACCTATTGAACCAATGTTGAACAGTTTGAAATGTAGGAGGGTACACTAATTCTTTATTGATGTCATCAGCAGCTTCAGCTAAGGGACAGGAAAGTGCTCAAGCATTTATACGTGTGTGCATTATCATGTACCATTGTTCAAGTAAAGTTCCAGAAGTTTTTTTGAGAAAAAACAAACAAACATGATGAGCATAAGAATGGAGTGTGCCGGGAAGATATTTGTTCCTAAATTGAGATACAAACGATGTATATGGAGGTGAAACAGAATTTCTCAACGAATTTCAAAAAAATTATTTGAACTTTGATAAAGATTGAAGCAGTCACCTTCTGTACGTCAAAAACATATCATTATCATCATTATCATCAGTCTTTTAGCGTCCGTCGTTAGACATAGGCCTTCCCTAGGATTTGCCACACTTCCCTATCATGGGCGTCACGGAGCCAGTATTTCCTGAACTTGTCTAGATCATCTCTCCATCTAACATTTTGCCGGCCTCGGTTGCGCATGTGATCTCCGGGAATCCATGTTGTGAGTTGTGATGTCACATGTTGTGATCGATTGTCTGCCATTCTTGCAACATGGCCAGCCCAGCGCCATTTGAGATTTTTTATGGATTCTATGATGTCTCTAACTCTTGTCTCTTCTGGGGTGTACTGTGCTGTTATGTGGTCTCTCCATGTGAGGCCCGGCATTATTCTTTCATGTGCATGTTGCATGGTTCTCATCTCACAAATAGCTAGAATTTCTGAATGGATTTTGATGATATTTTGCGGAAGTCTAGACATTAGGCCATGAAAGAACTGATTGGATCTTCAGATGGTTTCATGAAAAAGTATCTCCCTAACTTCAGATGTTATTTTCCATACAAGATGACAAATTTGGTGATATGCTTCTATAAAACTTCGTGAGAGGATGGGAAATGAGCTGGAAAAGTAAGGATTATATTTAGGGACGGATAAAGGGATTATTCCTTTGATTGAGGGATCCAATAAATTCGTATACACTTCTCTCTCCAGAACTGTCAGCAAACAAGTGAAATATCCAAAAGTTCTCGATCTGCCCACACGATATCTTGAAAAGTTCTTGATGGATTTCAAAGATATTTTGCAAGAGGCTGAAGTTGAGACTAATTACATTTGGGATGGAGCAAATTTTCCCTTCTTTGTAAAACATTAATGTATACCCTCATGACTGTCCAGTCCAACTTGCCACTCTCAAATTTAGCCCTATCTCTCTGAATGGAATGACAACCATTCTTTTCTCCCCGTAAATTCTTGAGTTGATGTTTACACACACATCAGTGTTACTTATAACACACACGCACACACACACACACACACACACACACACACACAAATACATATGCATAGGCTCACATACTTTTCTAGTCTCCTACCAACCCCGACAGTATCAATCCCTAAATTTTCCCTTTATCGGCCAGCTATGGTCGGGGAAAAGGTCAGCTGCACTTGACCCCAGGCTCCTTTCATCGTCTCATGGGAAAGGGATGGACACAAAACAGCACACACAGTCATTTTATCGTAGGAATATCATTCTATTTCTCCATGATTTTTCTGGCGTGTTAATATTATAGCTTTTCACATTGTGAGCTTGAATACTCTCCAGGCCTTGAGAGTCTGCAGCACCCTAAGGGGTGCGACCACACACACTGAGAATCGCTGATTTATACGTAGGAAAACATAATTACCAAGTCTATTTGTTTAGTTCTAGGTTTGTCTGTTAAGGACACAGAGAAAACATATGTTTTACTCTTTTCTTCCATAAAAGGAGAGAAGACGAAAACTTACGTGATAGGATGTTGCCAGCAGTTGTATTGTGACTGACTGCCGTTGTTGACACACAGAAACAGCAAACCTACGTTTACTGGAGTTTTAGGTGTATGCGTGTGTTGAATGAATTATATGTTCGAAGTTTCTTTATCCATATTTGGAAAGAAAAACATGTGACTGAAAACGATGTTTAGAAATAGAAATGTTCTAAAATATTATTTTATAAATATATAGCATGAAAATGCTGTTTTTTACGATTTCTATGCTAGTATATATATATATATATATATATATATATATATATATATATATATATATATATATATATGTATATATATATATATATGTGAGATTATTCAAATGACATTTTAGATGGAACTGTATTTTACTTGTCATCAAGATCACTCCGTTGCGGATCAAGTGGCCAAGTACCATGTAAATAAATGAGCTTCGTGCAAGGAAAAAATCAGCGTCGACTCTGTGTGTGTGCATGTGTGTGCGTGGGTGTGTGTGTGTGTGTGTGTGTGTGTGTGTGTGTGTGTGTGTGTGCATGTGCGTGTGTGCATGGGTGTGTGTGTGTATGTGTGTGTGTGCGTACATGTGTGCGTGTGTGTGTGTGTGTGTGTGTGTGTGTGCAAGAAAAAGAGAGAGAACAAGCGTGCCCACGTTTGTGTTTGTGCCTTTGGGATGAAGAAGGTCGTGTATGCAATAACATCGTCCGTTTAGTATAGTAAACGGTATTTTTACGGCATGTTATTGTTCATCCAGTTCTATTTTCTCTTTCCTTTTATGATGTTTCTATAATCGGTTGCAGGTTAAATTTACACTAAGACTAAGTGCATTCCATCAGTGGATTCTTTCAATCTCTGCCGTTCGTTTCCTTGTTTTGCTCCGTGTCTCCATCAGACGAAACAAAGTAGATAATCAAAATAAGAATTAAATAAACGTGCCAGACCCCGACGTGTTTCTCACACATGAACAGTGTCTCTTTCGTTAATCTTTGTTGTGGCTACAACATCATAGTTTGCTCAGGTGCTGAGCGCATCCATCAATCCACATTCAAGAAACCAGTGAAAACAAAGCAGAACTTTCCTCAACAGCTGAATTTACAATCCGTGTATGTCTGTAGCCCGGTAGCATAAGCTATTCATTCGCCAAGGTGTTCTTCGTGCAGTGAGTTCAAAAGAACGTTATTTTGACAAACTTCAGCGCAGACTCTGAAGTAGACTCTGTTTTCCTACTGTAACACAAACACAAACAATTCTCCTCCCAAATTGAGGTTGTAAACTGATACATGAAATTTTCACCTCTCCCTACCGTGATTTGAGCGAACTAATAACTGATCGCTAGGTATAAAAGTCGGAGTTTAGTTTGACCTTGCAGAATCTAATGTTCTTTGATGTCTTATCTTTTTTTTTTTTAAATTTTTAATGAAATCACAAGCTTAAGTTATTCGACTGCGATTGTTGACGTGTTCGAAAGATTTAATTATGATAAATATCCGTTACATGGCTTCAATTAACAGGAAATATACTGAACGAGATGTTTATTTTAACTGTCATATCACAGATAGGATTTACTTAAGGAATACAACATTCGATGATGCGATTTCTATTTATTTTAGAGGGTTATATTCAGAAAAACAATGCATCTCCTTGAATTCGCCTCATCAGTCACCCATTTCGTTCATACTCCTCCCTAACTTCTGGCTAATACAAAACTGAACAAAAAAAAAGTCACATTTCCCTTTTTATAACATCAGTTTCGTACGTGGAACATTGTATTTGTAGCGCTATCAGTCCTTATGTCGACCTGCACGTTGCAACAAAAAGAGTTTATTGTGGTTTGGGTAGGTTGTCAAGGCCAGAAAACTACAGAAACAAACAAGGCTCGGCATGATATCTGAAATTGGCCAAGTTAAAAAAGCGAGGGACTAAAAGTCCAAACAAAACGAAACGAAAGAGAATAGAAAAGGTCCAGTTAAGGAACAATATATACATGTTTATAAGCTGTCTTCCACTGAGCTATTCACTACGGGAGGGGCTGTAAACATAACTGTTTTTGTGAGAGACAACAGTCATCCTACATGCACTGTTTTTTTTTTCAAATAAATGAAACAAAGCCATATGCTTAGTATACCACTATATTTACCTAGCACAATGTATTCCTATGAAACCTTCCAAAGAAGAAATCAAGCTAATGATCACTTTTGGATGGCAAGCTCTTGGTTGACCAGCTCAACATAACAAGAAAATCCAAATCAGTTTCAAAAAGAAAGGTCTAAAGCAAATGTATCCTCCTGATAATCACCTGTAGAGCTGAAACTTGGAAACTAACCAAAGGACCCTGTCGACCCGGGTGTCGATTCTTCAACGTACACATGCATGAATCATACTCAACATCACATGGAGAGATCACAAAACAGTGCAGTACATTGAAGAAACGTAGAATATCAGACAACCGATAGACATCCAGACTCAAAACGTTGATCCCCAGAGATGACAATCAAAATTGAGGCTGACAAAAAGCTGTGTCGAACTACATAAGTTCAGACGACCATGAGAGAGAGAGAGAGAGAGAGAGAGAGAGAGAGAGAGAGAGAAAGAGAAAGAGAGAGAGAGAGTGAGAGAGAGAGAGAGAGAGAGAGAGAGAGAGAGAGATCTGGCAGATCCTGGGGAAGGCCTATCTTCAACGACGAACACTAGAAGGCTGATATCGGTGATGATGAATCTAAACCGAAATATCTTTGGCTGACGGCCAAGCCTGCACATACGAGAGAAGGAACTGCCAAAAGAGGTGATTGGACTCATCGGTTTCCGTATTCATCTACCAAAGTCTCAACACATACAAATTGGCTAGCCAAATCTTTTAATTTCATTCTTTCGCGAAAAAATACTTTTCCCTCATTATATATCTAGTGAGCACCATTTTCTTCCATTCTTTTTTGTATTTTTGAAAAATTCCATACCACGTGAGCAATCAACCTAAATCTTGTCATGATTCGACAAAAGTCTGTCTGTGTGTCCACTTGTCCGTAGATATTCGATTACCGTATCAACTACAAACATAACTCCAACGCTTTTCATGCGAATACGGATACGATCCGAGGTAATGTTTTCTCAACAAATTTGGTTTCGAAATAATCTCCCAACCCTAATGAAATGTTTATTGAGTATTTACAATTTATCAAGAAATGAACACACTGTTAGCACCCTGAAGCAGTCAAATGTCGTTAACCGCTTGCTTTTTAAGCCAGTGTCAATGATGGAGTTATTATCTTGTATCATTTTCACAGAAGGTGGCAGAGTAAGCGCAAGATTGTTGCCTATAACAGAAATTGAAAATTTACGCTGAATATCAATAGTATTTGAGATAGAACATAATCAAAGCTGTTCACAGAGTTCTTGCTAATTTGCTTATGGAGAGGAATATCCCCTATTTCACAATGACTTATTTCTGCCTGTTACTGTGGACATTTGGAAATGGTCATCAGAATATAGTGATAGAGACAAAAAATGGGAAAGGAAAATAACTAGAATGTTCAAGATGATATTGCCCCTAACTGTGTATCAATTTGTACTTATCACTCTTTTGAAAATTTTATAAATACGGAGCCCGTTTAGAGAGTAACCAAACATTTAGAATAATTCTATTCACACAGCCTTAATGCAATGCAGCTATTGATAAAAGGATATCTGATTGTGCATAAATGATTGTGTATTCCCCCGTAGGGTTGCTCAGCCGACTTTGTGACGCCATTCAGTGAGACTGTGTAACGTCCAAGTGTGGCATTCAGGCCCTGTCATATATATATATATATATATATATATATATATATATATATATATATATATATATATATATATATATATATATATATATATATATAAACTCAAATTTTTTGATCTATAGCAGTTTTTTACTAAGCATTTTTTACAAATGAGTTTTTTTTAATACACATACATCCATAATGCTGAATGCCCTCCAAGTAGCTGTAATGTGCAAAGCTTCTGAGATTCTGTTTAAAGTGCACTTTGATTCTATGCCTTGAACAAAAATCATCTTATAATTTTTACTTTGTATATTTTCTTATAGCAGAAAATCGACATACGACACGATACGAGTTTTTTTGACAAAAGATCTGGGGGTACACTATATTTCTCGTTTTATGGTTGGTGTGATGGTGAGAAATATGTCTGATTGGAAGGCAGCAGATCTCTTGTTCCGCCATTTTCTTCTTTTTTTTTTTTTCTCACTGTTGTCTGTTTGAACTGATGTGTAGAAATCCACGCTTATGTTTGGGTAAGAGTTACTGCTGCTCTCAGTTATGCCTGTCTGGCTTGCGGGTTTTCAAGACAAGCTTCTCCCTCTGTTAAAGACTCTTTGTCTGCCATCTATTTTTTTTTTTCCCTGCTACTCAATTTGCACTTGCAAAATATTTTTCTTAGGCCCCGGGGATTATTGTCTGTCAAAGATTCTTGTTTTCTATGAAGCACCAAACATGACTGTTATTTTCATTAAATTGAGGACAGACATTTCTGATGATTTGGCACAGCTCACAAACTAAGTAAATTAAATAGATGTACAAGCATTATATACTGATGAAACATCAAAATATGTTGTTTTCTCCAGCGTATGTTACAGAGTGTTAGTAGTAGATTTAACAAAAAATATATACATCTTGTGATTCACAAAATGCCCGTCTGTACGTACTCACCTACTGCAAAAAACATTCGCCATAAATCTAAAAAAAAATATTTTATGAGTAAGGATGTGGGAAGTAAGGAAGCCCTGGGAGGGTTTTTCGCAGATTAGGTTTTTTGTTCTTGTTTTTTTTAATTACCACTCAAAAGGGATGTTTTATGAGCGATAAAAACCCAACCTTATATAACACGTATTGTTGCATGTGCTTCGACGTAATTTCATGATGCTGCCGGTGCTTGTTAGCGTTGATCATGGAATGTGAGTGGACGAAAGATGGATGGGGGGAAATGAAACACTAATAGAAAATACACTTTGATATAAATAGACTATGGTAACAATGTACGTGTTTTATATTATAAAGTACTAATGGATGTGTGTTTGTCCTCTTAAAAGTCGAGAACTACGCATCACAGAAAAGATGGATCGGAAATCATCCGGTCTCTATGTACGGGATATATATTTTTGAGTTTGATTTTGCCTTAGGGTCAGTGTTCCCGTTGTCAAAAGATAAGTCTGTTTTTTGAATTTGTTTTTTAAACTGGGATTGTCCAAGACTTCAAATTGAACTTTGAGTTTGAATTTCCAAACGACACCAATTTTTTTTTTTAATCAGTGGGAAAATTACTCAGATTGATTTACTGATAGTAATACCATCTACCCTGGCGTGTCCTTAACATTACATCTTTTACATAAGCCCCCCCCCTTTAGTCATTTTTGAGAATGACGCCACCACCTAACACCTTATTTTTTTTATTCAGTTTTTTTTTTTTAAATGTCCCTCACTTCTGTATTTTAGACAGCGATTTACTTTTGCAGTTAACTGATTCAAGATTGCATTGGAAAAAAAGGGTGTTTTCATTAAATTTTACCCCCAGCGAGACCCCTTAGTTCATATATTGGCTAAGGAAGCAACTGGGCTTATATTGATAGAAATCGATAAGGAATGACTACACCATTTCGAAATAACCCCCTACTTAACTCAAAAAATAGTGCTTATTATATAGAAACTAAAATATATTCGACAGAAATGGTGGGGCTGCTAATGTAAGGATAGGCACTAAGGAGCCGAAAGCTATTAGATTAGTTAATTTATTTTTAATAACCCAAGGATCCAAATGTTTAGCATTTTTAAAGTCTCAACTCATCTGTAATGTTTCAATGTGTGATAATATGCAACGTGCACATGAGAGAATAATGCTCGACATCACATGGAGGGATTACAAGACAGCACAGTGGGGAAAAACAGGAGTCTGATAAATCATGGGATCCATCAGAAAACTCAAATTTCGATGAGCTGGACAGCACAACTCATAACGTGAATCCCCTGAGATAACATTCACAATCAAGGCCAACAAAATATATGATGTTGAGACTTGTTTGGAAGGCATGAGACACCCATGATAGAGACATCTTGAGAATCCTGGAGAAACTCTATGTCAATTATGCACTATAATAGACTGAGGATGATTATGATTATCAAGCAAAAGTCCTAATTTCCATGACGTAAATTTCATCATCTCACGATAGGAACTTGAATCATACAAAAGATCATCCTATTTGAGAGCAAACAAACTTAGATCAACAGAAAAATCGGCAGATAAGCTCATTATATGGTTCGATTTAATAATATTCACCTATTTGTGGGCGCACACAAATATGTGCATCCGTGTACGTGTATGTGTGTGTGTATACGATTGTTTGATATTGAGTGGGTTTTATTAAAGTGAAAATCATAAGAGAAATGAGTGTAACGAATTTAGAGAAAAACAATTTGACATGCTACCATGTATAAGATTTTCTTCACGCTGCTAATTTTATAAGCACACGAATTCTCTAGCCAATGTTTTAACTGCTTTATTCAAAGCCCAATATACCCGATCACTGGCCAAAATGAGATTTTTTTCCTTATCAATCGTTTAGTCGATTATTCATATGGTCCTAAGCGGTGGATATAAAATGAAACACTGTTACAAGGACATTTATGTTTTAAATCTTTATTCAAAATGAGACAGATTACCTAAAAATATATATTCTATTCGCAGCCTGAAATCTCATTAGTATTTTTGATTTAAGACCACAAAAAAGCGTTACCCAGCTGGCATTATGAACTTTGGTCGAGGGTATTTATTTTTGAATCGGTTGAACTGGAGATCTTGATCACCCCAAGTTGAACTTTTTCTCTCGAGAAATAAATCTTTTTATCACCTTGAGGGACAGAGTGATACGACACAAACATTTCTGATCCACGGAGACAAAGGCCAATTTTATATATATATATATATATATATATATATATATATATATATATATATATATATGTGTGTGTGTGTGTGTGTGTGTGTGTGTGTGTGTGTGTGTGTGTCAGTCACTCAATATAAACTGTCATGTGTCCAGCGTCATTTGTTTGCATGCCCCGTTGGAAAAGCCGGATGAGTAACAAATTTTACTTTGTTGGCCTCTATTTGGACGGTGATAATTGAAATATTCCGATGTTTAAAAAAATTCAAGGTGGGATGCTGCTTGACACAAATTAAGTGATCAGATTAGCATTAACTTACATTTTAAATCGAAGAAAACAGCAAAACAATTTTATAGACATTATAAGGAGTAAAGAGTTGAACATTTCAGCCCTCTAGCTCAATTCCTGCAGCTTATACACGTAATATATAAATGCATGAACGATTGTTGTCAATTCGTATTCGACTGCAGTTATCACATGATGTCACTCAAAAGAATCACTCAACATTACGTGGAATGGGTGTGGTTTCTTAACCCAGCCATGGATTTGAAATACTTACAGATATATCCAGCCAGCGAGCCAACTAAAGAACCGAGGAAACCTATGCTGACAATTTTGGTGGAAGTTTTAGTTGACAGTTTCTAATATTTCCAAGGTTGTGTGTGTGTATTGCAAAAGTTTCTTTACATTGAACTTCCATCAAAAACCAAAATCAATACATACATGTATCAGATATGAGTGTATGTTTATATGTGTGTGTGAGTGTGTGTGCGTGTACACGTGTGCAATGGTGCATACACAATCATGAACATGGTTATTCACTGAGCTCGGCTTACTGTGACACAATACTGGTGCACCCAGTGGGCACCAAATACGCTACACATGCAACTGTTCCGTTATGTAGAAACATCTTTCTATAATTGAAGGAGTGGAGATATTTTACGATTAATCAATCGTAAAGATAAGTGATATATATTGATACAACGCATCAGAATCAGGATTTGAATATATGATCTCCCCGTAATTGTAATCAGTCTATCTGACGGTCATTTCTTCTATGAACCTAACCGATATCTACCTATTTATATTTGAGATATAAGAGATATAGAGTGTTAACATATTTCAGATGGCGATACTATAAGCTTAAATCAAGAAGGTGGAAGAGATAAAAGATATTAATACTGGTCTTGTTAGTCACTCAATAGAAACTGTCAGGTGACCAATAAGTTTTTAAGCAGAAGAAGAGACCAATAAAAAAAAAATCACTTTTTGATTATGAATACTGCTGGACCAAAACTAAGGGACCAATTTTGCAAATACTTGCATTGTTAATTGAACTTTCTCCTAAAAACTTATTGGGAGGATTATTTAAAAATCTGTTTTAGTAGTCATTCTAAAGGATGAATAAAGAAATTTCATCCATTTTAGCTCCATCAGGATGTAGAAACTTAAGTTGATGTTGATGCTGGCATTTTTTGTCGACCGTTACTAATAGTTATGTTACGCTCAATTGGCTAAATTGGTTAATTAACAGAGCTTCAACTTGAAAAAAAAAACAAGAAAATAAATACAGTTTATATAATTACTTTTAATACAATTTAATAATTTTATCAGAGTGTATTTCATCGAGACAAGAATATAAAGACATTATGTAACGTATGTGAAATCGAAATTTTTTTTCACTAAAAATTACCAAACACGTAGTTTTCATTTTGATCAGGAGTTTATCTAATCAAAAGATGGACATCCAACTGTTTTTGTCTGATTAAAACTTCGTGTAATAAAAGTCAAATCGATTGCAAACTTAATTTCGCCAAATGAGCAATTTCGACGATTTGGCAATCATATATAACAATGCAAAGCAATGGCTTCATTGACAGCGAAAGTAGATACCAGATCAATATATGGAGCTAGATATCAGCGATTTGTTCATTTTTGAGCATTCGTAGAATTATAGATTTATTCTAATTGTTGATATCAGGATGTTGAAGACAGGTAAACTGTCTTGCGAACGAACATATATTTTTTATTGTTCATTGGAAAAAGAGGAAAAAAATTCTAAAATCTATGTAAACGATACTTCAGTGCTCACTGTTGTTTAACTAACATATTATAAGAGTTTATATCAGAGCGATGAACATTCAATTAAGAAACCTATGAAATGCTTGTGTATTTGGCCCCACAACCGAAACAAGGAAGCCCTGGGATAGTGGAAGATTCAAGATCCGTGCATTACAATAGAAACGGGAGTTTGGGGAATGTAACCGGGTCATCTGTATTGGTAGCCTGTTATAACTCGATATCGGCGTTTTCAATTTTCCTCAATAGACTCCTATCAGTCTTGCGGTATTGATTTCTCTATTCAGTAATCTTTTGTTGACTCACTCGTCTGCAGACTTACTTGGGGAAGGAAATGAAAATCATTCTTAGAAATCTAGAAAAAGAAAATGAATAGAAAGATTTTAAGGGAAAAAAATCCTTCTCTTTTTTTTATTTCTTCTAATTTTATTCTGTTTGTTTATTAATGCACTTTTTATTCTTACTCTGGCTATAAGTTCCAAACTTACAGCAAAAAGTTTATCTTTTTTTATATCTTTTCTTAAAGAAAGATGGATAGAGATTTGACTCTAACGCATGGCTTAAGACCTCTTAGAAACGTCCAAGATATCGAATATGTTTATTGTCTGAGAAGATCTCAATCGTCCCGTTAAGAAAAAAAGGGGAAAAAGAAGACATCTGGAAATATAAACCCTGGACTTGCAGAAAATAAAGAAGATTTAAATTTCCTTATCTTTCAAATGTTTATGTGTGCGAATCCCCTGGGTTTATTTCCGGAAAGAATTAAACATACAGAATACATCACTTGAAAAGGATACGTAGATAATCACAAAAAAAAACTCTTTAAAACGTACCATCAATTTTCAACATGGATATTCGCTAAGAAAGAATTTTTTAAAGAATGAAAACGATTGAAACGTTTGTATTCTTATACAAAACATTGTTAATTGTTATTATTGTTTTGTTATACAACAAAATGATAATATAAAACACGTCGACATTTCCAATGTATTTGACACCAGTCGTTAGAGCAAGAGCACCTTTTGGAACCCAACTTGAGCGATTTTTGTTGACAATTAGCAAACATAACTTGCCTAGGGTCCCCTAGAGTTGTAATCTTGTGTTGCATTAAGGTAGAACCGTTCTGTTGCATCAACAGTCGAGTTTATCAGCGAATCATTTTAATAGAAATCATTGTCATCGTCATCATCATCAGCAGCAGCCTTTGAGCGTACCTTGTTTCACACAGAGCTTCCCTAAGATTCGTCGTATTTATCCTGGGCATTGCAGGACCAATGCATTTTGTACTCGTGTAGTTCACTACACCATCTCATTTTGGCCACCTTGCGTTTGCACCTGATTGCCACAGATTGACGTTATCCTGACAGTTTCACAACATGACCATCCCATTTCCATTCAAGTCCAGAGTTCATGACGTTAACTGATGTAATTAACTTAGCTTACACAATACAAATAATCATCTTGGCGTGTTGCTAGCGAGTCTTGTTCTGCAATTCATAATTCCCAAATGAATCCCTGCATTATCATTTTGTGTCGTACAAAGTTAAGCTCAGTAAATAATACTGACAGTGAATAAGTGATTAGCAAGCTCTCTACCTGATCGAGATAAATTTTGTAAAAATTAATAGAAGTGTCTTCAGTATTTCAATTGATGTCAAATCATTTTCGTAGTATTCTTCAATTGTATTGATCAAATGAAATTCCATATCTAGAAACTAAGTCCGGCTCTAATTTCTACACTGAATACCTATAGTCAAAGTCTTTGTACAGGTATCTAAAATCTACGGTCATGAGCCCAATGAGGGTAGTGGTTAACCTTGTTTTAATTCTCGCATCCATAGAGTCCATTATTTAAGCTCTTTGCCATAGGAAGTCTCCATAACGTGAGCATATTTACTCAGTGAGAAATATCTTAGTCAGTGCTAGAGTGGCAAGCCTTCATTGAAATTCATGATTTAGTATTATTGAGTAAAACTAAGGTGAACTCAAACAAATAAGTTGACAAGTATCAAAATTGATCTCCTCTCAGTCCCCGTTTTAAACGTATTCTAAGAGAATTATATCTCCGCAAATCTACAAACTAATGATATTGCCTGTACAAAGTCTACAGTACAAGAGCGTGTAAATTTCATTTTCTGATCGGAATTTTCAGCATAATGTTGGCTGCAAAACAGAATCCACATTCTTTTACGGTCATTTGAGATTGTGCGTAACCCATTTCCAGGATGTTGTATTACTGCCTGAGCTACATTGACGAATCTTAGATATTATTGAAAATCTATCGTACAAATAAGCATGGACGTATTTTTTCTATTATATGAATAGATGTTAAAAGAAAATACAGTATTTTCAATTTATTTTCATTATATGTAAAATACCAAAGTTTCACTAATCATCTTCAGTCAGAATAGAAGTTGGAGTGAAGTTTGACCCAGGAGAAGCCAGTCATGTCTCATATTGTTTTACAGAGCATCTTTATCCACTTAATAGTTAAATCGAAATGTCCCCTTTGATGAAGAGCAGTTCTTTAGGTACAAGCAACATCACTACAGTGATCAAGAGTAAAGCCCAACCTACTTATGAGGTTTTTCCACAAAGTCCACAGAAGCACTATGAAATAACATTACCTCCACCAAGTCTTACTATCCATTATTGCGTCCAACTTATTAAAATTGTTTGCTGTTTGCAAGTTTGCATGTAGGGTTCTGCTCGCAAAGAGTAGCATTAAAAGTCTACACTACATTCATTTCGCACTCAAGAGATATATAGTCATTTTAATAAATTCTTCAATGCAGAAAATTGCGATCATCTGTTTGTACCAATCAACTTTATTTTGTATTATTAGACACCAAAAACCGAACCAGACAACATGGGGTTTTTCAGTTTTTAAGTCAGTCTGGCTGGCTAGTTGGCTGGCTATGCATGCATCACAGGCATAAGCCGTATGAATAAAGCTAGAGGGTGACAAATTAAAGATTTTTCTTTATGTCTTACAAAACGTTGTTTTATTGGATCTGGGTCAATTTGCGATGTAATTATATTTTAAAGTAATCTCTTCATTCTGCTCGCTAGCATTCATGGAAATTCTGACCGGCATGTTGCCAGAGGAGCGTTGGTCACGTGAGTATATCTTTTGAGTGACCAAGCAGTCCTAGTGATTAAAGCATAAGGCTAGAGAAAAACTGGAACGTATACTTGGACGTCTACGTTCTGCGTTCGTTTCTGGAACTTCTTAATAAAACCAAACACATGTAGATATCGCATAGAATATTATCTGACATCAGGACTTTAATAAACCCAAGTAAATAAACTCTTGCTCACTTGCATTCGTATAGCTCGGAACAAAATGATTTATATATTTTCTTTTCTATGCGTGAGTAAATATAGAAAGACGTTCATCATTTAAACTAATAAAGGCAATGCTTTACTGAATGCACGTGCTTTTAACAGTCGTTACTTACCTGGCACCCAGCCACACTAACTGATGAGGATCGAGGAAAACACTCATTGTGAATTTGAAAACTTTTTTTATATTATGTTAGTCTACCATTTTCCCACTCGTCAATATAATTAAATTTACATAAGAACAATTTATACTGTGATGTAATTTATTCTTGACGTAAGAAAAAAGTTGAAATCCTCCGTACTTGTGCGCGTGCGCACACACACACACACTCACACACACACACACACACACACACACACACACATATATATATATATATATATATATATATATATATATATTTCACTCGCAAAAACACAATGTACGTATATTAAAAAACATCAACTAAAACTGTTACCAATACTGTCAATATAGGTTTCTTCAGTTTTCAAGTTGGTATGGCTGTCTATGTATGTATCAGGTGTACAAGCTGCACCAATGGGGCTAGAAGGCTGAACATACAAACATTTAAACCTCAATATGAATAGAGAAAAAGCAATCATTTTAGTTGATTTTTTCAATTCGCCTAAACACATTTTTGATTGGAGATAGTTTGTAATGTAAGTTTATGCTAAATTGGTCCCTAATTTCTGTCCATCTAATTTTTTATGTTTGCTTTTTGTTCTCTTTTGTTTTGTTTTTTTCAAAATCAGATATTTTTTCTGTGAACAATGTCTAACAAGCCGGGAGATAAGTAACATATTTATTGATCCTCTTTTCCCCCCTTTTTTTCTAACTGAGTACCCCTAACAAGGCATGCTGCCAAAACTCATTGACTGCGTGGTGGTCTCTATTGAGTGACTAACTAGATCTGTATATATAATATCCATTGTGCATGAAAAAGATGTTGCCCCAAGCAAATGTTTGACTTAAGCCAATATAGCTACCTACATTATAAGTCTTACAGCCAAGTTTTCTTTCATTTTTTTTCTCCTTCCTTTTTTTTTTTTCATTGTTACTCTTCAGTTTCGACTTCCAGTTGTGCCAATGGTGAGCAACTATAGAAACAATTCCACTTCCTTTTGTCCGCGTCTCTTCAGCCGCAGGTAATTTTGTAACCTCGCCAGTCGCCCATTGATCGGACTTATGCATAAATGAATAACCGAATGGATGTGAGACAACGGCTTTTGATCTCCGACAACGAGAGAAAATAAATAATCTACGCATAATGTCTCTTCATAAAATTATGATATCAGCATCATATTTATCGCGTTATTTTTTAAGAAGACAAAATATGTATCTTCTTCACAGACTTGATGAGTGAGATTCGGCAAAGTTCAACTGTGTCAGAACAAAATCATTAACTAGGTGTGAACCCTAATACCTGCAAGCAAATGAAAGTAGAAAGCTTTTTTTTGTTGTTGTTGTTTTTTTTTCTTCTTTTTTCTCTGTCAGGAAATGAGAAGCTTTACGTTATCATTATGAGTGAACTCGTTTAAATAGCCGAACTCAAACAATCTATTGAAGACAACTAATATCATTATTAAGGTTACTAGTGGAAATTCCACGGATGTTGACAACGAAGATTATTTGTTATCTCATATCTCTATTCTTCTCTCACCATCTGTTTTTTCCAATCTCTCTCTCATCTTTTTCCAATGGCCACTGCCGGTTCATAATTCTATTTAAATGTTATACAAATGAGATACCCGTATACACTGGATGAAGTATCAGTTTACGCTGGGTGAAGCACCTGTATTCGTAAAATGTTAAAATTGAATGAATAGGTAGATGGAAATTTGATCATTATTCCTGGTGTGAGAGCTCAGGCAGGGTACGCATAAAGAGTCGCTTACGAATACAACATTGCAAAATCAAAACCCTTGCGAAAACATACAAGGTGTTGAGATTTTCAAAGAACTGACTTTTCTGGAACATGCATGAAATGATCCCTTCACTCTTTACTCCCTGGTGAGTTTCCCCTTCACTGCTGAGCAATTCATTGGAAAAAATTCCCCTTGCTTTTCCCCCTTAAAAGCAGAAAAAAGTCCCTATCAATTTTGCACCCTAAAAACGAAAGAAAGAGTCCCCCTCCACTTTCACTAAGCACGTTTTTCTCTGCTGTTAACTTTCAGTCGGGTACGGTGCAACGGCTTGATACAAATAGTGGTATTTTATATGAAATATGTAGTATTTCAATTGATATCATTTGTATAGGTAATTCCATTATAGAGGAAATCTGTTTAACAATACAGTTTTATTCAAAATTTCTGCTTTTTATTTATCCTGATAGGTTAGTTTTACCAATACATTGACCAATAGTAGCGTCACTACGTAATCGTGACAGGGGAATTAATACATTAACTTGTTCATGCATTATTACATCCACACAAAATCTCTGGCGGGAATCGCTAAAGCTTGAGTGAGAGCAAAGGAAATTCAAAACTATTCTGTGCATAGTTTTGCTCTGCAAAAGTGGCCTTGCGTCATACTTGACTTTGGTATCATCATGCCTCTAATGATTGAAGATTTCTCAGAGTTAGCAGATGTAACTATATCGACAAAATCTTTGTAAATCCTCGTATTGCATTTGAATTGGAGAACTACGTTAGTATTTTTTCATGATTTGAAATGGAATCTGGGAAATGAAATTAACGCAACTTGCCCAACGTAATGTCATTCGAACTATTTGGTGCTAAAGAAATGAATATGTTCATATGCATTCCCATATGGCGTGTAACACAATGAAAGAGAAAGTTTCTATGCAGTCTCGAAATCAAGCAGTCACTCGCTGATAATAAAGTTAAGAAATCATTCACTAGTTTCTCAATGCATCCATCGAGTGGAGAAAGTAAAATGAATTTTCATAATACTCAGCTCTCCAACGTTTTCTTTCTTGTGCCAACGCACATAATAAATAGATAAGTTGCACTTATTGCAATTTGCTAAAATTAGAGTTGTCTGGTACAGAGTGACGTGGAAAGAGAATTATATTGAATCTGCTGCAGAGTCCTCCTTACAAGTTATAATACCGTTGCACATCAGAATTACTGAGAATAGGAAAAATCTAAAAAGAGAGACAGCGTTTACCAATGAAGGTAAAGTTCGTATAGACGAAAGGAAGAGAAAAAACTGAATGGAATTTATGTGCATGTATACACACAAATTTGAGTGTAGCATCGAGCAAAGAAAAGAGAAAAATTTTCAAAAGCTTTTTTAATGAAGGACTCCATTCACGGGCTAATGTTGATGTCCTCTCAATTTCTGTCTTTAATCCTAAAACTGTTGCTTAACTGCTCATTGGTAAAAGCTACCCAAAATTACGAAAAACTCAACCTCCAATCCTGAATCACTACTGCCGAACTTTCTCAATATGCATCTTTCTCATACGTTCAACCTGTCAATCTCCGACCGATCCAGCTCATGATGTCTCAGCGCCTGATTAACATACACCAACGTAGTCCACAGCTTTATTTTCTTTTTCATTGGGTTGTCATTTCAAGTATATTTTTCTCTGCTCACGCGAGTCCAGATTGATTCATTTCAGAATGGTTTTAATCTTTTTGAGTGGAAGGAACCTAGTTGCTTACTTGCTTTCAAAGGTGATGTTCGTAAAATGCAACTTCCCCAGCCATTACGGAGGTTCAATAAATACTGAACTTATTCCTTATTATTTCTTTTATCACTATTTTCTTTCAACTCATTTTTTTTCGGTTGCTTTTCATTGCAGCGTTACTCAGACACTCAGGCTACAACAATGAATAGATAGCGGGGGAATAAGAGATGAGCACTTAGTTTTAAAATGGATAATGGGTATGAATTAGAGTTTATCCTTTATTTCGGGTCAATGTTGTTTACTCACTGCACTAGACTGATGGTCTTAGTAAGCTGCAATGAAAATCAACAAATATTAAGATGGAAGAAATATTCATGAAAAAAAAAAGTATGACTGCAGCGGGGTCAAACTCCTCACCAATTTTTCTTCCTACTGAACATGATTTCTGCAACTTTCGTATTTATTATGAATTCAAAAATATACAAAAGATGTTCCTCAGTATGAATTCATTTATTTATCAGACTGAAATAAGCCCGTGTGTATCCAAAAGACACATTGTTATCAGAAGCTTGTCAGTTGAGCTGAATTAGTGAGACAGCCTCCTGGCATTTGATTCCTATGAAAATTACGCATTCTTGTCACCAACTTTAAATAGGAGTTCGAAAAAAATAAAAAGCTTAATCATATTCATATTACATGGTCCAAGGAAAATACTAACATTCCTTTTACTCCTACTGTAATGAACCATTGTAGTATAAGAAGGATATCAGTCCAACAATGTGTCTACGTTCCACCTACCATTACTGCAGAGCAATAAGTCCTTCTGAGCTGAATACTTTTCTTTGACAGACTGAGAAGATTCAAATTCAATAAATACACTTTAACGAACCACATCGCATCAAGAGATGCCTGTATCAATAAGTTAAATATTTTTGATCATTATAATATGTATACTATAGTGCTATATCAGGAATGTCTCAAGCAATATATTAATTGCGCCTTTGATATCATGAACTGCGTTGTATCAGAGGATACCTGGAGTAAGAGTATCTTTTGAGGTACCGATATGAGGTCAGGTCAGAAAAAATAACCCCCTAAAAAAAGTGTACCATATCATATCGTTTTTTATCGTTCTTCAAATTTTCATGACATGATCAGAGAATTTTATTTTTCATTCTCAGCATAATGTAATTTCAAGCGGCCATAAAGACAAGGTCCAGTTTTGCATTGTAATCGTATATTAATTTGAACCTCCTTCTAAAGCAACAACGCAAAGCAACAAACTAAAACTATCCGATTTAGTTTCATTCTGTAAGTTAGATCACGGTGAAGATTCGGGGCTGAGATTCTTCCCACCATGTGCCGAAAATCATTTTCAAACATATTAGGGATGGACTGACAGAGAGACCTTCTGGTTTCATGAATAGATTGATGGGTCCGGATACATCTAAAAAGAAACGATTTCTATGAACAATTGCAGTGTGAGGTTGTTTTACGCTATTGGCTCTTAACACGATCTGAATGAAAACAAAACCGCAGGAACCATGAGTTTACTTTCTGGGCTTCATTGAGCCAAACAGTTTCATTTATCATCATCTCAAAGACCTGCGTTCGGATTTCAGTTGCTTTTCTTAGAGCTGCTTTTGTCTTTTCATCCATTGAGAAAATCTGGGATCCAGTTCTCTAAGTATTTTCTCCAAGTGCCCACAATCGTAACGCTTTGCTACAGAAAAAAAAGTACGTTCAGTATCGAGAGTAGATGATGATATCTACAACAATCTCAACCATTTTCACCAGCAATAGTGGTAAGTAGAAGTTATAACCTTTGACAGAAGGAAGTAGATAGAAGTTGTAACCTTTGTAAGTGGAAACAAATCAAAGCCGATGAATAATACAAGACGAATCGAGATATGTTATCATAATTTGTCAAGTCTGTGGTTTTAGCCATTCCTGAAAGTGATGTTATCAAAATAAACATTATTCATCATAATATGAGTTTCTTCTTCTTCTTCTTCTTCTTCTTCTTCTTCTTCTTCTTCTTCTTCTTCTCCTCCTCCTTCTTCTTCTTCTCCTCCTTCTCCTCCTCCTTTTCCTTCTCCTTCTCCTCCTCCTCCTCCTCCTTCTTCTTCTTCTTCTTCTTCTTCTTCTTCTTCTTCTTCTTCTTCTTCTTCTTCTTCTTCTTCTTCTTCTTCTTCGCAGTCTTGGTTTTGAATGTGTCAAACATCTCTATAACTCACCTTGTCCGTCCACAGTTATATGACGTGATCTTTTTCTATCAACTCTCGTGATAGAAGAAATATCCGCAGTTTCCTTTTTGTTTGACATCAAAGAACACTCATTTATTCTTCTTTTAATTAGTTCTGGAGATGAATACAAAAATTATATCACCAGTATACTGGAGCATGGGATTACAGATTGAAATTATTTTTTCAAATATAACTGATATAATCAAAAGCTTCCTTCTTTCAATACCGTTATCCACTGTTTCTCTTCAAATACTCGCCACTGTCCATAGTTTCTCTTTCAGCTGAGATATTCATCAATGGTTTCCATTTCAGAATATACCCTTATCTGCGGTGTTCCTCTCGATGGTACCCCCTATCTGCTTGTCCCCATTCAGTCGTACATGAACACATCAGTAAAATTCTGTCCTTGATAGCTTATCAAAATCTCGTCGGATTTTATTCACACTTCCTTTTAGCTGTCCCTCTCTCCTTTTACAATATTTTTCATCTTTAGATCTGTTTCTTCTTTTGTTTCCTTTCTTCCTCTTCTCTCCTTTTTAAACATCTTCTTTAATCATTTTTTCCAGAGGTTCTTTCCTCCTGTTCATGGTTTCTTTTTATATATTTCCTTCTTTTTCAAAACAAAATATATTCCTTTCTCTCTATTTTTTTTTTCGAAACGTCACTTTTTCTGAATATCCTTGTACTCCTTGTTTATCTTAGATGTTTTGTTCATAGGTGTTTTTTTTTAATTTTTCATCAGTCTTCTTCTTTGTTAGACTCGTTCTGTTCTTATTCTTCTATTGTGTGTTCCCTAATCGTACTTTCTTATAGAATACTTCTCTCAAGACTCTCCTTCTTCAGAGTCTTCTATCCATCCACAGTATGCAAGCGAATATAGGTGAATGACCCATATTCCTTTTTTTTTCAACAAGAACCTAATACCATAAAGGCATAACCCCTGGGCTTCTAAAAGTTACTTGCTATTATCACACAATGTAACCATTTGTCGTGAAGCCAAGTTTTTAAAAAAGAGATAACTGGGCGAGCATGAAAAAAAATCCATAGAGAAGTTTACTGTCTGAAGTATGCGTCTTTTGTTTCGCCTACCTAAATATTTGTTGACCTTATCGTTTTCAGCAATGACATTAGTTTCCCGTTCTCTGTATCTTATTATCTATGTTCTAAGGTAAATTACATTTTTCCTAACTCCAGTAATTCTAAACGCTTTCAAAAATTCCCCCGAAAAAATGTTTTCCTAATTACTAAAATGGTAAGTTTTAGGAGTGGAATTCCTTGTGGAGATTTATTTACTCAAGGAAAATAAAAGAAAACTTGGAGAAAGTACTAGCTCATTGGCATGTAACAGAAAATTACACATACAGCTCATAGATCGATAGTAGAAATGCAAAATGGAGGCCATATTTTACATTCTATGATCCAGACACGGTAAAAAATCACGATTTAAGTATTGATCTCTAAGCATGCTATGTTTCCTGCCCTTGCAGTGGAAATGCGTGCAACATTTAAGTCATTTCTCAGATCTCCTGGACCATTCAAAGACAGAAAATAATAGTTGATATAATCGTCACTTTCATGTTTGGAGACATGTTTTTATCTCTTCTTTCATTGAACAATCGTACCCATTAAAAAAGGGCGAAATGTTCAACCTTTTCTTTAATTCTAGTTGTGTGTTGTACATCTTCCGTCCGTACACTTGTGTTTACAGGCTTATAAACTGCCGTCAATACTCCCCTGGGTCGTTTTCATTTTTTTTTTTTCCCTTTTTGAAGCCTTATATTTATGGGTTTATCGATGTCATATACATTCTTTGGAATCTAGACTATTTGATTTTAGATGTTTTCTTGTGTACAATGTTAGTGATATCATAAAAAGAATTTATTCTCACTATATTTCGATGGAATCTTTTACAAGGCTTCGAACTTTGACTTTATTGATGTTCAATTCCTGATTGTGATGCTGAGTTTAATTTCATTTTCGAAACCGTCAACCAAAACTGACACTCAAACAGTCAAGATAGGTATCATGAATTCTACAATTAGTCTCCCCGACTGCCTAGCTGGCTGGCTGACTATATATGTATTCATCACATGTGCTGGCTGCATCAATCAATTTATATTGCTGGATGTCTAGAAAGGACTGTTATTGTTTTTCGAAGATCCTCCCAATAGCTTTTCAGTTGGTAGTTCATTTTGCAATGTGAGTTTAAGATAAAATGGTATTTGCTTGTTCCCGGCAAAGTTCATGCTTTTTTGTTGCTGTTCTTCCAATTCAGGCACTTCAATGGTAATTGACAAACGGCAGATGATAAATGTGAACTCATTGGTCACTTTTTTTAATGTGTCATTTGTCTCCCCCCGCCCACCCACGTTAATGTGACATGTAGTTCAAATGACATTGGTCCCATACCGGTTTCTCATTATTGACTAACCGGACATGTTTCATTTACTTTCCTAAATTTTATGGTTATTTCACAATAACTAAATCCGTCCAACGTATTTTTTCAGGAATCAGGCAATCCTTTTTTTCTTTCAAAGTTCTGCAGTGGCTTACTGTCTTTTCTTTTTCCAGCATAGTTCCTTGTTTGTGTTTCTGCCATTTGATTGCATCTTCGAACCAAAGTCTTTCCTGCAATTCTTCAAGTTGTTACTGCTGGTGTTGTTATATACCTACACAGGGGTAAATTTGCTGATGGGTTGGTAGATATGTAGATGGAATACTTCATAGAAAAACAAGCATGGTAATTAGAAGCACTTTGGGGCATCGTGAAGCGCCAATATTTTGTAGACAGATCTTCTTGCATGCCCTGAAGGCTGATCTTTACAAAGATCCGAAAAATGCTCACACAATTAGTCTCACCATCGATTTCAGTAGTTAGCATATCAGAAACTGGCAGGCAAAACTGTCAGACAAACTGTCAAAATATTTTTATTTTTTTTTCGGTTTTCAGTTGTTCTGGCTACTGCACAATATATATATATATATACATATATATATATATATATATATATATATATATATATATATATACATTATGCACACATATATATATATATGTCTCTCTCTATATATATTATATATATATATATATATATATATATATATGTATATGTGGGGGGTGCGTGTGTGTCTGTGTCTCACGAACAGACAGCACCGATGGGGCAAGTTGGCTGAAACTGTTTACATTTACTCTTTTTTATGACTAGTGAAAACACCCCACTCCCCCAACAGATTTTTAATGAGGAATTCAATTTGCATTGTAATTTTATGCTAATTTCGTCTCTGCTTTGTTCCAGCTTATTTTTTGATATACTGATCGGCAAACAATGTGTTAGCGATGTAACTTATCAATTGATTACCCTTTCTGCCAATTTTTCATTGATCATCCTCAAAACAACATTCTGTCAAAATACTTTGGTCAGACACTTTTTACTGATCGCCAAACCAAACGTATCCCTATGAATGTTGAGCAATACATTTATCAAGTGGTAGTTTTGATGATACTTGACAGGAAATTGAACGGTTTTATGTATTCGGGTATCACTTGGAAACAAAACCAGGCAGATTTTTATACAGACGAAAATTCACAACTCTGACACATTTGTTGGAAGAGGTTATTCAACTTAGTGACAGTTAACAAAGGTTGTATCTAAGCACAACAATCACTCGCTTGTATGAGATTAAGTTAGTTACTCGCTATAGCTCTGCAATAGACTAAAAACACGGTTATGCCTTACTTTCTGGAGATATGCTATACCTTGTACTAAATGCTTATATCTAAACAGGTTCATCTCGTTTTTATAAATAGTGTGAGAATCTTTCATCAGCAGCAGCAGCAGCAGCAGGAGCAGCAGCAGCAGCAGCAGCAACAGTCTTTCAAGCATTCTTTACCATGGACATTGAGAAGCACTATTTTTTCTTGTTCCTTACCCCATGATCTTTTAACTAGCCATAGTTTCGTATATCATCCATGAAGATCTATGTTTGCATCCTTCCAATATGCCTAGCCAATTGCCGCTTGATGTTTTGAGTAGATTTTATGATTTCTTCTGTTTCTTCTCAAATATACTGTGCTATTATGTGATATCTCTATATTATGTTATGCATGCGTATTCCTTGTTTACGTTGTATGGATTGAAAAATAAAATGTTTCTATCTCAAGGTTATTCATCTACTGTGGCTAATGTAGAATGTGTGAAATATGAAATTATGCTTGGCTGCTTAATTTCACGCATTTCTTTGCTTTAAGCCGTTTCGGTTTGCGAATGGTTTCATATGAAGGCTTCACTATAGGATAATGAGTAAACACCTGATGATACTTAGAGAGACATATATCGAGCGATGGAATATATATATATATATATATATAATGTATGATATGTTGTAGGAAGGTACTTGTGTGATCAAAATATCAACATTTCATTTTTTTTTAATATTTTCTAATACTTACACAAAAGAGCTATTTGTGTGGAGAGAGGAAAGATTGTTTTTGTCGTTCTAGTTATATTGCTATCCAGAACTATAGAACTTGAAAGAATTTTACGTAAAAGATGAGTTAATTCATGAAATGTATTGTTGATAGTCATAAAGGATGGCATCACTTTGTTGCTCAATATTTCACGTGTTTTTATCCTACTTTACAACGATCCCATGCAGAATCCAATTATTATTATGTTTACCAAAAAAGATTGTTCTATGAAAATCATCATCAGTCTTCTATTGTCACTTGTTGGACAAAAAACTTCACCAGGCCAGTACTCTCTGAACCTGTTTAGTTTGTCTCTCCATCTTATATTCTGCCGGTTGAGCATGTGATATGTTGGGATCCATGTGATTCCTTGAGGTCCGTCGTTTGTCTGCCATTCTTTCAGTATTACTGGACCATTGCCATTAATATTTTCCAAGAGATTTTAGGATATTAGTTTCAAGAATTGATGCTTTTTTGAGTTTTTTTTGTTTTTTATTCAGACTTTTCAGTGATCACTACCCAATAAAATGCTAATAAGATTTGAGATATTAATGCCACATCTTTTAGTCTTTTAGTCTCTTACTATTGAGATGTAGGAATATCATTTTAGATTTTGCAACTATCTCTTCTTCAACGTTTGAACGGCGATTGAAGTTCCCAACGAACATTATTGCTCTCAGAGGTTAAACAAATAAAATTGATTTTATGATAATATTAGCAATGCAGTTCAAACATTGATTCAAAATCTCACCACGTATTACTTACAGAAATTGTAACGAGGAAATCGCTGGACTGGGAAAATTTAAACCTAAATTTACTCCGGATTTTTTTTCGGCTTGGAAAAAACATGTTAATTCTTTGCAAACTTTGATACAATCATTTGAGAAGCACCTTTTATTTTTTTCAGCAAAAGCAATACAAAGGAAGTTTTCCCAATTATCTATTTATCAGTCAATATCATTTATCCTTCTTTCTAAATTTCTAGTCTTCTCTTTTCTGGTCATCGTCGTTGTCGTCGTTGTCGTTGTCGTCGTCATCGTTGTCTTCTTCTTCTTCTTCTTCTTCTTCTTCTTCTTCTTCTTCTTCTCCTTCTCCTTCTCCTTCTCCTTCTCCTTCTCCTTCTCCCTCAGTTTTTTTTCAGTCCCTCCATTTTACTCTTCAAGATCAGTTTCATGCATCCCCCCCAAGAATTGATCTTTTTTTAATTTTTATATCCCTTTATCTCTCTTCTTGTATAGCACTATTTACTTTAAGGCCAAAGAGTGTCATTTGAATAGTTTGAAACAAAGCATTCATTTTATTCAAAAATATGTTACAATATTTTCTCAACTCTAATAAGACATTTCTCTTCTACGCCATCAAGAAACTCCTTTTCTTGAAAATTCTTCAAGGAATATTAATACTACGTTAATTGATGATTTGAAATATATATTCTCATTGAATATTCAACATGATAAACACGCCCCCCCCCGATCAGACTCATAAAGCCTGCAAATGGTTGTGTATAGAATTATAAAATTGTTTATTTATAAACTGATCGAATCCCATTGCTGGATTGAATTGATCTTATGCAATTCGAAAATAAAACTCAATGAGAAGAGTTATTGCTAATTCCATCCCCGTCTGGTCTCAGAGACTTGGCACTGAGCATGGTGTCAAAACCAATTCCCGCTGGAACTTGAACAGGTCAGTTGTAATAAATGTCTTAAGAAGTTTCAAACTGTATTTATCTTATTAGGATTTCTATCGACAGGAACTACGCAAATAACCAACTTCCATGACGTCATGTTTCAAACTTTATATCTTTTGATATTCAGCAAATGTCTATACAAATGCCCTTCCTTCCTATTGAAGAGGGGAGACTGGGACTAGTTAGACGTAGGGTCGGGTTGAATCATTTGCTTAGATTGTCACTCCTGCAACTTGATGGCGCCACTGTTGGCCTCATTTTGAACAGAGGAAATTCAGACAATTTCTACTAAGCTTGACTAATGTACATTTTAAGTGCACACAGTTTCAAATCATGAAAAATGTTGGTTTTTCTTTCAATCTGGTGGGTAACTTTTCAACTTGAACAATTGAGTGCCTAGTTCGTGTTGTATTGTGCAATCGGTGATATGGTAGTCTACGTTTATGAGAACTGACTATAAACAGTACAATTACTACATTCCAAATAGATCCTGCCAGAACTTTTTCTTGGAGTAGAATGTAACAAAAACTATGAGCTTGGGGTTTGGTTGATACATTGTGAGATGCATTACTTGTTACGCTGTAATTGTATGCAATTGAGACAGAGTGAAAATTTCTTTTTTAAAAAAAGCAAGTAAAATAATGAAATAAAATTCAAATGAGTCATTGGCGACATCATTCTTATTGTTAAACTCCTAGAAGAGTTGACTTTATTATTGCAATTAGTCAGCCATTCAAATTCAAGACATTTAAATTTCAGGACGTCTTATCACGTGGATAAAACAAAGAAAGATGCCATGACGTCCTGTTAAGACAACATGCGACAAAGAAGAAGAACAATAAAAAGAATAAGAAGAAGAAGAAGAAGAAGAAGAAGAAGAAGAAGAAGAAGAAGAAGAAGAAGAAGAAGAAGGAGAAGGAGAAGGAGAAGAAGGAGAAGGAGAAGGAGAAGAAGGAGAAGGAGAAGGAGAGGGAGAAGGAGAAGGAGAGGGAAGAAAAAAAGACCGGAAGAAAGACAGAAAGAAAGAAAGAAAGAAAGAAAGAAAGAAAGAAAGAAAGAAAGAAAGAATGGAACAAAGAAAGAACGGAAGAAAGGGTCAGATGAGCCAGAGAGGTAAACAGGCACGGGAAAAGAAAGATAAGGGGAGGAGAGGAAGAAGAAAAGGAAAAAAGAGAGAAAATGGAGGGCAATTAAAAAAGGAAAAGGACGAGAGGGAGAGAGAAGGACAGGACAGAATAAGGCGAGAAAGAGAAAGAATAAGAATATGGAAATCTGAGAGGAATCGTAGAAGAGAGAGAATCGGATTACATTTCTAACGTCATAAATAATTCATCTGATGTCGCTAATATTGATAGATTAAAATCAATTATGTTTCCAATACTTACGTGAATGAAATAATTCTCTCTTGTGATTGGTTAATTGCCAGATAGAATTATTTCATTTACACTTCATACAAAAATTTCACAGTTTTCAACAATCAAGGGGGGATCTATTTTTCGACGTTTGAGGTTCAAAATCAAAGAGATTTCTCCTTTTCCATCTTTAGTGGTGAAAATGGAGGGATCCGCCTTCAGAGGTCAATATTGAGAGGTCAAACAAAAATTGATCTTTTTTTTCCAACATTCAGGAGGAACTTTATTTTTCCACTCGGAGAGTCAAATTCTAGTGATTTTTTTTCTACTATTAGGGGCATTTTATCATCGTGTGAATTTCATCCATTCCTTTTTTTTTTTTTTGTCTCTTAGGGCTTAAAATGAAGAGGAAATTCCTCTTCACCAACAAAGCTCAAAATTATTCTGATGAATATGAAGGAAAATTGCTTGTTTTTTCTGATTCCTAGGTTAAATAGTGCGGAATACTTTTTTTTTTCAAAGGAATCAAAATCTTCCAGAGATCAAAATGGAATTGTAATCCTTTTTCCTCACTTTCCGATGTGACAATATAGGAAAAATTCTTCTTTTTTTTCCCATGGTGAATTTTATTTGACACTTTGAGGGGTCAAATACGGTGAGAGACTTTTTTTTCCACTTTTAAGAGTCAAGTGATGGTCCAATTTTTGTTTTTTGAGAGTGAGAATTGCAGCAGAATTTCATGTCAATTTCCTGTCCTCTTTTAGAAGTCAAAATGGAGTAGATATTTTTTCCCACCCTTGAGGGTTCGAAACATAGAGATACGATAAGGGATCAAATGAAACGGGAAATTTTTTTAACTTTTAGGGTTCAAAATGGAACATTTTTCCCACAACTAAGGGATTTTTGGAATCATCACCTGACGGGATAATTTCATTCACACTTCTAACAAAAATCAACATATCCTTTTTTTAGAGGTCAGAATCAAGCGAATATCATTTGTTAACTTTCAAGGTTCGAAAGAAAAAAAAGATTCTTTTTATACTCTCAAGAATCAACATATTATCTGCCTTAAGTGGGAATTTTTTTTCCGCTGATACGGAGCAAAAATGGGCTACACCATTGTTGGGGGGGGGGGCATTTTGACATTTAGAAAATTCTATTTACGTTTTGGGGTCGAAATCGAGGGATAATCACTTGTTGGTGTGAAAATGAGTCCGTCTTTTTTTTATTTTTAGGAGTCAAGATCGAGGGGGAATCGTTTCCATTTTGGAGGGTCAAAAGTGAGCAGGAATTTCACCCACAAACTTCTCCAAATCAAAATGGATTCGTAAATTTCTTTCACTCTAAAGGAGTCAAAATGAAAGTTTTTTTTTGGTTTTTTTTTTTTACTTCAAAGGTCAAAACGGGGAGGTGGTTATTGTCCACTTTCAAGTCTGAAAATTTTGCAGAATTCTTTTTCTTATTTCAAGAGTCAATATGAGAAGGAAATTTTTTTTCATTATCAGGGATCAAAACTGAGTAAGATTTTTCTGACACTCTCAGGGGTCAAAACGGTCTAGAATATTTTTCTATTTAGAACTCACAATTGATTTCAATTGAACGTCATTTTTATCAAAAAGTTCAAGATGAATTTCTCAGAAAATCTGTGGAAAGGTCAAAAAAAGAATTGTTTAAACTCTTGAGATAATCCAGAAATTTTCCCTCAGATGATATCTTTTTTTCATGCTATCCTGCTGGGGAAATGCACTAATGAGGAAATATACTAGAATCATTCTTTGGTCAAAATTACTGTCATCTTCAGTTGAAAGAAAACTGTTCTCACAAATGTTGAAGTTATTCGAGTAACAGCCATTGTGGAATTTGGCCCTGAAGCAGCGAGTTTTTCTTTTTTCATCTTCAACTATACTACAACACATTATTGAGATTCATTCTCACATGATTTCACTCATCAAGCACAGTGGTAGTTATATACCTTTTTTTTCAATCGGATAAATCTTTAGGTTTGGTTATATTTTATACGTCTCAATTAAAGCAAAGTATCAGACACATATTTAACTCTAGCAGATAGAACCAACCATCTACACAGGTTTGTACATTTCTTAGATGTTTAAATGATGATATATATTTAACTGGCAAAATGTTTTAAATTGAAACAAGGAATCCCCCAAAAGTATTTTTCTATGCTCGCGTTTTAATTAATCGTTTTCACAGGAAGTTATAGTTATTTAAGTAGGGAAATTTTCCATCTAACCCCGCTATCCTTCAATTTTGAAATGAATCATGCGAAAAAAGATTCAATCAGAGAATAGATACAGCCAAAAGAAATTCTATTTATAGCTCTATCTACTGGAAAACATCTTAAATACAGAAAACATCAAGAAATAATAATTATTGATAAGGTTGTTAAAATAGGACCTAAAAGGCCCCAAAACCCTTCTTTATTTTTCAAAAAATTACCAAAAAATAAATAAATAAAAATGTCTTGGGGGTACTGATGGAAATTTTCAAGTACTATAGACCGAACAGTATGGCCAGAAAAGCCAAAGAGCACAAGTGTACACACGTACTTTTTTGTGAGAGCTGAGAAATACAACTCTGAGCACCAACTTTTCTTTTAATATCCAAGTTATTAAATATAGAATAATCTCCAACGAGTGTGTCTACTAATTTTTTAATTATTTTTATCAGTGTAATTGCGGAAACAAAGAGATATAATTTTTGTTTGTCAAATGATAAGAAGTAATCCTTACGATCATTTGACAATTTAATGTATAATCTGTTGCAATTTATCCCAAAACCAACTAGAGTTCAAATTTATTAAGAGAATGTCTGTGTCAAGAATCGATCTCTGTTTATCATCAAGGACGTCAGGAGGTTAGGTACACGCGGACAGTTGTTAGTTGAACTCTCCAATTGACAACCATTTAGTCACTGACCAGGCTCAACATACCAGCAACGGAGTATCGAACATGATTTTGTCGTTGGGGAGAAGTTCTCCACTCCTCCTACTCGTGGTGAGTGCTCATTGAAGAGGCATTGACGATTATTTTTAGAGTGTTTGGTATGAACTAGAGGCGAGAACTCTATCACTGAGCTACAGTGATTAAGCAAAATTAATACTGTCCCGGGAATTACCTTTTGCCTGTGAGCTGTCAGATTAGAACATCTTCATTACCACATTGACAATCACATTGTTTTACCCGAGACAAGAGTCTTGCGATGGTTTGGCAGCAGACGGGATAACGAAATTCCGTAAAAATTGTTGTATCAAGACGAACATTCTTTTTTGTTATTTATCAACTCTTTCTCATTGTATGTCAGTATTTTTGCTTCTTTGTTCTTTTATTACTGGGCCAGCATAGATTGGTATGTTTCTTTCATTATTTTGTTATTTTCTTCTTTGTAACTGGTGTGTCAGCAATAGATAGCGTTACTATCTGTGATATGCCAAGTTCTTCAGATGACATGGACGATATAAATAAGTAATGAGATATATGACAGAGGCTCTACCAAACAAAAAAAAGAGCTAAAAGAAAGAAATGCAGGGAACAACGTCAGCCTAGAACAAGAAAAGAATGCCGAGGAGAAAATTACTGTGAGCAAAGAAAAATAGACATCGTAATAAAGATATGGAGGCAAAAAAGAAGGAATATTGGAATCTTGGAAGGAAGAAAGATGTGTGGAATTCAGACCGTCGATGAAAAAGAAGGCAAATGGAGGGTAAAAGAAAAAAGTGTTAGAAAATGCTGTGACGAAGCTATATGTTAGAGATCAGGGGGTTTGGCTTTTTGAAGGTGCCCGTTCGAGATATAGTGAGATTTTATGATGAAACAAAATTTGCGGTGAGTAGACGTGTACTCTCACTCAATTGTTTAAAGCAATCCTAAAAGGTGTATTGATAATGATGAGCTCATGTATGTACAAATATATCCTTACTATTGAATAATCTCAGTATAAATGCAGTAGATGAAGTACTGTTCACGGAACTTTTACACCCACCATCCGTGTGGGGTCCGGCAGCGTTTTTAGATATGTTCTTTAAGCTGAAAAGATAACACTAATTTATAAAAAAGGAAGGAGTTAGTTTCTAGATGTGTCCATACATATACTTTCCGGTCGGTCGGTCGGTCGGTCGGTTGTTCAGTTGGTCTAATTCAAAGAGATGCCAAGAGGAATATGAAAAGTGTGATGTCATTGAAACGTATGATGTCATTGAGAGGTGTGACATCACCGAAATATGTATAATCTATCCCCAGCCTTTTTTACTAGCTGCTAAAATTGTCAAGGTAAAATATCAAAGGTCCACATAGAAGCAAAAAATGGACATTTCTGAATTTCATTGAAAATGGTATCGAGGAAGTTTTCTAATGTAGCGATATTTTTACAAAAATGAAAATTGATTTACTCAAAGGAAGAATACTGATATTTCCTATCCATACTCTACCTGTTAATCTACGTATCGTTGAAGTTATGGTCATTGTTTTCAAATAAGTTATAAAATGTTAACAAATTAATGTATTCATCTTTTGAAAATCTATCAAACTATTACAAATGAAAAATTAAAATAGATCAAATGCTGGGCAGCAAAAATGATTAGAAAGATTGTATCAACCCATTGAATAGATATTTCTCAAACGGGAATCCATTAAACAAAGGGAGGATTTGAAGAATACAGAAAGTAAGGAGATGATGTGAGCAAAATGAAGAACCAGTGAACGATGTCAATGAAAGGAAAAGAAAAGGGAATATTCTGAAAAGAGAAAAAAGGAAGAAAAGGAAGATGATGGGAAAATAGAAGTATTGAGAACAACAGATAGATGATCGGAAGCAGGAAGGAAAACAAGACAAGAGGAAGAAAACAAACTTTGAAATAAAAGGTGAAGAAATGCAGCAGACGAATACAGGAAAAGAAAACACGAAAGAAACGAATAAGAATATTTAATCTCAGGAGAAAAATTAGATTTTCAAAAAACAAGGGAAGAATGAGGACGGAAAATAATTTTCCAAATCATGAAAAGGAATGTTGAAAGGAAGAGAGAGGAACAAAGAACGACAACTAAATGAGAATGGAAGGAATAAAAAGAAAAAGAAACAAAATTATCAAGAGAAAACGGCTGTTGCAGGGTTGAAAATCACTTTAACTTTTATTCCGACTGAAAATAGAATATATATATATATATATATATATAAAATCTTTTTTGTATCAATGTATTTATTGATTAGAAAGTAATAAGCCTGTGCATACGATAAGTTTTTGTGAATATTTGAGACTTGTCAATCAAGCTTAGTAAAAAGTCCTTTCTTGCAATCAGTTAGTCGTGAATTCGGTTCATGGCTGGGGATGTGAATTTTACATATTTTTGTGAGGATTGTTCCCGTTGATGGTGTTGTTGTTGTTCTTGTTACGGTAGGAAAATGAAATCAACTCTTGTTTTAGAGGATGGCAAAATCTGTGAAAAAAAATGTGGAAAGAAAGAGAAGAAAAGAGGAAAAAAATGAAGACAGATGAACGGGAGGGAAAGGAAAATAAAAACACGTAAAGGAAGAAAAACAACGGAGAAAAAGAGGAATAAACTGAGGCATGATAGTAAAAACAAAAAAAGAAAGGAATAGAAAGAAAGGCAAATAAAGAAACAAAACCAAGAAAAATATAAATGTTTGAACTAAACAAGTTGAAAGAAATTCTGGTCTTTAGAAGTTATCTTTACTCAAAGAATATCAACAAAACACTTACAAATATGCGTAATTGAGTGATAAGCCGCCATTTATGTGCAATGTTTGAATGATGTTGGCATGAAAACAAAAAAAGCAAAAACCAAGAAAAAAGTAATGTCTTTGTATAGGCACGGCCCAGATATTTCCCCAGATCAGATAGATTCGGGCGACAAGCTGTCAAATGCCCGTCGAGTTTTGTCTTTAGATTAGCGGGTAAAACATGACATCCAATCTTCTAGCGTTACAGCCTGGCAAGCATGCTCAGCAGATGATGGATAGAGATATTTATTTAGAATAACTTTTTGGCGGCTGATTTTCATTGTTGAAAACAAGATGGTGGAGAGAGAACATCGTTTGACACCCTCTCCCCGGGTCTCTTCTACGCTAGATTTATCCAGAACAATGAGTTAGTTAATGCTTTCCTTTTAACAAAGCAAACACACAAAAAAAGGAAAAAAAAACTCAATAGAAACAGTCTTGCGATCAATGTTTTTTGGCTGCAAGTCATGTTGGGGTGATCAATTGAAAATGGATGAAACGGCTGATCAATGAATGTTACTTCTCTTGCATTTTTGAAAAGTGATCGCTAAAAAGTTGTTTTTTTTTAAAGCAGAAATAAACAAAAGGAGTTCATTTAGTATAAACTGACACTGCAAATTGATTCCCTAACACATGCACTTATGCGAACAAAACAAAAAAAACTATCTAGGGGGATAGGGATCTTGAAGAACAAAGAAGTTTTTAGTAGACATAGTAATAATGTTTTAACTTTTTTTTAACTCTTTAGGTACACTGTCTTGCATAGAAAATGTACAACCAGTCTGTCAGCCAGTCAAGTAGCAATATCAGCTAAAAAACTAAGAATTTTGGTAACGGTGTTGGTTGACGGTTGCTAGAAAAACTGCTAGAACAAAGCTGGTATACTGTTTTAGATTTACTCGAATTAAGCCAGTTTTGGTACAGGGTCACCCAAGTGGGATCAAAATAAAATAGGATGACAGCTAAACAATCAATTCAGGCTAATAATATTTTATGGCTGTCTAACGATAGGACTTTTAGACGAAACTTGCTTTCACAACATTTTTTTCCGAGAAGAATGGTTATTTGTACTCGTTAAGAGGAAATCAAATATTCTAGTGCAAAAGCAAGATTCTAGTCCCCCTAGCCATTTTTCTCAAGTTCGTTCTCTGCTGTTTCCGAAATTCAGCCAATATCCATACTTTATAAATTTGTTCTTTCCTCGCAAGCCAACGGAGGCAAATAGATAGATGGTTAAACATGATCAGAGTGTGAAAATAGGGAAGGGTCGATCGAAGTGCACCCACAAGTAAGAAGGTTAGGAAGAAATATAAATATTTTTAGTGTAAAATAAGAGATTTCTCCTCATTACGCTACAGGTATCTCTGATCAACTATGTATGAGGATACAGGTATCCCTTGCTTCACAGAATTACCTCAAGCCTCGCTAGCCAAATATTTTTTCATCATCTTAGCAAGATGTGTCGTAAAATATGAGAAAAAATATAGGAGAACTGGTTGACGAATCATGCTTAGCTAAAAAATGGCAAAAATAGGTTATAACATTATACGTGGGAATGCTCAAAGAAATTATCAATATAAATTTGTAGGGACTGTTGATTTGCTTTGCACCGTTCTAATATAGGGGAGTTTTAAGAGGGTTGTTCAACTCACTGATGGCGGTATAAACACCTCTCTCTCTCTCTCTCTCTCTTTTCATATATATATATATATATATATATATATGTATATATATATATATATATATATATATATATATATATATATATAAAGACAAATGTTTGTTCATTTGTTTATTACTGTGTATAAGTCTTATAGCTGCAAAAACGACATCCCAGTGGAGGCTATATATATGTATATTTCGGTAACTTGACCCCACAGGGAACATAAGACATTTTCTGTCCTAAATTATATCTTTTTTGTTTGTTTGTTTTTCAATGTTTATTTATCTCTGTAATGCATCAATTCCAATTGGCAGGCGATCAAAAGTGCAGAGAATGGAATGCATATATATATATATATATATATATATATATATATATATATATATATATATATATGCATTATATTTGTTGGAAACTCTATTTGAAGTTATCTCCCGTTATTAAACGTCGAAAGTATCATCCAGCCTAGACAGCGCAAATAGAATAATCGATTAAAGAAAATATGAGCAACGTTAATACAGCTATTTTGAGGGTCCAGATATGGGGTCTTGTGAGTAAATGCTTCACTTGGATGGCTATGACAGCGTACAGACTCACCCGACCAGTGGGCATAATTTGTTAAATCTGATAGGGCAAATTTGTTCACTTGGTAGTAGGTACGGATATGAAAAATACAATGTAAATTGAGAAATACAGATTCTCAAACGATATAATAGATACGATAAAAATGTGAGATTTTATGACTATAATGACCAACTGGTAGGGCAAGTTTATTAATATGTGAGTGGACCTCAACGATGTTTTGTGATAAAAGGGAGATTGAAAAATAACAATAAAGAAAAATGATGACAGCAATGACTTGATTCAAGTTTTTTTGTTCATTTTTTTTATTTTGCCAACTATTTGCTCTCCATTCTGTCGCAATTGCATATAGCAAAAGGACATCAGATCCTCCACAAATGATATACCAACGAAGCAAAAAAAAAATTGGCTTCCTTCATATTCTATTTCAAGAAAAAGTGCTGGAGAGAAGCTGCTTAAAATGTAGTATGAATAATCAAGGCTATCATCATCTCCACAATACGGCATGAACTAGGCACACGTTTGTCAAAGCGGAAATGCTACTAATCAGGGTGAGAGGAAAAACTTCTTGTGAATCCTTTCGTAACAATAGCATATATGACCACATATATGGAGCAGAACAATGACAGTAGATGATGGATGATGTTGGTTGTCGACTCAAAAAAATCTCCACTGGTTTAGTCGTCGTCGTCGTCGTCGTCGTCATCATCATCATCATCATCATCAGCTCCTTATATCTATCGATCTAAGTGTTATATATGTACATATATATATTTATATATATATATATATATATATATATATATATATACACACTCACACACACACACACACACATATGCCAAGAGTCATATATATCAATCCAAATAATCTGTATCATTACTGTGCTTAATAATTACAGAAAATTACCGTATATATATATATATATATATATATATATATATATATATATATTGCAATTCGAACTCATGTGCAAGCCAGTATTCTATGTGACAGTTTTATGGTAACTCGATAACTTATTTCAAACATTTGGTTGGTTTACTATGCAATATGTTATTCAATAAAATACAGAGGAATCTTTTTGGGAGGATGGTATTTTAGCAAATAGAGAAAACATATCTCATTATTCTCTCTATTTAATATCGAAAAACCGAATTTCAACCGAGACCTATACTTCTAAAAATATTATACGAGTCAAACATTAAAGATATTTTAAACAATCCCATCAATCAGCTATGTTTAATAGAAATAAATGTTCAATTCTTTTCATTGGGTTCCAAGTGAGTATGAAATATTGTCAGCCTTAAAGTTAGCTGATTTTGGGATGATTAAGCCGATTTCAGCAAATTTCTGAATAAGTTTTAGTAGAAAAAATGAAATTTTGAGTTGGAAATGATGGTTAAGATGATAGACACAGACGTTCAAACTTTTATCTTTTTTCATAATGAATCTAATTTTCTTTCCCATAAAACGACAAACAATCTTGTATTCTTGTTTTATTTCTTGACAAATAGTGTTTCATTCAACGACAACAATTGCTATTAGAAAGAGTTTCGTATGTAAAATATCAACTGATATTATGGGATGCAAAGACTCATCAATTCATAGTCTAGGCTAGAAGTATTTTATACTAGCAATGATACCCATCTTTGCGTGGGGGAGAATAATAACGAGTATAAAATGTATTCTCATTGCTTTGACCCCCTATAAACAAAGAAAAAGTGTTTACCATTGCTTTTGAACCCAGAAAGAGAGAAGAAGATCGTAGCTTTGACGCATAAAAATTGGAATTAGTCCCCTGAAAACTGAAACAGGTCTCCTTTGATTTCGACCATTGGAAGGGAAAAAATGTCCTGTGACCTTTATTTCTACTAGCAAAAAGGTTACCCTTGGAATTTTTACCCAAACAAAGAGAAAAGGAAGCATTTCATGTGCCTTGACCAATTGAATAAATAAAATAATTGTTACCTCTCGGTTTCAACCGCTCAAAAATGAAAAAAAATAAGGTTCTTTTCCAATTTTGACCCCAAGACGTAAATAAAGATATTAGTTTGGAAAGGTGAGCCCCTGAATGTAATCCCTTTGATTTTGACACGCTTTGTGTAAAAAAGAATTCTGCTAAAACCCCCCAAATCAAAAATGAACCCTTCCACGTACTTATCAAATGATCATCGATCCTCACCCTCCTGGTGTCTGGTTGACAAATTGCGATAGAATTCGACTTGAAGCCATAACCATTTTCTTTTTATTCTCACCCATGCTGTTTAAATTCAATCCTGAAATCGACCACATCCTAAAGACTGACCAATACTGTTAATTGAGTCGACTCTCTCAGAATTCGACAACAACCACTTCATGACATTATATCTGGTTATGTGAATGGCTCACTTTGTATATTCTCGATCGGAGACAAAAATCTTGTTCTGATACTGAAGGTTAATGAAGTACATAGGTTATCAAGCCAAATTCAGTCAGTCAGATTGAACTAGATAGTGACCATTGAAGAATCTGTTGCCTGATTCGAATTTTTTTCCAGATTTCGTAATTAATGTAATAAAGGTTATTTCCGAATTGGAAACCCACATATACATACTTGAGGCTTTTTAGCAAGTTAGAATGCTGGACATTCACCACCAGTATCACTAATCAAAGATCGAGCCCAGGGTGATTATTGATGCTTGTCTTTAACAAAGACAGACCTTCTCCCCTTGAACAATTGAAACAACACTATCTAACTCTTGTTGTTCAAGTCTCGTGATTTACTAAGCTGAATTTTAAAAATTACCCGTAGAGGGATATTTGCATATCTAATTACAGAGCCCCAAATGATAAAAAAAAATGCAATATTACAGGAGCAACGATTAAGATATTCACATAATAGCGTAAACAATCACCTGATGCTTTATGGAACATTAGAGTCATTAGGAGACAAACAATAGCATTTGGCATTAATTTTCAAACAACATTTGGTAATTAGTTTAGCTATATCCTTATGTTTTCATGGATTTCCATTGTACTGTGTTTGCAACAATATATGTTTCTGTCTCTCAGAGGTGTGTCTGATTAGCTGATCTTTTAAACCATCACATTTAACGCTTTATTCAACCAAATATTCATCTATCGAGCACTTTACGTGAAATAAACCAATCACACATCGTATACTTAATTATAGGTTTGTACTTTAGTAAATATATATATATATATATATATATATATATATATATATATGTATATATATATATGTATATATATGTATATATATATATATGTGTGTGTGTGTGTGTATATATATATGTGTGTGTGTGTGTGTGTGTGTGTGTGTGTATCAAGCTTTTTTGACTTGATATATTATATATCAAGCCAAGAAAGCTTTACAGCTTTAAACACTAAACATTGAGAAACTTTTTCGAAATTTTATAGTGTCACTTCGGTCACTTGATTCCCAGTATCTGACAATAACATTTATGTAATATTTTCAGTGTATTTCTCCCTGTTTTACATATACTTCGTTGTCATTATAAAAAGGGTGTGTGTGTGTGTGTGTGTGTCTCCATCCGTCTGTCCGTCTCTCTCCGTCTCTCTCTCTCTCTCTCTCTCTATATATATATATATATATATATATATATATATATATATATATATATATACGTATCATTGTTTAGAGTTGATTCCCTGAAACATTGAGCCGATGTTTTGCAAGGTAAATAACTGAATAGACGATGTACCTGATAAAAAGGAGATAAGCATCGTTATTTAATCATTAGATTTTGACTGGAAGAAATTGTTGTCTGATTTAATCATTTTTTTTCTTATCAACTCAACTAATTTTATGGTCGCAGTGTCTATTTATTTGTCACCCTAAAAATGAGATTCCTCTCTGGACCAGTTTGTGTTGAGAACAGTGTTGGGAATGACTAGGTAGAGCTATCCAATCTTTTTTTTATGATTAATTTAGAATATTTATCGATTTTACAGCAACAAAATTGGAAGAAGATTAAATCTTCTATCGTTAATTGCAATTCCAACAATTAGCCTAAAGTAGTATCTATAATAACTAATACTAACTCTGGACTCGAACCCAAACCTTAAATGATAGCTTTCGTTAGCTGATAAAATATCAAATGTCAGAATTTTTCTGATTTCATTTGTTCTGAAATAACCTTGAAGCAGCAGCCTACCGTCTCATTTAAAAGTATCATCAGATTGGTGTATCCTGCAATATGAGTATAAATGCTAATTTCCTCTCAGTTTTTTTGTGCTCACATATCTTATTGGTCAATTCAACTTCGTAATGTGCCATAACAATGACAATAATATCAGAAAAACTATTAAGCCTTTGCATCATTAAAAGAGCTCTGAAGAAACCTAAACTTGCGATACTTGAATTAGTACAAAATAAATTACCCGATGAATTATATTTTTCACGGGTATATGCTTGCGATGAGTTAAGTGAAAGTAAGTTACATTTGCTGCGTGGGTGACCTTATCATTCTACCCAACCTTTGGCTTTGACCATAGGTTATTTTAAGGAACTTTACACGATATTAAGACTATTAAACCTAGCGTTGAACATGCGATAAGAACCTCATAAAATGCAGATGTTTTTTCAGTGACACAGCTTGCAAGAGAGAAAAAGAAAACAAAAAATCTTGACACATCAAAAGATCAAATTGAGAGCAATTGTTGCCAAATGACATCCAAACTAAGAAAAAATGGTAGACGAAGCAACGTCTTTTTTTTAATATTCTTTTATGATGCAAGCTATCATCATAAGCTAATTATTACGTCATGACAATTCATGATATAATAGTTCTCTTAGGAATATAGCGTCAATTTGTTTAATACTATAGATAAATTAGCTCTAGTCTTTCACACAAAAGGAAGTATTTTCGGTTGTCTCTGCAATCTGGAAGAAGATTGATATAGGGATACTGTTGTAAAGTAAATTTTTTTAAACCATTTTTCTCCGGGACTCTTCTTCATCTCACTGATAAAGCGAAGGTGAGGGCTTTTGTTCAAAAAGACAAAAAAATTGAAAGAGAAAATACCCAAGTGTACATTACCTTTTTTCTTCAAAGAGTGAAAGAGATGAGCTGCTGCGGTGAATTGGAAGCCCAAAGTGGTCAATCAGATCCCAGCAACTGTGAACATGGCTGTGACTGTTGCAGTTGTCAGCCCAGCACTGAAGAACAGAAACCACAACCTCAAGCGACCTATGAAATCTGCACCAACTCAGGCTGTGATGACGGCACCAACTCGTGTTGTAATGACGGTACCAGCAACAATGCAGACGACAACAAAATAGTAATAGATCTGTGCAGCTCTGACGGTAATGATGCATATTGTGATTGTAACACGCAGTTGTAGGAACAATCATAACATGGAGGAACGCCTTTTTTTTTAAATTTTGCAAATAAATACCTAATACAGCGATAATACCAAATTCACGATTATGATTGATAGCGTTTGTTGCTACTGCAGTCCTTGTAGGTTTTGTAGTCCCTGTCAACACGTGACCATTAAGATTGGTCTTGGTTCATCTTAATCAACAAAGTATTCTGAAATATGTGTGGAAAAACTAAACCTCCAGCTCTGAAGAAGACCTCAAGAGGACAGAACACTCAACAATCAAAGTCAGGCAAACACCATATCATCTGCTAACTGAACTGTATTTTTGACACTTCCAATCCGGTCGGAAGACAGGAAACACTTTTTTCCAAAATTAAAATTGGTGTTTTTGCTGATATTTAATCCATTTAAGTGTTCCTTCTCTAACATTTTACTCTTACCTTACTTATCTATTCACTTCACACACGCATAAATACACACACACACACACACACACACACACATATATATATATATATATATATATATATATATATATATATATATATATGTCTGATTTGCAGCTATCTACGATGAATACTTCGAAAGGTTAGTAGATTGATGCTATAATTTACTGAAAAAGAATACTAAAAATAGCATCCTGCTTGACGTAATATATTCTAATTGACAATTTCGATGTATGGAGATTCAGGTTCAAGTCAGGTGTTATTTGGTATGATACTTTCTTCGTGTTCTGTTTTTCTGCAGGGTTATTGCACCAATGTAAAGGTAGTGGAGATCAAACTGGACCGGGTCGTTTGTAAGCATATTTTATGGCATGTGTCATAGGTTGTTGTTTGAGATATACGGTTCGTGGATGTTGATGATAAACATGTTGCGTATATTATTGGAATGTTGGTGTTTATTTTGAATGAATTTGTAATCATAATTATAAATAATAATTTTTTTTCTATTTTAATGTTAGAGTATGTTTTTATTATGATTACAGCAGTTTGATCTGATAATTTACAATTTGGGGGGACTATATGATATAGTATTGTATCGTCTTAACGTAATTCGGGGTAATAACATTTTGTTGGGACCAAATTAATTGTAGTTACACGGGGTAAATATCAAATTTGCTCTTATGGGTGGTTGATATCATGGATTGAGGTAATTTTAGTTATAGCTGACTAGGTGGCAGTATTAAGCAAGCTAGGTGCTAGGATTAAGCTGTTAGACTGTGTTTATATATGTTATGAGTTTTATTTTCTCGTTTTAGTGGGTTGTTTAAAATTATCCTACTTGGTGGGAACCTTACAACTTAATATTTGGGTCGTTTCTATTGACTCTCTGACTGTATAAAGTGTATGTATTAAGAGTTTGTATTTATACTTAGTGTTTAGTATCAAATGAATTAGATATATGGTGTATCTCTTCGAATCACACGCAGACTCTTTATTTGAATTTTATTTTCAAACAGCCAGCGTTTTTATAACGTATTTTCATTCTCATGACAACGGACGCAGATCTTACAATCCTTTCATTGTTTCATTTAATGCATTCCACATTAATCAATCTATTATGAGTTATGGTTAAAAAACAAGACTTAGGTTCGACAAAAAAGCAATTTAATTTGCATATACACACACACACATATGTATATATGTATGTATATATATATATGTGTGTGTATACACACACACACATACACACACACATATGTATATATATATATGTGTGTGTGTATGGCTGTATATACTTAGGTGTTCGTGTGTCAGTATATATATATATATGTGTGTGTGTGTGTGTATATATATATTTATATGTATATATATATATATATATATATATATATATATATATATATATACAAATCTTTACATGCAAATTTGTATTTTCAATTTTATAAATGTCTGCAATGTCTTCTCATCTTATAACTTGAAGGTTATAATAGGTTGAACCTCGTGAAATATATTAATAGAGATGGAAATCAATTGGGATGTTTTAAAATATGATAGCCTGATGTGTCATAATAATGAAGAATATGTCACGGATACAATAATTGATTGAAACAAGAATGAAGAGAAAGTGTGTAAATGCTTTTTTTTCCAGATGACAGATTTGTTAATTGTTTTTCCATTGGTTTTTTTAACAAATTAATATTAACCTTTATCCTGTACGAAAAATAAGATATATCATTGATAAGATGAATTTATTCCTAAGACTTCTTTCTTTATACTGCATAATATCAGAGGTATCTTTTCTTCAGTGATATTCTCTATTGAAACTCCATATCCTATAACCTTTTAAAACAGCTCAAATTATGTTTTGATCTTGGATTAGCTTTAAAATTAACATATTCGAATTATCAAGAATAAATAACCTATCAAAATATCTTCAAGTTCTTTTGTAAAGACCGTAGAATGAATACATTTTTTTTTACGGATATATACCAGCAACTACAACGATGACACACGTCTCTTCACCCATTCCTTTATGTGTCATCATGCTTGGATTATATTGCGACCCGAACAACTGCACAGTGGGTACTAAAGATTTGACTCTGAGGATAACCTGACCCGTACGATAAATATAGGATAGGTGGCCATGACATATGAAGTTCCTAGATGTCAGTTAAGAGTGATTTACAAGGCAGGTAAGCTCGGATGACATGGAACTAACAGTTTTCAGACTTTTACATGTGTCCACACATCTTTTTTATCCGATAATCGGTCGGTGGGTTGGTCCTACCCATGCTAAGCAACAAGAATAGGAAATAATCTAGAGGTACGATGTCATTAAAAAGTATAATATTGTGAGGCTTGATCATCATTATAAGATGTAATGCATCGAATAAAATTGCCATTCACGAATTTTATCAAATATAATACTTCCAGAAAAAACTTCAGTATCATGATATTCTACAAGAATGAGAGTCGATTAATTCAAAAAAGGGCTGCATGCTCCACCCTTCGCGCTATTCCGACGACGAATGGTGGACTCATCTTTGAGCTTATGGTTCTTATTTCTGGACATGACTCAAAACCGTATTAATGCATCTTCACAGAGATCATATGCGAAAATGTGACAGAAAGTAGCAGTGGCATTTGTTGACTTTGAAAAAGCCTTTGAATCATTGTAAATCCCCAAAGTCATTGACGTAGTAACACAACAAAATGTAGACCCCTTACATGTTAGAGTAATGTAACACGTCTACCGACAAGACAGTTCCCTCATCAGACTACTGGAAAAAGGAAATAGAAAGGTGATACCGGCTCACCTAAACTCACATCCTGCCATGAGATGATCTTCCAAAACCTACAGTGGAAACACAAAGAAATCAGAATAGACGGCGAATACTCAAGTAACCTTAGATCTACTGACGACATTTTCTTTTGGTAAGAACCTTCACGATCTCCAAATGATACTCGACAAACTGAAGGAAGAAAGTAAGAAAAAGGCCTCAACATTAAAATATGTAATATAGAACAGATATTTTGGGGACAAAGAAACAGCAATCAAAATCGAGAATGCAGAGGTGGAGAAAGTAGACCACAACATCTAAGGAGGACAATGAATCTCCATGAAGTCCCCAAAATGAGAAGAAATAAAGCGAATTATCACACTAGGTTGGAAAGCTTTCAGTAGAGTGAACTCGATTTTCGAAAATACACACATCACATTAGTCCTAAAGCGAGGGGTTTACAACCGATACATCCTACTGATACTCACCAATGGAGCAGAAACATGGAACCTATCCAAAAGATTGATTCTCAAACTGAGAATCACACAACTTACAGGTGGTCAACCTCTATGGAAGGATCAAATAACAGCTCAATATATCAAAGAAAAGCATAAACGTGAGATATCATAGAATCAGTTAGAATATTCAAATGGCAAAGGGCTGGACACATTGGAAGAATGTCAAACAACTACTGGCAAGTACATCTCAAAACGTGGATGCAAAGAGGTCATATACAAAACTGTGACCGACAAAAAGTAAGATTGCATGACGAGCTACATAAATTCAGGAAAAAACCAGCTCTGCAATGCCCATAAGAGAGAGGTCTTGGGACGACCGATGCTAAAAAATGATGATGATGATGATGATGATGATGGTAGAGACTTGAGTCTGCTCGGTAGTAAAAATCGTTGAATATTTGACACTGGATGAGGTTGTCACTATTAAAACTCATGCATAAGCCATCAATTCATTTGATGGCTTTCTGGTAACTTGTAGACCTACGTTTTATATGAAAATATTAACCCTTAGGTGACAAAATGCTAAAAGTTTACAGTGTTGAAATTTCCCTGAGTTTTAAATGTTGATCTTATTCCTTTTTAAAAACGTCATAAAAATTAGTATACTTCATGATGGCATTATTTCTTCAAATTCTCTTCATTATTCTCTTTCAAAGTAAAGGCAGGTATTTTGAGATGCCCACACCGGAAGTTGTATAAACAACACCTTAATCGTTGAATTTGCCCATAGTAGATATTTCAAAGTTGTATTTCCGCAAAAGACAAGTTTGTTTATATATATATATATATATATATATATATATATATATATATATATATATATATATATATATATATATATATAAAACATATATATAAATAAACATATATAAACATATATATATATATATATATAAACATATATATATATATATATATATATATATATATAAATATATAAATATATATATATATATATATATATATATATATATATACATATATATATATCATAAATACTAAGGTACATGTGTGTGTGTGTGTGTGTGTGTGTGTGTGTGTGTGTGTGAACTCCAAGATGTCAAGAGGTACGTATTTTGTAGAACAGAAACAAAGATACGTCCAAAACAGATGGACTTTAAGTACGTATAACACACAACATTAGGCCAATTTTTTCGATTCCTATGGGGTAACCATTTGCACTCACGGAAAATTATTTTTCTATATGTTCTTTTTTTTTCAGTAAGTTTTTGTTTTCTTCAGAAAAAACTATCAAAGTTAAATCTATGAAATCAAACTATATGAGTATTTTTGATCAGTATAATCCAGGATGTTGTTTTCACCAACTTTTGAACTTACTCATCTTGGAGAGTCAATACCATCATTTTTCCTTCAGATTTGAGCAGTATTTATTAAATGCAATGACAGGACTGTTCAACATCAGAGGGTTAAGCCTCGAAAATTGATTTGGCGAGCCAACTTCAAACTCAAAAAAGCTTTTATTTTTCAAATATTCTTTCCAACTATTTGACTTTTGAACTGCACGGAAATTAGTCACTTTTAACAAAATAATCTTTTCTAGGCTGCAGATAGGTGGTTTCATTTACAATGTAGATATAATGCTAAAGTGGATCGCCAGCATACCCAAAATCAACAGCTCACAATTTGCCTACAGAAGACATTTTAAAATTGAGTTACACATATGCAAGTTTTTTTTACTCCTATGGTCTCTGCGTTCAACCTTTCAGGAAACAAGTTCATCGAAAATATTTTCTCTCTCTTTTTTTTTTTTTTCATCTAAATTTCCCTTAGAATGTTTTAGAGATTGATCAAACTCATCAAAGCATGCGTATATTTCGAATCAGCATCTTCTGGGGAGTTTTTTTCTCTGTATTTGAACGCACTCAAATGTAAGGAGTTTCAATGTCTGTCTGTTTTTTTTTTTTTCAAATAATGAGGTTGGGGTAATAATTTGTTGTTTCAACGTCACCGAAGTGTAATCGTCGATTCGTTAAATCCTTTGAAAATAGGAATATACGGAATCAATGGATTGCAAAGACCCGCAGCACACTGTTTTGATTCTGTTTTATTTATTTCTTTTAATCTTCGTTGCACTTTTTTACGATAAAAATCATGCCGATTCTGAAGCTGAGGAGGTGAAGCAGCGAAAAATTGAATTTGCGCAGCTGAGTTCCAACTGAAGTTTTGGAATCTTTTCTTTTTTTCTCCTTCTCAGTTTTGATGCAATTTTGGGTGTGTCAATATCATATATACTCAATTCCAATTGTTTGTCTTTAAATTCTATGTGCTTCCAATTTATTAAACCATCGAACCGTCTTGGCTAAGTTTTAGAAAGGGAATAATCCAAGTTTTATTTGTTTTGTTTTCATCGAGGGGAAATTCTCTTTGCATTGTAACTATATTTGTTAATGCAACCTTGACAATAATTCGTTTTAAGTAACCATGGATGCGAATTTCTCTTTCACTCATTGCTAATGCAAGTGTGAGCAAGGTTGTGCACTTGCCTCCCTGAGTCTGCCTTGGAATGTGTGCTAACCCGACCGGTATGACAGAAAGGAAAAAAACATACCCGAGATCAAGAGATCACAATTTACCTACAACGCACATAATAAGGTCGAAAAATCAACAGTTAATCTCTAGAATTGGGGTCTGCATTCCTACTTACATTAGAAAAAACAATTTTTAGCGAAAAAATCTAGTGAGGAAGCAACAGTACACCAGTGTTCAGAAAAAGGGTAAATATCAGACCTTAAAATAATCCGGGAAAATATTCCAATTCTTTTTCATCGAAGGTTTTTCTATTTGATATTTAGCCCAATGCTAAACTGCAACCGTGCTTACGATTCATCATAATTGACCACTGAAGCAAATTTCACACCCTCAGCGTTTTTTTATTTATTTATTTATTTTTTTTTTTTTTTGCCAGTTAGAATTCTTTAAAGAATCTAACGGTAAACTGACAACAGAAAACCTTCCTGTCCGAGCAAAAACATTAACACAATGTCTCACCCTGGTCAAAACCTGAGGGCAACGATATAACATATGGACCAAAAAAAAAAAAAAAAAGAGAAAAATTCAGGAGATATAAAAAGAAGCAGTAAAACTGGGAAAGACTTATTTATTCATTTATTTATTAAACAGAAGTTCTTTTTTGGCATCTTCAAAAAAATTTGGAAGAAGATTTCTGAAAAAAATAGAAAAGAGCGTTTGAAGAGAGTTCTGACATGACTGGAAGTGTTAAAAATACAGTTAGGTGAGCAGATGTTATTGAGTTTGCCTGACGGTTGAGTGTTTTATCCTTTTGAAGTTTTCTTCAGAGTTAGTGGTTTTAGTTTCTTCAAAGATATCACAAAAAAACTCCTGTGATTAGGCTGAACCTGAGTGAATCTTGATGATCAGTTACTTGTTGACAGGGACCACGAAGACTGTATGGACTGCAGCAGCAACCACCGCTATCAATCCCAATTGTTAACTCAAGATTTTTGTTATATCAAGTGCTCATCTGCAAGATTTAAAGATAGTAGTAACACAATACTTCCCCACCTACATATTACAATCACATCATGCATCATTACCGATTATTTTTTCTGGTAGTTGTTGCTGGTACTGTTGTCACAGCAGGAGTTGGTGCAAATTTCCGCGGTTTGTGTTGCTTGGGGCTTTGGTTCATGTCCTTTTTTGTCGGCCAGACAGCAGCAACAGTTACAGCCAGGCTCACCGGTGCAGACTACCGATTGGCGACGTTGGGTTTCTGATTCACTAGAGCAGCTCATTTCTATTACTTTTCCAAAATGTCTATTCGATCGACTTATCAAGATTCCAAATGGTTGGATGCACACGTATATTTATCATATATCTTATGGTCTGTTCTCCGTATTGCTTCTTTTTTTTATCAAACAAAACTTTTCCCTTCTTCTTAACCAATGAGCTAAAAAAAAAAAAAAGTCTCGGCTAAATGTTGCTAGACAAAACTTTTTCAATTAGTTTTGGAAAATTTACGAAAAAACGTTGTCTTTGTAACAATCTCCTTACAGATTGCAAAGACAACCAGGGAGACCTTCAAGAGCTTTGAAGATGCAGACCAATCTATCCGTGGCACAAAAGCAATTGACATTCGAGGACTGAAGGAATTTTATGTAATCATTTATTATGACGTAATATTTGATTTATGATTTTTGATCGCACCATTAATGAAAATTACGCGTGAAGAACCAGTTTTTTTTCTTCTGAACTTTTTGTGGTATTTGAAGTTTTTTGTCCTAATTTGACTTTCTCATCTCTCAAGTTTTTTCCGATTATTTTTCGAAGGCTTTCTACATTATCACTCTAGAAGGTTATATCACTGAAAAGACATTCTCATATTTTAATGTTCTTGTGGAGTCTTAATTAAATAGATATAGATGTTGCGGTAAAATTGCTTTGGATACACGGGTCTCAGTACGATGATCCAAGTGAAGTAATGTCGACCCTGGTCTCTACCTGGATGGGTGACCAACTAAATAACTGTTAACTGCTGGGTATCATGTTGAGAGGTGATGACCACATTAGTCCTCTTAGGAGGAGAACTATCTGTGCACTACCCACAATAATGCAAAGCAGACGATCACTTTGTCCCTTATAAATTAGTAAAAAGCTTCGGCAGTAAGGTACATGAAATGAATGAATACCCTCTGACAGTTTTCATCCAAATATGGAAATTGTTTGGAATAGTATATCTCTGTTTTTTTGGAATGAGGTATTATTATTATTTTTATCATTATTCGGACTCTCCTCATCTTGGTTGTTTTCCATACAACGTTTCGGCCGTTGTATTCGACAGCCTCGATCAGGTATCATCTGGTGTGGGGAAGTAACGAACCGAACCCTTTATTTAACCGACGGGGTATATTGACCACACGCCCCTTCTTAGCATTAGTAGTATTATTATTGTCTCACCCTGGGATTGAACCTAGAGCCATCAGATTACATGCAGTAATTTTGTCTGATTCTGTGAACACTACGCTATGTGACTATGTGGACAATCGGTGCTAATTTTTAGGATCCTTAAACCTCAGGTGACAGTTTTTGGTATTTGATGTTGCTGTTTTCTGTCTTTCATTATCAGAGGTTCCCATATGGTATACATTTCAATGCTAGGATTTCTGAGGCAGTTTTTCTTCCCGAGCATATAGGCCGACTCTTTCAATTTTCGAATCTTCCAGTGTTCTTCCAGATCAATTATCTCAACCTCGTTCCACAGAGGTAGGTGGTCTCTATTTTCTCTCCATACGTGATCAGCTATACTCGATTTGTTAGTTTCACCTTTGCTCACCGCTTTTCGATGTTCTTCCACCCGAACCTTCAAGGGGCGACATGTTTCTCCTGTGTATTCGTGACCACAGCTGCAGAGTATTGAGTATACACAGTTCTTGGTGTTCGATAACTCAGTGGGTGGTTTGGTGTGGGAGAGGTAGCTGCGTAGTGTTGATCTACTTCTGAATACAGCCCGGATATTATATGGGGCGCAGATATTCTGGATCTTCACAGACACACTCTTAACTAGGGGAGACAGACTGTAGTTGGTTTATCATTGTCATCATCCTCCTCCGTCACTCTCCTTTCTCTAGTGGTGATAGTTAAACCTTCGGGGTAACCACTTTTCTGGAGATTCTTGCTCATGTTACGCATCTCACAGAGGTATGTGTCAGTGTCACTACTTATTTACTTTGCTCGGTGCTGTGAGCATCGGACGATCCCTTTCTTGACGCTGTATGGATGGTTAGAGGCGAGGTTGATATATTCACCAGTGAACGTTGGTTTACGATACACAGATGTATTGAAACCTTGTTCCTATCTTGCTACCAGTACATCCAGGAAGGCTAATTTATTGTTACTCTCCTTTCCCCTTGTGAACTGTATTGGAGCTCTGATTGAGTTCCCGTGGTCAAGTAGTAACTGTGGGTCTTCTGGATGTGGCCATAGTACGAAGGTGTCATCTACATATCCAAGCCATATGCTTGGCCTTAGTGGTGATGTTCCTAAGGCCAATTCCTCAAAGTACTCCATGTATATATTTGCCATCACTGATGATAGCAGTGACCCTATAGCTAAGCCTTCCTCTTGTTGGTACATATCATTGCCCAGTATGTTGTTTCTATGCAGAAGGTCAACATTTCCATTAGGTTGTTAAGAGGGATGCTGGTGCGTTTATCCAATGTGGGATCTGATTTAATCCATCCCTGATCACTGACAGTGCTTCGGAAGTAGGTATTTGTGTGAAGAGATTCACCACGTCTAGGCTCAACATTCGTTCTGTTTGGATTGCGGCCCCTCTGAGTTTTTCTACGAAGTCAGCTGAGTTCTTTACATAGGATGAGGTCTTACCCACCAGGGGTTTATTATACTCACCAGGTACCGGCTCAGTGGATGGCATTCTGAGCCCCGACAGCTTACTATAGGTCGTAATGGAGTACCCACCTTGTAAATCTTTGGGGGGCCGTTCATATGTGGTGGCTTACTATATTTTTCAGTTAACTGTCTGTAGGTTACTGGGGGGAAGTGATCCTTGTTCGTGCTTAGGATTTGCGATAGCTTCCTCTCGGTTTTCAGAGTTGGATCTCTTTTTAACTTGCAGTAGCCACGTTCCCAAATTATGTTGGCTAAATGTCACTGTATGTTAGCTTGTCCATTACTACAGTTGCGTTCCCCTTATCTGCTGGCAGTATGACTTTGCTTGTGTCACTCCGAAGGGTCCTTTTTTTTTTATATTTGGCTCGGAGGCTCTGACCTTTTCAAGGACCTGTCTCACTTTCCATTTTAGCTCATCTCCCTGGGCATGGAGGAGATCCTCATTCAAGGCAGCTGCCTTAGCCTGGAATAGGTTCAATAAAACAATGTATCTATATTTTGGAAGGTCTGTCATCAGGATAGATTTGTATGTGATGAGAGGGAGATAACCGTAATTTTGATGGAAGAAATTATCATTTGCTGATTTAACCCTGACTGTAATCCTTTATATTTTAATTTTTTAAGCAACTGCCACTGTACGATTCAAATTCTCCGCTGCAGCTGCAGTTATCATGGCGTCCCAGTTTGAAAAGCCAACCATTGAGGATAGGTATACATTTAAGCTGTGCAATGGTTACCTAGGTGAGATAAAACTTTGCGTATGGGAGACAGCAATTGACCTTGCAATCAATACACGCTAAGACAAATGCTCCCCTCTTCGTTTGTCTGAAAGATAAACACGTGGTTCGTTACGAAAACAATGGAATTTGTCTCAAAAGAGTCATGCATTGCACTCGCTAAACGTTTGAACTATACATATTCAACATTTTTGAACGCCATTGTTGTTATCGGAGAGAATGGTCGTTGAAAAGTGTTTTTGCTTGGTTAGAGGGGGGTATCTGCTCCTCCCTGAATTAGACCTTCCCGCCGTTTTTAACATAAATGATAAACAAAACCAACGCTCCCTTATTATCCAAGATGAAATTGATAATGAAATGATGTTTTGTTTGAAGATCATTATGAAAACAGCTGAGTATTTTTAATAAATTTAGTAAAAATAAAGGCCACGAGAGTGTTTGGTTTAATGTCTTTTCTCCCTCTTACTCGCTTAAAATAGAAGCTGTGTTCTGTAATATTTTTTTTCGATCATCTATTTCAGTAGGAATCGTCACGAATTTCTGCATTACAATTGTAAACTGAATTGCACTGGATCAGGTCTATGGCCCTGGCTTGGTATAATGTCAGCCGTAGCCCAAATCCCAACACAAAGTACTAGAAGCATTTGTGAACTAGTCCTTTTTGACACGAAAAAGGTTCATTTGACCACATAATCAGCGGAAGCCAATCAACTATGGAACAAAGCAACTATTGCTGGAGTTATGTACAAGGTATTTTTAAAAGGACCATTCTTAGGGCCCTTGCCAACCACAAGCAAGTCAGCTGCTAGAGGAGCATTTTCCACATCGAGGCTAGAGAAAAATCTGTTCGATTCTGCACCATACTGGAAAACTGCAAGTTGTCTTGAGGAAGCAATTCAACTTACCTGACCATATGACGATCTTCATTGAGGCAAAACTTGGTGCTAGCTATCAACAGCCTCTTCCAAGTTGGTGCTCCTTATTCACATTAGGTACGAACCATACGGACAAATATGCAGTACGTAATGCATGATAGACGCGATATACATTGTTAGTTTTGTCAGTGTGCCCCATTACTATCCAGTAATCTGAAATCAATCGATTCAATCCAGGTTCTGAATCGAGAAGTTCATTCAATTTCAGACATCAGTATGTTTTAAGCAATTTCTTCTCACAATTTATTAAATATTCATAGGAATAGATAGATAGATAGATATAGAAAGAGAGAGAGAGAGAGAGAGATTGATAGATAGATACGACCAGACTGTGATGCTGACCCTGATATTGGGATAGATGGATAGATATGTCCTGACTCTGGTAGATACAAAGATGAAATACGAAAAAAACGCCGCGAAAAATACAAAACGACAACATTTGATAATCACTTGTCTGCCAATTCAAAAAGGATATCTGTCAAAACAAATTCATGGAATCTTTCAGTTTACAATAATGGCTACCTTGGATCTTTCTGTGTGTATAGAGCACTGTCTATAAGTATTTGAATAAACAGAGATTTTTGTTAGTATGGCTTGTTTTGAGAGCTAAAAAAACAGTAATATTATTCAATGGGAACCATTTTTGGTAATAAACATTAGACGATGTGCATTTAGCCATATTTGCATTTTTTTAATCAGTGGTATCTAACACTTATGCTCTGCAAAGGATTTGAGAAAGCACAAAGATTTTCTTTATTCATTCAACAATTCAATTTTATGAAGAGGCAAGATCGCTTATTGAAGGAATTCTCTGAACATGAATTTAAATAAGTAGACCTTTTACCGTCCAGACAGTGTGATAGACATCTACTGATAGGAATATCTGCAAAAGATTATATGTTATTGTATTCTTACTATGTATTTGTTAAGCGGACCAAATTAACTTATAATACCTATCTATCTCTGTCTGTCTGTCTGTCTCTCTCCCTCTCTCTCTCTCTCTCTCTCTCTCTCTATATATATATATATATATATATATATATATATATAGTTCAGACACCTTTCTAAAGTATGAATAAATATTTTCCTACCGTGGTTTAAATCGTGACTAACTAATGATAATCGTGCCTCTTATCGACTGTGTAGATTGGCCAGGCTTAAATTTATCCTGATATGTATATTACGAATACGCTAGTTCTCAATTAATATTGATAAATAAACTCGTTTACAGAATTGATATTTCCATATTGAGATGAGAAATCACCACCCACTGATTGCTAGGACGATGTCTTACTGACTGAGCGAATCTGAAAGTCTTAGATATTCATCTTAAAGACATGCACTGGCTTACTTTATCTTAATGAGTAAATACACTTCTTTTTAGATATATTAATATTTTGTATCAGTTACGTATACAATACATAGATTACCATCTTCAGTCGGAATATTAGCAGAATTTGTTTCTGCGGCAGTCAGGCTTGTTTTATCACTAGTTAGCCCCTTGAACACTGTAATATTCTTATCTGTGCAAGATTTTTTTTTCTTAAAAAAAAAACTGATAGATTGGATACAGTGTTTCGAATAGTGAATCGGTGATATTTTAACAGGATTTTTTCCTTATCTCCAAGAAGAATAGTCCACTGTTACGGATGGATAAACATGAAAGAACACACTGTTTATATATTAAACTAATAACGTATTTACATTTCTGCGTTTAATCAGAATTTCTTTTTGTCCAATCAGTGTTGTAGACAGGATGCAAAGATCATGATTGCAAAGACCGTCACGAGTCGAACAATCGTCGGTTGAGGAAAAGTGTAATTTGATATTCAAATAATCGCCTCGTAACATGAAAAGAATCCTGTGCTCATGTAAGGAAACGGGAATTATTTTCCTGATCACAAAGAAGAATGAAAATCACTCTTATGCAAGACATTGCTGAATCGCATCATTATTCACTGAACAAGATTAGTATAAAAATATATTCAATGATTTTAGCTGTTTTTTGGTAAGATTTATCCCATCATATTTGAAAAGGCAGTTTTTAAGCGTTAATCATAGATGATTTGTTCTCTCAAACAGAGAATCTCTAAATGAATCGTAATAGAAGAGAGAGTCTAAACAATAAAAATATGAGAGGTCTGGTTATTCACTTAATAAAAACAGTCATGCAACCAATGTCTGTTGGCATAATGCTATGGTTGGGGATGATCGATCAAAAAATTAAAAAGAAGCAGTGATCAATGAATAAGCAACATTCCTGCCATTTGAGGCAATGATCGCAAAAAGGCTTTAATTTCCAAAGAAAACAGGCAAACAAAAAAATAGGCACCAATTTATGATAAACTTGCATTGAAAATTAGGGCCCCACCAAAAACAAATATTGAGAGGAGTGTATTTAAAAATTGTCCGTCCCTCTAGCTCTGTCGGTGCAGCTAGTATGCGTGATACATCCATAGCCTGCTAGCCAACCAGACCAGCTTAAAATCGGGGAGAAACAATTGGCTGACAGTTTTGGTTGATGGTTTCTTATAAGAACCCCGGCTTTTCTTTTCATCAAAATAACGGATAGTTAAGGCGGTAGTTAACTTCCAGCTGCAGAAATTGTTTGGAGAGAAAGAAAAGATTTGCCGTTGATGAAATTGAAGATAACCGGTACGAAAAGGAGAGTCAAATAAAAAAGCAATTTCCGCGACGATGACAACAATAAGATACTGGAACGAATTAGTGGAGATCTTATGATCTTCCGTCAACGTCTACTGTGGGTTTTTTCTCTTCCTTTCAACAGCTCAAAATAAAAGAATACATTATAGTATAGGAGAGCATCTTTATTAACTTAGCTTTTCTCGCAAAACATTGTTAACGTTTCTTACTTGGAATTCTCGTGTCCGTCTTTATTAGAAATCGTCAATCTAAACTGTCGATACAGGTCTCTTCAGTTTTTAAGTTGTTCCAGCTTGCCTGCTAGCTATTTATGTATGTACGAACACGCGCAAGCAACACTAACGGAGCTCAAGGGCCAAAAAGTTCTACATTCACTCCTCATTGTATCAAAGAGAAATGTTTTATTTGGTTTTTAAATTCCTCTTCTAAATAGATTTATGTAGGGGGCTTCATTTTAGAAAATAGGATTATGCTAGATTAGGTTGTTCATAACTTTTGTTCTTTTAAGGCATGCAGATTTTTTAGTGATCACGTTCGAACAAATTGCTACAAATGTAACTTATTTATCTATCCGTATCCAATTTTTTTTAGTTATTCACCCACGACACGATATGCTGCCAATAGACGTCGATCAAGCGAGGGGTGTCTATTTAGTAACACAGTACGTTTGTTTTACTCATTTTTCTAGTTCGGTGATTGAAGGGGAGATTCATGTATTATGGACTAAATTTCATTTCAACTCATAATTATTTCCAAGGTTTCTTTTAACTCCGATCTCTTCATTCAACCCTTTCAAGACTAACTTTTTCAAAGTTCCTGATGCCTGAATTCAAATGCCCTAATAGATCACTGAAATAAATGTATCGGACGTATATATATATATATATATATATACACACATTATATGTATTTATCTATCTATCTATCTATCCATCTATCTATCCATCTATCTATCTATCTATCTATCTATCTATCTATCTATCTATATATATATATATATATATATATATATATATATATATATATATATATATATATATATATGTATGTATATATACATACGTTATGTTTATGTATATATATATATATATATATATACATTTATATGCAATGCTCTTCCATAGGAATAGAGCATTCTGGTGGATGGGGAATATAAGGTAAATGATGATATATATTGCTTAAATTAAACCGTACTGACCGTCCAGTTCCGTGGAGCAGCAGATAGCATACCGGCCTCTGTGACTGAAGGGAAGCTTTCAATCGCTACCTCATGGTATTGGATGGGAAAATGGATAGTCTACGCCACATTGAAGAGATGTAATACATGAAACTGCTGTCTGTGAATGACAGAATGATTATACACTATATATATATATATATATATATATATATATATATATATATATATATATATATATATGTATATATATATATATATATATATATATATATATATATATATATGTGTGTGTGTGTGTTTGTGTGAGGGAACTATGAATGGGTTAATTGACTGTTGCTATCTATTTGTATTCATTTTCTCCTACATTTTGCAAGCCAAAATTTTTGCATATGTATACTTTCTTCTTTTAAATGTGCAGCACGTCTCGCACTGACGGACGTCACTGACCAGTTGACTCACTGAAGGGCTGACATACCAAAAGAAAATTCTCTCCTTCTTTTTCTTCTTCTTCTTGATTTTCCTTCTCTTATATTCCAAAACGAAGAAACTAACCTCGTCGGTCAGGTTTCTTCTCATGTATTTTGGACATTCTACTATCTCACAACACGCTTCTTCAACTCACCTAGCCTTTTTTTCTCAAATCAGGAAGGGGGGGATGTCCGAATAATTGTCCTCGACTCGAATTTTCGGTTCTCCAGGTAACATTCTTATGGACCGATATAACCATACACACTCAATGACTCTATATCTATGTGCCTGGTATTGATATAGGCAAGAGGTGAAATGTGTTAAGCTTCATGCGGTGAGACTTGTACTCAGTAAAATAAAATTTCATCCTGGTCCATGTTCAGGAATGTCACTCACTTAGGTTGCTTCTGCATGATTCGTATTTTAATAATGTCTTTTTTATTTAGAATTACACCTAGAAAAGGCCGTAGAATGGATGGGACAAAACATCTTGTTAGGAATAGAAACAACAAAGATGACTTGAGTCATCCGAGAAACTTTTTTTATACTATCAAATGAAATTAAATAAAGCCCAAGACAAGACATCCGATACGTCAAAGATTTACTTATTTCTGATGTCAGTCGGTCGTAGAAATCGTTTTGCTTTTTTTGCAGCAGTTGAAGCTTTGAAAAATGACTAATCAAAGAACTAGTTTCGTGCTGAGTGCAGTACATCAGAAGGAAAAACATTTTACCACAATTAGCAATCACTGTTTAGTACACATTCAAGATTCTGAACATAGTTCTGCTTTTTAAGTCAGTTTTGTCGACTCTTGACATGCATTTTATGGGCTCTAATGGAAAAAATTGTATCAGTGAGATAAAACTGCTTAAAAACAAACATTATGAACATATGTGACGGATTATCAGGTTTTAAATGATTTAACGTGTATACCCGACCATGAATTGAGTTTTTCGAACTATATTTTGTTGCCAATATCGGGATACACTCATCCAAGTGTGAGGGTTCTACTAAGTTATCCCCAGATGCAAGGACTACGAGCAACTCATACGTCAAAACATGAAATTATACTCAAATAAATATGGAGACATAGTATATGTAATTGATTTACACATATAATACTCTTATATTTATGTCTAAAACAATTATCACGGAAGATAACTATCAAATGCCAATTTTAGAGTAGTGCCCCTTTTCTATCTATTTTTTTTTTTTTTTTTTTTTGCAAATGCGTGAAGAGTCATGTTACATTTTGGTGAAAGATCAACAAGAATAATGTAGAAAAAACGCTACTTTTCCTGATATTAAAGCACAATGTAATAGGAAATATACCTAGATTTTTGACTTTGATAAAGTAGTTGGTGGAATAAAGAAGTTGAAGCACAAGAAAATGTAATAATCCAACTAAAAAAATTATTCGAGCAGTCTTCATAGCTATTCTCAACGCAGACTGAGTTTTAGCAAAATCAACGATATCTCAAGAGGTTATACAGAAAGTAATTAAAATTAAAAATAATTAATCAGCGTTTGGATATTTTCTAACGTAATTCGCACCCCCAGCTGTTTAGAATTGGTACTGTCTGCCAATGCCAGCTCAAAGCCGTCAAATATGTTAATCACAACTACATAAAACAGTCTTTTTTAAACATAGTTGCTGTGTCTAGGTTATTCATGTGTTCTAACATGGATGTGCATATATGTGTCCGTCAATGTATCTATCCATGAATGTATCCAGAATTCGAATGATCATAGAAAAAATTTTATTTTGCGGGCACACTCTCTTCAATAAGTGGGGATACCTTTGTTTTTCTTTTCATATTTTAAATTCGATTCCAAAATGAATTTTTGGTGGCAGGTTCAATATGCAGTGTAAGTTTATGCCAAATCAGTCACTGGTTTTTACTGGCTTCTTTTTTGACATCCAAGCTGTTTTTAGGGAGGAAAACAGAAATATATGGGTAGCAGTGATTTCTATTTTGCTTTGGAGTGCTGATATTGTTTTGGGACCCCTATTCATCATCATCTCATCAGCTCAAAAATTGAGACACATAGACGAAGTATGAAATGATTTAATGATTTCCCGAACAAAAACACAGGAATTGACCAATTAACCAGGTAGACTTTTTATAGAAAAATTCACTTTAAACAAGCTCGTATTCATACACATTCACAAATTCTCATAGAAATGTAAGATTTTTCAGTTTAGCTCAGTCCATAAGAGAGAAACGAACTGATCACTTAGCTGTGATTTCAAAACACGGTTGGGAAATGTAAATTTTATATATTGGTTGGGTTTAGAAAGACAAGACAGACATGCAGAGGATTTACAGCCGTAAATTGGATTGTTGTTTTTGTGGTTGGTGTTCTCACGGAAGAGAAACAAAGTCAACTCAAACTTCAAACTTGGTCAACAATTTGACAGTGAATTCGTACGAAAGACCCAAATGATAAAGTCTACAAAATCTATACAAAGTTGTTAGCACAGGAAGATTTCATCGACTGCAAAGACCAACAGATCCGTAAATAACTTTGCGAATTCAAGGCCTTAGGGAGCTAGCGTCGATGAAAAAGTTAAGCTGAGTTTTCCTTTTCAAAAACAATCATTCCAATTCAGTTTATTTCTCTCCCGGGTCAACGATGGTATTTTTCTCCTGCATAAAACAAAGAAGCATTGTTCCCTCTTATGAATAACATGAATGCGACTGGCGGGCAACTTTGGTTCTCTTTCATGCACTTCTCGATGTTGAGGGAAACGGATATTTACAAAGGATGTTTCTTTGCTGTGATTGCAAAGTTTGATTGCGCTGAACTCCTTTGCGAGTAGCGAAAGAATCGTGTCGACGAATTCCAGCATCTTTTTTTCGAGAACTTGAGATTTCTACTACCCTTTGTTATTGAAAATTGGCTGTGCTTGGAAATAACATATATACTGTATAAGATGAATGACTTTTTACTTCGTTAAAAAAAGGCTTAGCCTTTTGCCCAACGTGATTGGGAACGGCTGTATGTTCATTTAGTATACTTCTATTTTCCTCAGTTGATCAGTTCAAATTGGACCAGCCAGGTTTTCTGTATTCAAATGTGCTTTATAAAATCAAATATGATATTTGTAGCAACTTTAATGAATGAATGTATTTGAATTGTATCCCATGATTTCTTATTTCCAGGTTAAATGAATCGTATTTTTTGAACACGTACAACACACTCACACGCACGCATATATATATATATATATATATATATATATATATATATATATATATATATATATATATATATATATATATATATATAAACAATTGATGAGTATAACGATTGAATTTCCAATCCATGATTAGCGACTTAATGCAGTAGATTCAGTAAATGATTCAATAAGAGGCTATCATTTTCATCATCGCAGACCAGGATATGCATTTGGGGGGCGTTTTAGAAAATAATTCAGTCGGCGGTGATGATCCTCGAAAAATATGGTAAAATTCTTGAAAATAAGAAGTGCCTACGTGAGGCAACTGAAGTGTAAAGAATAAATGATGTTAAATATTCAATCCTTCCATCTATAATTCAAAAATTACACATCATCGATCACCAGTCAAAATATTTGAGAACCATTGATCATCAGTGATTCGTTTGATCTTTATCTAAGTGGAAGGGTTAACCGAGCTGTCACTGTCACGTTGTGGTAATTCAGAGTCGGTAGAAAGTTAAAGGAGCTATATCTCTAGGATCCCCTCAAAAAAGAATAAATCAAGTGGGAAATCTCTTTCGGTTGATAAGCTCAACATTTTTGCTTGCGTTTGAAAAAACGGTATACAACCAATGCATTCTCTCAATAGTCACTTATGGAGCTGAAACATAGAACCGAATCAAAAGACTGACCGTTGAACTGAGAATCATGCACAGCGTGCTCAAGAGAGAATCATGCTCAACATAAAGTGTAAAGATCACCAGACAGCACAATGTATAAGAAGAAAACAGAGGTCCGATATATCATAGAATCTACAAGAAAACTGAAACAGACGAGTCATTATTCAAAAATGGCAGACCACCCCGTGAAAATCACAACTTACACCGATGATTCCATAAAATCACATGCAAAACAGGGGCAGACATATGAGATAGTGTCATGAACTACTTATGTTCATAAAGTGCATACATACATTCACGAAGAAATGATGGAACAGATACTTTCACTCGCATAGTACCATAATAATTTCCCATTTGGAATTTAGCCAAATAAGTATTATTTGTATTTTAACGCTATCATTACATTTGTTTTGATCGTGGTCAAGTAGAAATAGCTTTACTTCCAAATATCTTCTTGATGCATCATACATGTACAATACTCGCTTCAATTACAATATTTAAAAAAATTCAATTAAATAGACGTACAATTGAACTGCTGTGTGTAAGTTAATGAATGAATTCCTTTGGCAACACATGGAATTCAGTGTGGCTTAACACAATTAACCTGCTCGCACGCAGACTCGATCATACTTTGTCTATAACCTAATGATTGATACGTAGAAAGACTTTGTCGAAAAGGTTGATTCGTCGGAACTAAAGTTGGTATCAATCATATTTGTTTGGAACCAAAACTGAGACAATTGATTCCAATCTTCACAGCTCAAGAAAAGATTTCCAAAGCACAAAAATCAGAGAGATTCATGTTTGTTTGAGCTAGTATCATCTGAACACATTTTTAGACGACAAGACTAGTAAAACGGTTGAGATTCCGATAAGCGGCGCATACAATTTTTTAATGCGATTTGCAGCTTTATATCCTCATCTGTAACTTATGAAAAAACTGATTGGGAACCATCAAATGAATTGTTATATAACTTTTATAGGAATAAAAAACATTTTGTCAATAGGGCATTATTTAGTTTTGAGTTCACATAGCTTTTAACCATTGACTATGGTTGCATAATAGTGAAGAGATTTGATTGAACATTAAAAGCAAGTATATATCATCATATTATAAATGACTAAAAGTCCGACTATTCCTCTGTCCATCAGCATGTACTCGACTACTGGAAGAACTTTTCTGTGGGAACGGATGTGACCCCGGGTAGAGTTTTCAGCAAATTAGCTTTTGAAGACCATTCTTCAAGAAATGTTTTAAGGGATTTCAATTCAGGAGGTGGGCTATTTACATGATAATTCATCATGCTGGAATGATCTCTCACTTTTTAAAGTCGTAATCATGAAACTTGTATTATTCTTTTTTTTTTTTAATTAATTTTTCAAATTTGATGTGCAATTGTCCTCTTCGTTTCCGAAGAAGCTAAGATATTTCTAAGATACTCAGCGAGCTGTTTATGGGTTGTGCAGAATATTTTTGAATAGTTCTACATTGGTCAATTCATGTTTTGATATACCATCACTGTACTATCGACAATGTAATTATACTGCTGAACACTTTACTTTACAAATAAATATTTTTTTCTCAAATAGAATTTGGGAATTGGAAGCCATGTGGATTACATGAAAGTAAATTTCATCTTTATTTTTTAGGGGTGTAAATTGATAAGGAATCCTTATTTTTCACTCTTAGGGGTTTAAATTGGGTTCTTCGCCTTTATAATACAAAATCCATGGGACATTCTTTTTTAACATTTAGGGGTCAATATCCAGCTGATTTTTTTTTGTTAATTCAAGGGATGAAGTTGGTAGGGGAACTTTTAATTTTCACTTTTACCAGTCAAAATCGGAGGGAAATACTTTTCCATTCTCATGTGGGATAGGGGATTTTCTTCTACTTTAATGGGTCAAAAATGAAGGGAATTTTTTTCTCTACATTCGAAGATTCAATTTGAAAGGGAAACTTCTCTATTCACCTTTTCCAAGTTTGAGATTTTGTTGAACTTTTCATTGTCAAAATTGAAAAAGTTTTTTTCCGCTTCCATGGGTTAAAACAACGCAAAAAGTGCTGTTATATTTGAAGTTTTTGTTCCCTCAGGTAATGCTAGGTATGTTTGTTTTGAATTCATCTTGAAATTGACACATACTACTTGCCCCTTTCTTCCAACATTACGCCCTTTTTTAACATTGATTTCCCTCCAATTGGACATTAGTCCATCCTTATTTGATATGAATCCCATTTTCCCCAATGTAATCCAAACACCCTTTTCCAGACCATTAAGTTTTTAAGAATATTTTCCCCATTCTTCTTTTTTGATATTTGTCCCCTTTTTTTCCTGAACATTATGTCACTTTTTTAAAACCATTTTTCTCCTGTTTATGTTGGCTGCACCTCTCTTTGGAGCTTAGCCATAATTCATTTTAATCTTAGTGGTCTCTTTATATCATCCACCTTTTAAAATCAACTCCTTTAAACATAATCTCTCCATTTTTACATTATGTCCCCTTCCCCCGATTCAGCCCAACCCCTCTCTTATATTAACTCAAATTCAGCAATACTATGTCCTTTTTTCAAATATTGTAAAGGAGGGGTGGTATCAAAACAATTTTCAAAACAAGTTGAACGCTGTCAAATTTCAATCATTCTATCTTTTAATTTCATAAATTCTTTTTTTCTTAGATAAAAGCCTGTGTTGGCAAGAGCTTAGTCTAATTTGAATAATGATTCACGAAATGTTCGTCTGTTTATATGTATGCACTTGTTTATTGCCAAAAATATTGTGAATAAACCCATCATATCTCGTACGTGTAATACTGGGACCCTGCAGCAGGTTTTTAAGAAGACAGCTTTTAAAAATAAACCGCGCCTTAACTGTGTTTTTTAGTAGGCGTTAATTTGAAATCATGCTAAATTTGATACATATAACGTGCTTGGCATCTTTCAATTGCCACTGGACTGTTTCTAAAAAATGCTAATTTGCAGAGCGATTATGCATTTTGTATCGTTATGAGGGAAGGATTATAAAGTAAGAGGGGAAACAGCGATTAGTTAAGAGAGGAGCCGAGAGAAGAAGGAAGATTTTTTCCCTGAGATCTTGAAAGAATACTCTAAATTTTACAAAATTTTTTCACCATAACATTATCAAATTTCATGCGTGTAGAAATGTAAGCATGGGAAATATTTTCAGCAAATTACTTTTGGGAAATCAGCCCCCGAAATATGCCGTTGTTTTCTTTGGTGGAGTCAATTTTCAATTCAGGGTCGCTATTAGGAAATCCTCAAAGAAAACGGACATGAAAGAACTGTCAACATGAGTTTCTTTAGTTTTCAGATTGGTGTGGCTGGCTATGTATGTATCACGCATATAGGCTACACCACGGGAGCTAGAACATTTAACATGAAAGCATTTCTTTCTGATTATGTTTGGAAAATATTTTTTTGGTTTAAATTTTTAACAGCGGTCAAATTTCAAGAAACTTTATCAAAATTGATCCCTAATTTCATATCCGTTTGCGTTCACACTTTTCTTTTAAAATATGGACTATTTTAGTAATCATTGCCCAAGAAAAGGCGAGAGAAGTAATTCATTCCTTGGTCAACCGTTTCCCTGATTGATAAATCAATCTCCCCAACACAAAATTTTGCCAAAAGGCGTATCTTCATGTTATTGGTAAAATATCAGAATATGAGAGAGGATTGTGCAAATATTTCTTATGGCTGATCTTCATGGTTCACCAGTTCGTGAATGTAAATATGTTAACAGTTTACAATAATCCCCGGTTTTGCACTGTGGACACAAATAATTTCAAGTTGATAATTTTGAATAAATCTTTCTATTGATAACATGAAACATTATTACGATAAGATCTATAGTTAACAAGTTTTGTATTTTGGCACGAGACATTTTTTGTCAAATGTCAATTGTTGTAGATGCTAACTGCAACCACCATCAATGTCAACAAGGGGATTTAGTGTATATGATTTCATGCGTATTCATTCTTTTTAACAAATTTGGAGATCCGATTTCTTTACGTAACCTATAGCATCCGTTAGAGTGTGTTATATTTTCATGGATATACTTTTAAATTCCTATTTTTCAAGTATAGACCCGATCAATATTCCAGCCTTGCTTTGCTCGCTTTGCTGCTGCTGCTGCTGCTGCTGATGATGATGATGATGATTTTTAAGTCTGTCTACTAATAGCACAATGATTCCAACGATAAGATGCACTATGAGAAGGGTGAACTACGAAGTAGTGCTATTCTAATATGATTTGATTTAGAATTACTTACTTTTTTGAGGAGATAAACATCGTTCCTCTTGTGAATTGCTGGAATATTTTACCCTTTTTTTTACATTTTATATTTGCATAATTTTATTGGGGGGGGGGAATTAAGATTATCATTCGAAATCACTAACAAAAGAAAGATGTCAGCATATGTTTTTCTTACATTCAAGTGGTTTTGCCTGGCTATGTATATATGTTTGTATCATTTGTACAACCCACACCATATATAGGTGAAAAAAATTCAAGTTATTCCTAAGTTAAACACACTCCTTGAGTTTTTAGAGGTGGGGATTCAATTACAATGTAAATTGGTCACTCAGATTTAGCCAGGTAGCATCCATGAGGATAATAGACAAGAGTGATGGGATGTTTAACCAAACGAAAAAAAAAAACCCGCATGAGCCGTGAAAAACGGCCAGGCTCAGCCATTATTGATGCCGTACAATCTCACTGACTTATCCCCCGGGAGTGTCAGTTCATGTATGAGCAATAAGGTCCTGTCTGGTTGACAAGTTTCACCAAGGCCGTCCAACCATTACTTGACTTATTCAAAATGAATGGATACTTCTCGGAGCGATATGGCATACTCGTTTTTTTCCTTACTCACATAATGCATTTCACTTGTATTCGATCGTTTTCTTTTTTTCTTCTTCTTCTTCTTCTTCTTCTTTCACTTTTTGTACTTCCTTGAAATCTCCATTAATTCTGGCATTCGTTAACATCCCCCAAAAGCCACAACAGATCCTGACCGGTGACAGGAAAAAGACAACATGACAAACTTTAATCAAAATATTTGAAAGAGGAAAGAAGAAAGAAAGGTGACTAGGTAAAATCAGAATAAATTGTATAGAGTATTTTGTTTTCCTCTTCTTTGGCAAATTGGTCCGGCTGTTTTATCAGAAATCGGAAACAAAGAAATGTTACAGGAACACACGTCATCTACCGAGGAAATATCCCTGGACGGGTTACATTTGTCAGGTTAACAAACAGGATGGCGGGAAAAAGCACAAAGGGGGAAAAAGCTCTTGATTTACGAATCTTTGATAAGAAGAAAAAGGAGAAGAAGAAGAAGAAGAAGAAGAAGAAGAAGAAGAAGAAGAAGAAGAAGAAGAAGAAGAAGTATAACCAGTTCAAAGTAAACAAATGAAACAAATGTTTTCAGTGCTTGTTCGATATTACGATTGTATCGTCCTTAACACTCTCTAGATAAAGCACTTATCTTCGGAAATGTTTATGAAGAAAAACATAGAAAAGTTGGCTGCAAAATAGCCAAGTAGATGCAAGGGAGGATTTGCTCTTCACACTGTTGATCGGCTTGAAATTACAGGGATACACAGTAAAATAAACAATGTGGTTCAATCTATCAGTAGACATAAGAAAAAAATAAATCTCATTTTTGTACGTATCCGTCGCTAAGAATCGGAAATAAAGAACATATCCATCAATTAAAAGTAAGCATATGTAGCAGCAGCTATTATAAGTCTACTGCTGGACAAAAGCCATTCCCAATTCCATCCTCGTACGTTTTATCTAACCTCTTCCATGACTTACAAGCTAACTACTCTATCTCCTTTCTGCATTTTGTATCTGATCTTTTATTGCATTTACTGTCTCCTTGACACCAATCAATCTTTTACACTATCTGTAGTCATCCCCTTCCTTACTAAGGATCTGGCCCATCTCGATTTTCTTGCTTTATCATCCATATAGTGTTTCTACTGTACTTTCCATCTGAACCATGTTGACCCTCTAATATCTCACAAGATATCCCGATTTTTACTATTTCCTTTGTGCGATTCTAAGATGATTCTCAGTTCGTTTTGTTAGTTTTAATGTTTTGCATCCGTAAGTCATAGCTGGTATCATACATAGTTTGTATACTTTAAGCTTTGAACAAATTAGATACTTACTTTTCAAAATATCTCTTTCTATACCAAATCATTTCTGGTCAATCTTCATGCGTCGTTTTTTTTTCTTTTATGATCTTTATTTTGTTATCCGTCTCAGGTAGATGTATTCATCAGCCTCTTCTAAAGCCTCAGCCTATACTTCCATGGTCTTTTCGGGGGATTTCAACCCGAAACATTACTATTGTCTTTGCATTGTTTATCAGTAGACGAACTGTACATTCTGGTGACAAAACAAAACAAAAACAAAAAAAAACAGAACTAGAACCAGACTTCCCGGGGCAATAAAGGATGTGAGTTCAAGTCTCACAGGTAACACATACTTTATTTGCAATCTGCACTGTTTAATAACGGTTGTAAGGTGACGTACTGACAAGTTGGGTTAAATTACAGCTCATATCAAAATAAAAGAAATACCATTCACAATATAAATGATGCTTTGCACTTGTTTCTATATTCCCTACTGATTCAGACAAATCAATGGCGATTCCCTTTTCAATGTCTTCATAGTTGTCCGAGAAACAAATTCTGGACACAATGACGGCTCGGCATTTTTACTTACAGATTCAAAAGTAAACTTTTCATCTAATGTCGATACATTCTGAACTTATCTGAAGGAACGTGATGGAAAGTTGTGTTCTTTGCAATCTTATAGAGTCACTGTATTAGCACTGAGGAAAAAGAATCGTTAACAGATTCTATATGCGCTTCATTCATTCTCTGACGGCTGTATTAAAAAGATGCAAGAAACGTTGCTGAACTGAATTCAGAATGTAGATATCAAGAAGTAGTTTCAATAATGCCAATATAGTAGCCAGCTGGAGAGTAAAAAGTCTATGACGTGCCATCTTTACAGATTCACATGCCCTGTGGAACAAGGTGAGGTTTTTGACGGCGTCAGCTTTGAGGCGAGGGTGGCCATGGGCTGTCAAAAAACTGTTTATGGGTGCTAAACAATGCTAGCAGACCATCAATGTTCAGATTCTTCCATCTGAAAGCGAATAAGATAATAGAAGAAATATGTAAAGGTCACAGTGGAATATAACACCCATCGACAACCACAACACTCTAATCTTGTTTTCAGACATCTTTTGACGTACCGTGCGATTATTTCAGCTAGGTAACCCAAACCTGTCCCAGACACAGAGAAGATTATATTATATATAACACACACATTCTTCTTCATTGCCTTCATCTAATCCCTCGGGTAAAAGCATATTATCTGTCAGAGACTGTCAGTTTTTTTTTCTAGATGAAATCTTCGTTCTACATACTTTATGTCTTTCGACCAATATCCTCATCATTATTATAACATGTTTTCCCAATATATAATTATGCAGAGACTTGTTTTCAAATATGTGATGACAAACTTTACTTTATCTCCTCTATGCAAAAATGAATGAAGTCTTACCGAAAAAATATTCAGTCATCAACATTGACAAAAAAATGTAACGTAGTTATGGCAAAAGTGTCTGAGCACCTTCCTAGAAACTTTGCTTGGGATATCAGTAGTCTCAGGAGGTTCTGCAGACCTTCTCTTTAGGTTTGTAAAGTACTCTTGAACTGATTGTAAAGAAATATTTAATTTTGACCACTGCTCTAGAATCTCAATAATGCCAGCGATTTTTGATTTCAGGAAGAAAAATTAGAAATCTCATCAGATGTAATTTCGCCAGGGACAAAAAAAATGAAAGATCTGGGTGATGCGATATCTAGTCAGAATACTCTGTAGGATTGACATTATGAATGCAATCGTTAAACAATACGTTACTTTCAATACTTTCGTCAAAATATTTGGCAATGAGACACGAAGAGCAATACATCACACCGTCTCTCAAGAACAATCGGGTAATTGATCATTTTCGAGTTTGAACTTTCCTCTACAAATCTATTATTTTCTTTCTACAAACCATGATAGCCTCTACATTCGTCTATTCCCCATTCATAACTTTACATACCTTAATTTACAATATTTTTTCAGATATATTTCCTAACATTGAATCATTCACAATCACTAAGTATCACTACAAAACTTTTTCAAAATGCACTCCAGGAACGCGGAGATCTTAGAATTCAAATGCGGACATCTCACTACTCAACTTGAGAAAGTTGCTCCCGTCAATGTGAATTTGTTTATCTGTTTGTGATAAATTTATATTCATACATTTTTACATATCTTATGCTGTTCTCAGTGTTATTAGATATGGTTAAACTTCAACTTTATATACGTCCTTCTGGAACATTTCAAATCATTTTCAGTGAACAATTCTGGAACTGATTAGATGATAGGAATAAGTAAAGCCATGACTGATAAGATCAGCATTCAATGCACTTTGTCAACTCACAAAACAAACTCCATAATCCTCCACCACATAGACATATATTCACTCACATCACACGCTATTAAAAGAACGCACAAGCACAACGCCATCAGCTTAGGTCATGCAGGCCACGACCCCGAACGCACTGGACTTGTTACTCCACTTTTATTTTGCAGTTAATCAAATCTGGCGAATCCGACGTCTTGACCAGTAGACACAGCAATAACAAACACTACTAGCGTCAATGTGTCCGGTCACCGCTACCATCAACGTCTGTGTTTCCCTGAGGACTCTCTGACACTCTAGTCATGCTGTCATCTCAGACGTGGTTAATTTATTTGGTAAGACTTCACAATCAATAACCTGGCCCCGCTGAGATTTGCTTGAACCCGCTCTCTTCCAACTCGCTTTCCGTTCTGTCTACAATTGAACTCTTTTCAAGTCCGATTTACAAGTCTGTTCTACTTGTTTCAAAGTCTTAATTATATTTACATCTAGAGACCAGATGTCCAGAAGATCCCAGGAAAACGATGGAAACTCTGCTCTGTTTCATATCCACCACATCAAATTACAAAAAAACAAAAAACGTAATTCCTACCATATAGATGTTTGCCCAGTTTTGAAGACTGTTTTTTTTCTGCCATTGACCGCTCTGCTACTCACTCCGCTAGGCAATAGAATCACTGGGAGCCTGGATCAAATTCTAGCGAAGGCAGCTTAAATCCACTTCACACTAATGCTCTTTGCGAAGGCAACCCTCAGCTTGACCCTGTAGGTAAGGGTAAAATAGTAGGGGTCGACAGGGCTCCCTAGCCCCGGGAAAGTAACTAATCTAGGAGAAGATTCCATGATTTCAAGCTAGAGAATGGTAACCCCTTGATACGATCAGTTGCTCACCCAAAACGTCTTCCTGACAACTGATTCCCACCATATAACTTTCCCATTTTCATTTAGACTACATTGGCAAACTAAGATGGGGATTCTGACAATTCGACATCCCAGGATCTCCTTATGCTTCACCAAGACTTGTGCCCTGGATAGATCAATTCTGTGTAATTCAATTGTTTTTCGACACAGAATAAAGCCTTTATGTCTTTTCAAGTTTGTAGAATCATTATGCAGACACCGTTTGAGGAATCCTGATTAACCTCACCTGCACAAAATCTTCCAAAATTCAAAGAATGTCCTATTGATCATCATTCATACGTAATTGGTGTTTTTTTTATTTTAGAGGAAAAGAATTCCTAAAAGTTGTTGTTAATTTCAGAATTTTCTCTGTCGATGGTAAAAATTGCTAGCATGTAGATTTACTAAAATTGGTTGAATAATCCTCATAACATGAGATACTCATTTCCTCCTCTTGTCCTTCCCTTTGGCGAATACGTCAAAATACACAAACATACACACCCACATACACACACATATACATGCATATTTATATATAACTGAATTTTTAAGAAAATAAAATTTGAAAATGAAAGATTATAAACATGTGAAATTGACATAAAGAAAACAGGAAAAATATTATGAAAAAATTAAACTTGAATAGCAATATCTGATGTCATAAATAGTGTGGGTCCGAATTGATCAGATACATTATTCACCTGATTCGAGTTATTTCCTCGTAACTCAATCCACAAGTCTACATCAATGTTAAGTGGTAATTAAAATCAGACAATGACTGTCTTTATCAGATGAACCATGCATCGTATGTATTTGTGATACGAAAGAGGTTTGTTTGTTTCGAAAGTTCTCTATCATTGCACGTGACTTTTCTTATACGTGAAATTGGTTAAAAAAACGGAAATGAGACCAAATAGCAAGAGCTGATGTTTTTTCATCCGTCCCAACACATTATTTTGAAACTCAATCTCTCTGTTCATGTTTAATGACTTTATTTAGTTATGATAAAAAACAGATTGGTTTAGGGATACTATTACTGTCTTCATCAGATCACCCATGGGTAGTAAAATTAGTAACACGTATATTTTCATGTGAGCAAGACATTATTCTTCTACAGATCGATGATTAGGTGAAAGAGAGACAAAGACTCATGGTCTATTTGATAGCGAAAGATATTCAGTATTTCTTCTGAAGTCGTTGCCCTGAAAAATAGAATATATATCTCAATAATTCCTATGACTGCTTCTATCAACATTTCTGCCATCCATATGAGTCAAAACCAAAAAGACTGGAATACAGAAGACTGTGACAAAGACAATCATAATGCTTTTTTCATATATATATATATATAAAAAAACCCGAGACAATTGCATCAACAAACTTTTATAAAAATCACAACCAACCAAATCACAAATACACTGGATGAAAATCAACCACGGGAACAAACTGGCGTAAGACGAAACTACTTGACCATAGACCATCAATAAAACAGCAGAAAAGAAAAGGAACGAAATACCAAATGCCACTCGCTTTAGGATTTATAGAATTAGGGAAAGCCTTTGACGCTGAGGAAATTCTCATGGTCATGAAGGACATCACTCTTCAAGGTGTAGACCCTGCATACGTTGGAGTACTGCAACATATATACTGTCACAGCAACTCCTTCATCAGGCTTCCTGAATATTCATGGTTCTTCCAGCTTCAAAAAAAGATAAGAAAATTGATACCAGCTCAACTGAACTCTTCATAGCCTGCCTCGAGATGATCCCTAGAAACTTAACCTATTTTCAGAGAATCAACACAACCCCCTGCTAATGGAAGATGAACTGAATGAAAGATGCAAGAAGGTTGACATATAAATGAATTTCAGCAAGACACACGTCATGTGCAATGAATGAGTCCCAAAAGAGGAACAAAACAGTTAAAATCGAAATTGATGAACTGGAGAAAGTAGACAACTACATCTACCAAGGACAACAAATCTCTATGAAACCCGCAATCAAGCGAAGAATCACTTTAAGAAACTTTCGGTCGAGCAGGCTCAACAGAGACAAGGTCCCATTTGCCATGTATATCAGTATATAAGCAGTGTATATTAGGAAGAAATCTGGAGTCTGGTACATCATAGAATCCACTAGAAAACTCGATTGGTGATCGGCAGGCCATATTGCAAGAACATCAGACAACCATGGACATTCGACTCACAGACTGAATCTCCTGAGATCTCGTACGCAACCGAAGCCACTAGATTACGAGATGAAGAGACGAAAGTAACGATTTCTGGAAGTATTAGCTCCGCGACACCCACAATAGAGAGATGTAGTATACCCAAGGGGAGGTCTATGTTCAACAACGGACTGTAAAAGACCGCCGATTATGATGAATGCCCATTTAATAACCCTACCAATTTCGAATGGTATATGTTAGTGAATAAATAAAATGCTCGTTGAAATTCCCAATCGTCTATTATCAAGATAAAAGGTAGGGTATGGAAAAGCAACACTGAATGAGAAGATTGTTTGTTTTGTTCGTTTTGTTTTTGTCTTTGTTTTTGTTTTTATTACTGAAGTTTAGAAACTGATTATTCTCCTGTAATTTTTGGGAGAGGAGTAGCTGAAAAAAAAACGTTTGCTTTTGACCAAGTACCCTTTTTTTTTCTCCAAACTTGGACTTCAATCACCAAACTCGGTCTGCCACCGATATTTGAATAACTCTATCTCAATCAATTGATTTTGCTCAGCTCTGATTAAAAAATTCGTTTTTTCAATTTCAAGAAAATACAAATACAAAACTTTATTTATTTTTAAAATAAATACATGTATACGAATTTTTTTTTCATGATTTATCAATATGGAAATAATCTCGTCATTGTATGTCAAATATATTTTTACAAAAAAAGATGCATACGATGTTTTTACAAAAAAAAGCAATGTATCTGTTTTCCTTCCATCTTTTTATTCTAAGGAAATCTAATAGTTTTATTCATGAAAACTACTCATATTTGTCTAATTTTTCTACATGGAATTTTGTCTTCAGACGTTTTTTCCGATCACCCTATATAAGTTTTGGATTATCAGTTACCTTAATTGCGAAATGAATTAGTTTTATGCTCCTTGGTGCTTATCTATGCATAAATAACTCCTCAACAAGCAACAATCTTTCTCTCTCTCTCTCTCTCTCTCTCTCCCCCCTCTCTCTCTCTCTCTCTCTCTCTGGTTACTGATGGTCACATTCTGGAGGCAATAACATCGACGGCTTGCATGAGTACAACCAACTAAAAACAATTACGTTTTCCCGTTCTTTCAAAAAGTTCCTTCAAGTGGTTACTATAGTAATTCCTACCCATTATGGCCATAACTTGTGTTGGCATATTTTATATAATTTTATATCAACAATCTATATTTTTTTCAAATGATTTCAGATTTAATTTAATTAATCCTCTTGATAATCATTCAGATAATCGATTTTTGTCCACGCTCCGGCTACAGTCACTCCTGTATGCGATGCTCAGATAGATACGGTTTAATATGGAACTTGTCATCACCATCCTGCTGTTATATTGATTAAGTCCAATTTATTTCCATTCATTTATATTTCTGTTACTTCTATCCACGGCTCCGATCGGTGCCTTCAGATTAGTCAACCTGTTAACAAGATAATTCCCATACCAATTCCGATGAAGCTTTCCATATATTTATACAGCAATGGATATTTTAACGTTCTACGGTTTCTTTATTGGCTGATAATTTGAGGAAACCGTATCAATTTATCTTTAAACATCGCCTCTATAGTTTCAGAGGCTCTCATTCTTGCTTTTGTTTTCCTTATATAATGAAAATCTTTGTCATTCCGACAGTTCATATAGGAAATCCTGGTAGATACGTACACTTATTCAGCAATAGTAAGAATGAAAAGAAGTATTATTTCATTGTAAGGTTTTCTTACAGTTTCAATTTTTCCTACTCCCATTGTCAGCCTTTATTTAGAGTTCAACAATATGCTTATCTCACACATTCTTATGAACTTCCATTAGAGTAATGCTCTTATCGTCCATGAAAGCAACATTCATCAATATCTTTCTCTATACGCTTTAGGCAAATGATGATCTTTCTCTGCTAAAAACTGGGGTATTTATGCAGTATTTTTCTAGGTTGGCAGTTTCGAAAGAAATGGGTTAAAGAATATATAGAACCTTACTGGAAGTTTTATAGGAATCGGACAGTGAAACAGTTAGTCAATAATGAGTTGTGGGTTTGGTGTGGACATTGATACCCTAACACTGTAGTAAGCAGTGTCTGGGAGAACTAATGAACCGAATGAAATAAGAATGAAGGGGTACACTTCTAGCAGAATGTCAGGCAGGCAGGAAAGTAAGGATAGAGAGAGAAAAGCAAAAAATTGAAATGAGGAGCAGGCACTTGAAAATTCAGTGTGTCATTTTTAGATAAGTATTCGATTGTTTTTTCTTTCGTTTTTTAACAGTGATGTGTGTACTTTGAGATCGTACGACCAAGTTACAAAATTAACTGACTGGTGGGATAAGTAATCTGATACTCTGTTTGTTTAACACTTCTGAATCGGAATGTGAATATCGATTCCGGGGAGTATTCCCAATATTCCCAATACTGACCCTCAAAACAAACAGTACTCCTTCACATACGATGAGTTCTCATATTATACGATGGCAGCTCCATGTAGGTACCAAATGACTCTTGTAGCCACTCCAGCGTCCAGCTTGTTCCTTCTATAATTATCATGGTTAGCATGTGATCAAAACACTTTTGAGAATCTGACGAAGTTGAGTGTACAGGAAAATTTCAGTTAGCAATATGTGAAATTGATTTAGAGGTGACAACCATCTGAACAGGCTTTTGCTCATTTCGCAACACTCTATTTCACAGAGACTTGAGGAGGTCAATTCTTCATCGTGTCTTGGTAGTTTTGTTCCTTGATTATATGCATTTTTTCAAAATCATAAACTATTGTTACCTTTAATCTAAAACCTTTTTCGATTTTAATATAATTCAACCATTCTGTTTGCTTCAACTGAGTCTATTAACATTTTTGTTGTTTTCATTTATCAACATCTTGTGTAGCTTATTAAAAACTGTCAAGCAAACCTGTCAAAATGATGTGTACTTTTTTTTTTCTGGAGGCAATCATCTTAAGTTTATTGAACAGAATGCAGTTACTTCTTACAGAAAGAGTATAATAAATAATTTATTATTCAGTGTATTGATTTGTTGAAGATAATTTCTCAACTAGCATATACCCGTGAGAGTGACGTGATTATTTATGTAAGGATCGGCACTAATCGGCATTTAGTCAATTCAATATGTATGTTTTGTTATTAACTTGAGATCAGTATTTTTGTAACATCAAAATTCAACATTAGGCATCTCCTCCTGTCACTTACGCAGTTTTTTTCTTTCATTCTTTCTGTCCCAAAGGTCAAGCAACTTTATGACATACTTTTCATTATCATGTCACAACGGCTAGTTTAATGAGTATTTTATTTTTAATAATTCAAGTCTAATATTTCTTATAAGTCCAAAGTCAACGGTAAACATTTTTCCCGTCACGTACCCGCTCTTTTTTGTTTCCCTTTCAAATGTCCAGGGTTTTTAGGGTTTTTTTTTTCATTGTTATGTTTCAATTTATTACAATCCAATAATTGTTATATTAGCTGTGTTAATCTATTTCATATGGACCAATCATTATAACTTTCAGGAATCGAATTGAATTTACCATAAAATAATGCTCTTTAAAAATACAGCAACAACGACCAGAATACACAAGATGCCGACAATCAGTTCGAAGACTTCCCCGAAGTTACACCCTGGGAAGTAAAGCAAGCCATCAAAAAAACAAAAAAAGGAAATGCCCCTGGAGCAGATGACATCACAATCAATTTACTCAAAAATGCTGGTAAGAGAATCAACAGAAAACTAGCTATTCTATTCAACTTGTGTCTGAAACAGAGTAAAGTCCCGAAAGACTGGAACACTGCTATTATATTGCTTCTATATGAAAAAAAGTGACTCGAAAGACCTCAACAGCTACAGACCTATAAGCCTGCTCAACTGCATATACAAACTTTTCACAAAATTATCACCAACCGAATTACTAAAACACTAGACGATATCCAACCACGAGAATAGGCTGGATTTAGAAGAAATTATTCGAGCATGGACCAATGCCACTTGCTGTAGCATTTATAAACTTCAAAAAAGCATTCGACTCAGTAGAAATTCCCATGGTCATGAAGGCTATCACCCTACAAAGTGTACACCCTGTATACTTTAAGGTACTGCAACATATATCCAACCACAGCAACTCCTTCATTAGGCTGCATAAGAACTCTGAACTGTTTCAGCTCCAAAAAGGAGTCAGTCAAGGTAATACCAGCTCACCCAAACTCTTTACAGCCTACCTTGAGATAATCTTCCGAAACATGTACTGGAAAAATAGAGGAATCAAAATAGAGCGCGAATACTTGAGCAACCTTAGATTTGAAGATGACATCGTCCTTTTCGCTGAGAACCTACACGACCTCCAACTAATGTTAGATGATCTAAACGAAGAAAGTAAAAAGAGTCAGCCAACACATGAACTTTAGTAAAACGAAAATCATGTGCAATCATCGTGTTGAGAATAAGAACATAACTGTTGAGATAGAAGATGCAAACTTCGGCAAGGTAGACCACAACATCTACCTAGGACAATGAAATCAATCAAAGAATCAATTTGGGATGGTAAGCCTTCGGCAGAGCAAAGTCAACTTTCAAGAACCAGATGATCCCAGTAGTCCTAAAAAAGAAGAGTATACAACCAATGCATTCTTCCGAAAGTCACTTATGAAGCTGAAACTTGGAACTTAACCAAGAGACGGACCTACCGACCAAGAAATATACAAAGTGCACACGAAAAAATCATGCTCAACCTTACGTGGAGAGATCATGACAGCACAGTATATAATGAAGAAAACGGGTGTCCATGACATCATAAAAAATATCAAAAAACTCAAAAGGCAATGAGCAGGCCATGTTGCAAGAATGAAAGACAACCGATTGACATCACGTCTCACAATACGGATCCCCAGAGATCACATAAGAAACTGAGACCAACAGAATACAAGATGGAGAGATGAGCTCGACGGATTCAGGAAATACTGGCTCAGTGACGCCCATGATAGTAGTGAATCTTGGGGAAGGTCTTTGTCCAACGACGGGCGTTAAAAGACTGATGATGAATCATTTAATTAAACGGACTACTTTGTGTGTATGGCGTATTATTTAATCCTATATTGTGCGCTGCAATAAATGATTGAATGCGCAGTATAATCTTCCTCTCATATGCAGCCACGCAGCTTCAAGGAGACATTGCTCCCACTGTGCACATCTGAGCCATTTAGGGGCATGGAATAAGGAAATCATCAACATTCTAGAAAAGTGATTTCGTGTTTTCAATGTAAACAGGTCGGTAATCTCAGATGGGAAGACAGCACATCTGATTAATTCGATGCCTGGAAGCATTGATCCATAACCGTCTTCTAATGTCGAGTCCTGTAGATAAATTACAGTATATAATATCGTCTGTTTATATTGTTTGATAAAGTCTCTCAAAACAATAGGTGTCCATTACCTTTCCTGCAGTCCTTAAAAGTGTGGCATCTATATAGAATTGTCAGCATAAAGTGTGTTTCATACTGAAGACAAATCTACATTTTGATCGCGGTTATTTTCTCTTCGGGTGACTCAACAGTTGACAGCACGCATAATAGGATTGGCTAGACGAATTCAAACTCCAGCTCCAACAGTCTGCGTTCACTTAGCATAAAACCTTTGGGAAAGGCTTGAATCCATTTCTGGCAAGAGAGCAGGGAAATTTTTTACGCTTTATGTACAAAAGAAACGATTGCTAAAAACCATGATCGGGTCTCCATTGATTGATCGAGAAACAGAGAGTCAACATCGCCGAATGTGTTAAGCAACACGGAAAGAAACTTTGCTCCTGTTTATTTCATTCTTTTTCATTCAAGTCTTCCTGAGTTCTTCCAGTTGAGCACACCTCGAAGACACCATTACTTCGAGCCTCCACTCCTCTTTCATCTTGAAATATAGCGGCTCTTTCACATAATAGTGTCTCCGACATTTAAATACTGGTGCGATTAAATGTATTGAACTCAGTCATCAAGAATAGCCAAATTTATGTGTCACTCCTTGGCTATTCATTTAAGAATAACCTTTTCAATCATCGTATATTATAAAATGAGATCAACTATTCTTTTTGCAAGCCATTTTGTGAGATATATATTTTTTTTCTGTTGCGGGAGACGATCTGTTGACGACCTCCACTATTCATGACGGGTTATACTGTACCCTCTTTTCCTAAGTAGACGAAAATACGATTTTTAAAAATGTAGAGTGAAGTATTTTTTTAGGTAACTGTACGCTTGTGTGATTACCCAGACTTGTCTTCTATTCATATTATGTTACCATTGAGTTAATACACGTAGAGACACTTGGTGAGTTTTGTAAACGTTGTTTAAAAAAAGTTTTTTTCATCTGTTGACAGAATACGTTTCTTGATTCTGTTCTAGCATTCAATTAAAATCCTTCACTTTTCAGATTTAAACACTCAATATCTTCTCCTTTCGGATTCCTACATCAGTCTCATATTCAGATGATCGCTAATCGTACAGTAAATATATTTTCTTGAAAAAGAATCAATCAACAGAAACTGAATGGATTCGATCAGTTTCATTTCACTAGGTTAGTTTCGACCAAGTTGAAGGAGTAGGTCTTATTTCATTTTCACAGGCTACGGAATTTCTAAAAAAAAAACATTAATTTAAACAATATTTCAGTGCACACAATTATGCAAAAATGTAGAAATTATTCTTTATTCCACTTGGAGACCAACTGTTTCATCTCAATCTAGGCTGTAGTGTTAATGGAAGCCAAAATCCCTACATCGGTCTCTTTTTTCATCTAATTTAATTGGTTATTCACTATCAATGAATTTTTTTTTTTTTTTGTAAAAGGACTTAACTAAGTATAATTATATTATGATGATGTTATTACACTGATTATTAGCTATTACTTACGATTTATATTTTAACTTCTTTTGTGTGTTTGAGAGTGTTACAACTAATAGTATTTGGGGGAAGTTGAGCAGTAAGATAGCTATATGGAGAGAGTATGCCCCCCTTACAGTGCATGTGTTTTGAATGTATGTTGTTGTCATAATTAAATGTCTTTTCCTTCTCTCCCCTCTTCTTCTTCTTCTTCTTCTTCTTCTTCTTCTTCTTCTTATTATTATTATTATTATTATTATTATTATTATTATTATTATTATTATTTATCTACTAGCCTTGCGACAAGGGTTTCCTCTTACTACCCCCAATCGAAATCATTGCCTCTCAATTTTCTACTTCAATCATTGGTATTTACCTGGCAAAAAGAGAACTCACTTCAATTGTAATGGTTTGTGAGATTAGCTTGGTGATCACTACATCACCGAAGGGCTCCCTCTTCGTCAATCGTTAACTGCGAATGTAATTTCAGCCATTGCAGTTCTATAGCCGACTCTCGGTGAAATTGTCGGTTTATCGTGATTGATGACAACTTAGTTTCATTTGTGAATCAGTGCTTCCATCTTGCAATGGGTTACTTGCAACGTATATATTGTAATGGATTATCTTGCAAGGGACAAGGGTTTTTATCTTACGATCGATAACTTTCCTTCGCCACCCGTCGTAGATATTGGGTTGGAAATTCGCGATTCAATCTATTTGGCGTTGTATTTATTCCAGGGGGCATAACGTAATTTTCTCAGTGTTATCTGAGAACCATTACATTAATACTATTCACATGTTCTGTGGGAGATTTCCAACGTTTGGATGCTGATACCAGGAAATCAACTTATGCCTCTAACAAAGTAAAGTCCCAGAAGACTGGAACACCACAATCATTATGCTGTTATACAAAAAAAAAGAGACCTAGTAAGATTTAAGTAGTTACAGACCAATAAGCTTACTCGACTGCATCTACAAAGCCTTTACCAAAGTTATCACCAACCAAATCACCTAAAAGCTAGATAAAAACCAGCTACGGGAACAAGCTGGTTTCAGAAAAAGCAACTCAACTCCATTCAGTGAAATAAAACAGAAGAGGCAGAATATAGAATGAAACATGCTGTAGCATTTATTGACTTCAAAAAAGGTTTTCTACTCGAGTTATTGATGCAATTATACAATAAGATATAACCTCGTATTCGCCAGAGTCATAAAACATATCTACCTACACAGCAGTCCCTTCATCAGACTACGTAAAGACTCTGAGCCCTTTCAGATTGAACAAAGAATGTGACAAGGTGATACCAGTCCAACCAAACTCTTCACAGCCTGCCTCAAGATGATCTTCAAAAATCTAGACTGCGAACAAAGAGCAATCCGAACCGACGGATGAATAAGCAAGTGACTTAAGGTTTGCTGACAACATTTTCCTCTTTCTTAAGAACATGATCTCCAAATAATAGTGGCTGAACTTGATGAAAAAAGCAAGAAAGTTGGTTTTCCACATATGCTTTAGCGAAATGAATGTCATGTACAACGAACATGTCTAAGATAGAGATGAAATGATCAAAATCAAAAACGCAGAGCAGGAGAAAGTAGATCACTTCATATACTAAGGACAGCAAGTCTCCTTGAAGATTGAGAAATAAAGCAGAGAATCACACAAGGTTGGTGAGCTTTCAGAAGAGAAAACTCGGCTTTCAAGAACAGGAGAATTCTGTTAGTTCTAAAAAGAAGGCAATAAAACCATTCCTAGAGTCACCCAGGAGCTGAAATAGAAAACCTGACCAAAAGATAGTCCCTCAAACTGAGAACCATGCAAGAGGAACTAGAGAGAATCACACTCAACATCACATGGAGAATTCATGAGACAATGCAGTATATTAAAGAAAAAGACTGTTCGTGATGTTATCTAATCATTATAAAACCTTAAAGGCAATGAGTTGGTCATATTGATAGAATTGACATCATAATTCAACAGATGGATCCCAAGAGATCATAAGTGAAATATTGCCCGAAAGAAAAATAAGGTGGTGTAACGAGTTAAACGAATTCAGATTGTACTAGCTCTGCAACGCCCACGATAAAGAAATCTGGCTAATTTTATGGAAGGAATATGTCAAACGATGGACGCTAATAGGCAGCTGCTGATTATTTAAAAATGGTGTTGTGCTCAAGCGTATAGGATTTCTTTCTATAAGGGGACTTGATTTGCCCGAATAACCAAAAATTAAACAAGTTTCACCTGAACACTTGGGGGGGGGGTGTTATTTTGCCTCCTGGTCCGTTTGCATATAATTCTATGGTTAATAATGAAAAGTATTGGATTGAAATATTATAAATCATTTTATATTATTCAGTTAGTTTATGTTCTCAGAAACCGAAGACAATCTTATTATATATATATATATATATATATATATATATATATGTTTGTGTGTGTGTGTGTGTGTGTGTTAGTGTAAGCGTGTGTGAACAGCATACACTTGGCATAATAAAATTTGGCTGTCACTACGATTTACTCCACCATTTTAGCATTTGACCTCTTTTTTCCGGTTTGTCCTGATGCGAGAAGAAAATCGAGCTCCTCAGCTGCCAAATGTTGACTGACAACTTGAGAAAGTGAGCCTAATGATACATTGGAAGATGGGATCAGAGATCAAGTAGGAAACTGTCCAACTGCTATTCCCACAAATGCCAACTCTAGAGTCTCATTTCCTCCAGAGTCGCTGAGAGAAAGAAACGTATCTATTTGTTTCTCGCAAAGATCTTGTTTGGCAATCGGAGAACATGGCATAGGCATCTTCATTGATAAACTGATGATACGTAAAAGAGCCTTTTTTCAGCAAAGCTAGACTTAGGGTTCAGAGGTCAGCTTGTGGTGTTGAGCTCAGTTGTGGGATCAGTCTTCTCCTTGATAAAATTTAAAGGATTAATCGGGGGCTCTCAGCATGATCTCCAGATGCTAACAGTACATTGTATACCCAGGTGGTCATCCATCTAAGAACTGACTGAAGTGGACGTTGCTTAACATTGATGATCCAATGCAATTTGATCATAAAACAACAGTAAAGCCGATGATATATCTATCCAGATAAAGTTCAACGGATCCTTGGCATCATCCATGTGCAAAAAGCAGAAAAATCACAACTGCTTTTTTTAAATTCTTTAAATCCATCACTCATAGATAGTAGTAATTGTTAATTGCTTTCTCAACGTTCCACCCAAAGCTGTGGGCCATGTCAGTATGTTTACACAATATTATGAAAGGTTAATACAAGTCATTGTCACCTAAACTTCTTGTATTCGTTATAGCTAAGAAAATGAAAATGAAAATGAAAATAGACACCAACAATAGTGATCGTTGTATTAATAGTAATAAAAGTAGTATTAGTGGTTGTAATAGTTTTAGTTGAATCAGCACCCACACACGCACACAGCGGAGTAGTCATTCAATTCCAATATACTCTATCAACCCCTCTACCCCCTTCCTGTAAGTTATGTTACCGACAGACTGACTGCCAGCAAATTATTCTGGATTTGAAACATACACACACTTGAAGGACAAATCGAGTCCCATTAATTGGAGTCAGCAAACATAATTCTGCAAATCGCTACCTCCCAGTCTAATGTATGTTATCAGGCCACACGAGTCGGGCAGTCGGTACGGCTCGAACTCAATACATTAGTATTTGCCGTCAAAGTTATCTGTCAAAATACTGTTACACAGAGGCCAGCAATTACAGATTTTTTAAAAATGAATTTACTACTTATATGTGCAAACTGAAAAGTCTTATTTCCTCAAAGATTTATTTAAGATTTTTCCATGAATATGTCTTCATTATATAACTGAAAAGAATATTGAACCCTAATCGAACATGTGAAACGATGATTATTTCATTACTTCAATGATCAATAGACTCCTGGCTTTATGCAGAGTAAGTGAATCAAGAGTATAAAATGAATGAATCGAAGTAAATTCTAATTTCCAATCAGGCAATAATTTCCTCACTGGTAACTGTATATTTCAAATATATATTTGAAATAACCTGGTTTTATCACACATCTTATGTTAAGTTTTTCATTCAGTAATTTAGTGAGTATTGGAAACTTCATTTTGAAACATGTTTAATACATGAAATTATGAATGGCAAACTATTTAGATTTTTAACGTCTTTTGCTTGAGATCTACATCCAAATTGTGTCGTATCTGAAGTCATAAACGTTTAGCACATGGGACGTTAAGAGAAGTGAAGGAAAGGGAAGCAATACTCATTCGAAGGAGATATCTGGAATCAAGGAAGTACATTTTCCATACGAACTTTGACGAACACACATCGACTGTTACTCACACATACATACATCCTCCTTATCAGTACAAGACAAAGACCATAAATCTACAAACTCTCTTTCCCTTATAATTCCCATTCTCAGACATACAGACACGCCTTCTCACAGACAAAATCACGTTCACCCATCGCCTATCATTACCATCCCTTTTCAATTTCCCTTTTGTCTCTCTCCACTATCGTAATCAGAAATCATAATCACTGTGCAATATATATATATATATATATATATATATATATATATATATATATATATATATATATATATATATATATAACATTGTAAATTTAGTATTAAATCACAATAATATCCATGTGTAATACAATATGATGATGCCTAATACCCTGTATAGAATAACAAACTAGCATGTTATAAGCTATATCTAAACATCATAGCTGAAATGGTGGTGGTATTTGATCCACACTGTTGTGTGTCATATTAATACAAGCATTTTTTTTTTAAAGCTGATATAAATTGTTTTTATAAATTTCATACAGTTGTAAATCATCTTTTATTGTTATGCCGTTCAAGGCATTTATTTTTTGGTTGCCGTTAATATACTTCGAAAAGAGTTTCCTGAGTTTTATACTGAATTTGATTTTATGGGTATCATCCATGTTCAAATCCAATTTTTATATGCTTGGTTTTATTGTCAAGATAATCAGCTGTTTTACCATGGCCCTATTTTGGGGAATCAAATAATAACAATCCAGGTATTTCACCACGGCACCCTTTGACTTAGCTGATCGAGAACAACCTCCTTATAGGTATCATTTTTTCATGTTTATAGTATTACCAAAATGTGTGATAGGCACATATCTTGTTTTATTTTAGTTTCCCTTCATACCTTTATTAGGATTAGTATATTTTATTATTCTAGTGCTTTAAACCTATGTATCGTCAAATCATATGCTAAATGGATGTTGCTTATTTTGTGAATTAGATGTGATTTTAAGAGTATATTTCCTATATATATATATATATATATATATATATATATATATATATATATGTATATATATATATATATATGTGTGTGTGTGTGTTTGTGTGTATGTATATATATATATATATATATATATATATATATATAGAGAGAGAGAGAGAGAGAGAGAGTGAGAGAAAAGTTACAATACCCATATGTAATTCGTTAACAAGTAATTCGATTGGCAAGTCCCTTCTCCTGAATACAAAGTATGGATGTCACAACTATTCACTCTCTCTGGAACTAGAACCGGTCTTAATATCTAAAGAAATTGTTGATGATAACACCCATTTGGCTGTTGAGTTCACTATGGATTAGGGTTTTCCATCCAACCGGCCTTTTAATAATCTAGAATTAAGGCAGGCACTCTCAGGGACAACTCTTTCCAATTGCGCTTAGTGACAGGAAAACTTGTGTAATATCAACGACTGGGCTATATGTCTTGTAAGTACAAATCTGTATTGTGTTCTATAGAGCTTGGGGTTTGTTTTGAAAGCAAGTTGTACCAATAGATAATGCTCATCCATTAGTCATATTCACAAATCAGAGAGAGAGAGAGAGAGAGAGTAAAATTTTCTTTCACTCTCTTTTCCTTTCGGCTGTAACATGGCTTGGACTATTTCCAGTACCGCTGTATGATGGACGGGCAGATGAGAGTTGTGAAACGGTGGCGGGACTTGAGTTAACAGAAAGCCAGACAGTTTTATCAAGTAAATTGATATTCGTCCATATAAAAGGCACTAGGTGGACATATGTGGCCTGAAATGTTGGCTGAGTTGATATAATTACAGTGTGGTTAACGCAAACTGCATTGATACAGCACAGCTTCAAGTCAGTAATTTTGACTTCATCCTTATTCTCCATATTTCATAGGCCTTTGCAAGAGATACAAGGAGACCGAGTGAAAGGCAACTAGGAGAATAAATTTCGATGTGCTGGGATCAAACTCCGGCTGGAAGACTTATTTGTCTATTTTACAATTTTGATCTTGGGAAAGGCATGAATCGATGTTTTCCCAAAGATATGGGTAATATATTGCCAGTCGAAGTGAGTGACGTCATTTTGGGGGGCGTTGCCAAAAGCTTTTTTTTTTTTACACGTATTGCGAATGAGTGTGTAGTAATGTGATAAATAGAGCCTGGGCAGGAATGAGTAGGGTCGTAGCCGGCTCAATAGCTGTACTTTGATATTCCAAGCCTTGCATAGTATGGTGCAAGGACAATTACTGAGAATTAAGTGATTGGGAATGCGTTTTTTCCAACTTTCCATTTGCAGGAATACTGCAAGCTAAGAAAATTAGCTTTTGAGATCCTGGCTTTTAGCTGGGCTAAAAAACTGAATTGTGTCAGGAGAGTGAAATACTTAAATATTTTTTCCACCACGAAGCTGGCTGTATCCTGACGTGCCTAATGCGTCACGGAATCCTCGTAACAAAGTTAGCTTCGAATCCTGTTTGTTGTATCCCTGTATGAAAATTTGAAATTGAAATCAAATTCTCAATTATTTTTAATTGACCTACGTTTGTCTCGAAAGGGAATCTGACCATAATTTGATGCATAGATCATAGATATAAGGACTGTATATTGGGTTTCATGCGTCTCAGCTTATATTAAAATTGGTGCAAAATGTTTCGCTTCCAGTTGTAACAACTAATTTTCTCCTTTGAGTTCGCCCGTAGGAGCTCTTCACCCTAGACGACCGTAAATTCACCTTGTCGACAGGTCGGAACTGTATAAATTTTAGCTGAAAAATATGCATGAGAAAATGTACCAAGTTCACAAAGAGTAACAGCAGCTAGTGTTCCTAGAATTAAAACGAGGCCCTGTGAAATTTGATTTACATCACTCTCTGGACTGTTGTTTGCTAAGTTCCCGCAGCCGTTCCGCAATATGCCTTTGGTCGTCCATCATACAACGGTAGAGAAAGTAGTCAAAGTCACGTAGCACTGAGCGAAAGAAAAATTGTTCTGTTCGTGATTTGTGAATTTGATGTTCAGAGAATATGTAGCATGAAAGATATGCCAGGGAAAAGAACCAGATACTCAAGAAAAAGTAGCAGAAAGTTTGTTTGTTTTTTTCGCTCTGAGGTAAGACTGAAGTCCTCTTTGATGGTTTCTATACCGATTCGAGATTAATCTCCTCACCTTAAACACCAGTTCGAGTTACACTTACCTGATACGCTGATAAATTAACATAAGCCTGGCTTGCACAGAGTTTGACTAATATTCCATGCTGGTTCCAATAGTTATTGTTCGAGCCTATATTAAAGCCAGATTTCGATAGTTGGTTCCCAAGATAATCTAGTACACATTTCCTACTTGAAAGAGTGGAGAAATACAGCGGTTTTGTGCTGACATTACACTCGAAATAGATGCATCCCGATTTAACAGCTGACCTCTTTCACTAACCGACGATCAACTTATTTCCTTTTGATGTTTCACAAATATTTACCACAATTTCTTATTTTCGAACCATCAGGCTCTCTCTATCGTTTTTAGTGTTGTGAAGTGATTATCATAATGGTTGTGCAGGCTATTCAAAATGTTATTCTTAGCGTATTTTCATAATAAAAGCTCAGTGTTAAACAAGTAATATTTATCTACAATGCATCTGAACGTCCAAACATACTTTCGAAACAAGACATGAATACGGTTTTCCTTTCTCGTGTATAAAGATTTCAATGCAATAGAAAAACCGATAAATAAATGCGTAATGTTCACTTACAATCTGATAAACTGGAAGTGTCAGTGATTGTCTGATCTACAAAGTTAAACAACGTCCAGCCTGACCAGTATCTTAGATGCTTGACTGGTTAGAAATACCAGCTACAGTGAGCAGATCATGATAATGTGCAGGACAAAGCAAAAAGCTTTGGGAATTAGGATTGTTCAAGAGTACGCACAAAACCCCTGGATACAACACCCCAACTTTTTACACATTTTTAGTAAAGTTTGGCGTCCTTGGTGGCATAATGGGTAGCGACACAGGAAATGAAATCAGCAAACTTGCGATCTCTCTCTCTCTCTCTTTCTCTCTCTCTCTCTCTCTCTCTCTCTCTCTACATATGCATGAATGCGTATTTAAGTTGAATGACAATATCAGAATGTCTTGCTGTGCAGATTTCTTTTTTCTTTTTTATTCGATTACGACGTTTTGTTAAAAGATGGCTTTATCAATACGTGGAGATAAACAGGAAATGGTGTTTCTAAACGCAGTCCATGACTAGCAGCGTGCGGGAATAATAATTAATTCAGTGGATTCTGAGGGTATGAAGAAAACCATGACGTAGAGATATCTATTTGATTAGTCACTAGAAAGTTAGGCTGAAAGGCTGGTTGTCGCTGACCTTTTGAGATATCAATGACTGTTTGAGTAAGTCAATTTAAACTAAATGATGGGTAATTGAGGTCGAAAGGGATCATTTGGCTTGAGTTGGACCAGGGACACAGCAAGGCGTGCTGAACCAGGAGCTGTTCAATGACTGTACGAATTAATCAAAGCAAGTGCTGTGACCTGAATCCAGAAATGTTCATGTCATTAGGTAAGGACAGTTTTGATAGGATCCTCTGACCATTTGAGGGTCAACCAAGGTCATAGCATTGGATCGAGGAGCTAAGTGAATTAGTGTATGCGTGTGTATGTGTGTATGCGTATACATATGCACTAGTTAATGAATGATAGGTGTTATATCTGCTGGGGGTTTGGCAGTGGGTCTGATTATGTGCATGGACACTTTAAATAGTTTTGCTAAATGTAAGCAACTGTTTAAAGGACCCTGTCTTCGAAAAAAGATTTTATCTTTCCTGATGATATGATATTGCACATACTCAAATCTTTCTCCAAATCTTGATTGAGTAATACAAAATTCTCAACAAATGTTTATGCAATACAATATGCATAATAATTTAGATATACATCTATCTATCTATCTATCTATCTATATATATATATATATATATATATATATGTGTGTGTGTGTGTGTGTGAGTGTGTGTGTTTGTATGCATTATTGTGCTTGTATATGTGCAAACGTTCCTTTCATAGGCTTTTAAACTGTATTTCTGTATTTAAAACTGTCTGCAAATCTAAGTTTACAAAAAAACAATAGTAAATACGGGTAAAACTGTCGTAAAGAGAGAAATAATGGAAAACATAGATCGTTTGGAGTCAGGGTTTCAATCAATTTAGTTTTTAAAAGTGATATTTTCGACTTCAATGTTTTTTTCCACAATCACAGAAAGTGTTAAATGTTGGTGGATGATTTTCTAAAACTAATTTGCTGGAAATCTCTTCTGGGTCACATTGGTACGCGAAAAAAAACTTATAAGGTTGTATAGGGTGTTTTGGGATTTTTATTTCATTTGAGTTTGTTACATAGAGATGGACGGACGGAGAGACCTTTTGTAAATTATGATAAGATTGTAATTTGTTTAGTGTTTCTTAATGTCAGAAAAAATTACGCTTCAGCAAAAGTAGTAGTGATAAGTACCTATTTGAACTCTTAAACAACGGACGCTGGAATCGTCCTTACTTTGAGACTTGCTTTCTGTTAGCTTCTCGTGGCTCCCATTGCTTATTCATTTTTTGGTTTCTTCCTTTCAAGGTTTATTTTTCCTCCAAAGTTATGATTAAATGAAATGTATTCTTAAAGATTTATTTTTGTTTGATATTTTCCTATTCGAATCTCGCCGTCAAGGCATTATATATTCCAGCACGTATGGCGAATCTATTTGTTATCCTTTTTTAATAAATTCTTTTTTCATCTCTCATAAACTTCAGTTTTATTTTGAAAGCCTATGACAATTACAAAAGTCAGAAATATATCATCCCCATTCACATTCTCTATCTCCTTCTCTCTCTCTCTCTCTCTATATATATATATATATATATATATATATATATATATATATATGTGCGTGTGTGTGTGTGTGTGTTTATATATACGAATGAATAAGCGTCTGAATTCCCTTCTGATATTCCGTATTTTTAGTAAATACTTTTTAGGACTGAATAGACTATAATCAAACTTGGCAGTTTCTCACGAACTGCCAATCATAGATAGGAAATTAGGACTTCCTTCTTTTCTTAATCCAAATTTCTCGCAACGTTTCGTGCATCGTCTCCCATGGTTGCATGAGCGATTTTTAAAAAATTCCGATATCTTTTGTGTGAATTATCTTTTCTATCATAAACCCCTCTCATAAATGACATTTTCTAAATGAGTTGACCTTTGATATACTCCTCTTTACTTCAATCGTAAGATAAGTGTCATTCTATTTTAATTAAATAAACTGCAGTCCTTTTTAAGGAATGATACAGAAAGCTATGATAAAGAGGTTGATCTGAGATTCATGAGGAGCAGAGGAGGGAAATATTGCTCAAATATCCCTACCTTACATAAATGAATCACCGTAGCCTGCGTGTGTACCAGAACAAATTATATAAAAGATGACCAAAAATCTTTTATCTATTGAAGAAAGAACTTTTCTTAGATGGTTCACCTTCAGCGTATCTTTGAGTTTGTAACACCCCCCCAAACATGTGATCAGGAACGCTCGGAGACAGATAGACGGAAACACACACACACACACACACACACACACACACACACACTGATGCATAAATACATACACTTAAATTGATGCATACATAGATACTTGGAAGGAGAAAAATCTACCAGACTGATTGGTGGGTCTATTTTGGGGGCTACGATTAATTGTTATTCTGCAAATAGATTTAGATAGGCTAAGATTGTTTTGTAAATTAGTAGTTGAGACTGAGAAGTAGATATTCAATGCAATTAAGGTATAACGTTCTCTGCTCACTTATAAAAGGGTTGAGAGGATTCTTTGCGCAGTGAGTATCCGTCCCTCTTAATGATCTTGAGATATTTGGTTTGTTGTCCAAAACAAATAATAATCTAATATTTGCATAATTTCACAAGCAGATTTACCGTAGGATTACCCGTCTGGAAGTAGACCTTTACATTTTACTCGAGTATCTGCTCCAGTGATGAATCTGGGATCTGTGCTTAGATAACGTACGCAGCCATGTTGTTATGAAACCTTCCCAAGCGTACAGTTATATTCTATTGATAGCTCGGATATTTATCAACTGCGAAGTATCCACGTTCTGTGATTAACCAGCAAAGCTGTACCGTCGCCATCCTCCCTCAAAGGGTTTACACACCCTTATAGCTAGCTCGTGGTTATCCTTGGAGGAAGAGCTGTCAAACGGATGGTCTAGATGCTTTTCGGGCAATGTTTGATGGCATGCAAGCATTTGCTTCAAATGGTGGGTCAGACTTGCGTGTGTCGGACCTCATCTTGAAACTCCATTGCACAGGCCTTTGTGTTACTCACGTACAGACAGCATGGACTGAAGTGGAAAATTCTCCTGCGTATCCGTTTTTATCTATAAAGCAGCACATGAAGAAAAAAGTTATTCATTGGAATGAGAACCTGCAGAATCAACACATATCTGCAAACTAGAATCTGGAACCTGAATCATGAAGATGCTTTGAACCGTTGTTGTCTGTTGATCGGACACATTAATTTGCAGGAAGCGGTCAAAATGCTTGGAAAGGGGGTATAAGTTTCAGGAAAGGTCATTCGTGTGACATGTTAAAATTTATTTTGTTTTTCAAATTATATGAAAATGTCGGACAACCGTTGAATAGTTTCTCTAAAAAACTTGTTTTCAGCAAGTCTGTCACAATAATGACCCTTCAATCGTATATCAATCATAGTAGTTGTTCACGACTTCAAGACTCATGTCTCTCCTTTGAAAGAACCTGGACCAACAGGGAGCAATAAGTTAATTGACAGTTCTTTGGGAATATTTTTTGATATTGCGAGCAGTTTCCTCTAATTTACGTTCCGATCTGGACTTATAATGCCAGATTCCTTGAATTTGTTTTATCCAAAAAACATGGATTGAAGCAGAAAAAATGGGTAAAATGAAACATCAAGCCCGAAGTAAATAAAGTGGAATTCACGCTTCGTGATGATACATTACATTTATAAATATATGACTAGCTATGTAATAGTTTTTTTCGGAAATGAAACATGAAAGTTCAAAATAACCCAAGCTGCAAGTTTTTTGCACCAACTTTATATATATATATATATATATATATATATATATATATATATATATATATATATATATATATATATATATATATATATACACATACACACACACACGAAAAAAGACCCAGAAAACTGAAAATACACACACACATATACATATATATATTTATACACACACACACACGCATAAATATATATATATATATATATATATATATATATATATATATATATATATATATATATATGATATAATATAAAAAAAATATGAGAATGAGAAAGGAGAACGGGAACAGAGAAAGCGATGCATATAAAGGAACTAAAAGAGAGAGGGGGTAAAATTAAGAATAGATAGAAAGATATATAGAACTCGGGAGAAGCATTCGAGAAAAGAGATAAAAATGAGAGTGTAACAAATATACGATGGCAGAGGGATACAAATGATCGGAGAGAGAAAAAGTTAGAGTGATATAAAATGACTGAGCGGTAGATTTGTGAATGTCGATAGATCGATAGATAGATAAATACATAATCTGAATGACCTAATATAAATCTATCAAATGATGGCATAATTCAACAAAAGTTGAATCGAAATTTAAAAATTCCTTCCAAAGGGAATACTACCGATTCTACCACGTAGTCTGAATTCATGGTGTCAATCAATACATAAGGTTCACTTGGATTTAACATCACACGGGCTTTTGTACAAATAATATCATCATTTGCCTCACCAGCAGCAGCAGCAGCATCATCAATCAGTCATTCAAAATTTCTAGTTAGACATAGGCTTATATTATGACAACAGACCATCCTAGACACTGTGCCGAAAAATGGCCGCTGAATAAGATAGATTAACATTCTATTTAAAAGACTATATATATATATATATATATATATATACATATATATACATATATATATATATATATATATATATATATATATAGAGAGAGAGAGAGAGAGAGAGAGAGAGAGAGAGAGATAGATGGATTAACATTCTATTTAAAAGACTATATATATATATATATATATATATATATATATATATATAGCTTGTCGGAAGCCTTCAGTCTGGTTCAGATTCTAACTTTGACCACTATCTATTTATTCAAATCCTACAACCTTATAAAAATGGTGAGGTCTATAAAAACACTCGTAAAAACTGATTAAAAACTACTTTTGTGAACAAGGAACCAATAAAAGAATAACACAGACGACCGTTCTCTTGGCAGAGGACACGAGGTTAAGAATCACTTGGAAAAAAAACTATTGTTTAGATGGCTAAGATACACATAAGTAGATTAGGTGGTAATATATGAATCCTCTTAACCTTTTTTATTTGTGTTGTTATGCTTTTTTTTTAATTCTCTTTGAGCAGAGATCGAAGAGACGAGAGAAATGTTGATGCTAAACAATGTGGCTGTCCATTGAGATAGAAAAAAATGAAAAAAAAAATAATTCGACTGAAACTAAAACTATATGATTAACAAATATGCACATATGTAAATGTACATCTATGTATTTATTTATTCATGTATTCATTCATCTATCAGAAACAGTCAATCAGAACTGCCTACAAAACTGTCAAAATAGGTCTCATCGTTTTTCAATCTGGTCTAGCTAGATATATACGTATGTATGTATGTATGTATTTATGTATGTATGTATGTGTGTGTGTGTGTATTCTTAGCGTGTACAGGCCGCACCAATGGAGCCAAAGGGCTTCAAATGAGCACATCCACGCCTTATCTATATCTAAAAAATAGGGGGGTTGGGGGGTTTCAAAATTCACTCATGTTCCAAAGTTTATGGTGGAGTTTCTATTTTTGCATAGTTCGTTCATTGCTGGTCAGTGTCCAGTATCATTCACGCCTGTCTTTTGAAAATTCGGATTTTATTTCATTAGTGATCGCTGCCCTACAAATTGCTCGAGGAGTAATTTATCCATCGATCGTCTTTTTTTTTCTATTTTTATTGCTCACCCCCAATGCTACATGTTTTTGGTATCGTAACCGTTTCTATTTAATGAATAACAAGACCTATACACCTATCTATCAAAGCTCTGTAATCCCTTTGTTTCAAGCAAATACACCTATATAAATAGACAGAGATCAACTATGGCGTATTGAGATGAATATACTGATACCGATTTCTATGAATATAGATCCATCTTTGCATCTATCTATCTATCTATCTATCTATCTATCTATCTATCTATCTATCTATCGATCTATCTATCTATCTTTACAGAGGCAGACATACACGCTCACACACACATGCATACACGTAAAAACTCATATACATACATATATATATATATATAGAGAGAGAGAGAGAGAGGGAGAGAGAGAAAGAGAGAGAGAGATAGGGTGAGAGAGAGAAAGAGATAGATAGATAGATAGTTATATCTTAAGAGATTAGTTTTGGCCGCCAGCGAAATCAATAAATGTCTGCCAAAGCTAAACGAATAACGGAGAAAGAACTGGGAATATGTCAGATGTAACCTGATTTTCTCAACAGGGTCAAAAAGCAATGTCCCAAGAAAATGAACTGATACGCGTCCGTTAAAATGCTGTCTCCGGTCTCGAGTGAAAAAAATCGACCACTGAGCTTTGAATCGATCATTTGCCATACTCCAACGCATCTCAAGTTACACGCATAAACATACAGGCATTTCTAAACAGGTTCTCAGCTCCAGTCGAGGAACGTGTGTCTCGTAAGTCGTTCACATGCTATAGGTCAATTCATATGCCTATGACACATGTATATGCAATATCCCCATGATAATAATAGTTTTTTCTATATGTGTGTTGGTATGATACCGTAACCTAGCAAAAATAAATCTCTTCATCCGTACATCTTATTACCAAGTAGAAAAAGCCATTGCTCTTCACGTTTGACTTCTGAATATTAGTATTTAATGCAAACCCATGGATAGAAAAATAAGTAGCTAGATAAAGGCAAAATCTTGAAAGTTCCAGTGTCGATAGAACTAAGTATACTAAAATTATCTGCAATACTAACATTCTGAGGAGCTATCCTCAATATAATTCTGCTCAGTCTTGGTTGATTCTTTGTTCAGTACGGTCATGAGGATGGTATTTAGAGAACTTTATTAAGCTGGCCTTCCTGTGGATCAACTTGAGTAGTGTTCAATCCAGCGATTTTAACTGCTGGGCAAGGACGCAAAAATCAATACACAGACCAGAAAAAAGCGGAACTAATACATCTACTTGAATCTACCAACATGTCTCAAAGAAACTCCAAAAGAGATCAGGTGAAAAATCACTCTGGATTTGCAAGGTTTAGGTAGAGTTTAACTCCTAAGAACGGAAATACCCATTAGTATGAAAGAGAAGAGTCCACAACCAATGCTTTGCCCCATATTTTCTTATGGAGCTGAAGCATTGAACATAACTAAAAGATTGACCTTCAAACTGAGATTCATGGAATGTTCAGGTGGGAAAATCATGCTCAAAATTACATGGGGGGATCACAAAACAGAGCAGTATATTAAAGAAAAACTGGATTCAGGGATATCGGAGAAACCACAAGAAAACTCAAATGGCGATGGGCTGGTCTGGTTGCAAGAATGGCAGACTACGTGGATCCCGGGGGATCATATGCAAATCTGTGGCCGGTAAAATATAATGTGGCTTGACTACTTAAAGAAATCCAAAAAATATTGACTTTGCTACGCCCATGATACTGAGTCTTGGCAGATTTGGGGAATGTCTATGCCAAACAACGGACGATAAAAGACTGATGATGATGATGATGATGATGATGATTCTTCCTACTTTTCTGGCCTATGCTCTGAAAGTAACTTTCCCGGTTCATCAATCTCATGTTACTTCTATCAGAACAAAGCTACTCATTGGAACGTTTTAGCAGCTCTCTTTGAAGTTTGCCTTTGATTTCCATAAGCTGACCTTTCGTGGCCAATGATGATCTGTGATCACGGGCAATGAAGGCTTATTTTCTCGTCCAAGAATCGAAGGCAGGTGGCCGGATATTCCTCGACCCAGTCGCCCTAACATGTTCTATTCTTCCCAAAGGATCTTTATGTAGTCCCGTGCAAAATCGTTCTCGAAGATTCCGACTATTCATCAGTAAAATTAAACGTTCGGCTCATGTTGCGTTCAAACTTTCTTTTGAAGTTGTTGCATCTCGACGGAATACGCATAATAACTATATTGAGTCTGGGTTTCTGGGACAATTTTTGTTTCTATTTCGGCCTTTCCTGCCTAATCGTTGTTCTCCTTATGACTAATGCATGATCTATGTCACAGATGGTGCTTTGATAAGTACTGGTCAGCGTCACCATTTTTAAATGGTCTCTGCTCTAATACCATGTTAAGTAGGTGCCAGTGTGATGACCTGGGATGACACCATGAGACCGTATGATACTATTTGTATTTAAGTTAGATGTTTGTCATAAACAGATGGTGTTCTGTGCAAAACTTTCCATCTTCATTTGATTAGCTAAAACCGAACTGATCAATGCATGAGGGTCATGAATGGTGATCAATATCAACGTTAGCATTGAAAACTCCCGGATTTAGGAATCGTTCGTCCTCATCGTGACATCATCTATTCGTTCTGATTTAATGGAATTCAGTAGTCTGGCATGGACCGTAGAGACAGCGGTCTCCTGCTCTGAAGGTCATGCTGGTGAAATATATAATTAACATCACTGATGGATCAAGAATAAGCCAGGCGTATTTTTTGAATGACGTTTAAGTCCACTGTAGTAATATTCTTGTTATTAATTCGAGAAAAAGATTGCTGAATATTTCAATCTAAAAATAGTTTGCCAAAACAAGTTAAAACATCATATCTGCTCGAAATCTTGTGTTTAAATTCAACAAAATTATGTCTTTGTTATTTAGTGCAGAACACAGATGAATTTTCACCACACATTTAAAATGTTTGCATGTTTTTATTTTAATCAAGCTATCGTTCTGCTTTAAAGTTTGTTTGGGTTTTTTTTTTCGAATGAGCGAGGGAAGATGAAAGCGTGGTTTTGTCTTTGAAATTTTGCTACACATTGGAGCCGGAAGTACGCGAATGACGTCGAAGTTGGCCACTCTTTTAATGTAAAGAGAGTTTAGTTTTGTCCGGTGAAATGTTAGAAGATACAACTCGCGATGATGATCGAAATCATAACAGAGGGTGAACCAGTTATCATCTCTCACGCATATACGTATATTACTATGAACTTGTGCGTGTGCGTATTCGAATAAAATAATGCACACTATGTTGAACATCTTTGCCAAAACCGTGCCTAAATATGAAGTGAATCTTTTCCTTTTTCTTCTTTTTGGTTTTCGCCATCCTTCTCCTCCTCCTCTTCTTTTTCTTTTCTCTTTTCTTTTCCCCCCTTTCTCTCCTTCTCCCCCCTTTTCTCCTTCTTCCCCATCTTTTTTTCTTTTCCTACTGGTCTGTTGAGAGAATTGCACTATAGAATGGAGTTCAAAACAAACAATAGAACGTCGTATTACTGTACAACAAGAGAATATTTGTATGGTTTTCTATAACAATTGTCTTTCAGTACATATAATCATGTGAGTGTGCCCAGTAGGCTACTCATGAAACCTTATTCCTGTGACATTTTACCTGTACTGACGAGTAAATGCCCCTGCCCGTGAGAATAAGTGCGCCAATCCCACCATGTAAAGGATGCATTCAACCCATCCAGCAGATGAAGACTATTGATCGAAAAGTTGTGAATTTCCGCTTTGCTCTAGGTTAAGTGTCTCGTCCAAAATTCCCCTCTGTTACGCTTTTATTTGTCTGTTACTGGCGGGAAAATGCCATTAAATCAATATTATTTTACCCAAACGAAGGTTTTCCGCGTTCACGTTAAAAATAAGTAACGTTGAAAGCGAGAGCGCACCAAAGTTTCTTTGTTTTGGTATTTCGTTTTATCTGGGGTTTTTTTTCTTCTTCCTTTTTCATAGGTTCAAAGTCTGTTTTATTCCATAGTGAATTTTATTGACTCTTGTAATCAACCAAGATTTCAGATTTTATTTGATATCTCTTCGTTGATACTCTACCTGATTCACGCGAATAAATAAGAGATGCGTCTTATCACTCTATCTTTATCACAGCGTAACTGCCTTTTAACTGTGACGATGTACCCGTGCTGACTTAAGAGATAAAGTCGTCTGTCGTCTGCCTGTTTTTTCACATATAATATCTAAAGGTTTGCCATGGACTTCAATGGAATTTTCTGGCGGGCCAAACCACAAAAAAAAAAATGAAAATGATTAAATTTGTAGCTGGACCTTGGAAGTTTTCATCTCCTGCATCTTAACTATATATACACGCAACACAATATCTCCAAAAGTTATCAATAGATTTCATTATACGTTTGTATAAGATGAAAAACGTGTGATCAGTTTTAAAACCATGCAAGCAGACATTTTGGTTAGAATAATGAAGTAGAAACAGAAACAAAATCCATAAGAATCTGAGGAATCATTAAAAAAAAAAGCATGAGCACCGTTGGTCAGTGCATTTTAAAAAATGTCAGATCCTTTATATGGATATAAATGAGGTCATCATCAAATATATGCATACATGATAGTTCTTCATCGACTCTGTAGAGAGAACCATACCCCTATTCAACATTCAACCTGACGATGGATGGAAAATAGATACAGTCGGTGATAACTGCTGGTTGCCTCGCAGAGAAGGAGCAGTTCAAGAACTTATTCAACATAAGCTAAGGGAAAAATAGAAGAAATGAGACAGGAACACTCTCCTCACTTTTGGTATCAAATGTGATCAATTATTTATTTCAAATCCATGGACATGAAAAGTGGAGCCATTATCAAAGGTACGATGAAGAAACCTTGAATCACCTTCGAGGAAATATCAATAAGAATACATACTTTCTTACCTTGCATAAATGAATCAACATAGCCTGCGCCCGTACCAGTGAAATCATTTTAAATACATAGATATATCTAACAAAAATAGATATCATATCTAAAATTACCCATCAAAAAAAAAAATTGCGCATAGTTGGTCCAAAAATACCAGAAACTATAAAGAAAAAAAATCAACATACCAACAGACACACAGACGAGCAAAAGAAGAATTTGAATCTCCTCAGACTAATTAATCGGGATGTCCATTTAGAGGCCTACGGTGATTCCGTAGTGGGGGTTGCTGTATAGTAGCTGAGATATTTGCTTACCCCTAACTGGTGTTAGCAGACAGTGTTCGGAGCAAGACGAACTCCAAAGTTCTGAGCCCTAATTTTCAATACATCCCTGCGTCTGGCCTCGTTCTGAAGAGAAAAAAAAGTTCAATGATTGGGGAGGGGGATATGGTTATAACAAATCACAGGATTATCTATGTATTGATCGACTCTAAGGAGAGTAAAGATGTAAGTAATTCATATTTTAAGTTTTATTTTTTGACAATTCAAGTATCCTAATAATAAAGTTTTCTTAAGTCTCAACTCAGCTGTTTTAATGTGAGATCAAACATAAAGTTTCTATGGCGTGATATTCATTGTTATATGATAAATGAAGAGGAATCAACCAATGAGATAAATGCACAAAGGCACAGAGAAGGAATTAGCTTGTATGCTCATAAGATTGGCATGCATATCTTTGTATATGAGAGTGATTAAGTATGCACTTGTGTAAACATGTTGAATAGAGCTGTCATCCTTGGTGAATATGTTGCTCGAAACTATGATCTTTAATAAGTATTAATATAGTTTCCATGACGTCTAACTCATCTCGGTGGACCAAACATTATGTACTTTGAATAATTCATCAGTCTTACGTTATTCCAAACTGCAGACAGTATACCCCCCAATGAGATTAAACGACAAAGACCAAGACATTGGTTTGTTTGTGTCTTTGTTTAATACGATATTATAATAATAAAAATTCCAAGTTGATGATTTTCGAAAGATATGACTCCCCATTCGATATCAAGTTGAGCTTTTGATGAGGGGTTTGTAGTTCAGACTACGGTAGTAGAAACCGCTGAAAGGTCCTCAGCCATCATGTAAACGATGACATTAGTTGACTTGTAAGAAAACCAAAGATGTATAAAAAAAAATGTGATGTATATTTTGGAGCATTGCATTCAATTGAATCATACGCTCGTGTTTAAGACAGAACGTATATAAAGTCAATCTTTCTATTTTTCATTCTAAAACTCAAGCATACACTCACGGTGCGGACATTCAAAATACCCTTCCGTTAGCCGATTTGTGACCAAATTTGTGAGCACTAAGTACGATGCCTAAAAGTTGTTTATAGAGAAATCTTTCTATGGTCAAATTCCCAGAAATGTTGTGTAGCTGTGAAACTTTGTAAAAATATATATAAGCTGCGATATCTGGTGTAGCCCAGGGAAGAATTCCTAAACATGACAGCTCTGGAGAGCAAATAATATTTTACAGGGATTTTATAAAAATGTCGTTTATGCATGCCTAGCTTCCCTTAGGATTCCACCGATTAGTTTTATCTGAAAACTGAAAATTCATTCGTTCACTTGGATATATATATATAAATATATATATATATATATATATATATATATATATATATATATATATATATATATATGTATATATATATATATAAAGATATGTATATATATATATATGTAAATATATATATATATGTATATATATACATATATAAATATATATGTGTATATATATTTATATATATATATATATATATATATATATATATATATATATATATATATATATATATATATAAGATAGATAGATAGATAGATATGAGAGAAAGAGAAAGGCAGATAGATGGATAGTGAGAGATAAATTGATTCTCTTTTTTTCATCTCCAAACATAAACATTTCACTCGACTACTTTGGACTACAAACACTTACCCTTTAAGAATGTCAGTCATTTAATCACGAAATCTCAAATACAAAGGTTTACCATCCCCGTCACCAACGCCATCTGCACCATTAATGGTTTTCAAAATAAAAAAGAAAACTCCACTAAAAGCGATAGGCTTCTACAACATTTTTTTAGAGACACTTTAATTCAATTACTTAGCTTTTTAAGCTGTAAGAAGACGTTAACGTAATAAAATAACTAAATCCTGTTGATATTTAATGAGATTTGTCTCGAGGAAATTTCGTGTGTTAACAGAGCTGGGGCGGGGCATAAGCAAACTGAGTGGCCGCTTGGGGCTGCGTTACCATCTGAGGGCTCCGAAAAGTGATGAGGCCCAAGGAGCGATTAAGGAAGGGGGAGCAGAGGCGATAGTGTCCCATTGACAAAATTCTGCTCAAGGCTTTATTGAGCGTTAGACATATCCGTGAGCATATTTGAATATATTGATTCGCACCTCGATATCGTAAACTAACCCATAGTCTTTTTCTGCTTGCTTGCACATGTGTTGCTCACGTCCTGGATGTTTATGTGTACGTATTGTGATTAACATTGTAGTTTCTATTTACTCTGCGGCAACATCATCTCTAACAACATTCATGTTAAAATATACACATACGGACACAAACATGCATAAGCATATACATAGGGATATAGCAACCCACGATCACTTGGTTATCCATACGCACTGAATAACTTGAACTTATTCACCAACAGTGTTTGATATAGTGTGTATGCGTGTGTTTCTCTTTACGGTGTTTTATTATCCAGATTTCTAATCCCATTGGGATTTATACAATCTGAGGAACAGGCATATATTGATAATCGAAATATTGAAACTACTACCATGTAAGTAATATTAATTTGAAATACAGAAGAGAGAATGTCACTAAGGTTGCCTGGCCATACAATAGACCAGAGAAATCTATACAATATAACTTCAATATTACGCAGAAGCAAGGAGCATGGTCCAAAAATGTATTAATTTTTGCAGCAACCCATCCAAAGATTTCAAACAAATTATGTCTTTGTTTTTTTTTGTTATTGTTATTCAAGGCATATTCAATAACATTAGAAAATATTAGCTAAGACTGTGCGAAAACTATCGAATTTTTTTTTTCAGTAATCAAGTGGGTTTGACTGTTTCCCTGTTTGCTTACACATGTACCAGGCATATTGACTGTCATAATGGAGTTGGAAGACTGAAAATTCAAACATTCACACCTTATCATATCTAGATTTTTTTTTCTAAATTTTCCGTCGTAGATAGTTTTTTCTATGAAGGTTCGATTAGCAATGGAAGTTTAAGCTGAATTGATCCTATAGTTAGTGTCCAGTAGCGTCCATGCTTGATTTCTTAAAATTCAGACGGCGATTATGGTCCCACAAAAATTGGGAGAAGTTATTCATCGATGTCCCTTATTTCAATTGTTAATGATCTTCCCTGACACAACAAGCATAAAAGACTTCGGTGATGTATTGGTTTCTATCGAATGATTAACCGAATCTGTTCTATTACTCGTCTTAAAAACTCCAATTTCTAGCAAGTAAAGACAAGGAAGAATAGAGAAGAAGAGATAAAGGATAAGCACAGATATGCAGTCTGCATAATTTATCGACCTTTCCGTCCTCAAAAGTAACTGCAATGCCTATGATAAACGGATATCTGTGGTGTGGGATCCAAGTTCGAATCTACTTAAATTTTTCAACTTCACACCTTTTCCTCAAGGAAACCAAGACCTTTAGTGTTGGGATGGATAATCAACAATTCTTGAATTAAAATTCGTCATACAAATAATGACTGAAACAGCATATATGTATTGCATATCTTTTCAAACGTTGCATCTTTTAAAGTTGTTTTCGCTTGCCTGATCACTATGAATCATTCATATATCTTTGAATTATCAACGTTCTCTCTTTACATATATACAGACCTATCATCACAAATTGTATTCCATCTTTAAGTTTTTTGTTTCTTCTGATAATATTTCCTGATTTATCATTTCTTGAATAGTATTCCATTTTTTTTATAAAACTCGGAACCCAGTCATTCGAAACCACCAAGTAAAACAATTGCAAAAACTCTAAAAATATTTTTTTCAGTTTTTAAGCTGGTATGACTGGTTAGTTATGTATATATGTGTGTGTACAGGCCACACCAATGAAGTTAAAGGGATGGGAATTAAAATATTTTTTACTCTTTTCAAGGTCTGGAAAAGACTTTTTCTTTATGAAAATACCCCGAACGTAAAATTCTTGAATTAGCCATTACTTTGTTTGTTTTTTCGGAAATTCGAGGTTTGCAGTGATCAATAAAAGGTGAGTGAAATAACTTTCTCATCAATAATTTTCGATTGATCACCCATAACATAGCATGCATCCATAGGTCTTTGGTCTCATGACAGTTTCTATCAAGTGACTAAAGAGAATCAGTCAGTTTAACAAGGTTATTTAGCCAATGAATTTGAGCGAACTGTTTATTGTTATTCTTTGTTCAATATTATACCAGTAGTTGCAGACTTTAGAATTACGTCAATAGACTGACAGTTGGGTTCTTGGGGTAAGCTTTTCAGATACCAGAACTAAATATGTGCATCGCTCTACCCCTTACCCTCCTTCTCAATTCTCTGCCCCTCTGTCTCTCTCTCTGTATCTCCCTATCCGTCTCTGTCTCTGTATATTTCATTTTACTTTAACACCAACGGTGATCACATTGAAAAGAAGCAGAACTATTGAAACAGTTCGACACATAATAAAATATTAGCTATATCTTATTGACTTATTTAGCAAAATATTAATATCTGCTATGCCTTTTCTGCGAATTTGTAAAAAGATGACACAACTCTCTATCTCTCTCTCTCTCTCTCACACACACACACACACACACGCACACAAACACAGTCACGCACCATGAAGTGACAAATATGCTCAAAAATGAGTCCTGCACTTAAAAATCTCAAGTATCTGAAGATATCTTATAAAATTCAGAATAAATTCATTACCACAATCGATGAAGCTACAAATAATATAGTATTATAAGTAAAAGGTATTATATTCAAGGATATTTCCTAAAGTAGGTATAATAAGAACATCATCAACATATAAAGTATATACTTATGAACCTAACAAAATTATATTCAATAACATCGTATTATGTGAGAAATGAAGACTTGAGATGAAATTTTACAAATACAGCAAAATACGGACTAGATACCCAAAATGAATGGAAGTACAATAGGGGCTTGCTTTATTGTACCTTGTTGAGTTTTCAGCAAATTTCTTACCAAAGCAGTTTCTAAAGTTTTAAATTAATATACGATAACATATACCGATGCCATAATAAGAGTGAGTCTATACTAATTTAAATCTCTCCTAGAAGTGATTAAATCTAAGCCTTAAAATGAAAATCGAATATTATTGATACCAAAAATAGATTATTTACTCATGAGAATGGCAAATCAAGGCGAACTTAGTAAATTTTTCGACAATTCGATAAAGCCAAGGCTTGACATCTTGATCCTTTTAAAACTTATCGGATTCACCACGATGAAATAATTAATTATTCAAGAGTTTCAAAACAAAAGTATATAGAATATAGAATAAATGAGTTGTGTATAACAATTTTTTAAAAATCAATGTTAGTATGTTAAGGAAATATAAGAGATGGATCTGGTCCTTATCTGTATGAAAGGTAACTGAATTGGCTAAAACCAGGGAAAGTGGAAATATTCGGCTTTGGCTCATTTGTCTGACTGATTGGCACATGGATTGGCTAGGAGATTAAACACATAATACAAAAAAACGAAATTATAGATTGGGGTAATGTACTATAGTGAGCCCTTTGTTTCAAAAAGATTTATTGATGTGTTGTGTAAAATACCCTCAAAAGAGGAGGAAATCAAACGAGGAATCGTTTTGAGATGGCAAACCATCGGAAAAGCAAGCTCAACTTTCAAGAACCAGATGATCCCAATAATCTTTAAAAAAAATAGTATACAACAAATGTATTCTCCTGATAGTTACTTATGGAGCTGAAACATGGAATATAACCAAGGGACTGACCTGCAAGTTGATGAGTATGCAACGTACGCAAGGAGAAGCCGGCTCGACCAGACCGAATTTCTGGCTTTTTTGGCACGATCAGTGAAGTATCTGTTCTACGGCAGAACCTGAGGCGCAGCTATTAACACTTGTCCGTCGAATAGGCCGGAGATTGTGTGCTGGTTGAGCTTGAAGACTGAGTGAACCGGTGCAAGGCGTCAGCCAATGGTTTTTACTGATGCTCCGCTTTGCTACGCGCATCGGGGATCCTTTGGACTCGTCCTTCGGCTCTCCAATCATTACTTGGCCCAGCTGCACTGCTCCATTGGAATTGACAGAGCAGGTCCCCAAGTGGACGCTTTTGTAGCAGACCAAAGTCGTGTCGGCTGGAGCCGTTTTTGGAAGGTTGTCTCCTATTTTCCCCGCGTTAACCCCCGACATTTACTGTCCCACCACAGCGGAATTCGACTCAAGGTCGGGCTTAACGTGAGGAAAATAGGAGTCACCCTTCCAAAAATGGCTCCAGCCGACGCAGCTATGATTGCCAAGCGACCGTAGAAGCAAAAGCAATGGAGCAGTGCTGCTCTGGGGGGAACTGAACACCTGCAGCTGGGCCAAGTAATAATAGGATAGCCTAAGGACAAGTCCAAAGGCTCCCCTATGCGCTTAGCAGTGCGTACCTCAGTAAAACCTCATTGGCTAACGCATTGCACCGGTGCAGTCGGTCTTTGACACACAGTCCCTCCCCGGCCCATTCGGCAGGCAAGTGTCAGTACCGGCTCCTCGGCCTATGCCGGGGAACAGATACTACACTTTGATCCTGAAGAACAGGTCAGAAAAAAGATGATTGAGTGTTTGTGAACAACAACTATAGAAATAGATACACGCATATGAACAAACGTAACAAAAATACTTACAATGGCACTAATAATACTGACACCTATAACAGAGACACACATATGAACAAACATAACATGAATACTCACACAAATACTAATAATACCAACACCAATAATGTGAACAGACACAGAAATATGAACAAACACAACCACAAAAAACATCACACAGATAATAAGAACAAGAACACCAGACACCATAAGGACTTCACACCTACTACCCCTCATACTCTGCAAGAAGAAGGCCCTAAGAGAAGCATCCTTCCTCAACCCATCATATTGACCCATCCAAAGCACCCTGAAGACTCAGGCAAACATCCTGACCCGCAGGTAACCCCTACATCATCTCACACACACACTCTACCAAGAAACGGGGAAACCCCCCGACCACCGAATATGGAAGGGGGGGGGTAGAAAACTTGATACCATCACTAGTAAGCAGTTTAGAAAACTTACTAAAAAATTACTACACATCATTAGAATTAAGGAAGACCCAGAAGGGAAAGTAATGAACCTGAGTAAATTTTGATTTACTAGGGACACATTCAAACTCCTTAACAAGGGCCTTAATTTCTGTCCCCGACTCTCACACTTTAACAATCACACCCTCAACAAATATCTATACCACTTCTTCAGAAGGATCAAACTTTGAGCCCACTTTGGAAAAACAAGCCATGATAGCGACATCCTTGATAGGCTTAAAGACCCCAACAAATCCTTCATCCCAAAAAACATAGATGCTACCATTCAAACTTTTGAGCTAGCAGTCAGAGAAGACATAAAAACCTACATCAACGACAACACACAACAATCCCTAAACAACTAAAGAGCGAAAGGCGCTTAATAAACTAAAGAACAATACCAACTTGATTATCACAAGAGCAGATAAGGGTGGGTCCATAGTCATCTGGAGTTTAGATGAATACCTCATAGAAGCAAACTCACAATTAAGCAACACAGAATTTTACAAAGAGCTCCCTAAAGACCCCTTCAACGAATACACAAACTCAATAACCCAATCCCTAACAGAATTACACAATAGCAACATGATAGATAAAAGGACACAAAATGTACTGAAACCCACTTCAACAAAACCCGCAAGGTTCTACCTACTCCCCCAAATCCACAAACCAAATAACCCAGGCAGACCAGTCATCTCCTGCCACACTACCAAACTATCCAAATTTGTAGATCACTACATCTAACCCTTGGCAACACAAATTAAATCATACATACGTGACACCACAGACCTCCTAAACAAAATCAAACACATTACATCAATCCCAGACAAAGCACTTCTAGTCAGTATGGATGTTAAATCTCTATACTCCATTATCAAGCGTGATGAAGGTATCCTAGCACTTACAGAAGCCCTAAACAATAGAACTACTAAAGAACCCAGCACAATAACAATTACCACTCTTATGCACCACATTCTAACTCTAGATAGCTTCACTTTCAACAATAGATACTTCTTCCAGGTGAAAGGCTGCGCTATGGGCACAGTAGCGGCCCCATCCTATGCTAATATCTTCATTGGTAAATTTGAAAAACCTACATTTACCAAGGGATATATAATGATTTCATTTTTTATGGTAGATACGTAGACGACATTTTTTCTCATATATACAGGCGAAAAAGCCAAACTAGATAATTTCTTTATACATATAACTTCGGCACATGACTCTATTAAGTTTGACTTCACGACATCCATTGACTCCATAGCCTTCTTAGACACCCGCATATACATAGATGACAACGGAAACCTCCAAACTACCCTTTACACTAAACCCACGGACACCCACAATTACCTTCACTCTAAATCAGCCCATCCCCAACACTTGAAAAGAAGCCTGCCATTTTCACAAGCCCTTAGAATTAGAAGAATCTGCTCTACTAATAGTGAACTTAACAGACACAAACACAACCTAATACAATACTTCACCCAACGAGGTTATCCGCTAGATGACACTAAAAACCAAATAAAAAAAGCAACTGGAATACCTAGGGATGAAACCCTTATACTGTCCCACAAACACAAACCTAACTGCATACCCCTTATGACAACCTTCAACAACACACTCCCACCCTTAGCACACATCATCAATAAGAGATGGAATATTCTCACGATTAAAACAGATCTAAGAGAAACATTCACAGACCCATGTGTCATCGTCTATTGCAGACCCAAAAACATCAGAGAGATTATTAGTAGCAATAATATCGTTAACAATAAAGTCGTACGCAAAAATACACCTAGAACCATTAAATTCTGCACACCTTGCATCATAAGAAACAGTCTATGTTGCAACCACCTCAAGTACACCAACACATTCACAAGCACTACCACAAAAGACAGTTACCACATATATCACAATACCAACTGCCGCAGTAAGAACATTACATACCTTTTAGAGTTCAATAAATGTAAGTTACAGTACATAGGCAAGTCCGAGTGGCAATTTGATATTAGACTCAGCAATTATAGACATACGATCAAGTCAAAAAATAATTGTAGCCCACTTCCTGTAGAACTACACTTTCGCACACCTGACCACAATTTTGCCACTGACGCCAGCTTTACCATCATAGAAAAAATAGAAAAAACTACCCCAATTGACATAACTAAAGTTCTAGAGAAACACGAAGATAAGTGGATCAACAAACTTAAAACCCTATATCCTAATGGATTAAACACTAAACTTAAAAACCCTCATCACACAGAACCTTAATACACAAATTTTCTACCATTAATATCCTCACACCCATATCTATGACACATTCAATAATGGAAGCTTCAAAGTCTCCCAGACCCATAGGAAAAACTTCACCTTAGCCAGTAATAACCCCTGTCCAAATCATAGCCAACACATTTTCAATAACTTATAAGGTTGATACTTATATAGCACCTTGACCTCATCACCCCTCCATTTACACTACCCGGAACATACCAAAAAATCTAACTCCACATCACTCCCCAAGACCGACTGCTACTGCTTAACCAAAGACCTGATACCTTACTGGACATTCTCCCACTCAGCAGGAGGCCTCCAGCAGCCCTGACAACACAATTTAGCCACATGCATAGCTCCTGAGAGTGGACTCTGGTTCCACATGGGAAATTTCAATACACCCTCACAGCACACACCACTGATGATCACGAAACATGTATGGACAATCCACTTATAAGGATTAATAAACCTTACCTCCAAACACCTCACTCCCGAGTCTGTCTCACTGTCTACAGTACACATATACACACACACACACACATATATATATATATATATATATATATATATATATATATATATATATATATATATATATATATATCAGCCTGCGTGTTAGTCCAATGTTGCAATCACATTGGTACATCGTATACTAGTTTGCTCTTATTGATAGCATATAGTATTTGTGTTCTAGAGTTGTTCATAAGTGGAATGTCAAAAATAGACATAAAGTGCCTCTTCGATCATTGATTGTTTTGGAAACCACTTTATCATATATCCATATGAATTTTGCAAATATAACAAATATTGTATATGCAATGGTTTCACATTGCCGTCGGAAACAGCTTGATGGTCTTCCTAGATATTCCCTTAGGTAACAAACGGCTCCTGTGTTTTGTTTTGTGGTGGCCGTCTTCTACCTTAGTGTTAGGCTACAACCGTTCAATTTCTCAACTATGTTATCAGCGATCTGATGTGAAAAAAAATTTATTCCCGGTCGTTTTGACTTTCAACACGTGCTACAATGTTCTGTTGTGGTTGAGAAATAATCTACTCGCTTTTCATTGAAAACTTTTCACTTGGTCCCCATTGTATGATTCATCGGCTCCATATTTCTACGTGGTATAAAAGAAAACGACCATATATTGCTTTCAAAAAGCTGGAAAACTTGCAGAAATGTCTGATTATCACGAGGTGAGTCGGTAAAGACTATTGTATTATTTTTTTATGGAATTTCTAAATGAATGGTCGAGTCTATGGAAACATTGAAAATCGTGGAAAGGAAGTTTGTAAAATGGGTCGAAAAAAGGTAGTTTATTGTCCCTACTTTTTATTTTTGCAAAAACCTAATATACTTGAACAACTTATACTACCATTAGAAAATGAGAGAGGATGTACAAATATTCCGTTTTCAACGTTCTTCTTTGCCTTTTTCCGCTAATAATATTGTTTGCTTCAGTTGCGTTTACGTTAATATCACACAGAACATGATTACAACTTGACTTTGGAGTTAATTGTTGTGCAGTGAATCTCATAAAGGATTAGGGATTGTGAAAAACTGATACAGGTCTATGTAATAAAAAGAATACCAGGTGATTATCAAGATAGATATATTTATTATTTCGTTCCTGAACTAATGCTAGACTAACTGAAAGAAGAGAGCAAGACAGGCGGCTGCCACATGAACTCCAGCAAGACAAATGTACAACAAACATATCGAAATTAATTGCATTACAATCAAAATCGGAAATGCAAAGCTAGGGACAGTAAACTGCACTATCTTCCTTGGACAGTGAATCTCCATAAAATTTCCAAAAGAAGAAGGAATAAAGTGAAGAATATGAGATGGTAGGACGAAACGGACCGGTTATTGGATCTGCAACGGCCATAATAAGGAGTTTTGGCGAATTCTAGGGAAGGTCCGTGTCCACTGACAGACAATAAAGGACTTATGATTTTGATGATTCTCTATAATTTTTATCTGATTCATTTTCATTTAAAATTTTGTATTGACAATCGATGTCCTTTTCTGCTTTCATGATATTAACACTGAATTCCATTCTTCAGCTATTGTCTGGTATAACTTCATAACTATGTAGTGATAAAATACAAGAACTAATGGGAATTTAACGGAAGCAATGAGAGTCGTAAATGATAGAATAATATCAATATTGATTATCCTTTTCAATGAATACCCCAAAGCTAAAATCAACACAATTCTCAGTTGAAAAGAAAGAAACATATGCACATCCCTTTTTGCTGTTTCTCGTTCCTTATCATCACTTCGACAGGCTAAAAAATGTTTCCAACAAAAAAATAGCTAAACAAAAGAGTGTAAACCTGAGTACCCGCAACCACTACACCCCAACTACTCCAGACTCTGCATGGTATAGTTCCTAGTACCTGTTTTTCTAACCGAGAAAACCACTCAGTGGGAAACAACATCCAATTTGTTCCATAAGAGTCTCATTGTCAAATGCAAAAATTGGAAATCACTTTGTTCTTCTATTGTTACAAGAACAAGAACAACAAGAACAACACTAACAATCCTCACTAAAATTGTGGGTGTAAACTGATATGCAAAATTCGCATATCATGATTAGAACACAAAATCAACCGATTTCAAGAAGGCTGTCTTCCTGACTGAACTAAATTGAGAGGTCTTAGGTATTAGCAAAAGTTTATCATTCAGATAAGGAAAGTATTGTTGCATTCTAATAAACACATTTACTTGAAAAAATATTTTTGAGGAAAACTCTTTACTACAATCGAGTAAGAAGAAAGGTCGCTCTCATCAATTGTATTGGTCAAAGAACTGACCAATATCTTACAAACCATTAAAGATAAGAGAATGCTGTTTTTGTCATTTAATGGACGTGTTTTAGGTATTCATTTCGATTTTTAAAAAAACAACACCTTTGATTCGGATAATTAGTCCCGATTTTTTTAGTTTGATAACTTGAATATAAATCAAGATAGATTGATGAGATCTTCACCAACGAATGGTAAGTTCTTTTTAAGATTTATTACACCAGTGTTTATTCTGAACTAGATTTTTTTTTTTATTCTCCTTTGTGTAAAATTCAGTGTCATACAATGTACTCTATTTTACACCCATGCCATGATGAACAATCTCGTTTTAGTGAAGTTTTGGGATATATTAACTTTTTCTGAACGTGTTTTCGCAACAATCATTGAGTGAACGAGGCAGGGTTGTCAGATTGAGCTACGAGTAGATGTTTGGAACACTTTTTTAATGAGGATAACTTTCCATTACATATTTCGAACAAAACTTGTCCAACAGAACCAAAAATCAGTTTTTCAATTCCCAGTTCAAGTATGATTTGACTTTGATTTCCCGCTGTAACAGGAACGAGAACAATCCTCACCTGATTTAGGGTAGTGAACAGCTCACTGCTTCTTTGAAATAACGATGGATCTAATGCTATTGGAAACCCCTGGAACTAAACTATACCTGAAAAGCGTATTTTATAGTTATCTACATGTATCAGTTAGTAATTTCATATTTTACGTGGCTCACTCGATGTATGTTTTTACTTTTCAATGTTAGGTCTATTCAATCCATCGGGCTTTCTATCCAAAAATATTTTTCTCTCGTAAAAATTTAATTGATGCTTTACGAAGAGTTAATTCCCCACTTCAGCATAATCATAGTCACTTCGTAACAAAAGAGCATCATATCGTTACTTTTAGCGATGACTTCTTTACTACTAGTTATGTATCAAACAATACAACATTACAGTAATCATTTTATTATGGAATGGCGTTCGGCCCTGCAGCGCCAAGATTCAATTCTGGACAATGTCCGTGACAAATAATTGGTAAGAAATCTAATTCAAATTACTAATTGAACAAACTGTCTATGACCTAAAGTGTGCCCTGAGTGACCTTTGTTAAAGAAAACCGTATCACATTAATTAACATTTTAATTAACTGCTTATTGCAAATTAATTTCCTCTCGTGCGGAAGTCTGCAAGAAGGAATCGAGGAAGGGATCAATGAAACAAAACCACAAGGTTGATAAGTATGCTGAGTTACAGATCTATCTCACATTGAATATATATATATATATATATATATATGTGTGTGTGTGTGTGTGTGTGTGTGTGTCTGTGTGTGTGCGTGATACGGTGAGAGAGTACGTTTATGATATAATATTGCAGGTTTTACTATGAGCAAAACTAGTTCAGTTGTAATCGTCCGTGAGTTTAATCAACAAATGAGTATTACCTTAACTATCTGTTCACTGTACTAAGTTTAAAGCCTGTTTACAAAAAAAAAGGGTCAAAACAGGGAAGTATATATAAACTTTGAAACAGGTTCCGACGAGTAAATTCTATACAGCCAAATATACATGTTAGTCTCACTGTATTATTCTTTTTAACCTTTGGAATGATTGGGGGGGGGATTTTGTCAGATTTTAACAAAAATGAAAGAATTCGTTGCGAACCTAATCATTGGAGCCGTTTATGCTTCATAAGCTAAATTCAGAAGTTTAATTATAGATTCGTAACTTTCATTTCCTGATATGTATATATATTGTAGTGTATTTCATCTCTATGTGAGTTACATTGTAAACAATGTAATCACAAAGACATACTGATCCATATCTGCAATCGATTAAAAGATAAAATATGATACAGGATGTAAGTTCGAATTGCGCTCGAGGCCGATTTTTTTTCTCGAATTTAATAACCATAGCCATCAAGGATATTCCATTTTGTATGTGCGTGTATTTGTTTGTGTTCGAATACTCCTGGCATTACTGGTCTACATACGTGAAAATTGGCATCAATGCTCCACTAAAAGACTTTTAAAAAAAAACTTTTGGGCGTCTTTATCAATAACATTTAAACTAAAAGTTTTTAGATTCTTATTTAAACTTTAGAGTACAGTAAATATGACATAATGCCTTCTAATATCCTATTAATGACATCTCACCTCTTCCTTCCTTCTTATTTCTGTTGTTCACCGTAAGTTGGATTAACAAACTGACTGAATAATGTCTAATAAAGATGTGTGGATATATCAAAAAGAAAAATTATGTTTGTTGGTATGTCACGTAGGAGCAATGCTCAGCATCCTTATCTAGTGGGTTATCACACTTCTTGTGAGAGATATTTTCACTGGAATTTTACAAGATTAACCTAAACTCGCGAATGGATCGATATAGATGTAGACTAACACGCAGTAATTACTTGAAAGTTCATCAGAAATATCAACTGCATAATGTTCGATCTATATGATCAATATCCAATACTAAACTAATTGCATTGACAAGGGAGCGGTATTATGTTGTAAAATGAATGTCTGTTATGTAATTTATTTTTCATTGTTAAGCTGCAGTTTTATTGGTATATGTAAGTACAGATGGTAACTTACGAGCAATGTGGATTGTGGACGTTCAAAACTGAGCGAAAATACAGCAGCTTATAAACACACATTTTCCATCATTATAGCTTCCTGATTGAAAATGGTATAATCAAATTATTAAAAAAAGAAATAAAGATCTACGTCATTGCTTTATCAAATTAATTAGAACTCTTTAATGATAAACTGAAAAGAGAGTTGAAAACTAGATTATATCATCCTGATTCTTCTATGGGCGTGAAGGCATTTTTTGATTACTAAAATAAAACTTCATCAAAGTTATACAAGTTTTCAAAAGCTGAGTTTCAAACTCTTTCTTATTTTCGTAACGAGGCATAACTAATCAAATACGAATGAATATTCTACGTTAAATCAGCGGAACGAACAAAACGGAGCACAAAATAAACGACAAATACAATCAACCGAACTGCGTAGTATTATTGAATCTTTAAGCCAATCTGCATTTTTAATTCAATGAAAAATTGATTGAATATTGATTTGTTTGATAACAAAGTATATCAATATGGAAAATGGATAAGCTATCAATTTGGGAAATTAAAAAACAAACAAAGTAATTGAACTATCATTATTAGATATAGATAAATATTTATTTCTTATCATTTTGAGTTGCTTTATACTGCAATTACCAGTCCGTCTTTCAATGAGCACTAGCAATTCGATCGTCGCAATAAAAATAATAGAAAATACTAGTAAAAATTATCATCAACTAGCAGTGATTCAATTATCAAATTCCAATGATGTTACAAGTTATACTATCAGTGAATGTAAACAAAATGATCGTGATGTAAAAGGCGTTTGGGAAACTTAGTAATAATGCTATATGCATAGATTTGGATATAAGCTAGCTGTTGGCCTCCTCAATGTAATCAGTAAAGCAGCTGCGACGGATACGCAGGCTGCTGAGGATATGAGATGCGATTTTGTGTCCCCCAGAGGTTCATTGTTTGTTTCCGATCTACGTTGCTTATTTGCAATTCAAGAATGACGATCTGGGGCTTGCGAAAAAGGTGAAACAGTAATAAAAAGAATTTAAAAACTGAGAGAAATCAACACATATAATGATGACAAATGTGCACGTGTCTCCTGTCACGATAAGGTACGCAGCTGACATAATAAAAAAGAATTCCATACATGTTTTAATGACATAAGAAATGTGGAATAAAGAATAATATGAAAACAAGCTTTGCTACGCTGAGGTCAAACTACCTTGCTTCATTAAATCTGAAAAAAAGACAAACATTATTCATCGCTCGATACAATATTAAAAATCGCATGTCTGATTCAAACGCTTCTAATAATAGTTCTTGTAAATGGGATTTGCTAGACAGTTTGGTTCAACAAGTCAATCTGAAATAAGTTTCATAAAGAACAGTATATTCATCATCAGTTTGTGCAAAGGTTGTTGTATCACTGTTATTTGTGCATGACGTCACTCGTTTTTGTTTTGTTTGTTTTTTTCTGATCATTGCTATTAGTCATTGCTACATGCGAAAAAGGAATTCAAAACTCAACAGTAAGAGTTTGACAAAAGACAGAAAATACGTACTCAACCTAATGCTTAATCAACCACTAGTGTCAAAAGCAATAGAAAAAGAAAATACCTACCCAGTGTAATGGTTAATTCACAGCCGACCTCAAAAGCATGGAAAAGGAAAAATGTTTTGCTCCGTTGGATCAGATCCCCAAATGAACTGATATCTGTAAGAACGCCCTAGACCATTCTGCAACAGAAACACCTCTGCAATTTTTAATTTATTTGCAACCATGAATAAAACAGTCGGGGGATTATCACAAAATCACAGGAAAATATCGATTTTCTTTTCAAAATGTTTATGTTTTCATGCTGTTTATTACTTGAAGTTTCAATGACACCCTCAGAAGTAAAGTAATTGATCTCAAAAAAAAAAAATATATATATATACATATATATATATATGTATATATATATATTTTTTTTTATATATTCATATATATATATATATATATATATATATATGTGTGTATATATATGTATATATATGTATATGTATGTATATGTATATATACATATATATATATATATATATATATGAACATCGAATTTTTCAAAACAGAAATTCAATACAACCAAAAAGAAAATACAGAGAACTCAAAAATGTTGGTTGACACGATATGACGTTTTAAAATCTCTCTCTCTCTCTCTCTCCCTCTCTCTCTCTCTCTCTCTCTCTCTCTCTCTCTTTTTCAAACATGTAATAAAAATGTAAAGGAAAAAGGGTGGTGTCCATAATGATTGGTGCCCATGCAATGGTCCATAAAATCTAGAGACAATAATGGCGGAATCGAATATCTAGAAAGGAGTATTATCGCCATTTACATTGTTGGAGGCAGCAAGAGGAGAGACGTGAAAGTTTGCTTTCACATCATTATAATCAGCCTTTTAACGTCCATCATCAGACATAAACCTCTCCAAAGATTCACATGACTTAACTATCATGTGCGTAGCGAAGCCAGTGCTTTCTGAACCGTCTTTTGATCTCTCCATGTTATTTTGAGCATATTTCACTCCTGTTCACATTGCATGGTCGTCAGTAATAGGGTCAATTTTTTGTTTAGGTTCAGTGTTCCAGGTCCATAAGTGACATTTGGGAGAGTGCATTAGTTGTATACCCTTTTTTTCCCCAGTGATAAGTACAAAATACAATTGTTATGGAGGTCAAAACAATCAGTGCCATATCCTTTCAATTCTGATTGGATATCAACCAGATTAGGAAGAGGAGATTGCCCAATGGTTAACAATACGGGAAATTGAATCGGTGACACGAGTTTAAACTCCACTAATAATTTTACAAAAACAAGTAATGAGTAATCAGTCCAAATATTTCCCAAGTATTCCGAAAGGGTGAAGAAAGCCATAGAACCAATGGAAAAAACAGAAAAGTCCAAGGACCAAAGAGCATCACCATCGACTGACTCAAAAAAGTAGGTAAAGTCAATGTGCGTTCACTCTTCTCTAATTCTTTTGGAAAAGAAATGAATCCATATTTTTTTCCTCCCAACCATGGGTGAATAACTAAGCAGACTGGGATGTTCATTCTTGGTTAGCTCTTAGTCTGGGAGACAAACAATTAAATAAGTAAAAATAAATGTGAATAAACACAAAAAATGAAATATCATGGCTGCCGTCACCACCTTTACTCCACACCTCGGATACTAGAAGGTGATAAAAAAAATCAATTAACTTGGCTTTGTCGAAATTATGCTGGTTTTTCTATTATTTGGAAGTCGCTCCGAATGTTTGTGTGCTTCAAAATCTCCAGGGAAAACCATTGTTGTTGAATTTGGAACTTAACCAGGACTTTGCTGTCCTTCCAAACAACAGTCAATTTTGAAAAAAATTGAAAAGCAAATTATATTTTCTTTTAGGAAAAAAAACTTTGAAAGTTATTCTGTGCAGATAACTCAATTGTACTTTTATTTCTTATACATTTATTTACTGATGATGAAATCAGCACTTTTGTGTTTAAGATCTGGTGGAAAGTATCAAACTATTTTCAATATTTCTAGAAATGGTTGCTAAGCCTCGACAATACTCAACAACCAATAATTTGGGATTTGTATAAGTCCCTAGTAGGGTTGTTTAATCGACAGTGAGACGCCATTGAGTGACTTCGTGTATAGTGATACTGTTGCATTCACAATAACTAAGCTTGACCATTCCTCACGTGAGTTTCAGGCAAAGCTTCGTATCATAGAGTTTAGTCAAATCATGTTTAGTCCATTTTTGGCTTCTTATGATTCGTAGATTCTCCAGAAGAGATTTGAGACAGTGATAACGCAACAACATATGATGATTCCGAAATAGTAATTGCCAGACGATTTTTTGTTACTTTTTTATTTTTCATGTCGAGCGTGCCAAAGAATTCTACCGAAAACTTTATTCGTCCAAACAAGGACTACAAAACAATGAGCAAGATACGCAAGACATGAGCAATCAACTCGAGGACTTCCCAAAAGTAACCCCGTGGGAGGTGGAAAAGCCATTAAACAGACGAAGAAAGGAACTGCCATTGGACCAGACATTATCACCATCGACCTACTCCGAAAAGCGGGTGAAATCATCACTAGGAAACTGGCCGTCCTCTTCAACTTGTGTCTAAAACACAGTAAAGTCCCAGACTATTGGAACACTGCTATCATAATGCTTTTATATAAAAAAGGAAACCCGAAAGACCTCAACAACTATAGGCCTATAAGCCTACTCAACTGTGTATACAAACTTTTCACAAAGATCATCACCAACTGAATCACAAGAAGACTCCATGAAAACTAGCCACGTGAACAGGCTGGCTTTAGAAGAAGCTACTCGACCATGGACCACCTGCACTCGATAAATCAGCTGAAAGAAAAAGCAGCTGAGTATAAACTACCATTTGCCGTAGCATTTATCGACTTCAAAAAGGCGTTCGACTCAGTAGAAATCCCTGAGGTCATGGAGGCCATCAGTCGGCAAGGTGTAGATTCAGTATATATTGAAGTGTTGAAACATATATACAATCATGGCAGCTCATTTATCAGTCTGCATAAAGACTCAGACCCCTTCCAGCTCCAGAAAGGAGTAAGACAAGGTGATACCAGCTCACCTAAACTCTTCACAGCCTGCCTCAAGATGATCTTCAGAAGGCTAAACTGGGAGAGTAAAGGAATTGAAATAGACGGTGAGTAGCTGAGCAACCTCAGATTTGCAGACGACATAGTACTTTTCGCAGAGAACCTACACGACCTCCAACTAATGATAGATGAACTAAATGAACAGAGCAAGAAAGTCGGCCTACACATGAACTTCAGCAAGACGAAGATCATGTGCAACAACCACATTGGAGATAAAAACTCTAAGATCGAAATCAAGGACACAGAACTCGAGAAAGTAGACCACTACATCTACCTTGGACAGCAAATCTCTGACACCCTCAAAAGAAGAAGAAATCAAGCGAAGAATCACACTAGAATGGCAAGCCTTTGGCAGAGCTAACTCAACCTTCAGAAATAATGAGATCCCATTAATCCTAAAGAGAAAGGTGTATAACCAATGCATCCTCCCAATAGTCACTTATGGAGCTGAAACATGGAACTTAACCAAGAAACAGACCCGTAAATTGAGAACCATGCAACGTGCACATGAAAGAATAATGCTAGGCCTCACATGGAGAGACCACAGAACAGTACAGTACATCCGAGAAAGATAAGAGTTAGAGACATAATAGAATCCATAAAAAAATCTCAAATGGCGGTAGGCTGGTCATGTTGCAAGAATGGCAGAAAATTGATGGACATCACGACTCACAACATGGATTCCCCGAGACCACATGCGCAACCGAGGCCGGCAAAATGTTAGATGGAGAGACGAGCTACACAAGTTCAGGAGGTACTGGCTCCGTGACGCCCATGAAAGAGAAGTGTGGCAAATCCTGGGGAAGGTCTATTTCCAACGGCGGACGCTAAAAGACTGATGATGATGATGATGATGAAATAGTGTGAAACATACATATTTTATACATATAGCGATTTCAGTGAATCATAGGGAATATCGTTTGGAATATAACATTTAAGTTGAACAATAGATCGGCTTTTTTGTTCTGCATTTTAACTCCCCTTTTTCACATATTTCGTAAAATTGAGTACGACACAAGTACCTAGCATCATTACTTATAAAGAGGCAAATGATTGGAATATCATCCAAAGATAGCAGAAACCCGAAATGCTGGGATTGTTATTACGCTAAGACTTAAGGATCTAGCAACGGAATTAACTATTCTTCAGTACTCGGAAAGAGAAATCATATTCTCGTCTCTTGCCCACCAAGCGGACGACCAGTTTCACTGATTTCAATCCGTTGATCACCTCTCGCAGAAACCTTCTTTACTGTGGTTTAAATCAACTATTTATTTCAATTTGTCCTATAGTTGGATAATCAACATGAATGAAGACACAATCATCAGCAAATTACTACGCACACACATACACACAAATACACACACACAAACACGTATATTGTTCTAAATATATATTTCACTTTGTAACAATACAAAAACTACACACACACACACACACACACATATATTGTTTTTAAAATTTATTTCATTCTGTAGAAACTCAAAAAAGAAAAAATATAAATGTATAGCTATACGTGTGTGTGTGCGTTTGTTAGTTTTGGTGTAGTGTATGGTGTTCTGCATACTAGGTGTGATGTATGCTACGGATGTAAAATAATGCAGAAATATTTTAGTTCTGGTACAAAGCAGCTGACAATAAAAAAAAGTCCTTTGCTATAATGTCGGAAAAGCAGACCAAAATGTAACTTGATTTCCATACCCTCACACATTTGACATCACAAACACAGACAAATAAGAGAATAAATGAAAGAAGAATAAAATTTTAATTTGACACTATTATCCACTGACAACAGCGTCTGATCACCTTTTGTTTCCCATTATTCTTCAAATTAATACATTATACATATAGTTTTTAAAGCTGTAAAATATTCTGAATTTTATATATACATATATATATATATATATATATATATATATATATATATATATATATATATATAATATCATGTATCAGGAAATGAACATTTGGTCCAACGGAATGGAATATATATATATATATATATATATATATATATATATATATATATATATATATATATATATATATATATATATATATATATATATAACGCAATTTATAATTCAGTCAGTTGGACCGATGATATATTAATCATGTAATGACGGGAGATCTTTCCAAGCAAGTTCAAATACAATAAAATGCAATACATAAATCATATGTATATCAAAAAACTTTTAAATGTGTTAATGTCGCTTCTGTCACTTAATTCGAAATATCTGCCAATTTAATTCACAAATTTTTTTTCAAAGAACTATGTTATTTTACTCATACTTCGATAACACTGCACCATGTGTAAATTTGCTTTTGGTTGAATACTCTCTTTTGTTTTTATCGTTTTTTTTGTTTTTTTAACTAGACCATTATATTAACTTATCATCTGAGCAGTGTTGATCAAACACCTTTTTTCAGCTATTTTGATTTATAACTTATGCCCTACTATACGTTGTTTGTTATTTTATATACGGTATTATCATAATGTATTATACATAAATGTTATTTTATACTACACATTGTTCAATTGTCTCAAAGCACAGGGCTTACTCACTTGGTTTACCCAAAACCGTTTCAAACGATCAGGGATCAGTAAGTATACACAAGGTGTGACTCGTTGTTCTTGACACTCCTACTGAGTGTTCACCCATGTGAATATTAGATCTGTTGTGTCAGCTTCAATCTTAGACTGCATGTAAACCAACTTATGATAGTATCTATAAGGACAGGAATTATACAGAAAATTTTCTTCGAGTTGATTTTCTACTAGCATATTTAACGGAAGGATTTGATAATTTTTTCCATCGACCCTGAAGCTTATTCTTCCACATTGTATACCATCTTGTTTCCATCAACTTGTTTTCCCCTTTAAAGTGTCAAATAAACAAGCCTCGTATACATGGTGGAAACGAAACATTCCCTGCTCAATCTCACAACCCGCCTAAATACGTATCAGTCAAACAAATGGATCAGAGCCAAATAATAACCCCTCTTGCTGGTTCCAGTCAATACAATGATCGTCCACACTGACAAAGACTGGATATATCTCTTTTGGTTACCAAATTCCCCAACCATTGAAACAAATTCATTCAATTCAATATACATTATTCATTTATCTATTTTTTATACTTTAGTTAACTTACTCTTAAATTTTCGTTTTTCTTCCGTTATGGTCAAGCTGATAAATTTTAAAGGGGCCCGGTTGTCTAGTCATAGCCTAATTAGATTGCCTGAAGATCTCATCAAATTAGCTGCTTTGATTGACCATTCATACAACTGAAAAAAGCTTTTCTGTAAAAAAAAATCTATATATCTGAATGTAGCTCGTTTTATCTTTGAATATTCTGATAACTTAGTCCCGTAAAATAAATAAAATGGAATATTACTTCTTTTGAACGTCATACATATGATGTGGAAGGGAAATGAGTCTCGGTTTTCAAACAATTTATAGACAAACATTCTATTTGATGCTTGAATTCCATTATGTGTACACCTTAGTTCAAAATCTTTGGGGCATGTCGTATTATTCAATTTTCAGAACTCTCCTCCATCATTAAGAAAACATGAGTCTCCAATAAAACAGGTTCAACCATAAAGTAAACGAGCTCACTTTATAATATTTCTAATCAAAGACGACATGAATATATGTTCATATCTATGTAAATGCAAAATTGCCGGATAGAGCAATGGTCGATTCCCATAGGGATACCAATAATCTGATAGAGTATTATTTTACCTATTTTAAAGTAAGATTCCCCAGTAAGGTGGAACACGTAAAGTGATTATTTTTTTTTGTTTTACACCAGAAAGTTTCAGAGTATGTACACCATATATATATATATATATATATATATATATATATATATATATATATATATATATATATATATATATATGTATGCTTGTGTGTGTGTTTCTGCGTAAATGTGTGCGTATATATATGTATACATTATTTTGTTACCCACAGACAGCTTTTTTTCTTGTACTACAACTCTTCAGTGCGGCTATAGACTATCCCTTATCCCATCTAGTTCCACGAGGTAGGATCCAAACCTTAGTCGCTGACCTGGAGGCTTGTATCCTGTCTCTACTCCACGGAACTGTACGGTCAGTAACATTAATTTCAAGTGATGTATTTATTTATTGCATATATTCCTCATCCACCAGAGTGCTCCATTCCATGTTAGAAGAGCATTGCATAAGCTTACAATGAACGAGGCACCTCACTCAGAGAGTGCTCAACATATATCCTGATATGTTAATACGCTTGTGTATATGTGATAGTATGCCCACTGGACCTACGGGGAGTGTTTTATCGATTATTAAGGAGACTGAAACACTTTGGAGGTCTATGTAGAAGAATTGAATTGTACTGCTTTCAATCTGAACGCAACATTACAGTCAATAATTGAATAATCTCAGCATTAAATTTTGAAGTCATGGGAAAAGATTCATCAAGTAATAAAGAGGGTTGGAATAAATTATATTTGCGAGATTGCTGGCGTTTTCTTCTAGAAATATCTAGAATAGAGTAAAATGAATTCCTAAAAACATCTATATTCTCCAGAATCTAGATTGTAATCATAAATCGTCGGAATAAGAATCCCAAGAGATCAGAAAAGCATTTTTTCACCCAAAAAAATCAGAATAATATTTTTATAAGTGTGTATTAGAGTCTTGGTGACATTTTTCACGTCCGTAGACAAAACAGTGTGACCAGTAGCGCTTGGATATTCAGACTCATAAAGAAACACACGAACACATATACACACGAATACACGAAAATATGAAGAAAAATTATAAAACCTCTCGCCATATTTGCTCAATATTCACTCGTGCATTTATTAATATATTTTGTGCATCTGTTGGCAAAATGTTTTACAGAATATCGGAAAATTGTAAAAGAAACTGTTGAGGTATTATGCTTAGAGTAAAACCCGCAAGCATAATAGAAGTTTATCTTGAGGATTCGGGTACGCTCAAAAGTGTTCCGCTAAAAAATTTAATCGTAATTACTTTTCGATTCACACCATTTCGACTTGTGGGAAGGCTCGACTGGTGAATTGCGGGGAAACTTGCATTCTAGTATTTGTTTGAACTACCATCGTCATTTTCTATCATTTTCGCTTCAGCACTTTGGTTTCAGGCGCATGCTGCTCAAGGAGAGTACTTTTCAATCTTTGCCGAATATCGTTACCTTCGTAAATGTTACACATCAGAAATTCGATCCTCAGAAACTCGTGTTGACATAATATGTCGTTTGATTTAATATAGAAAAAAAGTATGGTACTAATTTAAACAATTCATTTTACCTCAAAGATATATACGACAAAAATCTTTTTAGATAATGAAAGTGAATGACCAAGTGATAAAAAAAAATTATTTCTATACACAACCACCCAAGAACACTGGTGCAAGTAATTGAAAAAAATTGATTTTGATACTATTGTATCATTAAGTAATGAAACAATGTTCTGGATACCTCGGTCCATCATAGAATGGTTAGAACCAGATGAAAAGAAAGGAAAACAAAATAGTAATGTAAGTATTTTTGAGGATAACTGTGGAACTGTGAAGAGAAATGGTATCACTTGACGATATCCACAGAAATATTCTGCAGGGAGTGAATATATAACGAAAGAAATGTAGCTGTTGCTGTTGACGATGATGATGTTGACGATGAAAAGGAATTCTGATAACATCCAAATACGTCTACGTCAGTAGGACACGAGAATACAACCACAATCTCACACCATACAACACAACCGTTATAAAAGTAGAATCTTAATGATTGGACACTCAGATGGAAACCTGAAGATAAAAGGGAGCTTCCGTCAGAAGATCGCCATAAAAAAACTAAAAACAAAAACAAAATGGTGGCGTTGTTGGGCGTCTGAAAGCGTTATCTGTCTGTTGCAGGCCCTCATCTTCATCTCGACAGAACCAAACTAACGAACACTGCAGAGCACTAACTTGATTGAAACCTTCATACCCAGGAAATGATACACGTAACATTACTTCGTACATGGTATGAAAGAAAAAAAAGGTAAAAAAAAATGCATATATATATATATATATATGTATAAATATATATATATATATATATATATATATATATATATATATATATATATATATATATATATATATATATATATATATGACAACCTATTTTTCTACTCTGTTGGGGAATTCGGGGGAAAAAAAGAAAGTCAACATTGCTTCTTAGGATTCTTATTTTATATTATTTTGGTCATATATAGATACTTTTGTTTGTTTGTTTGTTTGTTTTTTCATTTTTTTATTAATTTTATCCGAACCGTCAACAGCTCTCAGCAGTTCTGCGTCTCCTCCGATTCCCAAAACGCCATCCGATGTATGAGAAGCAATTTTTCCTTTAGACCAACGTCTGGGAATATTCTCGTGAAAACCAATAAATAAAAGTATTTATAGGTATGAAGATACTTTACTTATACATAGTTACGTATATGAATTTTATCGAATGATCTCTCCACATTTGTGTATGTGTATTATTTATATACGTGTTACTATGCCCATTACTACAAATATACACACACTCACATATACACACATATACACATTGTATATATATATATATATATATATATATATATATATATATATATATATATATATGCAATAATTTTGTATGCATAACTGGAATTATTGGAGTGTACATACTTGAATTTATGGATAAATAAAGACCATTTCTGTTCATGATTACTATATATATATAAATATATATGTGTGTGTGTGTGTGTGTGTGTGTGTGTGTGTGTGTGTGTAATAAGTATGTTGATACGATATCTGACAGTATTATAAGGTGGATGTATGGAAAACTAGACATAGTAATAGAATTTGAAATACATACGTTTTGCTTATATATATACATATATGGATGTGTATGTGTGTGTGTGTAGATGTGAGTGTGTGTGTGCATGTTTGTGCATGTGACAGAAACACGACGATCCGAATAGAAATGAATCCACAAAAGAAGAAAGAAGAAAGAAATCAAGCGTAGATTTGTTTTAGGTCAGTAAAATTCCGGTGGAGTCAGCTCAACCTCCGAGGATAAGAAAGTTCCATCATTCTTAAAAATATTTGAAGGCTGATGATGATAATGATATATATATATATATATATATATATATATATATATATATATATATATATAATCCAAAACAATGTATTCTTCCGTTAGTCACCTATGGAGCTGCACTTGGAAAATCCATGCCCAACTTCTAACTGAGAGATCACAGGACAACGCGGTATATCATAGGGAAAACATGATTATCATGGAAAATATACAAAAATCATATTCTTTGTGAAGCTGATATCTTGAACCAATTTCTCTATCCGTCTTGCATACACCTGGCTTCGGTTACGCATATGATCCCTAAGATCTAAGTTGCAGATCAAGATGTCATTTAATTGTCTTTCATTCCCGCAACATGGCCAGCCCATTGCCATTTGAATTTTTAATGATTTCTATGATACCTCAAACTATCTTTCCCTGGTATACAGTGATGTCTTATGATCTGTCCATGTAAGGCTGAGCATTATTCTTTCATGAGCACGTAACATGGTTCTCAGTTTTCAGGTCTATCTCTTGGTTTGGTTCCGTTTCAGCTCAATAGTTGAGTATCGGGAGGATGCATTGGTTGCAAACTATTCTTTTGAGAACTAATGGGACTTGCTTTTGAAGCTTAAGCTTGCTCTACCAAAGGTTTGCGATTCTAAAGTGATTCTGCCTCCACAAGATTTAAAATTATATCTGCGTATCAAGAAATATCCTTCTCATTCTTTGTACGATACTCATACTTTGATGATCAATAAATTTTCATTACAATTATATGTAAATATAAGAAAGAGTGTACTAACATATGTACGTTTTCAAACATAAACAAACACAGATACATAGATGGATAAATAGTCTTTAAATAAAAACTGTCGCAAGACCAACTGTACTTCATGTTGGGGCTGATCAATCAGAAAACTGAAATGGTTAAGCGAATAACTTCTCTCACTTTTGTTGAATCATTATAAAGTCTTGATTCGCAAAAAAAAAGAAATGTACAAGCGTCCAAAATATACGGATCAATTTTGCAAAATTACATTGCAAATTGAACCTAGAATAAAACTTTAGTTTGTAAAGGGTGTCAATAACTTAGAAGAAAAATGTTTTCTCAAGACTCCATTGTCATCATCCGAGGCTTTCAAGCGTCTGTCGTTGGACCTGAAACTCTTCCATGATTTGTCAGCTATCTCTATCATAAGCATCACGAAGCCAATACTTTCTGAAACTGTATTGTTTGTCACGCCATCTTATATTCTGTCGACCAAGGTGCACGTTGCACAGTTCCCGGTTTAATGGTCAATGTTTGACCAAGATCTATGTTTCAGCTTTGTGGGTGAATATCAGGTGGATGCATTGGTTGTATACCCTTCTTTTTAGGACAAGTGGGATTGTATTGTTCTTGAAATTTGTCCTCGTTTTACTGAATGCTGACTAGGCTACTGCGATTTTTTGCTTGATTTCTCCTTTGGTGCAAGGTAGATGTGATGGTGTACTTTCTCCAGCTTCATGTATTCGATTTTGATTGTAGCGTATCTGCCACCAGTAAATAATGATATTTTAAGCCTTCTAGCGCTATTTGTACGGCCTATACACGTCATACTTGCATACATACATAGCAAACTTAACTTACTTGAGAGCAGAAAAATTATTTCGGTGGATGCAAATTTATATTTTATAAGTAAATACAGTGGTGCAGAAAACGACACAAAGAATAGGCCTGGCCAGCTGTGTTAAAATACCTGCTCAGAAAGTTTGTGTTCATTTTGTTCTTATGCCCTTGGGAGAGACATAAATGGGTACAAAAACTACAGATGCTTGTTGTCTCTACGTGTATATCACATTATTTCCAACGGTATGAATGATGTGATATGCGAAGCTTAAGCTTGGACGGGTGGGATTGTAGCCATTGTACGCACGCACTTAGATATCAAGTTCACACCAATATCCCTATGTATGTATACATGGGTGAAATAATCAGTACTTTTGGGGATTTGACCTTTAATTTAGCAGTTTATCATTTGACTAATTATGACAAATGAGTGAAAACTCAACTGCAGTTTGAAACTAAATCAATAACCGTAAAGACGACAACTGTTTACTTTAGCATAAAATTGGATATGTATTGAATGATATTTTTATGAACCTTCTTTATTATTTTCAATCGAACCAATTGAAAAATATGAGTTAACATAATTTATTTACTATCTATTGTTATCTTATGTGTATTATATCAATCATGTTAAAAATGTGTTGTTGTATATCCTGCACTATTGAAGGAATCGTTGAACGATCGAAAAACTGTAAAAACTATATTAAGGAATAGTATGAAATGACTAAAATGAAAATTATTTTATGGGGTTCAGCAATAGCCTGATCCCAAGGTTGCAAAAATGATGAGGTATATTTTTATCACGAATTACTTGTAGTATCATAATTTCAAGGAAAATAATTTGTACTTATCAAAATATCATTTAAATTGATTTTCACTTTTTTACATCTTTAGTTTTCAAAAAAAGAGATCTGGGACAGAATTGCACACACGCACTCACTCATACACACACGTGCATGCACGTGCATATACATACACACACGCGCGCACAAACACATGCACTCACACATTCATGCACACATGTATCAAACTGTTGTTTTTTTTTGTTGTTCTTTTCCATTTATGTGTATTTTACACCAATTTTCTAACAACAAATATAAAAATGGAGGAAAGAAAATTTTCAACAAACCTTATTCACTTATACAGTCCGAATCTCTTATGTGAACCTTTTTCGTTTTTATTCATTCATATCCCTTAACAATTTGGCAACGAAGACCTATTGACCTGCTAAATTCAGAATTATTTATTCGTGTACATTTTTTTCATATTTGATTTTCCCCATGACATATTGGTTACACCAAGTATTCTTGGACGTTATAAGCTCAAGTTGCGTCAAATTTTCCAGATGTGCAGTTTTCATTGACGGACTACATTAAATTTTGCTGCTCAGTATTTGTTGCTTTCTACTGCAACGTTGCCTCTTTCTAGAATGAAAATTGACTTGAGTGTTACGTATTATTGAAGAAAAATAAGCACTGCTGTAGGTTGCATCAAAAGTAAGATGAAAGTTATACTAATCTCGAACGTGTAATATCGAATGAATATTTCATCGATGATTCATTTGTTCCTTACCACTCATCTACAAGAAGAATAATAAAACGAACTTTGAACGTACGCTGGCGCACTCACACACGCACACATCCACACACACATATAGGACAGGCGTTAACATCATACAAACTATGCTGACGCTTGAGGTACACACTGAGAAGATGGCACTATTTTTAAATCTCGCCTATGGCGCATAAAAACCTCGTTCTGGTCCTGCACACACACGCAGACATGCATATCTATACATAAATCTGTGTGCATGTGCCTGAAGGTTTGAGGATGTCTTTCAAGGACCTCTTTTTGAAGAGAAGTGTTTGTTTTTTTTATCCTTTAATCACTGTTTCTGTCTGAATTTAGTTTTCAAGCATCTTGCTTTACGCCCGCAACCATGCCATCTGCTTTTATTTGGATGTTACATCAACCATGATATCCTGCTATACCTTGGTCATTAGGTCAAGACATCAGTCAATCGTTGGCTATGGACCTTCCCAAAGATTCGCCAGAATACTCTATCATGGGGGTTGGAGAGCCAGCATTTTCTGAATGTGCCTACTTCGTCTCTTAATCTAGTATTCTGTTGCCCTTGGTTGTGCATGTGATTAGGGATCCATATTGTGAATTGTTATGTCTATCGGTTTTCCCTTATTCTTGCAACATTATCAACCATGATCTCTCCATGTGAGGTTGAGCATGATTCTCTCATGTGTGCGTTGCATGGTTATCAGTTTGCAGGTCTGTCTCTTGATTAGCTTCCACGTTTCAGCTCCATGGTTGACTACCGAGATGATACATTGGTTGCATACCCTTCTTATCAGGACTAATGGGATTTTTTGCTTTCGGTGTTTGAGCTTGCTCTGCCGAAGGCTTACCGTCTGAGATAGATTCATTTCTTGATTTCATCTCTTTCTGAAGATTTCCTGAGTTAATGATACGAATGAAATGATGCTTTTTTTCTGCTTATTAACAAATTTTATTTCTTTTTCGTGTACGTTTCGAGAAAGGATATTTTTTAGCACAGGCCAATCATATTGAAGAGGAATCGAAGTTTAATAAATGTCAAAATAGTTTTAGATTGCGATGATTCACTTCAATAAACCACAAAAAAACGATCAGCTATTTCAGTTTGGTGGGAGAAACGAAAGCAAGGTAATGTAGAAGTTTTCATCTTGGAGAGACACGTGCAAGAAGAGATATTTAAAGGTATCTTTAATTCACGGATGTCTCCCCTCTCTGATTTGTTTGTGAAGATGTAGCGATATTCAATAATTTTTTTTTCGAATAAAGTCTCGCAAATAGAATCGAATGAAAATTCAATATCTATTTGAAGACTTATATTTAAACTACTAAACAATACAGTCCTGAGCAGTGAGGAAGTGATAAATCGTTTTTATTTTCCATCCATGAATCGTTATATAGGTCAATCGTTCTTTTCAATTCTTGATGCCAGTCGAAAAATCTGATTTTCTCTTCATTTTCAAGGCTATTTTCTGATATACTGTCGACATTTTGCTTTCTTGACAGCTTCAGTAACGAAGAAAAAAAGTCTTTATTGTCTTCTGGCTAAATATATCTATTTCACTAAGATTTAAAAATCGATGACTAAAGTCGAGAATTATCATATTTCCAGCCCAGTGATGTGGCAAAAGACTTCATTCTTGTTAGTTATCGAACTGGCCTTTAGAATGGATGACGCGATTATGTGCCAACATCCCTGAGGTTGAGGAAAAGGAGGGGAAAGTAGCTGAAAAGCAAAATAAGATTATTTCGTTCTACTGGATGATATTATTTGTTAAAGATCAGCAGAGCATGACTCGATATACGACAAGGCAGTCTGGACTGTAGCAATATGATTTGCTAATAGTTATTTCCGGTGAAAATAGAAACACACACACACACATATATATATATATATATATATATATATATATATATATATATATATATATATATATATATGTATTTATATATGTGTGTGTGTGTGTGTGTGTGTGTGTGTGTATGTATATATATATATATATATAAAGAGAGAGAGAAAAAAATTTAGGGGCTGCTTTTTTATGGTCATAGTACTCAAATATTTCTGTAAGATTTGTTGCTTTGAAAATATATTGATCTCAAAATTAATAAGTATACTATTGGGCACCTTGTAAACAATTTTTTAAGGAGCTTCTTTTGATTTCGGTGGTTAGATAGAATCAGCAACACCAAAATCTTTTGCTGGTATTTAACATAGAATTTTACATACATTTTTGTTTATATGATTGTAGATATTATTTTAAATGATTACTGCTGATACATGGGCTACGTCGATTCTACCATGTGATGCTCACATTTTTCTTCTTTTTCACATTCGCTGATAAGAATATCTATAACCCAGCATATCAAACAATAGTCTCTTCCGCTCAAAGTTACGAACAGAAAATTAAGAGATAAACATACTGTCACGGTGTTTATTATGTAGATAGATTCTGGTACTATGTACGTACTGCAGCTAGGAATTCATTGCTGCAAGAAAGTGGGAAAAGATGCTTTTTTTCTGAAGTGAAAATATGCTGACTCCAGTGTGTAGTCGATGATGTATCTCATGTAATAATAACGCAAAAAATTGTTTTGAATCGAATCGCATCAGTCAAGGCCTGTGCAACTCCACAACAACGAAACAACCATTAAAACATCGATAGCAAGAAGCAGGTTGTAATGAGATGCAATAAAAATGCCCAATAGGTATTTCTGTTGACAAATATCTTACTCAGAGTCTAATATATTATATACAGGAAAAAACATAAGCGAACGGGAATGTTTCTCCTCTGGAATGATTGCATGCTGTCTCTATCGAAAATCAAATCGAACGTCCTCTCAAGCAACAAAGCATTTTGATCATTGTTCTTTTTTCTTTCATTTTTGGAACGATAAGAATGTTGTTCATTCGAGATTTTTTCTTCATCCATTGTTTCTTCGGCTATTGAAGGTTTTTTTCGAAGCAAACAAGACCCTGCCAAGGGGAAGATTGGTGCAAGACAATATTTGTCTCAGCTTTATCATTGCACCATATTACGCTAAACTTACTGAAGGCAGATTTCCTTGTTATCAGCATTTAGCTAAACTTGGTCCTTTAGGTGGAATCAAGTTGGAGACACCCGGTAAGTTTTGAAATAACATTTGTTATGGTCTACGAAATGCTACTTTACTGCGAAATTTAATTTGTAAAAGCCAGAATCTAAAAAAAAATGTATTTCAATATATGCAACCTATACTTTGGTTTGCGTTCCTACGAATCTGATAATTCTGTGGAATACGGATTAAAATATATTTTTTCTCCGATAGGCCTATTGCAATGTGTATCAATTTTCATAATACTACAATAAAGAATAAAATTTGCATAATTATTGTCAATTTCAAAGAGTTGCTGAGAGAAAAACACATAGGTATGTGTTGTAAATCGTAATTGTTGTGTGTTTGTTTTTACTTAATATTCAAGATTTGAGAAAAAAATAAGTTTTAGTGTAAGACATTTGGGTAAAAAACATCATTATTGTAAAATCGATCAAAAATATGCAGCATTTTATTACGATATGCATAGCGTCATTATTCAGTAGGTAATTACAATATGATAACAATATTCACTGGAAAATCGACCTTTTTTTCTTTCAAATCTGGCAATCCTATTTTAATATTCTTTCCTGTACTTGTTTGTCAAAGGACAATTCTTTCTAAATGATTTTTTTTTCATTTCGAATATTGGAATAGAAGAATGTTTTCTAT